>CM036539.1:22725775-23325775 GCA_020745685.1 Tautogolabrus adspersus
TAAAGTGTTCTACATCTTCTTATAGGATCATGTTTCCTTTATTTGCATGTATCCTCATTGCTGTAAGCATGATGGAGTTTAGGTCTGCATATGTTCTATAATTTGGCTCAGACTTGAAGCAGCAAAGATACACAGTGTAGGAGGCAGACGGAATAATTTATCCATGCATGTTTGAGCATGATGCAGGTCTACAGAATCTCTGGCAAATTAGAGCCAAAACATGCTGCAGGATTAACTGATTCGTCATTTATTGTTGAAATCTAATTTATGTTTCCGTGTTGAGGGTATTAAGATACATGCCCCCCGCTCACAGACTCTCAGACACAGGGAAAAGGTGGGACGTGGTATGGCGTGTACTTTTCGCAGCTCTTTAAGGCGCGTCACGTGAGCTGCACTGTGTACACGGTGCTCAGTATCCACCCTGTCGCTCCCGGTGAGACACGCTGTTCTCATGTTCAGTGTGAGGAGGTGACTCGATAGGAAGACTGTCTCTATGTGCAACTGTAGCCTTTTTAAAACAGCTGGCAGTTCGTGCCTTTATTTTGGTTTTCAAAATAGGAAGTTAGAGTCGTCGCGAGGGTACAGGGTTAAAGCTGCGAGTTGGGTAAGTATCATGATGTTCTTTTTAGAGAAAATTCTCTGTGACTGAAATTAAATGCTGATATTGTGTCTTTGACATGAAGTGTGATTTCGTGACAAGATTTAGTGAAGTTGGAGCCATGTGATGTTTGATGTTTAAAGATTCAAGTGATTCACCGAAAATGTCAACTTGAAACACTTAACCGGTGCAGTGCGCACACACAGATGGAGATTTGGCAGAATCCTTAGAGAGCTTATCAGGATACTAGATATGCATATTCATGATAACCTCATTGCATTTTTTTACTACCAAGAATTTAACAGAAATCACGTGATCGTTTTTACGTTTTATCAAAAGTCTGAAGAATGTTTTATTAGGACTCAGAACAAGTTTGCTCCCTGTTTTGAGGGAATTAAACATCAGAGTTTCCTTGACTGCATGCTGACACGAGTTTTAGCACCATAATAAATGCTTGTTCTGATGCCCCCCTGTTATTTGAAGTGCAGTGCGGGCACACATCAGCCAAGTACTTGTGCATTACTGTCGGGACTGTGATCAAGAAGCAGGTCACTGCATTTAAAAGGCAACTAGTCATTTTTGATAAATACGTCATGATATTTATGTCATAAAAAAATCATTTCACACATCCGGTAGGTGCACGCCCATGTGGAAACAAGGAGTTTTAGATTATAGCTGCTCTATAATATTGTTTGTGTAAGTTGTTACATTTTATTGAGTTTGAACAAAATATTCATATGAGAGGACAAAGAAACTTCACTCACCTTCACATAACTTCCCCCTCCCTCCTCTCTGTATTGAACGGGATGTCTAGTCCTAAACCCAGAGTGACTGTGGAGACAATGCAGTATGTCTGTAAGGGGGCGTTTCCCATTAACAGCCTCTTGGAGCAAACCCCTTCAGCCAAAGACATCAAGTGAAATGAAAAACACCGTAAAGGTCTTTGCATGTTTAGAGGACTGCAAACAGGAGTGAAGTTGTGATCATATCACTGGATGATAAAAGATTGCATGAATGGCTCTTCTTTCTTTGTGCATCTCTAATTGGACAATAAAAACAAAGAAGTTCTTCATGCATGCTGGAGAAACATGGAGGACATTGTTGTTAACAGGCTTTTTTTGTTGCCAAATTTGTGTTTGTTAGGGTCAGATGAGCATAAAAGTCCTTATATAATCATCTGCAGCTGCAGGAATCTAAAGCAGTGTGTGTGGTGTATGCGTGTGTGTCTGGTTTGTGCCTGAAGGAGGAATCCATAGGGACTTCATGTCACTGAACAGGCAGTCTGGCTTTAAAACTGTGTCACAGCTCTGCTCTTTTTGCACAGTTATTCTCTCTCATTCTATATGTCTCCCTCTTCATGGCATCACTCATTTCAAACCTTTTTAAAATTCTGCAGGTCACACCCACACTGAGACTTATCTACTTTGTTCGCTTTAATTTTTGTTTTTCTCTGTACAATTTGAATTTAAGATAAACAAAATTCCAATGCATGTACATCAATGCTTGCTTGTTTGATTAATTTTATGTTTCATGTGACTCTTTTGCTTTCATTATTTTGGTCAAGTCGGCTCAAGAGGGACATTATAGTAAGGCATTAAAATGTCATTTCAATCAGAAAAAGAGCACAACAGAGCCTGTCTGACTCCAGATTTCTCATCAATCCCAATAATTCACTTATATCATTTGAGAATCCCTTGGATAGTTTTCCGGCATCCATCATCGACTTCACGTACTCCTCTTTAAGTTTAGCTTTGCTCTTTCTAAAAATCTCTTTGTGTCATCGCTGCCAATAATGAGTTCATTGGCTGAATAAAAAAAAATCCTCTCCTCCTAATTTCAGTGTGGTGTTGACCTGGATTGAAGAGAAATGTCCTTGTAGCTCCTCAGGGTTGTTTATGACGCTGACAGTTGATCATGATGGTACTGGATGTTAATCACGCTGCAGGTGTTTTTAAACCTGTTTAACATGTATGAAATGGGAATGTTTAAGGACTTAGTTTGGTTTAGTTCTGATCTGAAAAGAGTTGAAAGAATTGAGTTTCTTCAGCTGTGACACTCTAACTGTTTTCCTTCCTTCCTTTCCTTTACTGTTTGCTTCATATCACTCATTGCTCCTTATTGCCTTGGGAAGTCTTTTTAAGGGGCTTCTCTGTATTTCCAAAAAGGTACTTGAGTTTACTGTTGATGTAGGCATACTTAACCTATATGCTAAATTAGAGATGGCTAGAGTCAAGAATCGTAAATAATATATTTCAGGACTTCTACTTAAAATGTTTTTCACATGATTTAAATGTCCTCTGCAATCATGTCAATGATGTAAAAGAACATGGAGTATCTTTTTCTCCTCTGCCTGTCTTGCATGACATGATATTTGCAGGATATTTTACAAATATGTATGAATGTATGCCTTTATTCAATGCCTTTCCTAGTCATGCTCCAAGATCAACAATGTAATAGCTCCTGTGAAGAAGATAAGAACATTTTCATTAATAAATACTGAAGTTGTCAGGAGTTTTTCAGTATCAGTGCACAATTGGTTCAGATGTAACATGTCTACAGAATCCATAAACTGATTTTTCAGAAATAGCGAATGCTGCCCTATAAACACAATCTTATCAGTATTGATGAGATTGTCAGACGGAATCACTAGCACAGGCAAGTGTTACATTAAAGGACGACTCATTCGGTCTAGGGAACAGAGGCTTGTTTGTCAAGGTCACTTTCCCATCAATCAGAAGCAGAAGCAATGGGCTAATGGCTAACTTCAGCTTTAAAGGAAAGCAGAAAAAAAGTGTCTTAAAACTGCTGCAAGATTGTCTTTAATTGCATTGGCATCTTGTGCAGCTATAATGCTAGACAAGCTGATTCAAGACTGGGGTTTGCTCCTGTGCAAATCCGGCAACTTATCACAAGAATACAATTCTTAAGATGTAATGTGCAGTCATTTCTTGTCAGGAAACAGCTTCCCTTCACAAGAAAGCTGCATGTTAATAAATACGCAGGTACAGTGTGTATATATGGAATTAATGGAGTTCATAGATGGCTTGGGTAGATCATATAAGTTTAAAATCCCATCATACCATTGATATTAACCCTCTGTGTAGTTAAACTGTATTTAGGTCTAAGAAAAATCCAATTTAAAATACACAGACCTGTAATGATATGCTGCACAACCAATTTCCCCTCAGGGACAATAAAGTGGAATTAAAGTCTTTGATGAAACACTGTTATTGAGTTAAATGGTCTCAACAGATTTCAAAACTTGAATTTTGTCCCGTTCAGACAGGTGTGAGTGAGGTCAGCTGTGGTAGGTCATCTGAGGAGAAGGCACATCTGAGGTGAGGAAAAGTGGAAGCGCTGCCATGATGAAAATAGACAACCCAGCGTCAGGCAGCTGGACTCTAGAAAACAATCCAACATCCACGGCTGTGAAGAACTCCTGCCACCCCAATCTAAAGGTATGCGACTGAAATCTGTGGAAAATAAATGAACATATTTCTTTAATTTTTGTTTTATTTGTTTCAGTATCCCAACACAGAGAAAAACACCATGTAATGAGCTAAAATGCACATTTATGTTGACTTTTTTGTGCACTAGTTCTTAAGTTTGCACCTTAATGATCTAAGGAGAACAAAATAAGCCATTGAGTATGAAGCTGCCATAATTTAAGAAAAAAATAAAGCAAATCAGACTTGTAAAACCCTTTTGCTCCCTCATGTGTGTTTGTTTCATGTACATGGAAGAAATCTAAAAGCTGTACAGTAAGTAAAATAGTTAAAATAAAAACAACTTCTTCAGGTGTATTCTGAATGTGTTGGTATAGGTCCTTGAACATTTAAACACCTGCTAACTGTTTGAGTTGAGCGTGATGCATGGCTCTCATTGGCATCTCATGCAAGGCGCTGAGTTATGCAGCTCTCTGTGCCCTTTGGACTGGGTATTAAGTTGTGAAAACAGTAAAAGAGGTCAGAATGGAGGGTTTGTACCTCTTTTTTGGATTAAGAAGGACTCTGAAGGAAGGGTAGAAAAAGCTGCTTAGTGAAATACTCAAGACTGCAGCAAACAATAATAAGGAATTTCAGTTTTTCTGCCTTTATTTCCATGTGTATTTTCCTGTGTACTAATCATTCAATTAACCTCTCTTGGTCATGCTTCTGATACAACATTCTGTTGGAGGCTACAGCCCTGGGGAAAAAGATCTTCTTCAGCCGTGTAGTCCAGGTTTTTAAAGTGCGCTGTCTCCTTCCTGATGGTAGGGGAACAAACAGAGAGTGTCCTTGGTGGGTTTTGTCCGTATTGATGGACCTTGCTTTCCGCTGCAGGCGGTCAGCATAGACGGCGTCCAAGGCTGGGAGTCTAGCTCCCACAATCTTCTGAGCTGTTTTAACCACTCGGGACAGGCATTTAAGATAATGCACAACAGATATAAAACAATAATTCAAGTAAGTTTTAAGAAAAGATCTAAAAACAATCCACAATCCACACAAACATCTTAACATCCATGTTTCAAAAAGTGCTGAAGGTTCCTTGAGGTGATTGCGTCTGGCATTTTTCAAGCACTATGAGGCTTGTATGAGATTTGAGGTTCCTAGAGACCCATGTCAACACCATCACTACAGTCATATGAGCGGCATCATGCCTCAGCTTTCCTGCGGAAGCATTATATCCACTCACTGTATATTCTGTGGTATAAGGGTTATTATGTACTTGACATTAGAGCAAAGCCTGCTCTTGTACTGAGAGTATTATTAATCAGCTGCAGACCACCCAGGTGGTTGCCATAGCTCCAGTGGTCCCTCTCAGCACCTCACAGATTAGAGTATCTTTCTTCTTTTTTCTCACTCTTCAAAGCCATGTTTATTCAGACTGCTGAAACAGTGACACTCAGAGACTGTTTATTAGGACAATTTAATGCTGACAAAAACAAATGTTTCATATAAAACTCTTTTAATGTTGTATTTTTTGATTCTCCAAGACTTTAAGCTTCTTTCTTAGCTCTGTTTTGATTGGCCAAGCTTTGAGTCAAAGAGAAGAAGGTTACAGTTCATGTTTACCAGAAGTTTGGGTGCACTGACTGCGTTTGCAACATCTATGTTAGTACTGCTACAACATTTAACGTCCTTTGGATTTTCATAGGTCCTTGAGGCACAGTGCTTGACTAGTTTTGCTCACATTTGCCAAATAAGACTTTCTATATTAGTTAAGGTGACTCTGTTCCAGCAGTAATTCACTTTACATGTGGTGTTCCTCAGGGAGATGTTCATGGTCCTGTTGCTTTTTCCTTACAAATGTTATGTCTAGGCAGAATAAATAGACATTATAATGTAAAATATTGTTGTTACGCTGATGATACACAATTGTACTTCTCTGTTGTGCTGGATAATCACAGTGCCTGAAGTGTTTTCCGTAGAAGTGGGCATAAAACTGAAATTCTACTTGTAAGTCAAATTTAGAACAGCAGAGACTACAGCCAGTTTTCGCCATGCTGGGACTGTCCAACCCGAAGTGTCAGATCTTCCAATGCTTTTAAGATGTTTTTAATGGACCTCCCTTGAAATCTGGTATCCTGCTTTCAGTTTTTTGGCCCAAAGATTGTACACCACCTCTCCATACAAAGTAATTTAGAACTTTTAAAAACAATTTAAGGAACTGTCTTTGAAATTTGACTTTTGATGGGGCATTGATGATATTATATTGTTTTGTTATAATTTAATTTGACTAAACCTGGTGCAGGCTGTCAAATTAATTACTCATTTTGTTCAGAATGTTCTTCTTATACGGTATGTCTTTGTGTCATACAGCCGATATAATCCATGTGTTATGCCCAAAGACAAAGATGGATGCAATGGATAAACCCAAACTATCTGTCGGTCACCTGTTAAAGACATTTTCATCAGATACAGTTTTGTGAGATTTTACAGAGAAACAAATGCAAACAAACAGAAGAAAAACAAATGCATGTGTGTGTTGGTCGATGGCACGTGAGTCTCGTATGCTATTTTCATCCCTGAGAGTATAACTGTGTTTACCACTCTTCTGTGTCTAATTATGTAGCATGTTGGTAGGTCTGTCAGCCCCTCGTGCATTTAGATGTGTCCGTGTCCTGGTGGAATTGGCTTCTCTATCTAGGCTCTAATCCCCCCTTTGTTACCGACTGTCAGTGTCCACAGGTGTTTTTTGCAGAAAAGAAGAGAGGGAGCTCGATTTATTCTAGCCCAAGCTTTAATGGCACATTGCTGGCTTTCCTTTTGAATTGGTTTATCTGAAACAGAAAATTCAAAGTGTTCATAACTTCATACTCATACAGAAGAAAATGCACATGAAATCACAATCTGGTAACTAAATTTGTTATAAACTTTGAGATGTGAAATTAATATAAATTATGAAAACTTTGATGTAACGGCACAAACACAAATCCTAAATACCAGAAAATAAATATCCAAATAGGAAAAACATTAAGAAAGAAAAAGCAAACCCAATAATATCAGCTTTAATATTTAACACAGAGAAAACAGGGTCAAGGTTTACACTGTTTTTTTCCTATTCCTTATTATTAGAATATAAACCATTTGTATGAGTTATAATGTCACAGGTCACAAAGAGGATAACAACTATAGAACCTTTTTTTGACTCAGTGTTCTGTCTTGTCTGTCTTCTTGTATACAGATGTTCCTTGCTGCCTTGTCGTTTGCCTACTTTGCCAAAGCTTTAACTGGCAGCTACATGAAGAGCACAATAACACAACTGGAAAGGCGCTTTGAGATTCCCAGTTATCTGATCGGCATCATAGACGGGAGCTTTGAAATAGGTTAGTGTTTCAATCGCTTTTTTTTTTTTTCATGTCTCCGTCTCTATTTACTGGCTGTTCACGCACATGTTTTGAAGCATTTAGATGCTAATGCAAGTAAGCCGAAAATATGTCCTCAGCATGTCAGCCTGCTTGACACTATATGCCTCCCCTTTGAGCTTGAAGTAGTCACAATGGTCCCATACCTAATTGACTTTTAATAAGCAAAAACCCTTTGAAGCTACAACATGGAAAAAAAAAAAAAGGATTTTTGTGATGGTCTGTGTACCAGCACAGCAGACTGGATACTGAATGGAGAATATGTAACATTTCATGTATATGTCTTGGATAAATATGAATATTTTCACCGACCGTCATCAAAACCTGCAGAGCTGTCTGACAGGGCTGTTAATGATGTATATGACAAGCAGGCGGAGGAGTCAAGAGAAACACCTGTCACCAATATTCTGTGAAAACCCAGTTCATAGTGATCCAGATTTGATGTGTTGACATGTGGACAGATATTATAGATATAAACATTGTGTTTTTTGGTGTAATTGTGGCTACGTTTATTCAGATTCAGATTCAGACAACTTTATTTATCCCAGAAGGTTCGGTTAGATCACATCTATAAACAAACATGTATTATTAAGATTATTGGTAGTTGTTGTTTTTAATCATTTTTCTTTATACTGAAGACCATTTCCTGTATTATGAAAATGTTAACAGAATATGGTTTGTGAAGTTGAAGTCATGCTGTGTTCAATTTTGAATACATGTCGGCATCACTTAGAATAAGTTCCATCTTAGAGGATGCTTCTGCCTTTGTCTTAATTATTTAGATGTGTAACTGCAGAGACCTTTAATACAAATCTAAAGGAACTTTTTTATGCACAAACTTCCTTTACAAGGTCCAAAATTAAAGCAAACTTTTTATGAATGATGCAACCAATCAAACCATCACATGGCTGAATGTGTTTGAAAATGTTTTGCTTTCAGTTTGTTTTTTAAATGTTGCTGAAAAGAAGTTTTTCACCACACTTTAGTGAGTATGACTTTGCTTTATTATTTAGCAGAATTAGATGCTCTTGCACCCAGCAAAGGTAAACAGGTAACCAATGTGCAAGTGGTGTGATGTAACTTTACATTCCCTATGATAAGATAATTAAATATTCTAAACAGAAAGTCTCATTTTCCATGTCTTCTCCAATTAGGGAATTTGTTGGTGATTGCCTTTGTGAGCTACTTTGGTGCCAAACTCCACCGACCTAAGATCATAGCAGTTGGATGTGTTCTGATGTCATTTGGGACCTTCTTGATCGCCATGCCTCACTTCATCATTGGCCGGTAGGATGAGTGCCATGTCTGTGTGCATGTATTAAGGGTTACTAATTACATCACTTTATTCCTTTGAGTTGAGTCTATAAGCAACATAACACTTTCTCTTTTTAGAATGTAATTTCTGGTGTGTATTTGTGCCTCAAATAGTGAGTATCTAACAATACCTGATGCTTTCTCCTTCCCTTGTTTAACAGTCACATTGGTATTTTGTACGCAGCTATAAGATCGAAACATCAGTTAGATCGTCAGTGAATTCAACAAATAACCTCTCTCCATGTTCAGCAAGCTCATTTGAGTCCTCCAGGGCAGGTGACAGACTCTCTATACTGCCCTCTAAAGGTAAGAGTAGACCCCTTACTGTGGGGGAATATGGTCACATTTTTCTAATATTTTAAGCCATCTGGATACCAAAATGAATATTTTATATATAAGGATTGTTGACATCTGTGATTTACTGCACTCATCTGTCATGATGTGATGCTATTCACCAAAAGCAACTGTCTCCTTATTTTAAAGAGAGTAATAATGATGTAATGAAATATATAGACAGGCGCGCATGAATCCAATACATTGTATTCTGTCCTCTATATTCCATGTTTTTTTTCTTGTTGAATAAAAAACAAATCACATGTCCTCTCTGTTTAATATGTGACTGAAGGCTGTGAGCTAGAGTCCAGCGTTTCTATGTGGATCTACGTGTTTCTGGGAAATGTCCTGCGTGGGATCGGAGAGACTCCGGTGCAGCCTTTGGGAATCTCCTATATTGATGATTATGCACAATCGGAGAATGCTGCCCTCTATATTGGTAATGCATCTTACTCACTTCTAAATTGTTGGATTTACACAGCACTAAATGTCTTGTCACTTCATCATCAATTTGATCAATGTAGGAAGTGCATTTTTTTCTCTATTTTTACTTTTGATAACAAAGAAGGAAAAACAGTAAGTTATTCTGACCTCAGTTCTGTTTCCAATGCTCTTTTTTTTCAACACATTGTAAAATGAAACACAGTATACTACTAACTATTGAAACATGACTGCTGACTTGGTTCCTTTAGTATTAAAGTAAAAATGTGACAGTGTTTCTTTCCACTCCTCTGCAGAGTTAACGGCTGTGGAAAACTTTTTTTATTGTTGAACCAAAAAACGATAAAAAGTAAAATACACAACGATCTATCCATCTTGACTATTACTATTTATCAGAAGTTACAATGTTTGAGTATTTACTCACTTTTATTTGTACAGGCTTTCAACAAATGAAACATTCAGTTACCTTTAATATACTGTATTACATAATGGAGTTTGTTAATGTAGCAAAACATCAACTAAAAACAGCTTTAAAAAATGAGACTAGTTTGAATAGAGTCAAATAATCGTTGTTTTTTTATGTATACATGTATTTTGTAGCAATTCAGCATAATAGCAATTTTATTTATAAAGCACATGTCATTACAGATAAGCTCAATGTGCTTTACACTGAGGTCAAAAACACAGCATACAACAAAAAATTGTTTCCACAGTAAACAGTGTATGAAAAAAATACAGAAATCAAATCAATAAAGTCATACACACACACACACACACACACACACACAAACACACACACACACACACACACACACACACACACACACAAACAGTTACTATTCTTATGCAGCAGGTAATTTGTTCCAGAGAGAAGGACTACAGACTAAAGGCCCCCTCTCCAGACTTTGATCTAATTCTGGGTATGGCTAAAAGACCTCCACCTGATGACCTGAGGGGCCAGGTCAGGTTGTAGTATGTAAGCTGGTCAGAAATGACGCAGGAGCTGAACCATTGAGAGCTTTATGGACTAATAAATGTAGGTCTTAAATGTGAAAAAATCTAAATGCCTGTCTGTATTTACATTTCCAGGGTGTGTCCAAACCATTTCAATCATTGGTCCTGTGTTTGGGTACCTGCTGGGGTCACTGTGTGCAAAGATCTATGTGGACATCGGCTATGTGGATATGGGTGGGTAAGGTGTCACCTGACTGATAAGCTACATTCACTTACAACGTTGTGCCTGGTTTATTGTTGTTGTAGATAATCCCATTATAGAAATACATTCATGCTCCTCTGTAGATAGTTATTGTACATGACAGTTGTAAAATCTGCATGACGCCTAGTATCTGCCTAGAGGAAAGGAATACAGGCAATTAATACAGATGATGTGTGCAAATCCTTTGATTCAGTCTAATCTGACCAGGAAGCAAACACTTGTAAACCTTCCTGTGTAACACTACCAGTCAGAAAACATCCTTACATGTTGTAAGATTTGTGTTTGAACGTTCACCACAGCTCTATAATCAAGGCAAGAAATTGTGAATGAATTTCTGAGTCCACATACTATGTTAATTATACTTTTCTTTGCAGAGACAGTGACTATTACCCCTGGTGACGCCCGCTGGGTGGGGGCGTGGTGGCTGGGCTACCTGATAGCTGGTATCATCACCCTCCTGTCTGCTGTTCCTTTCTGGTTCCTGCCTAAATCTCTACCCATGCCGGTGGAGAAACATGATACCAGCTGCACTCCAGAGCAAACCAGGTTCATCAAAGATTCCCCGAGCATGGAGCACAAATTCAGACCTGAAGAGCCGACTAATTTACATCAGATGGCCAAAGGTACGATTAAAATCAGACGCAGTTATTAAAAGGAGAAAGTCCTCCATACTCAGTCAGTTGTATCTTTATTGTAGAAAAAGAAATTCCCAAACAAGGCTTTAGTTTTACATATTCCTACCAAATGTACAACAAAGCACAACCTTAGTTTACACAACTCTAACATGTCTAGTTTATGAAGTAGTTGGTTGTATAAATATATTTTACAGCAATATTTCCTTTTCTTTATTTTTTTATTTTTCCATATAGACCAATGTGGTTCCACTGTAAAGGTTGCTTTGAAGTGCTGGCACTACTAGTTTCCTCTTGGGGCTTGGTGACAACAGGGGTGCAGTGAATAGTCATATAAACTACTTTTATGTCAACATAACAGTTCTTAGAAGATATAAATGCTGTCATTACTTTAAAAATGACCGATTTCAAAGACTGACAACGGCATTGATAAAAACATCTTTCTTTGTGAACATCCAGTCCAAATTTAGTTCTAATCTTGATTTTCCGAGATACATGCAGTAAGTCAGAAATGGTCCCTTTTGGAGAGGCCTTCATTTCACTATTTTTGGTTAATAATATTATAGATTTTTTTTTTTTTCAAGATAGGTTATTTTGCTGTAATATTTCTATTTAACCATCATCTTAAAAAACAACACGGGTTAAAGTTGTGAAAAGAATACGGTTGTACTTCATTCTACTTTGGTTAGGGGTACCTCAACTTTTAGGGGTCCAAGTTCCTCGACTACAAGGAAAGTTATAATATTTCATTCTACTGGTGTCACACAAGTCTCTTTTTCAATTAACTGAAAAAGAGAGTCCTAGTGGGGCATGCCCGTGCCAGGTGTCAGTCTCTATCCGCTGTCCTGCCTCTCCAATAAAGGCATAACCCCCCCCCCCCCCACCCCCCCCCCCCCCCCCCCCCCCCCCCCCCCCCCCCCCCCCCCCCCCCCCCCCCCCCCCCCCCCCCCCCCCCCCCCCCCCCCCCCCCCCCCCCCCCCCCCCCCCCCCCCCCCCCCCCCCCCCCCCCCCCCCCCCCCCCCCCCCCCCCCCCCCCCCCCCCCCCCCCCCCCCCCCCCCCCCCCCCCCCCCCCCCCCCCCCCCCCCCCTAAAAAAAAAGAGAGACCCAAGACTTCAAGAAGGTTAAAATCAGCATCTTGAGGCCTACGTATGTGTCAAAACGTTGAAGTGACATTTGTATCTCAGCCTCAGAAGTCCTACAGGGGTTAAAAGGGAACTTTACAATGTTTAGGACTGACCTTATATAGAAGTATTTTAAGTTTTGGTGTTCATAAACTTTCCCTTTCAGAATTCATGCCCACGTTGAAGAGTCTCCTTGGAACCCCGGTGTACATCATCTACTTATGTGTGACCATCATTCAGTTCAACTCTCTCATCGGGATGGTCACCTACAAACCCAAGTACATCGAGCAGCACTACGGCCAGTCGGCATCCAAGCCAATTTTCTCATGGGTAAGCAGACCGTTTTGATAATTCATGATTGAGCTTGTTCTGTTGATCTTAGTCTGGTCATGTTATATGCAAATTAGTTCAAAGCATGTTTATAATTTGTGTTGTTCGCGGAGAGGGCCGTATTTAAGCATGCAAAGTGATGTGAGCTGGATGGTCATCATAAGTGTTTCATGAGCAGGCTTTTGATGCATTTTTTATGCTCTGAGTCACAAATCGCTTTCACGTAAATGCTACTGCTTCGAAATGACAACCAGGATTCCTGCAATTGTTGGTGGATTGATTTAAAAGAATAATGGGCCTTCTCGTAAATTCTGTTTTTTCTATGGTGCTTTATTTATTTCATTGTGTTTTTAAATTGTTGTTGTCAATCTGAAGGAACTGGAGACAGTAGGAGGGTGTTGGAGAATTCAAAATGCATCCAAATATTCTCAACTATCAAAATGTACATAAACTGTGAATGATGCGACTTTGATATTAATGAGAGTTCTGCCTTTGATCCCTTTAGCCTATGATTTAAATATTTTATGTTGGCTCTCCCTATTGTCTTCTGATTGTCTATTCATTTAAGATCTGTTGTATTCTGCATTTTTGACTAGGAATGATCAACATCCCTGCGGTGGCCCTTGGGATGTTTTCTGGAGGAGTTATCATGAAGAAGTACAAGCTGGGTATCATGGGAGCGGCTAAATTTGCCTGTGGGACCTCCCTACTGGGCTACTTCCTGTCACTCTTCTTCTTAGCCATGGGCTGTGAGAACTCCAAGGTGGCTGGCATCACAGTTGCATATACCAGGTATGTGAAGTCTTGACACAGTTCTCTTGAGTCTAAGTGGAATAGTTGCTAGGATTTTTGAAGGCTGCCTTTCTTTCCTAGACTTTTATTTTCATATTCCATCTTCCTATTTGATGCATTTTTCATATGAGCTGTCAATAAAATATGCGTTTTTCTTCATGTTGTCGTACGCAGAGCGGAAGGCCTGTCTTATCAGGAGCAGTCGCTCTTCTCCGACTGTAACTTGGGTTGCTTGTGCTCAAAGAGGGAGTGGGATCCGGTGTGTGGAGAGAATGGGATCACATACATATCCCCATGCTGGGCTGGATGCACCTCATCCACTGGATCTGGCAGAAATACGGTTAGACACACACACAATTGACTTCATGGCATAATTATAGATCTCTAAATGACAGCTTATTATCGGGATTAAACTTTTTTATATACTTTATTGACCCCCGATGGGAAATTCAGGTTTTACACTCTGCTACTGAGAGACATGGACACAAATATACGTAGGCCCAAAATACACACAAATAAGGAACCTAGAGACATGCATTAATGGAGAGATGTTAGGGGTTTTGGTGCCTTGCTCAAGGACAACTCGCTGTACTAGGGAAATTAACCAGCACCTCTCCAGGAACCAGACCGATTTTCATACTTTGATCCGTACTGGTTAATGAACCGGCAGAACAATTCGTTCCCAGCCCAAGTGCCTACAGACTGAGCGACTGCAGCCACTTAACATATAAAGCAGGTCTACGTTGTACTCTTTGTTATATTGTAAAACAGAGACCCAACTTTAACCACAGTGATTAAGCATCTGGCGACAGTGGGGAGGAAAAAACTCAAGCATAACCAGACTCATGGCCATCTGCCATGACCTTATGGGTTGAGAAGTGGAATAGAGTGAGGGAAGAGAGAAACATATGGAGTCAAACAAACAGACAGAGAGGGAGACGTAAACACAACAACAAAAACAGAAGACACCACAGATTTAAAGTTACAGTTTGAATAGTAGAAATTTGACTTATTTTAGGAATAACACTGAAAATGATAACAGAATCCCAAAAATGTTAGAAGGATTATGCCGAATAATAGCAATCAGAACTATAAAGATAATGATACAGGTATGACTGATGAAAATAATTGTAGCAGTATGAGTCTGCATGTCAATGGCTGCAGACATTTCTTGCAACTGTTTTTTTTTGTCCACTGCCCAATATTACTGGTATCTACAGTGTAGTACATGACAAGTAGGTTGTATATGCAGGACTGGTTTACTAAGTGGATCTACATCTCATCTATTATTGATGAACGTCTTGTTTTTTCTGTGTTAGGTGTTTGATAATTGCACTTGTGTAGCGCTGGCTGACACCCAAACAGGCAACCTGACGGCGACTCTGGGCCAGTGTCCACGCCAAGACAGCTGTGACAAAATCTTTCCATACTTCCTGGCTCTGTGTGTTGTCAGCTCCTTCATCATCTCTCTCGGGGGAACACCTGGCTTTGTGCTGCTAGTCAGGTCTGTTGAATAAAAAACCTGTGTGGACCTTTGTGAAAAATACAGGAATCAGTTGACTCATTCCTCTTGTTAAAGCAATACATCATCTGTTCATTCTTGGACAGATAATAATTCCTGCTGTTATATAAACTGCTTTTGCACTTTCACCTGAAACAGTGTCATCATATTTCACTTAATAAGGTTGTTTTTTTTAGCTTTTGTACCTTCAAGCATCTCAATGTTAATTCGTAAGCTTTTTTATGTTTTTATTCTTCCAGTACAAAAACTGCAAAGCATTGTCCATATAAAACTTTTAGATGTTAAAGTAGAGTCTCCTTTAACCTCTCAGTTTTGTGTTTGTAGGTGCACTAAGCCAGAGTTGAAATCTCTTGCTCTTGGAATCCACACGTTGGCCACTCGTACCCTCGGTGAGAACCGTCTTGGGTATTCTGTACGTATATTCTACTTAGTGTGCATGTCAAGAAGGCAGAAATCTCCTGCAAGCTGACATTCAGTTCACTGTATGAAGTGAGAAAAGGCACTGGAATAGTATACATAAATGACAACAAATCAGAACTTGAAGCTCATCATTCAATATTGAGCAAAATGTAACTCTTATCTACCAATTATTTAAGTTACCTGTTTTTTACTAAATATCTGTATTAAGAGTAGAACTGTATTGATTCATATGTTCTTGTTCTATAATGTTTAGCAATTCCTTTATTTGGAATTTGTTTGAATTAACAACTTATATGAATTACACACCAGCTGGAATCCCTGCTCCTATATACTTTGGAGCAATAATCGACACAACGTGCCTCAAGTGGGGATACAAGATGTGTGCAGGACGAGGAGCGTGCAGAATATATAACACCTCATCTTACAGGTAATTTGATCTATGTGTTATAAAACTCTGTATGCATTATTCACAAGGTTGTCTGGTAAACACTAGAGCTCACTTTGAAACAAGAATGATATGTGGTTTCACATTCTTGCTGCCCTGTCAGGCTGTTACGTGTTTTTTTTGTAGATATATTATTAGATGGATGAGAAAAAATGAGGTACATATTGCTATTACTAGACCCTTTACTAATGACACAAAGTAAACCAATATAACAAATAAGCTACGTACAAGCATGTTTCTAGCATCAGTGCCAGGTTTCCAAATGCCATCCAAAATTTGAAGGGCGCAGATCATGAAGATGACCTTCTGCCCTAAATGAGACTCTTAGTTTACTGTATTGATCACTGTAGTAGGAGTAGAGACACAGAAATGTCTTGTTAAAAGTTGTGCACACCCGTTTTTGCTGCTATTGCCTTAACTATGTGATCTTAAACAGTTTCAGCAAAATACAATGAAGAAAGACACTATTTAGCATCCGACAAGAAAGGGTTCAAATCGTCCTGCTTTTTTTGTAACAAGAATCAACATTCATATACACCTGCATCATGATTTGTAATGTGATAAGAAAAACCTGAGGCCAGGATTGTAATCACTCTTAGGAACTTGTAACTTGACTCTTTCAAAGTTTGTCCCCACCTTTTTTTCTTTTCTTTTCCTTTCTTTTGCAGGACAGTGTACCTGGGCCTGACGCTGGGCTTGAGGACAGTCTCCTTCTTCCTTTGTATTCCAGGCTTTGCTCTACTGAAAAGGCACATTAAGAGGGAGGAGAAAAACGCTCTGACCAATGGGAGTGCAGAGTTAGAGACACTACAGAAAGAGGACAACAGCTTCACACACTGTGAGCAGTTTATACCCGTCTCGGACCGCAATCCTGACAGAGAGACGCGCTTATGAGCGTCAGCACAACCTCGTCTCTTTTGAACGAGCTCCGTAGAGCACATCGCATGTACAGAGAATCACTGTGGACACTTTCATAGCACACTAAGTAAATATTTGTACAGGGTCTATGTAGACATACAGCTTTTTTTTTTTATTTCTGGGATGTATACATTTATGTTGTGTTTTTTCATGAATTGCAACCTTTTGTAGAAAAGAAAAAAATTGAACTGTGCTGTATTTTATAACATTTGTCTTCATTTTTATGAATAAATTTGATAACATCAAAATACGGGGTTCTATGCATGTTTAAGTGCCTGAAAAAGATACCATGTCATTGCAGGTTGTAGCGCACCTAGTGGAGAAATTGTGAATGTGGCTGCACTGAGGTAATTACTAGTTTCCCAACAATAAATATGGACAACATACGGATAAAATGTTTTAAGCAGGAACAGCACCTCACTGAAGAGATCATCCGACATACACAGTCCAAATGAAACAGTAAAGATCCCATCAGTAAGATCACCATCACATAAATAATTCAAGACAATGCTACATAGTCTCTTCAGTCATGATAGTATGCATCACAACAGACACTGATCGTTCTCCTACATATAATGTGTAATGTGTGTTTGCTTTTATAGTGGTTCTTTACAAAACATGCTACAATTACATGACTGTAGAGTGTGTGTCATTGTGAGGCTCACTGCGTTTAATTTCAAAATTGCAAATAAATGTGGTACCAGCTTTTTCAGGGACTTATCTCAGCATGGCAACGAGGAACACACTATCAGGGGATTTTGATTATTTTTCATGTTATTACCTTTTACAATATACAAAAAACTGTCAAGAAGACCTAGTTAAACTCATACAACAGAATGTCTGATTGTAATTATTAAGGGTTTTCTACCACTCCAGGGTGCTTAATAAATGTAAAAGGCAAAGTCAGTTAAAGAGAGGTCACTAGCATTTTCTGTAAGAATTTAGTACCTGTTAAAAAAGAAGCGTGTCATAGTCAATAGAATTACTATGACTATACAATGACTCATATACAGCAGGTACACATTATGTGAAGGAGTACACTTTCTTCTGTTCGTGTCTATGCAAATCTCAGAGTAATACCATTGCTCATCAGCTTCTGTACAGATGTTAGCGTTAGCACTACGTCTAAAACCCTGAGACAAAATGTCAACTTATTTGTACTGTTTTATCTATGTACTGTATTCATTTAAAAGTAGAGTCCAGACATATTTCCTGCTCATGATGAAGACTTTAGTAGGAAGGTTTTTCACAACATAAGAGAACCTTTCATGATTTTGTTCTACTGACTTCTATCATTTAAAAAAAAGAAAATCTGCTTTGGTTTAAAGTAGAATGAAAGTTGTGAAGGATTTAAAAAACACAGCCTCTGGTGGCCTCTTGCATACACTAGTAATGAGGAGAAAAGGTTTCCATGGAAGAAATGTAACAAACAAGAGTTTCAGCCTTCAAAGAGTTACTGATCCTTTTTGTCTGCAGCACTCTGGGGATTCTGTGGATTAAAAAAAAGGATCATAAACAGAACCACACTGTATTAGTTGGCTTAACATACTTGTGTATTTTGTGATTTTGTATCTGTGATTTTACCTGAAGTTGATGGTGTTCCCTCAATAGTCTGTCATACTCCTGTGCCAGACCTTTAGCCTGCCTCTTCATGGCCTCCACTTCGGCATTGGACTTGCGCACAGCTACAAAGACCAACAGCATAACAGTTATTAGCCCATACTTAATATAATCAATGTCTCTTAAAGTAAGCACTGTTAATAAAACCACAGCTAGTGTTTCTATGCCAGTATGGTCACGTGTAGTCTATGCTCTGCTAATGTCAAACATCATGGAAACTCTTTCATTGTCAAAGCGTCTCATTTACCTTTAATTAAGACAAAGGTAAAACTGCAGGTGCTCTTGCATGAATGTCGGGTGAGTACTCACTCTCTTCAGCAACCTTTACTTGTTCTGCCAGCTTCTCAGCCTCCAGCTTTAGTCGCTGGTTTTTCCCTGACATGGACCTCTCTTCATCCAGGAGGGCCTGAGGACAAAGTGGTCTCTTAAATTACTAACAGCAGACATGTGCGCACATACAAACTACACATTAATGACACAACACTGAGTGAAAATACAGCGATTAAGAAAACAGATTGATATCATCCCGAGCACAGTACCATAGTAACAACAGATGACACATTCACTATAACATCAGCCATTTTCAGCTGACATTACATTCATGGTGGGAAGTTCAAATGCTCTTATACTCTTGTGTTTTCAGGCTGAATGCTAAGTAAAACGAATGAAGGCAACCTCACCATCATTTTCATTTCAATGCTTCTGAAATGATATTGACCAACAAGTTTTTATGCCTTTTTTCAAGATAGGACACAACAGTGGAAGTTTATTTCTCGAGATCTCCAGAAAACAACTGAAATTAATTTGTTTTCTCAGGGAAACCAGACTTGTCATCGCAAGATAACGAGATAAAAAAAAAGTAAACATCTTGAAAGATTGGCGGAAATGTACTCGTTAACAAGTCAAATGTATGGTTGCATGTCATGTTTGGGTTTCAGTAGCTGATCAATCTGGAAGCCTTGCAAAAAGCAGTGTTTGTCAGATGTCTTAAAGTAACACAGTTTACAAACTAAAACACAGCAAATGACATTAAAACTGCATTTAAGCATCCCACCCTGAGAGTGATTTCAGAGGAGATAAATAAAAATGTAAATATGGTCACTTGTGGAACAAACTGATGGAATAAACTTTAAGACCATAACCGTAAAAAAGCAAACATATCTAATTTCTGTTAACAAACTCTGATTAAGTCTGACTTGTTTGAGCATCAGGTTGTCCTCCTGGTGCTGCCTGGCTGCTTTGACGGCACTGTCCATCTGCGCCTGAAGACCTGCAGAGTCCTCCAAGGTGACAGCAACCTTGTTTAACAAGGTCACAACCCGACGCATGATCCTGTGTTCACAGGACAAAGAAAGAGGAGAAACCAAAAGAAGGAAAGGCAGGACAAGGAAAGATAGGTACATATTTTAGAAAGTGAATTGGGTAGGGTGAACAGAAGATGGTCATAAGTAATGTTTGAGTAAGGTACCTAACATATTATTCAGTAATGTGAATAAATGTGTGGAAAAAAGGACACTGACAGCCAGAGGAAGAGAGAGAAGCCAGATATGTAGAGATTCCTCTGGGCTCTGAACAGCTTCATGTGGACATGGTCGTACACATTTGGGTTCACCTTGGCATCCTGCATGGGCTCAGGTCCAGAGTATTTCTGCACCTCACGGACAGCATCTGAGGGTCCACAGGGGGACAGAAACATTCTTGATGCTGGTTGGACTGACAACAAACTGTTAGTCTATTTAGTATTGTTCAATGTGTGTCATTGTCTGCAGAGAGTCTGTGACTCAGCAGATTGCTTACCAAAGAAGAGAACAATAAGAACCATGATCATTGTGAAGAAACATTTGTTCCAATATGGAGATAACCAATTCCATATTTTCAGACTGAAAACTGAGCGCCATCTGGAAAGTAGGTCAAAAGGACACAGTGAGTATTACAGTCATTATAAAGATCTGCAAAGACTGAACATGACTGTACTCTGCTGGTTATTTGAGTGAACTGCCAATTTACATTTTCCTATTTAAAATAAAACTCTTGCATAGAACTTTAAAAAGTTGATTTAAAAAAATGTACCTCATGTGTTGGGCAAATACTAAAGTTATCATCAGGGAAAAAAAAAAAAAAACACAAACACAAAAAAAGGAAAATATCTCAAAATGAAATTTTAATGGTAAATTGCAAAATTTGTGTTTTAGTAGAACTACAATTAGTGTTGGGTGATCACATGAATAAGATTCTATGTACAATCTGTTAGTACTTGAAAAATATCACTGTGCTTGTTCAACTATTCACTGTACCTTCAGTTGTGAGAGAACTGTTTTAATTCTATTTTCTCCCCTAACAACACATTTATGTGTGTCAGTTAAACTTAACAGTAGATTTGGATGTTTTGTTGTACTCCCTGTCATCTTGAGGCCTCGGCTGATGTCACATCAGAACGCAAGTATAATAGTCCAGGAGCAAGGTCCATCCCTCAGGATGCTAACCCCCATCTGGATTGCTGGGGACTGAAAATTCTGTTCCCTCTGCTGTGAGGTATAATGAAGTATTTTGGTCCACAGAAAGTGAAATATACAGAGTAAAAAGGTCATCTTGAGCTCAAATTGAAGCGTATAAATTAGGGTAGTTTGTTTAAATAAAAATAAGACAGTGATATTAACAATGACGTGCTTAAAACTAATCATATTCCATAAGAGTTTGTGCCGCAGAAGCTATTTTTATTGTCTTTTTGTGAGCTTTAGTGATTATAACTTAAAATGTAATGGCAGAAAGTACCAGAATCTTATTTAGCTACTTTCCCCTATATTTCAGGATACTCTGTGCCAAATATCATATTTGTATGGCTATTGATGCAATTTTAACAAGATCATTTGTGACTTTACATCATATTGACTAAAGCATTTTTCAAAAAGGGGGTTTTTGGCCCCCCAGGACCAAACGGCCCCGAGTTGGGAGTGGTCGTTATCAATTTGTGATGGCCCAAGATATGAGCTAACTAAAAATCACAGTGAAAAAACCTGGCTCTGACTATAACAAAGAATATAAAAATGGCAGGTGTAATGATGCAGTCAGACAACAAATCAAAACAAAAGGTTTAACAAATGGCACATCCCAATGACAGGTAAAACGATGCAGATGTATCCAGGTGAAACATAACAGTAGACCTGTATAAAGACATAGTAAGACGACACTTCAAGATGACAGATATATCAACGCAGTCAAAAGACACATAAAGACGTCATGTACAATGACATAGTCAGACAGCATTGGAATGACAGGTATAACTCTATGCAGTCAACGCATAAGAACAACAGGCATAACTATACAGTTAGAAGACACATCAAGGCAAAAGGAATAATAACTTAGAGCAAAACACTGTGCAAACATTGTATCAACACAGTGTGACAACACACCGTAACCACATATTGTGACAATACAGAGTGACAACAAAATATAACAACTCAATGAAACAACACAGAGTGACAATACATTACCACAACAAAGGCTGACAACACAATGTCACAACACATTGTAACCACACCGTACTGTATGACAACAAAGTGGCCCCACACACTGTAACTACACAGTGACACAACACACTGCCCACTACACTGTGACAACACTGTAACAACAGACTATAAGAACACGTTGTGATGCATACTTCAACAACACGGTGTGGCACCGCACTACAACAACACAGTGTGACATCATACAATAGCAAAACGTTGTAACAACACATTGTGATGATGAATCAAGAAGACTGGTAAAATGACTCATCAGAGGGACAGGCATAAGGACACCTGTCAGACTACACGTCAGAATTTCAGGTATAAAGATGCAGTCAGAAAACTCATACAAGTATAAAAACACGTGTAACAATATGTATAACAATGCAGTCAGGCGACACATCACATCCACAGGTATGACAACACAGTCAGACAACTCATCATGTTGACAGGTAGTACAACAAAACTACAGAAGTGTAGTTTCAAATTGACCTGACAAAGACAAATGTGTGGTGAGGGGAGAAAAGACACTGTGAAAAAGCTCTGTCACAACTGAAGGTACTGTACAGGATAGTTTAATAGACACAGACAAATGTTTTTAGGCACTTGTAGCACCCTTTAGTGAAAACTAATGAATGGCCAGCTTCACTGAGGTATACGCTGGCCCTGCAATGTGTCATGATTTCACTTCTAATTGTGTTTCAGTTTTGTGCTGCTATTCTGCAGTACCTCTTTGCTGAGATGAAGGGTATACACAGGATAAGGTTGGCTGCTATCTCTGCATAGAGGAAGAAAGCCACAGCTGTCCACTGAAGAGTCATTTTGACTGTGATTTCCTGAGGGGATTCACAGACTTGATTAGCTGCACATATATTAGCACTAACAAATTCTCACTAGAACAATAATTGCTTCAATAAGTCAACCTCTCCAACCAAACCACTGACTATGTAGTTGAGGATCACACTCTTTTCTTAACTTGCCTACTCAATATAATGCTGAACTTTGTTGCTTTTTATAATTGTAGAGTGATTACTGGAGAATACAGATATTTCTGAAGGCCGACTATACACAACAGGCAATCTACAGCATGTAATCATATCCCATTTGCTATTCTAAGGCTTTACCTCTAAATCTAATTTTGTTCCTCAGCACTATTATCACCAGCCAATATTCTCATTTTGTTTAAGAACGGGCAGTGGTCAATCCATTCAAAGCAATACAGACAGTTGATGGCTTACCAGATAAAGTTGTGTGATCAGATGAATAGGAAAGTCGTGACATGCACGCTCGTGCCCTCAAAAACATTCACAACAGCTGCTGGTGAGCATCTGAGGAGCTGCAGCCCTAAAAAAAAACTTGTCTGACACCAGTGGTCAACCCCTATTAGATTTGTCAAAAATCCCTACAAGATCAAGCTAACGTTTTCTGTCTGAGTGAGTTTGAGATTTGCCCTTATCACCCACAGGATAACTTTTTCATTAACGCATGTAAGAGAGAGAGAGAGAGAGAGAGAGAGAGAGAGAGAGAGAGAGAGAGAGAGAGAGAGAGAGAGAGAGAGAGAGAGAGAGAAAGAGAGAGAGAGAGAGAGAGAGAGAGAATTTGCTGATGTCTTCTCATATTGCATGTCATGGTACAAAAATAGTCATGTGAAGGGGAACACTAAGTCTCTTTAT
The DNA here is from genome assembly GCA_020745685.1 of Tautogolabrus adspersus. Lineage (NCBI taxonomy): Eukaryota > Metazoa > Chordata > Actinopteri > Labriformes > Labridae > Tautogolabrus > Tautogolabrus adspersus. The sequence continues at coordinate 22,749,502 of CM036539.1, forward strand.
AAACATAATAATGCTAGTAACGCACACATCAAACACGTACGCACACACACACACACACACACACACACACACAAAATGAATTAATAAATGAATAATATAGCAAGGTTTTTTTTAGCACAATTAAAAAAGAAAAAGAAATCCAAACACATGAAGGTCCACAAGGGGGCAGTGTTAGCCAATAATATATGAAAGCTTTTGCGCAGGAGCAGGAAGAAAACAGTCCTGTATTTTTTTTGTTATTATTGCTGTCAATTCAATCCAGGTATCCTCTGTGTAAAGGAGCTCTGCCAGCAGGGAGGATCAACGTCTCAGTTTACACACCAGCTGAATATAAATAGACTTCCTGTAAATAGCAGATACCAAAAAGCTCAAATGGACCGCTGGACTCATAAGGATTGTTGTTTTTGTGTGCCTTTAAGAGGGGACAGCAACCAGCTTGGCTTGTTCATAGACATAAATTGCAAGGGTATTGCATCTCAACAGCAGAGGCTGAGGGAATTCTTCTGCATACCCCACAGTACGCTCCTTTGCCTTCTGAATTATGATGTTTGGAGGGCTTGATTTCAGCTCCAAGGACTATTCTGTGTATCCTGCGCTCTTCACTATATTCAGCTTGCAGAGTGTATTCACATGGGCTTCCTCTGTGAAAGAGACTGATAGCTGCTATCCTCTTTGACAGCAAGTCTCATGAGTGCTGAGGAGCAAAATGTTTACAGCTGCACCCAGTGATAGCTTTTGGAGTGTGGGCAAATGACTGTTGCAGAACTGAATGGGCTCTGATTGCTCTCATCTCCACACCATCTCAGAGGTCACAGCTCAAGAGACTGAAGAGTCATTACAGCAACACCCCTGCAATAAACAGATGGTCAGACTATGATGACTGTGCACTTGATGGAAAGATGTAACCGGAGAGCTCCATCCTTTTTTTTTACAGACTGATACAAATATCGGACCTGACACTGACAGACATCAAATGTGACAATGGAGACAATCTTAAACATCAAATCATTTATCTGAATATTTAAAAGTTTTATCCACATCAAATGCGGATAAAGCAGGCCACATTTCATGTATATTTTTGGTTCCAGTTTCTTTATGTCACAAGGACATTCCTGGAAAACAGGCAAATATAGATCCTATCAAGTATTGTATGATAGGAACTACTGACTGCTGTTTGTGCCTAGAATATCTCCACTGTGAGGCATTTCGAAACTTTTCATGTACATCAGAGCTCCTCACCCTGTCCCTGAGGGGATGCACAAAACACCTGAGGGAATTTCAATTCAGATACCTGAATCACAATCTTATCATTTCAGTCCCTAACCAAGCTTATCTGAAAATGAGCACATTAATGGACTTGTAAATTGAGAACTTAACCTCCAGGCTCAGATGCTTTTTTTCCCTATAATGGCCAAGCATCCTATGCTGTGGTTTGATACACCATATTAACCTGTGTCCTGCTCCACATTACCGTCTTTTGTGAACAGTTTTGTCAGCATGTCCATGTGGGACCATGTGAGCTCGGTATCAGTCCCATGTGTGTTTGCTCATATGGGTCGCTAATGGAGCAAAAAGTGATATACCTGTAGGGCCCATTTTTAGGAATCACCCTCAGGTGCAAAATGGGCATCTCGTTCTGCTCACTTACTTGTGGTCTAAAGTTACTCGCCTTGAGTATATGAAGCATGTCTCGAGGATTTTTGAGAAACTGATCTGTATGCATTGCAATACATTGAACTAAAGATTGCGATAGCTTAAGGTCAGGATTTTAGGCAACCCCCCCTGTGTCAATGCATACGTTAAGATTTGTGAGAGAGCCACGACTCGTTGTGCTAGTTTTGTGCAACTTATTTATCCTAGTCAGACATGAACATTTCCCTAAAGTGCACATTGACCAGCCAAGGGTAGCATTTATTCCTGTTCACAAAGAAATGGCTGAGAAAAGCATAGCATCCCCTTCATTTATACACATCTAACTTTAGCATGGTGTTCTCTTTGGTTGCTGGAAACATGCCTGCAAGTATAAGAGCTGAAAACCTTTGTTACAACAACAAAGCCTCACATTGACATTATCTTGCCCATATTTCCTACATCCACAACAAAGTGTGCCTGTGTCATAAATATGGACCCAGGATGCCTAGTGTCTTGTAAGCAATGGCTGCACGATAGGAATTTGTCACTGTGTTTTGGTGCAAAATAATGAACATGGAAATAAAGTGGAAAAAGAAATAAAACAAAAAACAATTAGGCCTTTATATGAAATCCGTTCACTTAGTTTATGAAAGAATATAAAATGGAGGCTAAGTGTGATGGAAGAAAAAGTCAAAGCCCCCCCCCCCCCCTACACTCCCTTCCTGTCATTTTTGTTTAAATATATTTATACAACATATTTTTTTAATTATAAAAAACGATGACACACCTTGTACTGGCTTATTAAACAACGACAAGATCATATTCAAAGTCTTTATTCATACTTATGACGTCACTTGAGTGAATGCACGTTGGCCTTCTCTGCTGCGATTTGTTTGGGTCATTCATAACTTTGCTTGACTGCATTGAGAGTACCATCTTAAAAGTAAGAGTTTCCAAACGAGCAGGTTACGCCTTGGTGAAGAACAATGAGTTCTTGCGTTTAGTGTGATAAAGGTAACAATAATAAGGATTATGTGCCGCTTTGCTTTTGTTGTCGCGAAAAAAAACGAGGGAGAGTGAATGGTGTGGAGGTGAAGATTCACAGACAGCTGGTGTAAGCAATGATAACGCTAGTTGCTAATGTGGTGGAGGACATCCCTGTGTCGAACATGGAGATTGATGAAGACCATAAGGAGGATGAAGAAGATGACTGCATGGTAAGTAAGAGGGCTGGGTGTAAATTACTTAAATTATGGGCGGCGTGGCCCGGGCTAAGGTAAGGTACAGCTGCAAGCTAGCAGGAGTTGTGTTTTGCTTTTTGATAATAGTGTTAAACGAGTCTGCTTTACCATATCCTACTCTAGCTAGTGTTTAACTCATTTTGCACGTAGTTAAAGGATTTTGTATATCAGGGGATACTTTTTGTGGTCAGTGGTTCTCAAATAGTTGGTAGGGGACCCAAAGTGGGTCTGGGAGTCGTTTAAGTCCCTGGAAAAACGTGTCGTAAAGTCCATGAAGCACTCTTTGAACACGTTGTTCTGTCACATGTTGTGTACTGTCTGAGGCCCAAACTGCGCCATTTTCCATGAAACAAAAATACATTGAAGTCATTTTTAATTAAGGGGCTTGGCTGTGGGTGCTGGGTCTTATCCACAGACTGTAAATATCTCATGTCTAATCCAGTCGAGAAACACTGCTCTTCTAGCTAGTGTTCAAGTGATTTTTGCACACAGTCATCAACAGATACTTTTAGTTTTAACTGATTTATTTTGTGGTTGTTTGTGTTTAATTGCGCTGGAGGTTTAATCAATATTTAGTAACTTGCATTTCATCTCTATAACCGAGAATATTGAATGTGCTTTTCTTGTAATATTCTTATTTGTAAAAGCTTCTGTTGACAATGTTCCCTGGAAAAAGGAAGGGATTTGAAAGGTATCTGACAAATTCCTTTTTTTTTGAATGGCAAGTCTAAACCTTTATGGTCATGAAACTTTGCCTGGACTCAGATTGTGGCTTTATTCAGTATTGATAAGGAATGGTTAAGAAGGGACCTTTGATTCAGGGTAAAAGGCTTGACAGTCTTGACTTTGGCTTTTTGGCATTTTGTGGCAAGTAAACATTCATGCTTGATTCTTTTTTGAACAGGCAGAATACAGCATCAGTTGTTTTTGCAATCCTTTTGAACAGCTAATAGGTTGTATGAAGAACTGATGTCATTTCGTAGGTGACAACATTTGTAACACAAAATATCCTTAAAAAAAGTGACCCCCCCCTGTACCTTCTTAGGAGATAGTAACAGAGGGGGTACAGAGGTGCGAAGAGATCAGCTGAGCCAACAGGGGAGCGCAGCGCTGTGTATTTGTGCATGTCTGTCTGTGTGTTTAAGTTGTACTCCCGCTGTGCTGTGCTTCCACAACGACGAAACACAAAGTGAATTCACAGACTGGGACAAGAATATTAAGCCTTCACGGAATCAATATAAATGTATAAAGACGTAATGACGGCTGAGTAAGTTACGGCACTTTTGTGGAAACGCGGTCTTAAAAGGCCTAATGACTACACTTCTTGATTGATTATTTTAAACTTAATTTAGGCGACATCAGGCTATGGCTACATGCACTTAAACAGATCCTTAAGCCCAGTTGGGCAAAAGCTACAATAACTTTCTTTTTAATCTGTTGAAAAATCCCTCAAGATGTGAAGTGTGTCATTTATTTTTTGACACTGAGACTTTGTCTGAATCTAAACTTAAAAATTACTGATTGAAAGGATATTCAGACCCCATGATGAATTCACTTATTTGCCGTTTCCTAGCTATAAATACTGTTTCCTAGCAATGCTATTCAAGTTGCAGAGCTGAAACAGCGTTTCACAGAGAGCTCCAGTAAGAGGAGATGAGGGGGTATTGTTGTTGAGTTAACGTTGCTAATAAAACAAGTAATGGGTCCGTAAATAGAGTTGTCAAAGAGGTTAACATTCTTTTCAGCACAGTGTAAGTGAATACCGCTATGCATCACAGCATCCGTGTATACTATTGGATCATAATCTGAGGAGGATGTTTTTTCCTGAAAAAATGGTGTGGGAAAAATACCTGGTTTGTGCAGAGCAGCACACAATGAATATTAAAGGCAAGTTTAATTGGAAATGCAAAGGTTTGTTCATGCTTTGCTGATTCATGTACACTAGGAAGTATTTTAGGTTTAGAAGAGGAGGCAGAATGACAACTAAGAGGATGAATCATTTCATAACACTTCAGTCAAAGTGGGTGTATCAGCTGTGTATACTCGGCATGCAGAGTAACCATATAAGCAGAGGATGCTTGTTAGAAAACATGACCTAAATGTAATACAATGAGTAATTTCATAATTACAAATTAAACAACATCTCTATTTGTAGGGCTGGATATTTGCAAGAACCTCATGGTGTGATACTATCACATACCTGGGTCACGATAACATACTGCGATACTTTACCATTCGCATCATAATTTACTGAAAAATAAAAAGTGTAGCAGAGAGTACAGTTTGATCTATTACGGCCCACGCTATGCGATACAAAACAGATGCAGTTTAGAGGTTTCAGCATTCAGAGTTCAAAAAAGGCCCTCAACGTCAGCAGTTTTTTTCTGCGCTCTCCAATGAAAAAGCTCAATTTTTTTAACACTGCTGTCTCATCAGTGTCACTTCTCCCTCACAACCAATCAGAATCAAGTAGGGACGGGACTTTAGATAATAGCTTTGTCAACAACAATGGCGGAGAAGGAACCCATCTGACTGGTCTTTTCGAGGGTACAAGGTCTAGAGCTGCTGCTAATGCCAGGGAACAATTTCTTTACATTATTTTCACGGTGGTTTTTCCTTGAATTAACGCAAACATTAAGCACAGGGAGTAATCTAAAACAGACCTAACATTCAATACAGAGGGAAGTGAGAGTTAACCTACATAACCTTGTGGCAATAAGTGACGATGAGAAGGGCTCTGAAACTGAGGTCATGAGCGCTGCCAGCGCAAAAAGTGCCTTTAATAGAAATTGTCCCTTTTTGAGTCACAATTCAGAACATCTATTCCAATTTATTATAACATAGGGCTTTCACATCACCAGAATTTGTAGTCCGATATAAACTCCTGTTTTGATACCACGGCAACAAAAATACAAGCCCTGGGCTCCCAAAATTGTGAATTTTTGTACCCAGTTGAAGTATGTTGGGGGGTCTGTATCTGCAAAGAAGTCTGTATTTTCAGGTTTTCCTATCATGGTGTTGTGTTTGGGACATTTCTGTGTGTCAGTTATTGTGCAGTACTGTAGAGCTCACAGCAAACACTGTGTGAGCTGTGTGTCGAGGTAACTTGTGTATTTTAATGCAACGCTATAAAGGACTTTATAAATGTCCGCATCTCCTGACCTGTTTTAAGGGTCTGTCAGTGTGGCGGCTGTGTGAGCTGAAGTTCTGATGGGAAAAACGTTCTGATAGGATTTTTTATGTCTAGCATGCAGCTTATTGACTCTGCCCTCTCTCTTACTGTCAATCAACCTGTCTACACTTCCCTATTTGTGAAACATGCAGTGTTGTGCAAGTTCACACACATCATCACATATTAATATTAAAATGAACTACGACACCCTTTTAATACCTTATTTTTTAAAATCTAAAATGTGGACTGTGTCCTATGTACCAGTAGGACCAATTCAAAGCTTTCAGTCACGTGACCAACGCGGAGGGCTGGAAGGCAAAAGAGTATAGGAGAGTCGCAACCACCATTGAAAACACTACAGAACAGAAGCACAGGTTTTTTTATTTTCCATTTTTTTAAAACAATGCATGTATTCATAACCTGACAACCTGACAACCGAGGTGAAACAGAGATATTAAGATAAACTGTGAGTTTTGGGCACTTGCGAGGAGAATCCCTGTCCTTTGTGTCTGGGTCAATAATCCCCCCTTTAAGGGCAAGAAGTCTTCCTCATTCAAACATCGGTGAGTGCTAATTACCTACCTGGGCGACGAGTCCTGCTCCATCTAGTAGATGATTGGTTGCATGGAGCAGCAACATTTTTACCTTTCTGAACAGTATGGGCTGACATGTTTAGGTATGAGTGCCAAGAGCGGCTGAAAAAACACCAAGCAAACACTCTGAAAACTTTAAGCACTGAAGTGGGAAAAACGACTTCCCAACTCAGAAACTTAGACCATCCGAGGAGCACATGAACGCAGCATCAGACGTTCGAAGTAACAGCTAGTACTACTTTTTTTCTAAGGGTTCAAACATAATGAGTTTCAGGTCCATCCAAGCCAAACACTGACCATGAAAAAAATCAATTGGACATTTACTTCAAGAGACCTAAACACTCTTTATGACTTATGCTTTTCTATTTGGACTTGAGAGCACTTGTTGGAAATGGGTTCTATTTAAAATATAAGAGTGGAATTTAAGTTCAGTGAACGCTCACCCTGCAGTGTCTGACTCAAGCTGCCTGGCTGTGTGAGCGAGCTGTGTTGTGACGTACCCGTTCATATTCTTTCCATGTGGAGAGAAGAGTGGCAGTATTTCACCAGACAGTATAGTCATCACTGTGCTGCTGCAAGCTGGAGGGCAGCAATCTTCTATCTGCAGTCTTTCCTCTCACCCACAGTGGTTGACACTCAGTCAGTGCTTGATAAAACAATTGCACTACCACATACAGGCAAAGCTGCACATGGTGTAGTCGCAGATATACACAACACATACATTGCTGAACATGCTCAAACACAAACTATCGCACAGCGTCTGCAAGGTGCGCTGACACACACACGCAGGGCATGCAGCCATGCCTGTACAAAACTTCGGACTTCTTTTTGTCCTTGACGTACTTAGTGTAGTGTGATAACAATGTGCTTGTCTGAGCCACTTTCCCCAAAGGCTTACGATTACGATGATTACGATTTTGCAGCATAAGGGCACATTTCATCAAATGGAAAGTTCTTCCACACCAAATAGTGGAATTTCTATTTTTATGGCCAATTTGTCTTCGTTAAGAATCCTTGATTATATTGTTTCCCCAGATTATAGCACTTCATCACTCCATATTGTCTACTTAAGCATGCATGTTAGGTTGCTTTCCCTGTTTACCCCCCAGGATTTATTTGTTCTCTGATGAAGAGCGGATAATAAAGGAGACATCTTGTTGTGTCATTAAATGTCTGCTCTCTGCTGATACCGACAAAGAGCAGTAACCCACCCAGCATTGATTTAAAGGCAGACTGTTGTGTCATTTTTCTCCATTGCTACACTATGGTGCCTTTTAAGGTCAAAGCAAGTAGAGGTCAGACTCAGTTGTATAGGTCTTCCTGTGAATCCTGCTTTCTATCCGACACAGGTTTTATTGTACACAGATTACTGGTTGTATATCACAGTCATTTATCTTCCAACTCCATGAAGTGTCCTACCATCTCTCTAAACGTGGCTCGGCGAGAGTAACATTTGGAAAATGACCACAAGCCACAATTTGTCAAGCTGTGCTGACTGGTGTGCTCAATTCACTTTCTTCTTCTCTCCGATAGCAGAATTACAGTTGAGTGTTCGCTGACCTAATCCAATAGAGGCTCCATACGGACAAAGTAATGTGATTTCCCAGGCTTTTATTCTGTGTCTGTAGCTGGATAGAGAGGGGCCTAGAAGAGATGGCATCTGAATTGGGGGATGGATGTCTGAGAGGGGAGGGACACAATGCACGAGATATGGTCGACAGCGAGTACCGGCCTTGATGTGGATTATATGAAAGAGAGGGAAGGACAGACCAGGGTCAAGTGGTTGTAACAAGGCTCACCGTGATGCATCATTACCCCTCTGCTATTGGCTATGCTAATGTTTTGACCCTTAATTGTATCTGCAGGTCATCTCAGGTTAGAGGTGTATTGTAGAGGCCTGCTACCCTAAACAATTTGTTAACTAGCAGCTGTAACCTTGAGGTTTGACTTAACCTTTGATTGATTTTAACTAGGAAAGTGGCAAGCAAGGTTACACAATTGATAAGAAAGAGTATGTCTATTTATTTATTTTTGCCTTTGGGCGTTAAAACTGCTTAGTGCAGCTAAAATATACTCAATTCAATTCATTCAAGACACATGGGTAATGTGTCCCTATAGTAAAGATAATTTTTTTACTGGATCAAGTCTCTGGGTATCATTTTTGATCGTTGTTCTGAAACGCTATTGATGTTTTTTTTGTAAAAAACTCAATTATATTTCACAATAATTAAACTTGTATATAAAAGCTTGTTTCTGTATTCAAGCTGATTATTACTTACCCACTGATTCAGTGTTAGTCATGGCCTTAAACCAGGCTTCTGAATTTCTGCATTTAAAACTTGACAGTGTTTCAAAGGTCTGGTGTTTCTCGCATGAATGTCTTCCCCCCCCCATAATGGAGGAGCTTCTAAGCAAGTCAGTGCCTTTATAGATGGGACCAAGGTTAAGAAGGTCATCGAACTGTGCCAAAGCCAGAATCCAAATAAATGTAACAACTATAAAACAGGTGGAGTGATTCAGCCTGTAACGAAAATAACCAGGAACAGCTCTGAAGTATGAACCCCACCTTGCTTTGAAGGCATTTCTTTGACTGCTCCTTTTTCTCCAGAATGGATTCTGAAGAGTTGAGTTTATTAGTTTATAAATAGGGTCCTTTCAATACTTCTATCTTGACAGCCTTAATGAGAAGAACATTAAATAGTCTTGGTTTAACAGCCACGTTGGTTTGTAAAGTGACTTAAAATAGTTAACAGTTCATTCCATGTTGCTCTGTTATAGACATCTTACATCAGCAAACATGATGAACTTGAAGCTTCTATCCTGTAGTCACACAGCTTCAGTGTCTGATGAAAATGACATCAGGAGAACTGATGCATCAATCTGAGTGATTAGTGAGAGCAACCCCCCCCCCCCCAACAGAAAATGACAAACAAGAACTGAATGTCAAAATGAATAATGGAGTGTTAACTAAATGGTGATTAAGTCAGAACATCACGCAATGTCGGTTGTGCTTGAAAGGCCTTTTTGGCTCAGCCTGTGTGGCTGCACCAAGGTACATTGGGTGTCAAAAGCATTGCTCTTAAAGGGGTCATTTTAAAAGTTAATCAGTTTGGATGATTTTTTTAAGCAGCAGTGACAAAGTTTGGAGTAATACTTGACATTTGAGGAGGGGTCTAAATGATGTATTTGGAAGATAGACAATTGTTACCTGTGTTTTTGCAGATCTTGTGCATTATGGTTAATGTGCAATATGTGTTGTTTTGTTCTGTATTGGTATGTGCCTTTTTGTTTATGTGGATGTGTTTTTTTTATTCTATTTCTATTTTTCTATTTTGTTTATTGATTCGAGTGGAAGCAGCTGAATGTTTGGCAGCACTTTCAGTCCAAGAAAGACAATAAAGTGTATCATATCATCATCATCGTATCGTACTATTTTTATGGTGGAAGCGGAAAACGAAGTCTAGGCATTCTTATTTGAAACCCCACCTTTGAAGTTTTCCTTCTGAGAGTTGGACTCGTTTACATATTAATGTTAAATCTCTCCTCTGGCACTGTGTTTTATCTCATAGGTTATTTTTTCCCTCCCCTGTCGGCTAATCTGTTGCTGGCTGTGATCCCATCTCCACTCTCAATCACAGACATGCGCTCAAGGTACTGTGACATCCACACTGCCTGTTTACAGCAGGGTCATAAAGAACCTTGCTTGCATCAATATTCCCATATCAGCCCATTCTGTTGTGCTACACCCGACACATTGGCAGCCGAGGAAGCATCTGATGGAGGTTGTGTAATCGCTCTGGTAGCCAACAGGCCGGTGCTCTCAGGATCTAAAGGGCTGTTCAATTTCGCCGCTGAACCTGAGACAGCAGTGCCGAAATAAGCTCATTACTGAGATATACTGTGAAGTACAAAATATACACGTGTGTGTGCATGTACCTTAATGCATGCATATGAATGCACTGTATATCCTCATCTTAGACAATCTTTGACCCGGGGATGGTAATGAAGTGAGCCACCAGGCTAGCTGAGCACAGTTTATATGCTAATGGATATTGTAACTCTGCATCTAGATTCAGCATTAGAGCGCTGGCTGAATGTACTAAGCTGATTTCTTTGTATGTCATAGTACGGCATTTTTTCCACAGCTGTATGAATAAATCATTCCTACTTATTTCGGACCAACTTATTGCATAAGCAGTTTAGTCAAAAGGCCAGCTGCATTGAAACGATCAGCAGCAGCCATTTGTGCAATACAACTTCCCTGCCTGTTTCTTCTTGAAAAACAAAGAATTTCACGGACTGTTATTACATCTACACAGGCCAGGAAGAAGAACTTCATCATCTGTGATTGTGTGTAAACAGAATCTGTAATAAGACTTTGCGATTTTGCAGTAAGTTCTTTATTGCATTTATGGATTTGCTTATGTCAGAGAGCTTGTTGTTAGACTAGTGTTATTAAAAACAGACAATTTGAAAATAAAACCGTACTAAAACATTTTGATTGAAGAAGTTCTATTTGAAAAGATAAAATCCAAAGTTTTTTTTTCTCTCTCTTAGAGTGATACTTCTTATTTGTTTCCTGGTGTTTAAAGAGTGTGGCTCTTGTCACACCATAAAGTCATTCTCAATTCATCAAACCAAAAAAAGGCAACCGTAAATTTTCCGTTTGGCGCAAAGAGGCGACTGTTGGAGTAAAACAGACTGAACTTTGATTACATCTGGTTTAAGTCAAACAAAGTGATAAGAACCATGGTGTTCTGGTGTGTGTGTGTGTGTGTGTGTGTGTGTGTGTGTGTGTGTGTGTGTGTGTGTGTGTGTGTGTGTGTGTGTGTGTGTGTGTGTGTGTGTGTGTGTGTGTGTGTGTGTGTGTGTGTGTGTGTGTGTGTGTGTGTGTGTGTGTGTGTGTGTGTGTGTGTGTGTGTGTGTGTGTGTGTGTGTGTGTGTGTGTGTGTGTGTGTGTGTGTGTGTGTGTGTGTGTGTGTGTGTGTGTGTGTGTGTGTGTGTGTGTGTGTGTGTGTGTGTGTGTGTGTGTGTGTGTGTGTGTGTGCGTGCAAGTGTTTTTAAACACTAAAACCGGTGATTGTGAACAGACACCTCACAGCTGTTCATTTATATCCACAAAACATCTTCCTCCACTCTACTACTTTCCCTCCGTTCCTTCCAATTTGATCTGTCTCTGTTGCATCCTCATACCTACATTTGAGTCCCAAATGAGATGAGGGCTCCGAGGCAATGAGGTCAGTGGTCATGGGGGGGGGGGAGTACAGGGTCTAGTTTCAGAGCAAGTGGCTTCATGATGAATGGGAGTAATCTCACAGCTGTTACAGAATCACAAACACTTAACCTGGGGGAGGGGAGAACAGGAAGCCTTTGCTGTGTTAGGTGAGTGAACACAAGATTTATTATAAATATACATATACAATACAATTTCTACTTCTCTGTCTATTTATATACCTTGTTTTACCCTATGCTGTACATGTTTTATGTATGTACACAATTTACTTTAGACTATGTTGATACTGTTACAAAAAGCCATGCAATATCTACAGTACAATATATGTTGTATCTATGAAACCTACTTTTGTTCTCAATAAATAGTAATAAATTATTCAGGTCTTGTTTTGTACATTATATTGCACATATTATTTACATTTCTGCTTTGGATAAACATTTTCCCTTTTTCATCCTGACCTGATGTCAGTTTTAGCTGCTTTTATTGACTGTATATCCTAAAGACAATCAGTTCCTTCAGTCCACATCCTCAGAGGACAGACATTTCTGTCGGGCCTCTTTGTCCTCAAATGTCACCTTTTTGTTCCTCTTTGGGTCGATCCAGGAGTTGTGGATGATGGCGTTATTAGGAGTAGGATCTGCCTCAATGATCGACACCACCCGCTTCTTCATCTTACTTTTCAACACCTTCTGGAACTTCTGCCTCGTGAAGGCGTAGAGAAGTGGGTGAAAGATAGTTGTCCCGTAAGCCATGACCAGGAATCCCAGTCTCAACTTGACCATGAGGTCACTGGGACCCACACTCAGGATGACTGTGTTGAGCACTGTGATTGGTGTCCAGCACAGCAGGAAAGTGGACACGATAAGAAGGGACATCCTGAAAACCCTCTTTTGGCGCTCTCGCCTTTCTCTGTGGCGCTTCACAGCCCTGCGCAATGCGATGATGACAGAGACGGAGGTACGCATACCCAGTGTGGGGATGCGGCTCCCACTGCTCTGGGATCCGTCTGTGGTTTCTTGCTGCGGAGTCATGGCTGTCATGGATGGACGCTTTTTCCTGCGAGCCTTTTTCTTCTGTGAGGCGTGGAAACGTGTGCCGATGCGAATATTGAGTGCCTGCAGGATCTTTGAATAGGTGATCAGCATGACAACGACGGTAAAGAAGAAAATAGGAATCTGAGCAAGCAAGTGGTAATAGAGGCCAAGTTCTGTGTAGTACTGGTTAGTGTGGACCACATTCTCTATCACAGTCTGGTTCAGCTCAGCTGGGCCCTGTGCAAAGAAGCCAACCTCAATAAAGGGAACGAGGAAGCTAATAAAGGATAGCACCCAGATGGCAGACAGCAGGGACAGGGCACGGCCCATGGTCAGCACACGGTTGGCTGGTTTGACCGAGATGTCGTAACGATCCAGGGTGATGGCAAGCACATTAGCAGCAGTAGCAACACTAGCAAAGGAGACACAGGCTTCATGGAAGCAGCAGATGAGACCAGTGTCTCCCTCCAAAGAGAGCAGCACCACCACAATGGTGAGGGGGATGCAGCAAACGCAGACCAGCACATCCAACACATGGAGGTTCATAGTGACGATGTTGCTGACAGAACTTATGAGGTTGGACTTCATACAGTAGAGGGCAAGCACAGTGAGGTTAGAGCTGAGGCCCAGGAGGATTTCCAGCATGAGGAAGCCAGTCAGGGAGACCTGGAAACTAACCGGGTAGGTATAAGGGGCGGGGGTTGCCGGACTCATGGTGCGGCTGATGGGTTCAGTGTTGTCTGTGACGGTGACGTTGCTCATGGTGGCTTGTTGTTTCAGGTAGGGAAGGATATGCATTATCCTATGAATTAAAAGTGGAGAAAAACAAAGTTAATGAAGAGGAAAAGAAGACAAGGTTATTTTTTGTGCATCTATTGAGGGTTGGAATTAACACATAACTAAAAAAAATCTTGCCGGAAATTAAAGTGGAAGCAATCAAATGATAAGGAAGCTTTTTGAGTTAACTGTGAAAAGCTAAGAGTAGACACTGAAAAAATACTTCAACTTTTTTTTCCTGCTAGGCCTTGCAAATAATATTGTCTTAATATGCACATGGTATGACTAAATACTAACTGTCTTGCCTTAATCAGCTAATTAGACATATAAATCCACCACAGAGTCACATCATGTAAACACTTTGGGACAAATTAAATTCTAATAGGCCCAAAGGCGTTCTGGCTTGATTTGCAATGGATTTGTCGTGGCTTAGTTCTCAAGCCTGAGCTGCACTTTCAAGCTGACGTAGTCGTAACATATTAGCTTATACCATTAACATACTGAATATCGACCAGAGGTCACGAAGCAGGGTGAGGGCAATGATTAAAGAGCAGATTTAAAGCCCATTTAGACAGGTTTGATATTTCAGGGCAGTGTTTCAATACTTGCCTTGATCTGACGTACCAAAGCAGGATTTGCTGGCAGCATCTTGTTATTGGAGATTTAAAGGAGGGGGTTCATTACTGACAAGAGTTTTGGGCAAAAAAGAGGCTTCCAACTCTCAGAGATGCACTTTAAAATACATGATGTTTGTTCGGATAAGCTGTAAATAATTAAAAAGGACTAACAAGTACACCAAAAAGCAGTCAGTACATGGGACCGTAATTACTATTGAGTTAGGGGGAGAAAATGCTTAGACACATTCACTACAGAATAAATTAAAGTAAGTGATTAGCACATTAAATATTAAAAAATCTGAATGGGCTTTAAAATTGCATTGAGAAAAAAAAAGGTATTTTTGGACTGTTTACCTTTCCCTCCGACACTATCCGAATACCAGGGCTGTGTAATCAGGCCATAGAGTCCATGTTACATCCACAGAGACAAGCATCACATCCAAACATAGCCTGTGGAAAAGTGTTTCCGCTCCAGCAAAGCCCCCCTGTGAGGCTTTTCCTTTTACTGCCCGTCCGTCCCAGAGAAGCTGACAGCCAGAAAAGCACCTGTCCGCCTCCCTTAAGAATGTCAACAAGCTTTTTTCGTAACCCAAATGGCAGTAAGCTACCTGCACCGTGTGTGGTGCAGAGGAAATCGGCTGTTGTTGCACAGAATTCTTTCCAAGAACTCTTGGCCGCACTGATGGATGAGAGGAACAGGGATGAGATGTCAGAGCAACCTCCTGTTTATAATCTCTTGATATTTCCAGGAAGGAAAGACAAAGCCAAACCAAGAAAACAAAGAAACACAGACTGCGCTAAAATTCGCCACTCAAAGTATGATCCAAATTCTTGCTTCTTGTTTTTTTTTGTCTTTGGTTAAAAGAAAGCAGCCAGATCAGTAAATACAAAAAGAAGTAACATCCATCAGCTTGTACTCCAGCCGGTCATATATGTCCCCCGGTTTATACCGTAGTAATGTGCAGCATTTATCCAGGAGAGGTCAGTGTATCCGGGCAGTGTCCAGGCCCATGCCTCTCCCCTGGGAGCTTTAATGGAACAGGCCTTCACTCTCCACCTTTCTCATCAGTCTCTGTACGCCTGGCTCCAGCCGCCATTGACTTGTAAATCGAGCAAAGGTCTCTGGTTTGCCCCTCGGCATGCTGTATCCTCAATCACTGGTTATTGCGGTAGTAGAGCAGATTATTAGATTGCATGCGTGTCCAATTACCATGACATGTGTGATCACTGTGACATTTGTGATCACTAGTATTTATATGTGTACAGGAGGGAGCTCGATTAAGCGATAGGGGAGAAGGTCATCCTCATGAGGTAGTGGAAGTGAGTTCATCAGACACCAGAAATCCTAGACAACAGTTGAAGTTTAGGAAGGAGGAGCTGCATAGTACATCATCTGTCCGTCCTTCAGTCTTGCATCTTTCTTTCACAATGACCTGAAGAGAGAGGACAGGACGAGGTAATGGGTGGTTGAGAGAGAGAGGGAGAGTGAGTAGGAAGGAGTAGGAGAGAAGTGTGGGGGATGCGTTAGTTAAAATAAACACATCCTCAGTTGTGAGTTGACAAGGAAACTCTTATTAGCATAGCAACAAGCCTCTGATGTCTTATCATGTTCCTGTTCATCGCCTGATACACTTAACATCTTCGCTGTTGCGCTAATTAACATAACAGGAGCACTAATGAAGGGCTCGCACAACAGAAACTACTATATCACATCTCAGCCTCCCGCTTTCAGATCGAAGATTAGTAATATATGTGTATTCTTTTATAGTGAATCATTACAGGAGAATAAGCATGGCTTTTGCAGGCACAGTGGTGATAAAGTGGTCATACATTTTTCATGGTTGGACACAGTGCCTCAGAACTGTAGCGCTGTGTGGTTCCTAGCGTAACTTGTCATAAAGACAAGGATGCCCCCTTGTGTGTCACTATGTGATCCATGTAATCACTTCAGGGGAACATGACCGTCATCCTTCAAGGTTGTTTCAGTTAGGCATGCTTTGCTTTACTATCCCACAATGTCAGAAATGAGCAACGAGTAACATGCTTCAGTACAGGGCAAGAGAGAAGATTAGAATCCATCTCATGAAGATGCACAGTTTCAAAATGCGCTTTTGCATATCCAGTTTAAAATATTATCTATCCTGACAGCTCTAAAAAGAAGGATGTTTGTGTAGCAGTAGAAAGTAAAGGTATGCCTTTTTAGAGTGTGATGTTAACAGTAGCTGCTACTTCTGTTTACGGCTGATTGTATTTTAATCAGTTAAATAGGTTTCACTAAAGACATCAAATGTCTCTCAGCAACTGAAGTTATTCAGAAATGTTTTGATGGTTTCCGATTAGGTCCATGTGTTGTTGTGACAGAGAGGTTTGGCATTGAGTTTTATTCGCTGTCACCTACGCTGTACTAGGCTGAGTGCTGTAAATCAAACCAATAAGTAGAGTGCCCCATCAAAACACAGCTAGGCTCACCATGCAGGGTAAACACAGATGCTCCAGAACTGGTCCGCGCTCAATGCTGTCTTCTTTACCTCGCAGCTCTGTAACAATCTAGGTCGACCGATAAAACCTGCTTGGTTATCTTCTGCTCCTTCTAGCTGTAATCCAAGAAGTGGGATTGAATATTGATGACCACGCAAGGGTCACTCAACTGACAGATGTTCTTTCTTTCCGGAGTCCTGGGCAGAAAAAAAAACAAGTCCACAGAGATTAGTCCTGACAGGGATGCTGGTGGGATTCTTCTTTTTCTCCCCTTTTCTCCCGTTTTTACCTAACCATCCATATGAACTGGTCCGTGAATACTCCTTCTCTCAACAACTCTGTTGCACTCCCTCCCTGCCTAACTGTGTGGATTGTGAGTGCAAACCATCACACTCCTCGTATCTTCCTATCTCCCGCTCTGCTCTCTTCTCTCTCTCCCTCAATCCCTCCGTCCCTCTCTCTCTCTCTGTCTCTCTCTCTCACTGCGGAGGTTTGCAGTGCTTCCCCAGTCCTGATTGGTCTTCTGTAATAGGCTTAACCCTTTCCTCTCCGGCGTAGGGAGGTATTTCCTTTTGTTCTTACTCTATCTTCTCTTCTCTGACAGTGACTGTGACGTCCCGTGTGGGGCTGTAGTGATTTTGGGGAAAAAGCTTCCACTACGCTTCTGCATAGAGATATAGAAGGCACTGCGTTAAACTCACAACCTGCTGCAGAGTCAGAGGGGTAGACTGTTGAAAGGAAAACTGCAGAAAACGCTGTAATGATGTATTAATTAGCTTTGTCACAATGTAATAAACAAGTAATGTGTTTGTGCACCGTAGGGGGACTAATGAGGATGGGGAGCCAGCAGAGAGAAACAATATTTTCGTATTGATTTTTTTGCACATACATTGATCTTAATATGTGTGTGCAAGTGAGCATGAGAGGCAGCGAGGCTGACAGAGAGGAGATACATTCTTGCAGCTGTGAGTGGAAGAAATGGATTATGCAGGAATAGAATGAAAGTCAGAAAAGAAGAGCTTGTGAATAGTGGCTCTGATTGATGGTTTCAATTAAGTTGCTCCGTCAGATCACCAAGAGGTGGACCACCCTCCATTCCTTTCCTTTCAAGGCTTATATGTCAGGTGCAATTATTGCCAAAGGACATCCTGGTACCTGACAGCCTCCAGTAAAGAAGAGTGGGGCATCTGTTGCTGTGGCAAGGCTAACTGATTCAACAAATAATCCATATCCTCAAAAAACTCAAGGTTGTGTTACATAATAAGTCATTGCACTTAAGTGAGTTCTTTAGTTAGTTTTCAAAATGTTCAACAGAGAACAAAGGCCTGGAAGGGGTTGTAAGCGATAATCTTGTAGTTCGGAAACAAAAAGTCAATCTGTGACTTAATCCACAGAAAACTTACCAGAAGTTTTGATAATAAAGTAATCAATGCTAATGCATTAGCTCTTCTGAAATGTTAGGATTTGCCTGTCCTATTTTTAACAGCTCTGGGGTTAAACCACCAGACATGAGGAGGATTTGTGATAAACTGAGATTTACTTTTTTTTTTAAAGTGTGAATCATTGAAAAAAAGTCACAACATGAATTGGTAAATGTAAATCAAAGATTCTGCAATCATACATTAAAGAAACTCCACACTTGACCAAACATCTTTGTCTTTTGATGCCCGACACAGCCATTGTCGCCATTAATGGCGTAACATGTAAACAAAAGCACTCGCGTCGCACACACACACACACGCACACGCACACACACACACACACACAGACAGACACACACAGACACACACACACACACACACACAAAAAACACTGCCCTTTCCCGTCCTTCCGGCCCCCATTTACACCATTTGTGCTCCATACCATGTTATTATGGTCATGAGGCGTATAAATAAATGAATTGTAATTAAATGAACAGTTGGTAACTACCTCTGCTGCCCCCCCCCCCCCCATTCAGTCTACAAACCTTTTACAAAGAGCAGTAAGGCAGAGTGACGGCAAACACTTCTGCCTTGAAAGGCTTTTTAAAAGGGGCTGAAGACAATATTATTTGCATCCTCAAGTTACATCTATCATGTCTAGCTTTTCAGTTGCAACTTGAGTTCCTCAATGAAATCTCATACTCAATTCTGTACCAATGGCAACCCTTTAATCTGGAACACATTGGAGGTCAAGGGAAAAACCTCAATTACAATCTGGTGTTATTGAGGGCACTGATTCCTCCAGAACATACTAGCCGTCTTTCCTCTTGACACATAAAGACCACAATTAATGGAAGGATTAAAAGGGGCAAATACTTGCACGTTTTTAAGCCCATCATCAACTCTGATTCTCACTTGATCTTCACATTGCGTGATATGGAGCCTGGCACGTACAGTATGTCAAGAGAAAGGGCGCACTCACAAAGTTGTTCCGTAACGTGCTGAATCACGATTGCCCCCCCTCCCCATTCCCCCCCGCTGGCCTGCACTCACACTGCTCCTGGACTAACCGGAGCACAGTTACCTCTTGCATATAACGTCGTAATACAACACATGCATGGGTTTACGTAATTATGAAGCATGCTTAGTTTACAAGACAGACGGCCTCGGAAATGAAAGAATAGTCTGCGTCCGCACATCGGAGAACAACACAGAGAACAAGACAGCTACTTTACTGACTTTGTGGCTTATTTTGAGTCATTTTGGTAAGATGCAGCCATAACACTCCGGGATTTCTCGATAATGATTGTGTACCTGTGCTTGTGCTCGTGCTTGAACTGTGCCGGAGCACACCTCTTCCAAGCAGGCAGGGGCCAAGGAAGTGTACTGTGCTTGAGCACGGATCGGAGCACTCGCACTAGTCAAACGAACTGGACTTCAGGGGGTGAAGCGTGATTAGGTACGATATGGAATACGTATTGCCTAGTGTGAGTGCGCCCGTAGAGTGGATGAACAAAAGATGTGAACTGTGACTAATGGGGGCCAGGCTGTGTGGTTGTGTGCAGGTTTTTTGTACATTTCTACTAATGGATAAGGTTGGATGCATGTCTGTCTCCAGGATATCATGGTCAAGCTTAACATGAATTATCTTCTTCCTATATAGGACATATTTACAACTCTACATCAACACATCTGTCTGTCAGACGTCAGTTGCACAGCTAAAAGGTTCCAAAGAACATCTCCTTTACTGGCTGCAGCTAAAACTGTTGCACGTGTACAGTATTTAGATGAATGGGGAGTGGAGATTGGACCACAACCCTTCAAAGCTCTCCTGAAATCCTCTAAGTTTTAAAGAAGGTTAAACACGCTGCTGCAAAAACACTGCATTCTCAAAAACTTCAGAGTTCAATAGAAGAATGACGTTAAAATTTCATTTTCATTAATATTACATCAAGCTTTTTCTTTCTGTCCCCAGACTTCACTGTCTTGATATTCACTACAGCCCCCTACTTCTCTTGGAGTTGCAGTCTACATCCATGTATATGCTGTATCAATATGCCTGTTGATTCTCACATATATGTGCACTTACTGCATGTTCATACCCTCCTTGTCACAATGTGCGTGGTCTGTCTGTGAAGAGCAACCTCTGTGGGCTGAGCTCAACAGATAAAGAAAATGCAGAGGGGCCGTCAGTGGTCGCCTGGTTTCAAATCCCTACTTTGCATGCCAAACATCAGCAGGCAATCGTGCAGAAGTATGATAGAACAGAGAAGGCCCAGAGGACCCAGCTCACAGACTTCCATCTCCACCCAGCAGCAGGCGTCCTTCACTTCCATTTAGTGCCACTGTGATTTGCTCCAGGTTTTTCCAGGACAGAGCTAGCCCAGTGGTAATGGAGTAGCTAGTTTCAGATGCAGCCGCCTGCCCTCATCTGATCAATTTTATTGTTCTTTTTCGCAAACTGTGAGGAGCCTCTGGTCCGATCTCCTATGGAGCTGAGCACAGAAAGAGAAAGACAAATAATGATCTGCTCCTGATTTAGTTTGACAGAGTTTTGCATAAAATATATTTTTCTTCCAATATTTAACAATTTTGTCCACTTCCTAAATAACCCATAGATCACCCCCAGGGGATTTTCCTTAAAGGAATATGAACGAGAAGGACACAAAGAGGAAGAATAAAGAAACATTTGAAGGTCCTCTGGATTTTGCCTGGTTGTTTGACCACAGGGCAGTCTGCTTCGGCCTCTGCCCCAGAATGCCTTGGGATTCATACTCATTTGGTAAGAGATGAAAGTGCCTGGAGAAGAGATTTTAATAAGCCCGTTCTAACATGTTAAACATTAAACACTCAGCATTGATGAACAGCCGCTGAAGGAGAAATATTGTGTTTATTTTCTGGTTATTTTTTTTTCATTGGTTCTAAATTATTCTGCACTTGTAAAATAATGAAGTGGGAGAATGTGTTCTACTTGTAGCAACAGATGAACAAAACTCATAGCACTCATCCACAATTAGCGCTCTCCTCATTTTTCCTCCTCATGTCTTACATTTTACTCCAGCATGTTATAATTGCCTAATGCAGCTGCAACCTATTAAACAATCTATCTAGCAGCAATTATATAATGGGGTATCAATTCTATAATGATGGGACCTGAAAGTCATTGGGCATGTGGGGAACAAAATTAGAATTGGGCAAGACCATTGACAGTCATTTGTAGGACAATTATGGAGTTTGTAATTTTGAAGACAATAGTAAGCATTCTGATACAGTAATATATTAAGTGAATACCTTTACTTGTTTCATGTCTTGTGAAATCTGTATCGCTGTTTTTCTAGCAAGTTTGGCAACATAGAATAATGTCCTTACGTTTCCTCTCCAATTGATATTTACAGGTTTTGAATAAAAATTGGCTGGACCAGATTCTGGTATTGGAATCGATTGGTTCCTGTTCATTGTTTGAGTAGCATCTGTCTACGAGCGTTTCTGCATGCATTGGCTCTATACAGGAAAACAGTCCATGTAGAGAGCAAAAGGAGTGAAAGGCAATCTGTCTTAATGCAATTCCAGGAACCAAGGACAGTCATCTAATGACGAGTCAGCTTTAATTGATGTCTATAAACGGATATTTGCGTGCATGTGCTGCTAGCAATGTTAGTCTTCTCTCCACTTAAACTCTTCTTGCTTCTCATGTGGCTAGTTATTAAATTAAGCAAAATGCACTGAAAATAAGCCAATGCAGGAAGTTCTGATATGGCTAATCGATGGCTACATAGGAAGCCTAAAAAGATGGCTATCGCTCCAAAAGGATGAAAAGAAAATGAGTTCCGAGATTGTTGCCTTTCTAATGGATTGTTCAAGCGTTAAAATGTGGGTGCGGTTGCTTATAGGACAAAGTACATCTAATGACAACTAGCTGTGATGTTCTCTTTCTCTCTCCAAGTGTGTTTCCCTCTCCCTTGTACTCAATCATTTGTTTTTACCCGTTCTGGCATTGATTTTAGTCTTTATGGTTTTGCAGGCTACTAAGGTTAGAGCCATGAAGCCGAACTAGGCGAACCCAGCTGTTAAACCCTGACCATATGGTAAAAAGACTGTTCCTGCAGCCTCATCAATCCAAAACATCCCCTGCATACTGTTTCCTGCTGTACTGTAACCTCCGCACTGCTCTGTGTCACGGAGACCAACAGCTTCTTTTCCATCAGCCCCTCAGAAGTCGGCCACTTCCTGTCGCAGCAAAACATCTGTTTACGTTAGTCATGTCAAAGAGCGCCGGCCAAGGCGTGGGAACGCAAGGGAGTGCATGGGGGACCCCACGCTCACCCATTGGGAGGTGTGAGTGCAGAGGACAGATGATTCTTGGGGGAAGCATGTAGAGGACAACCACACACTGCAGATAAACACACATTAATGCTTCTCCCTAAAGGCAGTCAGCCTTCAGAGCACTCAGTGTTTGTCACCTCATTAGGTCTGGTCATGCTGCTACCTCTGGGGACATGTATCTGGAGAATGTGGATTTTTTTTAAATGAGGCATCTCCTTCAACAACTAGTTTGAGGCCTCCAGTAACCAGTTTGTTTTCTTTGATTTACTTGAGGGTCAGCTGGTTTGCGGATTTTGACTGTGCCATGTCTTACATGTGCATTAAGTTAATTGAATTGTTTTATACAAGTTCTGTGTAAAGGACATTTAGGCCCCTGAGACTGTGTATCTGAGTGTGTGCATGGGTTTTTGTCACTGTCTTGGTGTGTCTGTGTTATTAAGATCTAACACTGCTGTGCTGTCTGTATTCTAATCCTGTCAGCCCCACTGGCTTTCCTGGCAGTCTGTCTGCTAATACAAGGCCTTATTCCAGTGTTTCATAACCACATGGGACCAAAAAGAGAGGACATTCCTCTCTTGAAAGAAGTGACATGCTCAAAGACCTACAAAGACCATTAGGCTCTGAGGACTACAGCAACTCAGACAAAGGACTTCTTAATGGAGCACAATGACATTTACTGCCATTTTATGCTATTGTTGCAGAGTAGTGTGCCGTTATAGTCATTGTTGGCATTTCCCCAAAAGTCATTTGTCCATGTTATCCGTGAAAATAAAGGTGGAAAAGGGCTTACTTCTAAGTTAGCTCTTAATAACCCCAACCCCAGAGAAAGCTGTTATTTTATACTTATGTAAACAGGTGGACATTAAAATGAGGTGTCCAAAATGAAAAAGAAAAGCAACTCCACTTTTGTTAGCTGTGTATGGCAATGTCATTGATGGTGAAGATGATGGAACAACACACAAAAATTTTTAAGCCAACACAGATCGAATGATTATTATTTTTTTGGACCAACTACTAAGAGAAGTGTAAACATTGTTAGAGGGGTTGCTGCTTAAAGAAGGAGGCTAGCAAGTGAGACATTTTGAAGGATACAGAAAAATTTTGAACAATCCGATCTACAATTGTGCTTATGATCATTTTTGTTTTTCCCCCACAAGATATAATGTGAAAGATTCACACATAGGACCGAATGCTTGCGCTGTGTGTACAGAGTGGCCGTAGACACATAAACAGAATAAGTGACATAAATGGCAGTTTCCACTGGATACGTGTAATCTGTTTCTTCAGCACCACGCACTCCAGAGCTGATCACGCCGTCTCTGGTCAATACATTTGTTTCCGCTGCACACGTCATGCACGTGCCAGCAGTGCCTCTCCAAATACGTGCCGAGTTTGATTCAGACTAAGCCTGCTGCAAGCACGCGTCAAGCTGAACAGAACAGATCGACCCGGACAGGAAGTCAGAGAAGGGAATGCAAAGAGCATCTGGTCAATTTCAAAATAAAACACAAAAACAAACACTCCTGATTGTATCTCCCATTACGCACTTACTAAATAAACATTACTTCAAAACAGGAACCAAATAAACAGGAAAATGACTTTGGAAAGGCAAAGAAACCTGTTGTCTGCACATAGCTCTCTTTTTCCCCATGGGATCTTGTAGTTCTTGTGTGATCTTGTGAAACCGAGAGTCCATCTGCTCATGGCTGCGTTTACGTTTCAGAAACGGACCCAGTGGAGTGAGAAGTGTGGGAGGAAAACCATAGTGTATTCAGACCGCTGCACACAGGAATCCTGTGGAATCCGCCAATAAGTCTGGATTGTTTGCCCACCAGCTCATTCTATCCCTTTCCCCAACACATATATTTAACCAGGTGTTCAGTGAATATGGGAGAGTCTGAAGAACAGCCTTATCCAAGCATAGACAATAACTGGCGGGCCCAACCCTTCTATATTTATGGTTGCTCAAGTATATTTTGCGACCATTTACGCATTTATCTTTTATCAATCCGTATAAGATTGTCATTCGCAAGGAGAGGTGTATGTTCGTGAAAAATGCAACTGAAAGCTAGAAAGGTGAGAATATTACATTTGTTTGTGAACAACCTAGAATAAGTTGGAGAATATAGCACAATTAATGAACTAAATAACCTTGCTTCTGTGCTTATGTATTTCTTAGATGATTTTTCTCATCCTGCCTTTTTTGTTGAATGGCTTTGTTGAATGTTTGCATGGGGATAAGACTATAATAGGTACATTTTTTACTTAAACCTACAGTATGTAAAATCCGTCGCTAGGGGGCTCTCAATCAAAACAATAACAAAAGATGACGTTGAGGTTCGTGGGGTATTATGGGAGAAAACGAACGAAATCCGTGTTGAATCAATACGAACGGGCGAAACCGACCTGAGAAAGACAATATGTGTACTGATGATGTATCCAAGTATAATTTACATCACGTTTTTATCACAGCAGCACATACAGCGACAGAACGGCAGCTTTCAGTAGCAGCTAGCGCTAGCTTATGCAGCGGTCTTTGACGTAACATCCGGTGTTTCCTTGACACATTCAACATTTCCTGTCTATCGTGGCAGCTCATCATGGCGGCCGCCTACAAGACACGGTCCGTTACAACTATAGAATTAGGGATTTCTCTGGCTTTGAAAACTTTTGAAAATATTTGAGGTAATGTAAGTACTCAACTAAAAAATATATATATCATGGGTTTAGTCCATTTTTAATTTAAGTTAGATATTTTAATGTAAACTTTAGCATGCAATTCTACATACTGTACCTTTAATGTTGGTATACTGTAGTACCATAAAAGACAATATAATTCCCTTTGCTGCTGTGAAGCAAAATCAGGCTGACTGGATCGGAAATGACTTTCAAACAGTATAGAGAATCTATCATGCTAATTTGCAAAAGAGAGAGAGAAATGCAATAGGAGTTCAAATTGACAAAGTAGACAAAAGTTAAAGCTAATGGGCTACAAATACCCCCCCCCCCCCCCAGAGAAGTTAAGGGGCGAATTCCCCCTAAGAATGAAAAATGTATTTTAGGCCCTGCAATAGGACACAGCAACATGTTCAGGGATTGCTCATGTAAGCAGAAGACACACATTTTTATTATCCCGGAAACTTAGTTTAAAGGTATGGCACACAGTCTATAAAGCACAAACATCATATTTCAATAGAGACCTCCACACAAAAATGTTCAGACAGTAAGAAGCACAGTATAAATGTATCACAATATGTGCATCCTTAAAATGTTCAAGTAAATTATTGATCGTAATATAGTGTGTGTGTGTGTGGGGGGGGTTTCAAAGTTTTCAGTGCGGAGAGTGACGCTGACAGCCTATGCATTATGTACAGCGTGTGGTGATCCGTCATCACACTAATGCAAATACGACTTTGTGGTCAGAACCTTTTGGCCTTGATGTAACATGCGCCAGACGATTCTTGTTTGCTCTCTGGTATCTCCTTTGATTTGAACTCTTTAGGGGGATGAAGGGATTAACCTTAAATAGATGGGCCTGTGAAAACCAACAGGAGGCACACCAATAAGAAGAGTTACTCTTTATTTTACACGTACGCATGTTTTCACACACAAAGCCCACACACAAAGAAGCCCATACACAAGTATATTTTTGCGTTTATTCAGCTTTTTGATGATTTCGGCAGACATTTAAGCTTTAAATAGAAATCGTCCCCTGAAGAGGGACAGGAAATGTGGATGGCTTAAGGTCGGCCCAGGCTGAAATCACACATGAAATTGAACCTTCGTGTTAAGGCTTCAGCTTTAGTTCTTATGTGAGCTACCAGGGCACCCCAGTATAAAGACTTTTGAAGGACGCTTTATTAATCCTCAAAAATTAAAGAAGCCAACAAGGGGATTCCTAACATCTTATTCCTCCATGATAGCTTCATCCTTGTACAGTGATTTATTTGCCTTGTACTAAATGAAATGTAATACATGCGTGTAAGGGCTCCAGTATTACACCTCGCAGACACGGACTGCTGGAGTCAAGCCTTCTGCCTTTGTTCCCTCCTTCAAATAGCCTTTTTTTTTTTGCCTTGCATCCATTGCCTTTTTTTTGCATTGCCTTGTTCCTTTGCCCTGTTCCTTTCCTTTTCACTTTCCTTTGCTAGAACCTAAAAATAATTAGCTGGTGCCAGATGAAGTCTTGAGCCTGTTCCCAGTCACATCTTGTCAGTGAGGCCTCTTGTGTCGATGGTCCACCCCTAATGGGCCGCAGCCTTAGTTCTGACAGCCAGGATAACCATTCATTCCTCAGCAGCTTCCTCTTCGTTAAGGGCCGCCTCAAGCAGCTGTGGCATAAAGATCAGCACCTTTGTCTCTATGTCTGTCACACAAACTTAGTATCTTGACAGCAACCAAACTTCTTGTAACATCCACGTCAATATCATTTTTTTTAGATTTTTTTTTTGGGGGGGGGTTATGCCTTTATTTTAGAGCTAGGACGGTGGATAGAGTCAGTAACCAGGGAGAGAGAGAGAGAGGAAAACGACATGCGGTAAAGGAGCCACAGGTTGGATTCAAACCTGGCTCCCAGCGCCTTGATATCATAAGTCTTAATATGTTTCTGAAAATCTGAAGCCAGTATCTTTTCCTGTCACTTATATGAATGGAAGGAAAAAGATACCAATTATATGTAATTTTGAGTTAAATGCAGCACTTAGATTCTCATATTTGTTTTGAGTACTGTGTTTACGACGCACAGCGATTTCAGCCATTTATTACACCTAGTCATGAACTACTCATCCAAGGACAGATGGGGAATGAAAGTGAATGTATCTCTCCGTTTTCAGGATTAGTCTAATGTCCTTAACTCGCTGCAGGTTATTTAGCCTTTTACAGCATCACACCAGGTGCAGTTTAGTCCAGTCTTTCATGCTTCGGTAAGATGACTCTCGCTCAGGATGGTGCCAGCCTGTGTGGGTAGGTCAAGCCTATGGGTGGGCCAGTCTTTTGCCCTTGATTGTCTGGCACAAGGTCTAGGTATCACAGGGCTGGTCACTTCTGTCAGCACTTTTCACTCTCAAGGCACCAACTGGAATATGTGTGACTAAAAGTGTGTGTGTTTGTGCAGAGGGGGTGCTATTAGAATATTAATGCTCTGAGTCATGATACAAACTATTTCTATGTAATCAATGCATCCCTGCTTACGTCACCTTGGCTGACTCATACTCTGCTCTATAATATGTACATCCTGTGTTGTGTGTTTAGATCAAACCATTAAACACCTCAATCCGGTGGTGCCATTAGAAATCAAGTATTACTTCACTTGAAAGTAGGAAGAGCCAAGAATATTATATAGAGCTCTCAGTAAGGTTGAGTTATTTTCTGATAATTTTCAATGAATAGATGTTTGCCTCGCTGTGAATTGGTCTCTTATCAGCACAGATGATTCTGATGCTCTCAGACTCTTACTCATCTCTGCTTTGATCTTACTTTATCCAGGCAGAAAGCCAGGCAGACTCACTTGAACTTTGAAAGAAGGCAAGGTAGAATACTGTGTACTGTCTTGGGTTGAAAGGCTGTTACTTAATATTTCAAAAAACTACTGTCCAATTCCACTGATACTTAGGTTACTGTCATACAGGAAACCATTAACTATGCACAAGCTACAAGAAGAAGATTTAGATGTTTTGCCTTTATTTCTCAAACTGATTGATTGTCAAAGTAGTGTGTGATTACTCAGGAACTAATAGATTCGTCCATAAATTGTTACAGCTCTACTAATAACATGTTAGTTCCAATTCATTCCAATGTAATTGAAAATATAAGGCACCTCTTCGGTTCCTTGAGGGTCCACTTGGGGATAGCTGCCAAAAGCTAAGGACTCCCTTTAGGTACCATATTAAAATGCATATTTTACATCAGCAGAAATCGATATGTCTACAGCCTGCTCCAAAAAACAGTTTAGGTCTGAATAGTTTGTTTCTTTATTGGTAAATACTGCACGCGGGGAGTTAAACTAACCCATTTTGATGGTATTAAGGCTAAGAGTTTTTTAGCTGTTTGCCGGGGTGCTAAAGGCCTGCCTCAACACCAGCTCTTTGCCTGTTCCAAGATTAATCAAATGTTTGGATGAGATAGAATTTGCAATATGGCGACCTCCGTTGTTGGGCTTAAAACACTTTTTCTGATGAAACGTCCATGTTTTCTACATGAAAAAAAAGTTGTGTGAATAGAGTCTTCTTCAAGGTGTACAACCTGGAATCTTCCAGGGTGTGCATCCTGGAATCTTTTTAATGTCATGGGTGGGTATGTAATAAGCTTTTTTTATTTGAATTTTGGAGCACTCCAAATACTCTTTATTTACGTCATTCCAATAAAAAATTTATTTCTGATTCTGAAAAAAAAACAGAATTTCCCTTTGGAGTTAATAAAGTATTTCTGATTCTGATAATTAAAAAAAATGGACAGAAAGATGCCCTCTTTATTTGTTATGCACAAAATATGCAAAAAAAAGATGAAGTCAGAATAAATAAGCGGAGTGATGGTTGTACACTCATCTCTTTTCACATGAAATCACAGTGAACATCATCAAATTGTAAACTATATTTTTTTCTGATTGGAATATAGGATTCAAACACAGTAAAGCTAAAACTAAGATATACTAAGGTGTCATTAATGACAGCTCTAAAAGTGATAGGTTTGTTCTTGAGGGTATTTAAATGTCGGTTGTGATAAGCTACGGAGGCAGAGAGACATATAAACAGGCTGTTTATTGGGCCTTGTAGAAAGGAGCCTCGTATCATTAAACAAACAGATTAGATTTTGGTTCCACTTGACAAATTGACTGTAATTTCTTTTGCAGGCTGGATGATCGGTAGAGATTGGATTTCTGCTAGTCTCTGTAAGAAATTCACAGGCCTTGGCAAAACAAACATCCAACAACTGCTTGGTTTCAATTCAAACACTCTTTGCATTACCCTGAGACTGAAAACCACCATTGACTGAGATAAAACAATTTTCTGGGGAGTCCTGATGGAATCGGTTGAGAAACAAAGTTGTTTTTCTGTTCAATTTTAAATGTCAAGACTGATTTGTTTTGGACGTAGGCCTATTAAAATGAAGATATGTGAATATTAAGATGTTGAAGCGATCTGTACGATGGAGGGCTAAGCCATCTTTGTGTTAGGAGTGTCAGGGTGAGTCATAAACGGGGGCCTCAACAGGAGACATCTCAAACTGGAAATACGTGCTCCAGCACCAAACATTGCAAGCAGATGGCAAGCAAGAGGGCCCTGTCAGTCCGGTGTATGGTTATTGGTTTGGGAGAAAATGGAGAAAAAAAAGACAAAACCATCAGGATGGATGATATCTGGCCATCTGCCTGCATTACAACAAGGTGTCATTTATATGAGGGTTAAAGACTTGATCTCGGTCTTTTTTCAGATCTGTTCTTTTTGGCAGAAGGAACATAACAACCGTACCGAACCTTTGCCACCTCTGTCTTTGACATTTAATGCAATCAAGTCCCGCAGTGGCAGTTGCATAATTATGTTTGTTTTAACATTTCTCAATTTGTTTCAGGAGACTGTACAGTAGGGAGTAAATCACTGGTTTCATCACAATATAATATGTTATCAATTCTTTGGACAACCATGCAATACTTGACAATGTCACCGAGTCTGTCACAGGGGCCTGCGATCGATTTCAGACAATATCATGGACCCATTTACACAATCAGTTACATTCCAAAGAAAGAAAGAAAAAACAAAGCAATGTATATTTGGTATTGAGATTTTTATGTTGCTGAATCGGGCTGCACAGTGGTGTAGTGGTTAGTGCTGTTGCCTCACTGCGGGAAGGTTCCTGGTTTAAATCCCCGTTGGTCAGGAGCCTTTCTGTGTGAGTTTGCATGTTCTCCCCGTGCATGCGTGGGTTCTCTACGGGTACTCTGGCTTCCTGCCATAGTCCAAAGACATGCTGGTTAAGTTAATTGGTGAATCTAAATTGCCCCATAGGTGTGAATGTGAGTGTGGCTGGTTGTCTGGCCCTTTCCGAAAAGCCACAGTTCAGTATGGAGTGCAGACTTTTCAATAGGGGGTTACAGTAGACTGAACCCTTGTGGTCACTCAGTGGGCATTTTTTGGGTCCACCTCAGTAGACTGAACATTTCAGCATGGACACTAACTTCCGGGTTTTGTGCAGTATGGTTTGGATGCATGCTATCAGGAAATGAATTGTATTTTAACACCCACAATTCTGTGCGAAATTAAATGTAAAACTTCACTTTACGTGCGCCTCCAAATCAAAACAAACCAGGATGAAAAAAAACAACAACAAGGATGGATGCGGCCTTTTCGGGTAACGCTCCTCTCAAATGTTAAAGGCAGGGTTGGTAATTTTCGAAAACTAGCATGATTTTGAAAGTAGCAGTCCCTCAGTGCTCCGTCTTCACCCACCCCTTCCCCTCTGTGCTCCCTCAAAAGCCACGCCCCTCACTCACATGCACAAGCGCCATTGGTCCAGAAGCGGACCTCAGCTCATGCTTCGAGTGTGGGCTCGTGCCTGCTTGGGGTAGAGAACGAGCAGGAAGACAGGGAGGCATGATTGGTTCATAAAAATGGAACCGAGTGCAGACATTGGTTGAAGTTTTTACGGCTTACAACTGCTACAGACAGTTTTGTATTATTTACTGAGCCATCGTGCAGATCACAGCTGAGTTGGAGTGTCAATAACATGAGGCGGGCTAATGACGCCACTTCCACAATGAATGAATCAGACGAAAGTAGGAGAAAAATAACAGCCTACTGCGCACGCCTACTGACCAGTAGGTCCTAACAGTATACAGCACGGATAGAATGGACTGTGTCAGATTGTGTAGGCACTTTGCAATTCGGAAGCATCGAAAATCGATTCTGAATGGAATCGTGACCCTAAGAATCAAAACCAAATCGAATCGTGAGACACCCAAAGATTCCCAGCCCTACTGATTACCTTTAAATTATGAACATAGCTATCCACAGTCGTGTTTCACCACCTTGACTTTATAAGATTCTGTATATATGTGCTGTGCTCACTGGTTTAGAGATAAAAAAAACTCTGTTGTTGTTTTTTTACATAACTCAGAACAAAGCCCTAACAAAAAAAGCAGTTTTCTGAAGCCACTCAAATTTAGTGTCTCATGAACAAAGAATGGAGAAGCTCTTGATAAGCATCTTTTTTCAACAACACTGTAAGGCCTCATGTCTTTAAAACAAGAATAAATAAATGTTATATCCATCATTTACTGGGAGTTGTTCAGCTTTTGTGGAAAAAGTTGGTCAGGCAGCAGCATCTACAGTCAAACTAACATTAGCATAAAGGTCAATATTGTGTTTCTTTTTCAGGTGCCCACCCAGGTTTGTTGCGTTCCCTGTGTATTTTATCTCCTGTTGATAACACACTAGATTTATTCTCAAGAGGGGAGTGAGTATCTTCTTCATTCTCTTTAACTTGCCTGCTTGCCTCTAGCATTGTTCGAATGTTCCGGTTGACACGCAGCTGGGTGGAAACTGTGAAACGGTCGTGTGGTAGGACTTTCACAACCTGTTCATTTTAACTTTTCTCTGCTCCTTCTTTGAACATCTATTTTCTTTATCCTTTTCTGTGATCTCGTTTGGCATCAGGCAGCATTGGTGATCGTTGGAGAAGGTAGTGGGGTGAAGCTGATAATTCCCCTCCCTGTCAAAAGACGATTGAGACATGCATAGGAAGGAGGAGGCACTGAAGATCACACACACGTAGGGAGACATTCCGGCTGTTAGCGCGTGGATGGAGTTCGTCCGCCTACATACTTAGAAGACCAGGAGTGTGTAGTACGTGTGCGTGTCTGTGTGTGCGTCTGGGCCTGGCTGAGAGGGTGCTGGCTTGCTCTACTGTAGCAGGTGGTGAACATTTTCCATTTACAAGAAAAACGCACTTAGTGTAGGCAGTAAAGAGGAGGTGCTGTTATCTATTCCTGCATCGCACTCAGCCTGATCTACTCTGTGGCAGCATGGATAGTCACGTTGTATGGATGCAGTTAACTCTGGATTCAGTTATATTTTCTTAGTTACACCGTATAAAGAGTGGTGGGAAAATTGAATTACACAAGAATCTATTTCTAATATATTCTAAGTTTCCAAATAAAGAGACAGATCAAGTTCCAGGAATTCAATCCATATTGGGCCTCTGAGCCCCTGCTATTCCAGTTACTTAAGTTACATTTTGATCTTGTCATTAATGATTTACTTTGTTTGGGACCTTGTTATGGGATTTCATGGCTGAGAAGCTAATCGACTCATTCTTTAGAATCAATACAAAGGTTGTTTTAGCAACACAGAATAGTTAAATCTTGATTTCTTTGGACTTTATTCCCATTGGTGCCATGAGGATCATTGTTGTTTTTTGATGTTTTGCACCCATGTAAGATTGCTGTTTTTGTACTCTGTATTTTTCTTTCCAAAAAGCACAGGCTGAGACCTTGAATACATGTACCTGGGCTCCATTTTTTCTTCAAGTGACAGTCAATGGAAGCCAAAATGTCGTGCAAGATGTTTTCAGCTTTAGATAAGAAACACAGTCTCAGTGTTGGCCCTTATCATGACCCAGAAAAGTCAAGGAGAATTCAGGGGGGCATTGCACTGATTTAGCCATATTCCACATGCAGAACCGATAGAAGGATACTGGGCGAATAAAAATGAGGAAGAAAAAAATTCATGAAGATGATCCCAGTACTGATCCAGGAATTTCAGAACTGGAGATAGTATGCAAATGTGGAGATAATTCAACCAACTCTTGGTTTTCACAATTAGGATTAAGGTGGAGCTCATAAGGATTTATAGTCTCTGAGCTCAGCTCTGATGGGTCTTTGATTGGATGAGCAGTTGACAGAAGTGATGTAAAGTAAAAACCTTGGTTGTTTTTAACTAATATACTTTTTTCCATGGTATTTTCAATTAGAGTTGTACTGTATAGGAAAACCCTTCTAGGCCTGCATTGCAAAGTAAAGCTGTGGCTCAGGGACGGCTGTGGCATAGTTGGTAGAGTCGGTCGTCTCTCAACCAGAAGTTTAGGTGTTCGATCACTGGCTCCTGCAGCCACATGTCTAATGTGTCCTTGGGCAAGACAGTTAACCCCAAGTTGCTTCGCTGCTTTGTCAGCGGGGTATGAATGTGTATGAATGGGATTAGTTACTTCTGATGGCCACATAGCAACCACTGCCATCAGTGTGTGAATTGGTGTGAATGGGTAGGCGCTTTGAGTAGTCAGAGGACTAGAAAAGCAAGTCTATTTACCATAAAGGATTATGCCTACAGGTCCTAAATGTAATTCTTCTGTCGCTCTGTGCTATATCACACCAAAGCCATGAAATATGCTGTATGGCAAGTGCTGCATAGTTTTTGAATACATATTAACACAGGCTGTGCCCCCTAACCAGAGCGAAATGTAGACAAGTTTATTGATATTATTACGGGGGGTAAGGGACTCTGCAGATGGAAAAGCGAGAAATAGGGTTTTAAATTGATGCCACAACTGGGAGCCAGTGGAGGGACATCTATAGTGGAGTGACTTGTGCTATTTTGGGTAGGTTGAGACCAGTTGAGCTGCTGCATTTTGGATCATCTACAGACGTTAAGTTACAGTAGCCAAAAAGGTGGTAAAAAAATCGATTCATGTAAAAATCGAGATTCTTCTCTTCTAAGATTTAAAATCGATTCATAATTTACAAAAATCGATTTTATTTAATTTATTTATTTTATTTTTTTAAATTTTAGGGGGGCTAATCAGTCACTCCCTGCTCTTTAAATCAGTAGAATGCCAAATAGAGCAACAAGAAACTCAGCCAGTCTCACAGATGACTTGAGTAGATCCTGAAGTATGTACTAATTCAAAAATAGACTTTGAATCCATGGATCCATGAATCCAGAAACGTTTTGAATCGAAAATCATTTCTGAATCGAATCGTTACCCCAAGAATCGAAATCGAATCGAATCGTGAGACACCCAAAGATTCCCAGCCCTAGTAGTCAATGTGTGATATACAGGAGCCTGTACCAGAGGCTATGTAGGATGCCCTGACAGGTAGGCCCTTATCTTTTTGATGTTGTGCAGGGCAAATTGACACGATATGGGCAATAGAGGCCACATTAATCTTAAAGGTTAGCTCTTCATCAAGGCCCCCCCGCACCTAGGTTCCAGGTAGACGCTGTGGGCACGAGTTTGGTTAATCCAAGCTGAATATCTGTGGTTATAAATAGATAGATAGACTTTATTTGGCATGGACATCACAGATACATTGGATGAACCAGAGGCATTGTTTAAGTGTTTTAGCTTACATGCTAGTTTTCAACACCTGTCCACAGGAGGCTTTTGAAAGGAAACAATTAAAGATAGGGAGAAAAGCAGAGGGACTGGAGGGAGTGACAAGGAACTCAGTCTTTGATAGGATGAACTGAATGTAGTTATTTTTACACCAATTTAGAGATATCAGCAAGGCATGATGACATTCTTGCTGAGACTGTAATGTCATCTGGTGGTAATGACAGGTAGACCGGGTTATTGTCAGAATAGCAATAATAAGAAAGACAATGGCAGCAGACGATTTCACCAAGTGAGGTGGTGTATATTTAGAATTGACGGGGACCAAGCACTGCCCCCTGAAGCAACCCTTCGATAAGCTATGTGGCTTGGACACTTCTTCCTTCCAAGATACTCTAAATGATCTCCCTATTCCTTCGCTACCTCTCTATGAGAGGTATAGGACATGATGCAGCGGAGGGCAGATCTTGATATACCAAGCTCAAAAAGTGTGGAGAGGGGGACTTGGTGGTTCACTGTGTCAAGGCAGCTGACAGATCTACATGTAGCAGCAATAGAGGTGAGGACTGACCATCAGCTCTACAATAATGAAGTCTCAGTAGAGTGGCCCTGCTTAACGTCAGACTGATTTGGGTCAAACAGATTGTTCTTAGACAAGAATTCAGAGACCTGATTAAAGACCTCAAGCATTTTTGACAGGGAATTGTATGTAGCATGTGGTTACATACTTGCCATAGCCAGTCTACAACAGACTAACATGTAATCACAACTGTCAGAGTAATATTTTAGCATCACAATATACAGTATAAATGCAAATTAGGCAGCATAAAAAAGATGACACAGGCTTTCTAGTGTGTCCTGTGGTTAATATTTACACTAAACTGAACACTGATGCTGAGTAATGTTTGATGATGGACCAAGCTTGTCCAATTCCCCAAATGTGATACGCTTCAGTTGCTGTGGTCATTAAACTCAGATGGAGCATGCTTTAGAAAACACTTTCAATGATAGTGGTTCTATTATAATCCACAATCGGTAGACATTGTGTAACTGTTATGTGGAGTTGTTACCGCAAGTTGTGTTCTCACTGGAAATAACATTTAGTTGTCAGGGTCACCACTGTAAATCTTTGATTTATACTAAAGGCAAACTTCTTGTATACAAGATATTAGTCATATATTAGCTAGACCTCTCATTTCTGAGGAGCAAATGGGAAAATGATATTCTTCTTGTTTTACTGTGAGAAGCAGGAATCAGGGATACACCTTTGATCCAGAAATAATCACACCTCAAAATAACTTTTGACCCTGAAACACTTTTTAATGAAGATATTTGACTCCGTGCTATTTCTGGATCCTCTCCTTCCTGTTAATATCGACAGCAGGCATCCACCTCACACATTGATCACAATATACAAAAACATGTTTTTTCTGCTTTGCATCTCTCTCTTTTTTTTACCTTTAACACCATGCCCCCCCTTTATTTCACCACCTCCCCTTGGGCAATGAGTGCTGGGATGGAAGAAAAGATGGATGATGTTTTTTTGAACTGTGACATATCTCCATGCAATCATTTCATTATTATTCATAAATAATTGGCCGGGACGTCTGGGGGAGCTATTTAAAGAGCTGATTGCTGTTTTGCCAAGGCACACCAACTCCGAAGGCTTTATTTTTTCCCATTTTTTTAGTATATACTGTACCTCTGAGAACCGAACATGAGGTGTGTTTTTTCATCACGCTTCTACTAAAGCACTTGACCTCTGGTTGGTTTTGTTTGCCCCCCCAACACTGAGTCTTTGCTAGTGTGTTAAATAAAGATACATGTGTAAGATATTGATTCCAACTCTTTGATCTCATCTCTTCCAGCTGAAGTCTTTCCAACAGTTAAGAGCCAGAGTTTAAATATATCTAATTCTCTCTAACTGGCAGCCAGAGATATTAACTCAATCTCTCTTCTGAGGATCTATCGCCCACTTAAGTTGAAAATCAATAGGGACCAGTGAGGCCGGTCCATTATACTGGATTAGACAGGAGTACTGATCCTGCGAACACAAATAACTTGCGAACACACGAATCACTGTTCATTTGTCTGTACTGACCACAACATTACACACTCCATTAGCTATGTTTGTGCATGTGTGTCTGGGGGTACCTGTACTGCTTAGCACGGTCTGTTAAATCCTTGTGTCCTTGAAGGTTCAAAAAGTGTGGATGACAAAAAGAGAGTGCAGGAGAAGTGTAAATGGGGAGAGGGAAAAAGAGGAAATAATCAGATTGGGAACAAAAGAATGGATTATTTAGCCCTTGTGGTTCATCAGTATAAGCCCAAAGCCTTATGGTGAATATTGCATGAGAGTGTAAGATTAGAAGAGATGAAACAAAACCAGGAAAATTGTTCATAAACATGATGTAGGTTTCATTGCACTGTTTTGACTGGTGCAGTTTTAATTAGAATACATATGTGGTTTAGGAAATAGAAGAAGGTGATTTTAGTGTTTTTAAAGAGAAAATCCCATGTTAATGTACCTTGCACACGCATGTGGCATTAGGTAGGTGAAAGTGCAGCCAGTGTCGCTGTGCTTTCACAATCATCAGCCTCTGTCAGGTCATGCTTTTTGCTGATTCAAGATATTGGGGCGTGGTAGGATGAGCTTGCAGCGGGAAAAAAAGACAGCATGACGGGGTCGAGGCCCAAACCCATCTGCATGACAATACAGAAATCAATTTCCAACACAAGTCTTAGATTTACACGTGCTGCATTAGAGCATCGCTTCATAAAGCGCTCCATCTCCACTGCAGCATGACAGCAGGAGAACATGGCTGGAATGCGGGATGACGAGGCGGTGTGGTGGAAACAGTTGGCTGTCATTAGTATGCAGCACAGAGTCGTCTTGTCTAGCTGGACCTTTGCAGAAACTCCTTCCCCCTGAACAGCAGATGAATTGTCTGTGGTGAAACGAGCAGCTGAGGCAAATCTGTGCCCCTTTTTTTCTGCACAAGGAGATTTCTCTTGTGTCGTTGGATTTGCTCCACGCACAGCAGACACAACTTTAAAGGAGATGAATGAAAAATGAAAAGGGTCAAAGTTGAACCCCCCTGTGATGTGACCATGTAAAAGAAACAGAGAGATGGAGAGAGGGCCTTATTAAGACCTATGCTCTTGTGGATTAGCTCTTAACTCCTGAGTGAGTTTTATCAGAGAGCGCTCTTCAAGCATGACCACAGTAATGAACCCATTAGCCATGAAATTGACTTTTCTGATAAATAAGGAACAGAGGAGAGTTTAGGGGACCAATTTTGCATTTCAAGCCTTTTGTTTGAAATTCATAATTACATTTGAAGCATCAGCACTTTTTCTCGTCATGAAGTTTCTACTCAGCTTCTCCTCATTAGTATGTTGCAGAAAATTAAATGGACAAATTTTCTGGGAATAAAAAACATCAACCACACACAATCAAGTGTTTTGAAGAGTCCAAACTGTGTAAATAATGAAAGGCTAATATCCGGTGCTGTGTGACTCAATCAGACACTGCAAACCTTCCTGTGTCCTCAAATAACACGTTAATCAACCGCTGTGATGACACTCAAACTTTTAGACCTCATGGTGCAAATGTCTCCCTTTAATTACTGCTTGAAGATGAATGTTATTTGTCTTCCTGCTGAGACACATGACTAACTCAGGGAGCCAACTTAAAAGTCAGACTAGAAGCAACACTCGGCCTCCTGCGATTTGTTATTAAGTAGCACACACAAATGATCACATCCTTGAATTTTCATTTTCTTTCCATTGAATCACCTTTAAATCAGGTTTTCTAAGAGGTTCTACAGTGAGTCTTTCCTCAGGGTATTTATGCAATCAAACGGGAACGACATTTGTTTTACCCTGTAGTGTAACATAACATGATGCACAATGTTTTTCTGTTTGTTTGACATGAGCGGCTCAAAAGTCATGCAAAACAAAGGGAGAGACACCAAGATTACACTTGATTTCATTTTTTAATTTACAGAATAATTAAATCAAAATGCAAAAAAAAGATTAGATGTGAGTGGGTGTGAAAGTGTATTGAGCATGTGTTGGATGCAAAAGGAAGCTAAAGTAAAGCAAACACAGTGAATGCTAAGAGTCTCTTTGAGCAGACACTAAGGTGGCAGCTTTCCTTGTGATGGGAGCATCGGGCCCAGATGCTCAGTCAAGCTGATTGGACAAGCCATGCCTACCAATGACATGAGCCTGCAACACAAGAGGAAAGAAGGTAAGAACCAAACAGGCCAGAGGGCCGTCACATTTCTCTCCCTCTATAACCACTTTCTTCGCCCATCCTGTCGCTGCACTGATCCTGGATCTGCTTGAGGTTTCTATCTGTGAAAAGAAAGTTGTTTCTTTCCACTGTTACCAAGTGCTTGCTCATTGGTGGATTACTGTTCTGCCTCTGTCAATAATAATTCAAAGAGTATGGTTTGGACCTATATGGTAATTGTCATGAATTAGTTTTTGCTGTGGGATGGTGCCATATACAGAATTGATAGATAGATTCAAAGCACTGATTCAGAAATGAGGAGTTTTCAATATGCAGTACCTTTCTTTTCTTTTTTACAGCCGGAAGTATTTGTTAAGAAAAGTTTGCACGTTTCTTTCAGGATGCTAGTATAAAACCTCCTCGTCCATGTCAAGTAAAGAAACATCTTAGTATCACAAATGTGTTAATATGTGGTCTGCTCATGGTTTGACGTTACAAGATGCAATGCAAAATGCTGTCGCTAGCTTGCTGTTAGCATATCTATTGTTTTTCTTCTAACTTTGCACAGAATTGTCTTCCTCTTTATTCTGTGATAGCACAGTGCTGCTCTGATGTGGTCATTGAAAGCTGAATCTATATTTTCGAGAAGGAACCCGGGAGGCATAAACCGTGCTCATTTCATCATACATAAGTATGTATTTACTCATCAGGATACTGAGTTCATTAAGATGAAATGAGCAACTAAGGACTTTTTTCATTCCACTTGAAACACCAATAAGTGAGAATCAAAGAAATAAGTTAAAGTATGACATCAGGAAACTGTCCTTGCATTACACCTATTGACTGTCTCCTATCTGTCAGCATGATCTGTACTGTTAGTTTAAAAAAAAAACTAGGCACAAGATACTGCTACACAGTGCCTCACAAGGGGACAGTATTTTGATGCATTCATTTTCATCACTATGGAGAGCGTCAAGTCTTTCCTGAAACAGGTGGTTTGGGTATTTCATTGGCTAAGGAGTTGAATACCAATGAACACAAACTTGTGTGGAAAATGCTCCAGACAATCTCAGTGTTTACAGAGTAGCCCACAACACTTTCCTATTTGCATGAATATTTTGTGACATCCAATCAACATATCCCATTGTGGTGGGTGTCAGACCCTGGTTGATTGATTGTGGTTCTGGTTTGCACCCCTCTGCTCAGAGCTCAGCTCTGCAATGACAGAAAGGACACACCGATGAATAATGCATGTCTCTATCAACCCATCTCACGGGCACAATGCTGGGAGACAAAGAGATGGAGAGATAGAGAGCGGTACAGATGGACAGGGAAAGTGAGAGAGATCTTACAGAGATGACAAGAGATGGGCACTGTATGGAATATTTAACCTCATGATGACACAATCTTAAATGAGACGTCCAAGACACGTGCAATAAAGTCATACAAACCACTGACAGTCATTAAGTTAGCCTTACAATAATATAAAATGAGGGCACCTTTTAAAAATTCACTCTGGCACTTTGGAATTAAAAAAGTCTTACACAGCAGAAGTCCCCACACTCAGTATTCTAATTAAAGGTCTCTTCTATTCTTCAGAAGTCTTCGTATTGCTCTCAGAATGAACAATCTGTAGGCTTAAACCTTTACCTTCCATTTGCTCATTCAGAAGGAATCTAAGGGCGCGATCACACTGGCAATTCGTACCGTGCCGTGCTCAAGCACGATTGGCCCCCCCTTCCCCATTCCCCCGCTGGCCAGCACGGCCTGCGATCACACTGCTCCAGGACTAACCGGGCCTAAGCATGGTTACCTCTTGTACATAGCGTTGTAATACAGCACATGCATAGCTGTATGTTATTATGAAGCGTGCTCAGTTTACAATCAGGCGGACTCGAGAAAAAAAATGTAAAAATGGACGCGCAGTTGAGTCTGCGTCTGCACATCAGAGAACAACACAGAGAGCATGACAGCTACTTTACTGACTCTACGGCTTTTTTTGAGTCACTTTAATCAAATACAGCCGTAAATAAATTTAAAAAAATAAAAGAGACGCGCAGATGAGTCCGCGTCCGCACATCGGAGATAAGCACAGAGAACATGACAGCTACTTTGTGACTTATTCTGAGTCATGTTAGTCAGATACAGCCATTAAACTCTGGATTTCTCCATAATAAAGGCTGTCAGCGTTGTGTACTGATGTGCTTGTGCTCGTGCATGAAGTGTACCGTGCCGAAGCACACCTCTCCGAAGTGTGCCAGAGCCAAGGAAGTGTGCCGTGTCTGAGCACGGTACAGAGCTGTCAAACTGGCCAAACGAACTGAACTTTAGGCATGAAGCATGCTCAGGCAAGGTACGGATTGCCAGTGTGACCGCGCCCTAAATCACACGTCACCTGCTACAATGAAGAATTAAAACTTTGACAGAACTCATGGAAGGGTTAGGGTTAATACTCTACAATGGGTATCGTAGATACTGCAGAAAAAATATATACCTGGCGAAGAGCTGTCGATAGCCAAAGGTCTGAAGTCAACGTAATGAATTTCTATCAGTAGCTCTTTTTTAGGAAGGAGCTTAATCATACTGCAGCACACTGTCAAACCCACATAAAGACTAGGAAAACAAAAATATGTTTCTGTCTGCTACACTCAATTAGACAACTTTGTTATTTATGGCCATTCGTTATGTTTCATTGATTTTCACTCTGATGTTAAACACAAATGTGGTTTTATGTGAGCTGGATGAGAGGGGGAAAAGAATAATAAGAGGTGAGACTATCCCTAGGTGAGACTGTGATCTGTCTTGTGTGAAGGTTCCCAAACAATGTTAGAATATGAATGCATATTCACAAGTTAATTAGTGTTCAATCTCTTGATTTATCGGTATCAGCAGGCTGTGGTGACAGTCTGTGCAGAGAGCAGAAGTAGGAGGATAATAATCCACCTTAATAACAAGCCGGCTCCCATCTTAAGTTATCTGATGATGGTCTATATATCACTTTAAACAGATATCTGCATGCAGGTACAGCTAACAATCAGTCCGAGATCAAAAATTCCACGTGAGCGCACAATCTGCTTGATGCTGTGTCGTGAAAACCAATCATTGTTTGATGTCCTGACTCCCCGAGGTGCATCAGAAATGATAAACTAACCTCCATTAAACAAACATCATTTTAAAAGTTGTTTCCTTCTCCTCTTGAGGACAGACTTCACTGAGCTTTTTTCGTTTTGACATTGTATTAATCTGCATAGTGATTAGGGGTAGGAATCGCAGGGAAGCTAATGATATGATACGTGAAACATGGCCCACAATAAGGATAATATCACAATACAGCCATCAATCATGATATTGTTATTTTTTGTTGAGCAAATGGCAATTTTTATTTTTTTATTTTTAATATCCAGGTTCTCCTGTTGAAGTAATCCGTAGTGGGTTTACCGAGACCTAACAGAAAGATGGGCGCTACTCTGAGGGATGTTATAAACCAAGAAATGACGTTTTTTATCTGAACACACAATTCACTAATTCACTCTGAAGTTGTTAATTGGAAGGAAAGCATATAGAAATTGAAGACTTGGCTGGCAGTTGTTTAGGCTCTGGCTAACTGCTGGCTACAAAGGGATGCCCCAACAGTTCACCACCACTCCCAGGAGCTATTTTATTGTTAGATTATAGGCAATGGGTTCAGAGATTGACAAATTATTAACAATTTCACAGTTCTGGGGTGCTGGTTTAGCTCAGTTGGTAGAGAAGGCGTCCCATAGAGCCATTGGTTTGACTCCCAAAGTGCATATAAACCTCACTCACTCCTTCCCACATCCCTCTTTAGTTGTCCTACCTAACAAAGGTAAAAGCTGAAAATGAACAATTTGGAAAATTAAACGGTGGTTTAAAATAACCGATTTGGTTTTTTTTGTCGATCTTTTTGGATTTACTTCTTAAGAGTTAGTCTAATCAGATTGCTTAGTAAGAGTCTGAGGTTTTTTCCGTGTTGTTCTAACAGCATGAAAATAAACCCTTTAAAGTGCCCAAATGCTTAGAGAATGAATCTCTTATTTAGCTGAAACAGATGAACCACAATGTAAAAAGCCCAGGCAATAATTACTCTCTTACCAGCTATTATGGGCCAGTTGCAGAGGAAGATTTGAATATGACCCAGTTTTTGGAGATTACTTGCGTTCTTCTGACGTCACTGTCTAAAACGCTCGAGGCCTGACAGCTTCAGCAGACAGGGAAGACGTCTGTGAACATTTTAGGAGCTTGCTGCAGAATGCTGAGTGTTGGAACACGCTGTATGAAGGCTAAATCTTTCCCAACCTCAAGAGCATATTGCATTTAAAGTCACATATTTAAACTGCCTGTTCGAGTGGAGGAACCTTTTTCAGTAGGTGTGAAACAGTCACACAAGAAACATGTAGTCAGTCATGATTAACCCAAAAAAAAAAGCTTTAAAAAGGATCATTCAGTTATCAACAGATGCCAACAACTGATTCAGCAGTGCAGTTACAAACCTGAT
The DNA here is from genome assembly GCA_020745685.1 of Tautogolabrus adspersus. Lineage (NCBI taxonomy): Eukaryota > Metazoa > Chordata > Actinopteri > Labriformes > Labridae > Tautogolabrus > Tautogolabrus adspersus. The sequence goes on from CM036539.1 coordinate 22,793,100, forward strand.
TAGATGTTATTTTCTAATAAAGACTCACCAGCAGTTTATGCATTTGCTTTACTTCATTACAATGACCAGATTGTTTAAACAACTAGTTTAATGACCTTTTCCTGTAATAACTGTGGCCAACAATGTCTGAATTATCGCTGCTTTTCTAGATGGCTGGTATGACAAACTCTGCCTAATAGGACTCCTGGGAAATCAGAACCCTCCTTACTTCAGTTTTAAAAACAGGACTGTGTTTTGTTGATGTTGGCTCAAGGCAGGGTCATTATTTTTTTATTTTAGCCACAATGATGGCTCCCGCTTGATTATGAAAACCAGATAAAAGAGATAAAAGATTAGTGTGCTGCATTATTACGTCCTGTTCTTGTACACTAAAATTAAATCGCCTACAGTTTCCTATTGTGTCAACAATTGAGTCAAGATGATGAAGTAATTGAGTTATATTAAATGATAAGTAGAGGTCAGACGGACTATTATTGCCACAATAGGAAATGTGCCTTGGACTTCACGCTGCTCTTATACGATAAAAACACACGAGTACATACACCAACTGCACACGTCCATTTACATTGTCATTATCGTAATTTCAATATCAGCATTAACAGTCATAATGATGACTTCTGGCTATAATCATGCAGTCCTACTTTTTTTTTTATTGAATCAATTGAATGCAGAACAAGTACATTGGTCAAATAAGCAACCATTCTTTCTGCATCAGTGAACATAACTAAACCATCCGCAATCAACTATCATTTGATGAGTTGATGTAAAAATAAGAAGAAATTACAAATTAAGATCAGTAGACTTGTGTTTTAAATTTGGACATAAACTGAGAGTGGTTCACAGGTACCATACACTTCATTGTCCCTTTAGGTAACTATGTCTTGGACTCCAGTGCTGCATACATGTAGATGCCTCTACAGAATCAATAAATAAAAACAATAAATACAAACAAACATCCACATGTAATCAGCAAAGTAAAAATCATTGTAAAACCAAAAACATCATAGTAGTGATTGTGTTGACTTCACTTCAGATGTGCTGTATATACATTCTTATTCTTAAAACGATCAAACATTGAGTTGGTTTTCTTTCACCTCGAATAAACTATGAGTGAGGTGATTTTCATCACTCAATTAAAGCTGATTACCTTCATTAAAAAACACAGGTCAGATTTGCCTCCATGCTGTTCAGTCTGCCAGAAAAAAAGAAAATCAAACATGTCAGCTACAGTAATGGAAATCTGTAGTGTGAAATAGAAGTCTGCTTCCTGCCCTTGTAAATGCTCGCTGCTGGTTGATGGATTTGAGAGTGTTGTCCTTGTACAGTGAATCCTCCCTTTTCTGAATTCTCCTGAGGCAGCAATTAGCCCTCACTCAGTCAGCAGCTAATGGCTTTCTAATTGAGTCTCCACAGGTAGTGTACCTGTTTGTAGAGGTTAGATTGGAACGAAATGGGCAGGACACAGTACTTAGCCATACTGTTGCTTTTTTCCAATTTGTCATCTCAGAGTGAGCAGCAGGAACCAATGTCCTCAGTCAATAAGTGTCACCCTTGGTCTGTATCTGGTTTTCACCCAGCTGTTTCACATACAGTACGCTGTTCTGTCATGCTGTTCAGCTTGGGCCTCTGTTTAACTGGAATTGGCTGCAAAGAGCGTGAAAATGTAATCATCTCAACATGTATACACACACCTACTTTTGTCCGCATTTGATTCAAAGAGACACAATACAGTATGCAGGGTTTTTTGAGCACATTTTGGGGCTTCAAGATTTTCTTCCAGAACCTGTTGCACCGGTAGAAGAAGGTTTCTAGAACACATAGTCTAGAAATACGGTAACACAACTTGCCATGCTAAACTGAACCTACATGTGACTCTTTATGGGGGAAAAAATTAACAAAGAAAAACAGGAAATACAACAGGATCAAGTCGGATTTTCTGGGTAAATAGATACATTTTTTTTGCACAAATGTCTGCATCAGTGCATTTTAAACTTTTGCACCAACACACTTTCAGCTTTAACTTTTCTCAATGTGTCTTATTTCTCCATTCAACACATTTCTCTGCTCCATGCTTTTTGCAGAGCCTCTTACCAGCTCCAATCTTCTTTCCAATATCCCACTCTAAGGTCCATTTTCCACTTTCCATTATCATTCCCTCACAGGGCTCTCTTTTTAGAGCGCCCTCGTCATCTCCATCAATTCGTGGCCTTTTAAAAGCCTTTCTCTATTTCAGACCAGACTGAAGGACACCGGCAACATCACCTATATCACCTGTGAGATTTTCCCATTGATTCTTATATATTTGTTGTGGAATTATTCAGCCAAAACATTTATAGCCATCATATCTCATTTCACCCCGTCGTCTTGCGCCTTTAGTCAAATCAGCAACTCTGTATTGATCTGAGTATGAGTGCATCAGTGTCTAAACATGGACTCTCAGTCTGGTACAGCAATAATGGCCTATTGATCTTGCTGCTCAACAGTTCACTAATTTAGATGTTTGCGTGTAGCCTACAGTTTCCTGTTAAAGGTTGACATGTTAATTCAAAAATGTCATTGGTGGCTGTTGCAAATGCACTAAATTGCTTGTTGTGCTATAATCTCACAATCATTGAATTGATTAATGTTGATCCTGTAACCATGCTCTGCTCTAAGACTGTGACAGGAAGCATAGATATGCTGAAGAGTCCCAGCCACAGTAATGTAGTAATGCTAGTGATTGTAGTGATTCTGTCCTTTTGACTTTTCTAAAAACAGGACAATCATAATAATGGAACTGATAGAGGTCCAGAAACAACCCTGAGTATCTGTTAAACATGCAGCCATTTGAAATCACATCAGAGCTATTTTGTGTGTGTAATAACTAGGGATGGGTCATGATTTCTAAATATATTTAAATAGTCATTCATTTATAAAAAATCAAATAGTTCATGCAACCATTATCTAAAAAAAAAAGCACATCTCTAGAAACAACCAACCGATAGAAGCGATACTCTGGCTGAGTACAGACACAGGCTATAGAATAGAAGAGACAACAGACAAGTTCAATTTTTGCCATCAAATTAGTGGAGGAGTCGACTTTAATTAGCAGCAGCTGATATGATCTGCTGAGAGCAGCTTGTGTCATTTTAAACAATGAAAGCAACAGTAAGTGCTAACTTCTGTACACTTGAATAGAGTCTATCTTAGAGAATCTTTTTTTTTGCCAGCCTGGAGAGCAGAATTCAGAGTCCCTTGCAGCACCCTGCCCCCATCATTTTTCATATTAACACTTACACACACACCTGTGAGGAAACTGTGTGTGGTGTAGACTGCTGTAGAAGGGGGTTGACTGAAAACCCAGTACAACATATTTAAGACATTTTCTGATTATCTCTGTTTTGGCCGATTGAATCTTATAAAATATGACTGGGTGTGCGTTGATGATACTTTGGATTGACTCCAAACGTCTCATTGTTTATGGGGAACACAACTCCTCCGTTTCTACTCGTAGACTATTATTAGAAATGATTGTGTGTGCGTTACCAGGGGTAGGACAAAGTATTTATCCTTCTCTTTTCTTCATTGTTGTACACACTGTCCTCGTGGTGACTTTTCATGTCTGGGTTAACGCAGCTAATTTCCCACTCTCTTGTCTGGCACAGGGCTATTTATCTCCTTCTGTAACATCTATTAATAATGAATAAAATGCGATCTTGTAGTGTCACTGCTCATATTTCACCTCCTACTCACACAATTCTGTCCGCTTGGCTGCTGCCTCCTTTTTTTTATTACATTGTGTGAAACTTCTATGCAGTACCTGCTCCCCTCTTTGCAGAACCTGCTTCCCTCTATAAAGAAAACACTTTGAACATTTGTAACACAGTTTGAAACTATGACATTTTCTGCACAGGTCTTTGGCCATTACATTTGATAATTCTGTATCTTCCTGAAGAGGTTTTTGAAATGGAATTCACACATACAAACGCCTGCTTCTGTATCTCTTTCCCACTCATTTTGCCCTGAGCGTTGAAGCATAAAATAGGAGCGCACTGTACTGTCCTGTGTGTGTGTGTGTGTGTGTGTGTGTGTGTGTGTGTGTGTGTGTGTGTGTGTGTGTGTGTGTGTGTGTGTGTGTGTGTGTGTGTGTGTGTGTGTGTGTGTGTGTGTGTGTGTGTGTGTGTGTGTGTGTGTGTGTGTGTGTGTGTGTGTGTGTGTGTGTGTGTGTGTGTGTGTGTGTGTGTGTGTGTGTGTGTGTGTGTGTGTGTGTGTGTGTGTGTGTGTGTGTGTGTGTGTGTGTGTGTGTGTGTGTGTGTGTGTGTGTGTGTGTGTGTGTGTGTGTGTGTGTGTGTGTGTGTGTGCGTGCGTGCGTGCGTGCGTGCGTGCGTGCGTGCGTGCGTGCGTGCGTGCGTGCGTGCGTGCGTGCGTGCGTGCGTGCGTGCGTGCGTGCGTGCGTGCGTGCGTGCGTGCGGGGGTGTATGTACTTGTGCGTGCTCATGGTGGGTGTTGTGACAAAGATATGTGAGATTATATGAATATAAATTATGCAGTGTTTTCAGTTCTGCTTCAGAGACATGGAGTTAATTTATTAGCAGTGGGTAATCTCATTTTTTTGTTTTTTTACAAAATAATACTCAAATTCCCGCGTTTGCGTTTTTTTTATGATGTTGCATGTGATGCAAAGGTGGCCGTGAGAGTGTGTGAACAGGCAGAAAGGTGCCTGGGTGTGTTTGTTTGGAGGGAGGTGAGAGTGAAGGAGGAGGGCTGTGAATCTATGATTAATGCAGCGTTGCCCTTGCATCTTTCAGAGAGGAGAGAGGACCGAGGTGAATCTAAAAGCATTAGCATTCTGCCCGTGCTCCTGCAGGAGTCTGCTTTGCCCCTTTACAGATGCTTCGCTGCCTTTCACATAACTGAATAGACTCTTCAAAGACTCTTCAGTCTGGATGCACACCAAACAGCTGTTTTTGGGTCGACTGCGTACCCGTCAATTCACTTTAATTCGTTAATATACTTTTAATGGTCTAAGCCTTGTCGTCTGACAGCTCTCATTTCAATGCTGTCAGAGAAAAAATGGTCTGCTCTCTTTTTTCCATTCACATCCCTAATGTAGGAGTTTATTTTAGAGGTACCTGGGAAGTAAAACAACCTTTCCTTCAAGAGGCAAGGTTGTTCAAGGGGCCTGATTTTGAGCTGACTCCAAACTCATCATGTATTTAAATCCTTTATATCAAGCTCCGCTGCCAAAAGCGTTTGGGGTGTTATTTGGAGTGGTGACAGAAGGCACTGTAGGGTAACACACATGGAAAAGCTGCTGCATGGTCTGACGGTGCAAACTTCTGACATTTCTGGTTCTGTGCTGCATCACAGTTTAAAATATGAGCACAGCCACACTTCTTAACAAACTTAACTTTTTTTCCAGGACCAACAACAGTATATGTGTTCATGCTGCAAACTAAGGTGCCCTAATTTTCTTTTCTTTTTTTTCCGTCTTCAAAAGTGTCCCAGATCTCAGTGCAAGAGTCGCCTTTTTACAGCTTGAATCAGAATGAAAAGGTTGTTTTTATTCACCTTTAATACAGAGACATTTGATCTACTGAAACATAAACATTTGAATATGTTAAACATTTAAGTAACTCAGTTCATATAGATATGTCAGGCCTACGAGGAAACTCAAATGTGTAAAGATATTTACATATTTAGTTTCTTCCTTCCCCATTCTGTATTTGACACTACTTGAGCATCAACCTGTTAAAGAGTTCCTAAAAAGCTAATTAACAAAAACAAAATGATATTAAAATTTAAAATAAAAAGTTATCTTACCCGTTTGTTTTTTTATGAAGGATTATTAATGATGGTACCAGATAGAAGCATTTGCTGGTGTACCTGATACTACATTTGAAGCTCTGAGCTGAAGCAGAAACTGATCTCATTTCTTCATCATTCTTGAAGCTCTTAGTGAACACATGTCAGAACAATCTATGCGAGATATCAAGTGTTTTTTCTTATTTTTTTATTTCATTTTTTGGCACAAAGAGATTTTCTTCAAGCTTATTCAGAAATGTACAAACGCAGTAACACTTTAATCATGGAGTTATATTTCTGCCTTTTAAGGGCCATATTATAGTATAGTCAGTAAGTCAGCAAAAGCACAAGATCATAATTCATGTTGAACAACTTCCTTACTTACTATCAATGAGCAGTCATCAGGAGGGTATTGAGGGCAACTCTTAGTAAATGGCTTATTAGCTATAGATTATAGTCATGTAGCTGAGTTGGTAGAGTTGGTCGTCTCTCGACCGGAAGGTTGGGGGTTCGATCCCCTGCTCCTGCAGCCAGTGCCACATGTGGCGGCGTCAGAAGACTAGAAAAAACTCTATACAAGCTCAAGTCCATGTAAAGCAAGGTACTAATAAGCCCTTAATAATCACTAATACACAGCCAGTTTGCTACTAATTAGCATGCTAATAGGCAACTACTTGTCACCTTAATTTAAAGTGATACCAAAAACGCTTTTCATCTCAGAAAACGAACAATGCTACCTCCTAACTGACTGATGAACTACGACTGAACACATAGATCGAGATGGTTAGAGGCTGCTTATCAAATCTGAATATGATCGTTGCCTGTTGATTAGCATCTTTTTCACAACTTACGTGTTGGACAATCAAGCCAAAAACACACAGAGGCTAAAAAAGACATTGTGACGAAATAGTTTAACAGTTTCTTAAAGGGGTTATATGTAACTTTCAAAAATACCACGTTTCTAGTGACACCGCAGGCCGCTAGGCTAACTGCACCAGCAACCTGTTGCTCGCTCTCGCTGGCGCGCTCGTACATACATGAGCGAGCATCTTCATCAGCCGCGAAATTCACATGGTCTAGAGGAATTATCTTACCTTTTCAATAGAAGTGAAGCCATCTCTGGGTCAGTTTTTATCCCCAAAACCGATCGAAGATCCCTCCATGAATGAAAAGCTCTCCCATGTTCACTCTAGTTTTTGCCCGACGCCGGTCAGCTGCTGTAGTTTGGCTCGACGGGCTTCTACAGATAAAACCTTTTTTGGTTTCTTGTGCTAGTCTGCGAAGGAGTCTGTGTTGTGCTAGAGGCCGGTTGTTTATTTATAATAACAGATTCCATCTTAGTTTAATTCTCCATCCAGTCAGGCACAACTTTTGCTCTCTGTAAGTAGAGCTGTGTGAGGAGGTATGTCTCATGTCCTAGTGTCTTCTAATAGCTCAGTGCCGTCTCACAGAGTGTCAGCATCTCCCAGAAGCAACATTTGTGTCAAAAGAAGTGATTGTTTGTCGTGCCGGTGGTTTCTGAGCTGTTTAAGCACGTCTTTTTGATCCATGGAGCCCGGCTGATGATAGCGGCCGTCGTAACAATCGATTGCTGCGTTTGTGTTACTGTGCTTGTTGTGGTCCTCCTCCTCTTCCTCCTTCACCGGGCTGAGGAAATGTTTGCACACACAGCTTGTTTGGGTAGTTTTTTCTGCTCTGCCTCAGGTCACATATTGAACCGAACCTACAGTAATAACTTCTTCGACTGTGTCTCAGACAGGAGCTGCTGATGGTCTCTTACTTTCAGTCTCAGGTTGTTGTTTTTTGCACTTTAAATAACCATCGCTAATACATTATAATGAATCAATGAGCAATGTGTCATATTTAGTCATATTAGTGATAATGAAGCGTGTCGTCTCGTAGGTTAAGTGTCACAGGAGGTCAGTCTACGTATCTGTTGTTAGTGAACAGCAGGTGCAGCGGTGATTCGTGCTCAATCACCACTGACTGGCTTATGCGCTCACTGGATGAATCATTGGAACAAGGCTTGAGCAATTTTCATGCACACTTGAATCTAGCTCTTCTACCACTGCATATGCACACATAGCTTTGCCATCTTATAGGCTATTCAATAGCACGATCCGCCTGTTACCAATGACACACCACACTGCAGGCGGGTCTTCAAGCTCCACTGTGTCATTTAGCTAAACTGTCCACAGACTTGGAAAAGGGGGACTGGCTGGCTGATGCAGCTAATGCTTTTGTTTCTATGGTGCGGATACACATTTCACAATCACCAAGCCCCGCCTCCATCGAGGCAAATGAGACTTGATTAACTATCACTGAGGGAGGCTGAGGAATAAACACCTGACAGATGTGACAGGTGACAGCAGCAAAGACAGAGACTCTCTTAGAGCCACTAAGAAAACAGAGACTCTTGTAATGACAGTAAGATAAGTGAGGGAGGAGAGAGAGTTACAAGTGCTTGATCAGATCTTCTGCATGTTTTATTTAGCAGCAGATCAATGAGCCACCGAAAAGCTTGTTTTTTTTAGCAGTGGGGAGAAAAGTACTCAGACATTTTATTAAAGGAAAATAAGTCTTATCAAACTGTTGAAATACTCAACAATAACCAAAATGATCAAACTTAAAGCTAAAATGACTAGAAGATAGAAGATGACGGTGAAAATATTTTGGCTGGCAGATAGACCAAAAAGTTAGTTTAAGACCGTGATAGTTATTCATGCAGGAATCTGGTGTTCAGCCACATGTAAAGCAGTGTGTGCGCACACTCATTTGTTTACATCTTCTACCTCTGACACCTTCATCCATATTTATCTAGCATGTTTTATATCTGCATAATGCTGTGGATGGTTGTGGCTCTATGGTGGGATGTATAAACATTGTTAGTCAAAACAATGTGACAGTGTGCTGTAAACATAACCGTATGTTAAGCTAGGTCATTTTCATGCGTTACCATATATTACCAGATTTTCATCCGAACCCTGGTAGCAGCAGAGCTCTCTGAACTCATTTTTGGCTACATTTGGACATTTAAAAAATGAATAGGGGTCAATAGATGTTCTGAATATGCACACGCGTTAAAGGCTGACAACATTACAACTTGAGAATCGACTTATTTAAAGAAATTGAGCAGTCATTAAAAAGTGCCGTTGTTGTGCATTTAGTTGAAAGTAAAATGTCTTTACTGAAATGTATCTTCCAGTCTTTCATCGATAAGAAAAGTGGTGTCTTCCGTTTCTTCCTCTTTATGTGTTGGACTCTCTGTCTGAGCAGAATCTGTGATGGTCCCTTCTGCATGCAGGACAAGTTTTTTTCTATTGCCCTCTGCTTCGTTGCTCTGTGGATTTGGATGACAGTGTCTATATAAACATCACTGTGGAGTTATGCATCACAGACTCTAGTCTAGAAAAAAAAAACAATTTCCAATGCTTTGACCGGTGCTTTAAATATCTCTGAACAGGAATTCAACACTGAGGTTCTCTGATTCCAATTGCACTGATCAGATAGAAACAATGATGCATGTATCTCTGAAAAGAAGCAGTTCTGTGTCTTATTATTGTGAGGGAATAACAGACATCTCTTGTATGTTGAATAAAATAAGCAGGAGTGTGTCGTGGTAGTCAGTGTGAAAACATCTTTGAGTGAAGTGGCAGTAGAGGTAAAAAATAAAAGCAGACACACAGGTCGGCCATTAGTGAATGAGATTCTCTGAGCTGCTATTGGTCCTTGCCATGACTCTCATGACTTTCAGCCTTTTTTCCAGCACCTGCACGCAAAAGTGGGGATTGTGTTTTGATGCAAAAATGTGATCCTTTCGTGTTTTATGCAGCTCTGATTGTGTTACCTGCCATGTAGAAGTCAGGTCCTCCACCTGTCTTTGCTGCATGACATGTTGCTCTTAGATAATGTTTCCATACGATTACTCTCCTAGAAGGCTTGAGCGATAGTTTGTCTTTGTGTGTCCCTGTCACCTTCACACACCGCACTAATGCATGCTCCACACACATTTACTCCTTTATTTATGTAGTTGTAATTCGATGCACTTATTGTAAATATTCTCTGTAGAGTCGTTAGACAGGAATATTTGTTGTAATTAAGTCTGTGCACAATGTGAAGTGATGATTTATCCTTAAAAAGGTGCATATGTTGATCAAAAGAGCATTGATCCCCTCAAGGCTCTGAGTTGATTTCTTTTAATTTCATTATTCCTATTGAGAGCTGGAGATGACAAAATGGAAGATGACTTTCCAGGATTTTTTGTGCAGACTGATTTCAGTCGCTTTGTGCTGTTTAACCAAATGTACAACATGCTGTTTGGTAGAAGTAAAGCAGTTGCAAGTCCAGAAGCCAAATGTGAGTGTATGAACTATTTCATTCTTAGCTCTTCCACTTTGTGTACAGCACAAGACAATTTCACCTATAAGAGCAAGATGATCGATAGTTAGTGTCCAGCTGCCTGTTCAACCAATCAATGATTATTTGTATAGTGCCAATTCATAACAAGTGTATCTCGAGACACTTTACAAAAGAGCATATGGGATAATATGCAGGCAGGATTTCTCCTTTGTATTCCTCACGTTCCTGTTGTCTACACTTCCTCACCGCTGAGGAACTGTTCAGACCAAAGACACTAATTGACAAGACTTTTAATGCTTATAGTTAGAAGTCTTAACGTTATGTATTTTGTAGCCAAATCGTACTGTACCTGTTTTTTTTTTTTTTTAAACGCACTGATTTTTCCCATTACAACTCTCTTGTAAATTTTTGTAGGCAAAGGGTTAAAGAGGAGGTGATTCTGGTGATAACTGTTATTGCTAAAACTGTGCTTTGTTTCAGCACCAGGCGCTGTCCGCTGCAGCACTCTTTGCCCAAGGTTCCATCGTGGGAATTTTTTTGTCCGTCACTGATTGGGATGGGGTTGTTGATTAGAGGATTTTTTTTTTTAAGTAAAAAGGCCAGATATTATTGCTGGCTGGCCAGCTTTGGCCCGGGCCGACCCCGCATACTGTGCTATTGAGTCACCCTGAATCAACACAGGGGAAATCCTTCACCATGACAGCCCTAGAGCTGTCTATACAGAACACTGTAGTACCTTTTCTTCTGTTGAATTTGGTGGGGTCCCCTCTTCAGCTTCCTGGTTACCTGATTTACCTTGGCCATTCATACATCTCTGTGAAAGGTGTCTGAGCTCTAATAGTGCTATGGGGCTTCTTAATGATATCCATATTTCTTCAGGCTCAGTGCTATAAACTCCCGTCTACTCCTAATGTAAATACATTACAGTCCCCAATCTTCCCAATGCGATTCTATTTCTCCAGGATGCACAGTATGTAAGTCCTGTAGGACCCAGATCTACTGGAAGGCAACGTCTGCATGCCTTATTTTTCATGGAGCAAACAGTGCATTATGGTCCTGCTACTGTGCCCCAGGTCTGAGGCTGCTGTTGTCATTAATTCTGAGCTGAGCGTAGTGTCGCTGCGACCCATTACAACCACACACCTCCATCTTGGCCCTGTGGTGATGCACTACTCCATATGTCTCATTAATAACCCACTGCATATAGCTTGGTGGAGAAAGAGGCGGTGAAAGTGGGCCACAGCAGAGGATGAAGCCTACAAAGGCTGGTCCATATAGGCACAAAGAAACAAAAAACAATGAGCTTTTCAGACCACTTGCATTGACAAATCACTGGGCTAATCCATCAGATGGGTAAAAAAAACATCCATTTTACAGTTACACTTCAACTGTTGCTGCTGAGAAATAGTTTTCCAGTAATTAATGGAGTGTAAAAAGGTTCAACAGTAAGCTTTTAGGAGAGTCAGGGGTGCAAGACAGGTTGATAGTTGAAATAAATGGTGTATTACTATTGTGTGGAGAAAGAGTCCTATTGTTTTTCAAAGGAGCAAGAGTATTTGCTTCCAATGTGTGCAAATCCAAAAGGATCCCTGTTGAAATAATAAGATTATTGCTAAGAATTTAAGCTATATGTAGCCCTCACACAGCTCTCATTTGGTTCACAAAACAGTAATACACCTCTTTGTAGTACAGCTTAGCATGTGAGATGAGTTGGTAAGAAGTCGGTAAGGATCCAAATGAGCTCCAACAAGTGTGCCAACGATTGGTACCAATAGACTGAGTTTATCAAATCTCGGTAGACATTTATTTTGCTTTTCTATGATTGACTCATAAGTAAATGAGTTCAGTAGGCTTTATGTGAACGGAAACATTCACAGCATGTGTGCAGCCAGCCGTCCCTCTGCAGAAAGGAGTCCTGAGCACTGAGCAGCAGGTCCAAACACACTATTCAAAAAATGACTGATTCAAAATCCACAGTAACCAATAAACTGTTGGTACATCTTCACTTAAATGTTCATACAATTACATTTTTCAAAGAAGGTTTTTACTTGCTCAGAAACTCTGTGCAGAAATATAGCTTCTCCCATGCACACAATCTTCACACAATGCTAGCGGCTGCATGTGCTATTTAGCGTTAGCTCACCTCCAATGCAAATAAGGAACATTTAAATTACTACTACACTCTCCCCTCACTTAAATGGTCATGACATTAAACACATGCCTATCATAATACTCGCAAAATTTGCCATCTTAGCCCATCCTTCTGAACAAATAACTCTTGTAACTTGTAACAGGAGATAGTGACACATTATGTGTACTGAAGTTGGGTTCCCCAGGGAGTCATACGTCAGTCGGTGTGGGACCTTTGTTTGTCTCTGAAGTTGTACCGTCTCTTCCAAAATGTTGTCTTATCGTCCGGTCTTTCAACCATGTCACTTTGTGTGGGCATCTCAGTGTTTGTCTGAGCTGCAGTGTCATTCTCGGTCTCAACCGTCTGATCGATAGTCTGGTCATCAGTACTTTCAAAAGTCATTTCAGTCTCATCTGTCAACTTTTGCACTGGAGGTTCATTTAGTGTTGTAGGCTCGTCAGCCACGTCTTCTTCCATGTCTGAGCCTGCTGAGACTGTAAGCCAAATGTCAACATCCAAACCAAAGGGATAGCCTGTTTTGAGATTCTGGTTCAAATGACTGCTGTGGAATAACCATACCATACACCAATGTATCAGATTCAGACCCCAGCTTATCAACTTGTTTAGGGGCTGGTACACAGTTTTCAGTTCTTATTGATTTTAGCCATTTACTGGCTCTCTTTTTAGGGTTGGATGTCTCTGTTCTTTTCTGGTTGTAGCTGCACTTCCTGTCCAATAGGCAGAATGTGGTTGCACTTCAATGCTTTTTTAGGAACATGTCCATTTTCTGGCTTTAGTTTGACTACAGGCAAACCCAACATTTGACTCTTAACAATATAAGGAGTATCTTTTCACTGAACCGCTGTTTTTTTTCTTTGTGGTTATACAAAATGTGTATTGACAGGGAACTACGTATAATTTCTGAGTGATGGCCTCAGACGAGACTAAATGGCTACAAGAATTCAAAACAGTCAGTTGTACTTTTGAAAGAAAAATGTTGGAGGATTGAAGCATATTTCATAAATCTTTGATTTATTGGAAAACAAGTGATTCTGACTTTGGTTGTATTCACCAATACATGTCTTGAAATTTGGGGCAATTGCCTTTTATCTTTGGCTGGCCTTTTATGAAGCTATAACACAGGGGCAGCTTTTTATGACCCCAATAGCTGCCAGTAGCTCTACATTTTGTTCATAAAGGCAGAGTTATGATGTGTGCATGAGTCATTCATTCCAGCAGATGAGAAGTTTTAAACATCAGAGGTCACTCCTTTATTATCCTCAATGTTTTTAGAAGTATCTGCTGTTTCTCAGGAGAAACTGTAAGTCTCTTCTGGACGGTTGCTGAGAGAAATATTTTTACTTTATATTCATAATTCAAATATTAATTTTTTGTTTCAATTTAAAATCAGAGCATTTAAAAAGATAGATTAAATAAACATTTTTTTATTAATTTTCTCTGGATTTTCTTAATATTGAAGTAAATGTTTTAATGTTAACAATGTACAAACAAGCACATTTAACCCAATAAATCAATGTAATGCATTGCATAACATAGTTCTACATATAGGTAACTTCATAATTTGTATCAAAAATAATTCCATAGGGTTTTATGCAGTTTAATGCCTAACAGCTTTGTAAACTACACTTTCATGTCCCCGATTATCTGAAGTCTGAACACTGGTTAAAGCAACAATATGTAACCTTAAAATAGTTGTTTCAAAGTCGTTCAAAAAGTACAATAACTTTCAAATGATTACATCAAACAGAAAACTATCAGACTCTTCAACTAGAACCACCAGAGCCACTGCTAGAGGTCACTGTGAGAGTTCTTAGACGATCCACGTTCAGTCAAAATGTTTTGTCATTCAAAGGGAGCACATTATGGAATAGCTTACCACTCTCAATCAGGGAATGTTCTAGCTTTGCCACTTTCAAGGGTCATCTGACGCTGTGTCTCAGAACAAACCAGATCAGGGACCTTGTCTACAAATCCATTTTTCAATTATGCCTACAAACATACATACATCTACTGTATGTAGCTAACCCAAGTGCAATACTGCATACATAAACACATCTATGTAGCTAACCCAAGTGCAATAGTATGTGCATACACATGTCTATATATGCAAACGTATGTGTAATAGGGCTATGTGCAATAACACCAGCACTTTAAAGTTACAGGCTCCAGGGCAAATGTGCAATTTACACCAGTACCTCATAATCAAGCGCAATACTCCAGCACTTTGAGCACTTAAACTCTGAAGGTCACTTTATCCTGGTTTGTTTTGGACAACATCGCACAGCCATTCTTATGCTTGTATAGATAGATAGATAGATAGATAGATAGATAGATAGATAGATAGATAGATAGATAGATAGATAGATAGATAGATAGATAGATAGATAGCTTGCTTTACTTTATTGATCCCAAACTGGGAAATTGTACTGTCAACTAAAGTACGGTTTATGTTGTTGTCTGGTCATTACTTGTTGTTTGGTTTTTGCTTGTCATTGTGGTTTATTTAAATGTGTCTACGTGTGAATCACCAAGCTGCAATTTGGCGTATTTGCATATTTGTGTTCATCAATGTGCATTGTCCCTATTTTAAATAAATCAAATAAACTGGAAGTTAAATGGAGTCTTTTCCATTTCCACAGAGCGCCCCGGTCCCCTGCTTTCAGCACTATGTAACTTTGGAAGCAACATGAGTGAGTTTAACCTCAACATCAAGGAAACATTTCCTTGACTATTTCCCAAGTAATGTTTCTCTTGACTCTGGTGTTTCTCAGCATTACAGGCTCAATCACATGGTCTTGCCATTGTGTTGGCTGGCTGCTATTTTTAGGCTGCTGCACAGATCTCTAAAGCTTTCTTTGCATGTGCAGTTATTCACGTTTGTATTGTGATTAATTCATGTAATGGCTGAGCGGATTTTGCTTTTTGGTTGCTGATGGCACAAACACGAACCTGTTTATGCTACAAATATAATTATGACATATACTCTTCATATCATAATTAGATCTTAACAGCTGAACTGGGTCATTTCCAAGATGCAGAGCCAACACCAAATACCTAAAACTGAACCAACTCTGTAGTGTTATTATTCATGTCGCAATGCTCTACTCACACATAATATATTCCCTTTCCTGTCATATCTGGTGCAGTCAGAAAGTAGGACAGTAATATGATTTCTGTTGGTTTGGCAGCACTCCAGCATATTGGATTTCCAACTACTGTTAATAAAGTTGAAACCTACTTATATTTCACCATTTGGCTCTTGTACATTATAAACCCATCTCTCCCCCTTACTTATTGAATTGCTTTTCAAAATATATTTTTACTTTGAAATTATGACTTTAGTGTGTGAATCTACCATATATATATCAAGTTTATTTATTACATAAAATGACTCACATATCAGTGGTGAATTGAAGAATTGATAAGAATTGTTTGGTTGACAAAGAAAGTCTGTGAATCACCATTATCTATAATTTCTTCCCAGAGAAAATGTCCGAGGCTCTGTTTCCTGTCAGTAAAAGACCAAAAGGTAACAGAACGAGCTGAACGGTGAGCAAAGCTGCTTGTAGGAAAAATAAAAGCGTTAAAATTCCCTTCACATTCCTATTTGTTTTGGCTATCAACCTTTGCACAATACTGGGTTCCATTTTCTTTCCCATTACCTTTATCTCGGCCTGCATCACTTGGGAAGGCTTACC
Source organism: Tautogolabrus adspersus (assembly GCA_020745685.1). NCBI lineage: Eukaryota > Metazoa > Chordata > Actinopteri > Labriformes > Labridae > Tautogolabrus > Tautogolabrus adspersus. Next base: position 22,809,093 of record CM036539.1, read on the forward strand.
TTCTTTTTTTTTTAGCTTATTCTATATTTGTTCAGATGCAGTTCTGTAAGTTGTTGACATGAGGTTGACCGTTTTCTCTGTGCTAATCATGAGCATGTGTCAATTTTTGCCACAGTGACTGGGAACCTCCATAGCAAAGCACTTTGGCAAACCACAGCAGAGTGACACAGCCAGGAGTCCTCAATGGCTTCATCACTCTGTCACTTGCTCTGATACACAGAAGCTTCCTCATTATTATTATTATTGTGACAGGGACCTCTTGTGTCATATTCATACTCACAACATCATTGATTTTCAGTAGATTGTCTTCTAGGAGCATCTTCAGATTCTATTAAAAAACTGAAGGTGTTATTAGGAGTTTTTTTAAATTGTTTTAGAAGGCAACAATACAGCTAGCTTTGAGATTAATAACAAGAAGTGTCCCATTTTGTGTAGTCACTGTCTTATAGCCTAACAGTCAACTGTTAGGTTATTAGCTACTGTTAGCAAACAAATAAAGCCAACGTTAGCTCTATGAACTGCTAGCTTCACGCTACTAGCCAGCTAGCTTAAACAGTTGTAAATGTCATAGGTTATAAACAAGCGACAACCTCCGGTCTTGAAAAATGAAGCCAATGAGGAAGTGCAAAATTGTGCAGTTCATCGAGTGTCCACTTGAGGCTGGCTCCAGGAACACCGGAAATGACATACACACAACAGCCAAAAAAGCAGTTTTTACAAACATGTTTACAGTGCGGTGGGAAAAAAATAGGTCTAATTAGTTATTGTTAAACGATACGTGTTATCCATAGTTTAGCGCTTAGCTGTCAAAAGGCTTAAAACCCGCCTCAGCTTCGGCTCTAAGCCTGTAGTTAGGTTGACTGAAAGTTAGGCTGAGACAGCTTTTCCAGTATGGCGGCGGCTGTCGATAACAGATGGTTGATGTCACTCAGGCTTCGTCCATAATATTTACTGTCTATGAAAACTAACTTCTCATGAAAAAATGTAACTAACGTCAGCTAAATGATAAGGTTAAAAATGATTCTGGTGGGGAACTTGTAGCTAGACACTAAAGCTCCTGAACACATGGAATGACAGTTTTGTGATTTTTTGCTTAGGAGATTAAAATATTGTGGATTTAAACTTGTGACTTGCAGACGTGGAAGTATATATTTGCCCTTCTCTTTACCTAATGTTTTCCACAAAAAACTCCGAGGACATTTCATCGGGAGTCTCTGTTGTTTGAGTTTAACTTCTGAAGCACAGACATCTGGGGAGACTTCCTCTGCAATTCTGAAGTGAGCTGCTGCCTCTGCCCAATCTGTGAAGTGCCACCACTTATAGCTGATAGCTAGATCATCACCTATTGTAAGTGTGAAAGTCCAGACATGTCGCTCCATCTGTTGGGAGGGAACAGTGGTTATTAGCTTGTGTAAAGGTTCTTTTGCTGCTTAAGCCAGCCAAATATCCATGTGCTGGAAGATAAAGCGTCAGACTGTAAGGGCTAAGGTCCCTGCATGAGATAAGTTTTGTATTTGCCTTTCAAAAAATTGACTCAAATCACCATCCCCTCTGAAATAAAGCCACAACTGACCAATTGAAATCCAATTTCTTCGGCCAAACCCAGTTGGCCCTGTTTGCTTCATGTTGATGCATCATTGGAAAGAATCAGATTACAAGCGAAGGCGCCCACAGTCTTCTTGTTTGCCACTGATCCCTCTTACTATTTCTGTCTTTCTCATCCCCAGAGTGTAACTGTCATCTGTAGCCAAAGCTTAGTTTTTTTACTGAGAAGGTCTTATTTTACCCAAGAGCAGGATGGGCAGGTGTTTCATCTTTCATGCTCTGTCTGCACAGCTCTGAACTCCACAACCTTAAGTAAAAAATGGTAGCAGGGGAGAGGTTGTCAGTTTCCACTTCTTTGTTAGTACGAATGTGTGTACTTTTCTCTATGGACAGCCTTAAGTAATCGTGGCAATTTTATTTCACTGTTCCTCTTTTTATCATTGGCGCCTTGGAAAATAAAAAAGGAGCAATGTATCTGATATTGAGGAAAAAAAAATCAGTCCAAAAATAAAAAAGGCTGGTGACTGGAAGCATATGCTTTTCAGGTAGCTGTATATGCTTGCTCTCTCTCCCTCCCTCTCTCTCTCTTTGGTGGTTGATCACCCAGATGCTCTTGGATGTGCCAAGATCCAGGCTTAAAACCAGAGATTTTTTTGTAGCAGCTCCCAATCTACGGAACAGCCTACTTTTTAAATAGCAGAACTTCCCAGAAACTTGAATGTGTTAAGTCTTTGCTTAAGAACCACCCCTTTGCGATTACTTTTAATTCAAGTTGAGCTTGACATCCACACATTTTATCGTGTTTTAATGATTTGATTTATTTAAATCTATAATGTGTTTTAACCTGGCACAGCACTTTGGTAAACTGTGCTTGTTTTTAAATGTGCCATATCAAATAAACTGACTTGACGCACTCATCCATTAAATAAAAGTTGCAAAACAAAATGTGTTTTACTGTGAATTATAGTTCTTTAAAGAAAGAGAATTGAAACTGGCCACAACTGGAACCTGCAGACCATGTTAAGCGAAAATTGGAATTGACCAAGAAATGACAATCAGTTCATCTCTACTTGTAAATACTGTATATCCCTGGAAGCTAATCGATTATAAAGGTGTGTATCTTATCAGTATTTAAAGCAGGAATTTACAGAAATGTTTGATTTATACTTCAAAGTCAAAATCTTTACAAAAAGATGACACATTACAAGAGATTCACAGATTTATCAAATAGTACATGCCTTCTGGACAGCCATCAGCCTGTTGGCAAATAACTCTGCTGAAGCAAAGGCCTCCAAATTATCCTAAAAAATCCACAATTGGAGATGTTTTTGAGCATTATCCACTCACTGAGTCTCTATTGTTTTATTCATGGGAAACTGTTGAATATCTTCTCTTGTGGAAAATTGCCATGTTTTATACCACAGATTCTGGCCTAACACTCTCCCACAACTTGTGATGCTCCAAATGTTGTTAGTATTGCTTTGTAACCAGAGTTATATAACATGTGGCCTGCAGTATGTTTCTGTCCAATCTACAGTCTGGAGTTTCCTGACCCTTGATCGAAGAAGTAACTCATTTACCTTCGTGTACAAGGAAGTGTGGAAATCTCTCTGAATGAAAACTGCATGCTTTCAGCCATCAGTCCAGTCATGCAAAACCATACAACAGATAATAGTTACGTTATAGGTCTGTTTTTGGTAGTTCCTTACATGCCTGTGATGTTTTTTAAATGTAAAACATTAAATGCTCAGTGGAAAAAACACATCTTGAAATGAAAAAAACAATGTAAAGGAAAAGCTATGGAATCCACAGGCCTGAGGGGGTGTGTGTGTGTGTGTGTGTGTGTGTGTGTGTGTGTGTGTGTGTGTGTGTGTGTGTGTGTGTGTGTGTGTGCGTGTGTGTGTGTGTGCGTGTGTGTGTGTGCGTGTGCGTGCGTGCGTGTGTGTGGTAGTAGTATATAGTAAACACCTTGTCAGTGGGTGATGATTACATGCATGTATGGATAGATAGTGCTACAGTTCGCACTTTGTATTAAATTAACAGGGAAGTTGTCTTTCCTGCTTTATTAGGCTTGTACATGTCTGTAGGGGAAAAGTGAAATATCTTGTATGTGGAACTCTATGACGCAGAACGCCACAATGTTACAACCAGCAGCCTCTAAATGGTCTCTGACAAAATCCTGCAGGGACCACACATCAAGCTGCATCTGTGACAGATCCAGCAGCACATCTCTTGGTATTTCCCTCACACTTTCACATTTTCACATATCCTTTTAAAAAAAACTGGGCTAGTCTCCCGGCACACGGTGCTCCAGAAATACCTGCAGGTGATAACTAGCTGAGATTCTGGAGCAGGTGTCCTGTCACCCTCATCATTATGTATGCATCATACCTGTGGGTGGAGGTGGTAATTAACTGTTGCCTTGCCATTTTAAGATCGTTGCCATGACAGCTTTCTCCGTGTTTCTTTTCTTCTCACCTTTTTTTTCCTGTCACATACTTCCAGTACTCTTTTCCCTCCAGCTATGTGTGATTGCGCTCTCTATTGTCTTTATTTATTCTACTTAGCGTAGTGTTTCCATAACATGTAGTAGGAAAGCAGTTGACATAGTATCCCTTCACCTCACACACCTGCTGTGTGTGTGTGTGTGTGTGTGTGTGTGTGTGTGTGTGTGTGTGTGTGTGTGTGTGTGTGTGTGTGTGTGTGTGTGTGTGTGTGTGTGTGTGTGTGTGTGTGTGTGTGTGTGTGTGTGTGTGTGTGTGTGTGTGTGTGTGTGTGTGTGTGTGTGTGTGTGTGTGTGTGTGTGTGTGTGTGTGTGTGTGTGTGTGTGTGTGTGTGTGTGTGTGTGTGTGTGTGTGTGTGTGTGTGTGTGTGTGTGTGTGTGTGTGTGTGTGTGTTTATGAGTTGGGGGTGGTCTTTGCAGTCTGATAGGGCCATCCATCATGGTCAGATTAGGTCACACACTCTGCCCATTGGGCTGTGGCCTGCAGGTAAGAGCAGCTGCAGCACAGCGTCTCAGCTGTCATCTATCTACAGAATGTCAGGGTGACATGTGCCGTCCACTTCAGTCTGCTGCTGTTTGCACAACATTTGTGCAAATAAAAGGACAGGTCTGTTTGTGCAGCAAGCCTGCAAGTAAATTCAATATTGTAGCTTTATTGACGCTGATATCCACTTCTATGGTGGATGATTTACAGCCCTGTCAGTTAACCTTTTTTTATCCAGTTTGTGCCACAATATGTATTCACCGTTTTCTGTTACAGTTGAATGTATGCTTTAAAACCAGTAGTTGGGCTTTGTTTTACTTTGCATAGTTTAGACATGATCTTACGGTCATTTCTCTCATGTGTTCCAAATATCAGAAATGATCAAAAATACCAATCCCTCAGTTGTTTAACAGAAAATAAAATATCATAGTTATTAAATATCATTCTCTTTAAGTTGGTTATTTTAAAGAAATATCTAAACATCCTCTGCTTCAAGCTTTTACTATTTGAGGTATTAGACAACATGGTATTGTCACTTAGGCTCTTGAAATCTGCATTTGACACTTCTTGAGCTTAAAGAAGTCAATCAGTAATACATAGGGAATAATCAGCCGATTGATTGATATAAAAGATCATTTAAGTTGCAGCACTAATATCACATTTCTATCATTGACATAAGTTTGGTAATGACTGACAAAAGTGGAGCTTGAGAATAACGTGTAAATATCTGTACATGTGCAGCTCCTACAGACATTACTCTTTTAAAACATCCATGAATAACCAGCAGCTGCATTATAAGAAATACATTCTGTATAGTCTTTCTTTTGTAACTCTGATGAGAGCCAACATTCATAATACTCAAAACAGGAGGTAGAAAAGAGTTCACAGTAAATCAGGCAAATAAACAGACAAACACAGATGCTGACGGGGAAGAAGAAGAGTGAAGTCAGAACCACGAGTTTAGATTAAAAAGAAACAGAAATAACTCCTGAAACATTTGTCACAAGAAGTAAAAGAGCACTGGCACTGAATCAAGGGGAAGGTATAGATTATAAAGTAGGACAGGCAGCAATGAGAAACGCATGGAATCAATCATTGGAGTTGATGATAAAAACTGTCAGGGAAATCACACAATGGCATGAAGGGAGAAAAAAAAGAAAGTACCTTCTTGTCTTTTCTCTCCTCCAATCTCCTTCCTGTGACCCAGAAAGCTTAAATGTGTCTTGAGGAGAGAGGAGGCGTGCACGAGGGAGCTGTGAGTGGGGATGCACAGGTTATCTCTTCGCAAAAGCTTTTTCAGCAACTGTTTCATACAGAAGAGGCCCGAAACACAGTTTGAATTTACAAACTCTTTATATATCTGTAAGAGATCATAAAATGTAGTTTTACAGGAGATTAGGTGAATGTGACTGTGCCTCTCCTAGTATTGCAATGAGGTGGGTTTAAAATGTCTCCTCTCTTCCTTTGTCTCGTCTTTTCCACCTTTTTTTTCATCTTGTGTGTTGGGTACTGAGGTAAAGATTGATTTTCAGCAATGGTCATATGAGGCCATGTCTAAAGTATTGTGCCTTGTAGGACTCATTTCCCCACAATGCACCAAAGAAGGCCAAAGGAAGTAATTCCTACCCGTGGAAACTAATCTCTTTAACGCCTCCCTGTGAGAGTCAGACTGTATCTGACTTCTTTCACTGCTTTATAAACCGCTTCTATTATGTATTCTTTATTTTCAACTGTTGATGAACATATGTGTACAAACTCATATTTATATATTCATAGTTTGGGTACATATACAGTACATATACAGTACATGTTCATTTTGTACATTCTGTACTGATTGCTTTTTTTTTTTTTTTTTTTTTACTATATTCCTGTTTATTTCTGAATTGTGTTGTATTTGTTTGTATAATTGACATATTTTTATGTTTCTTTCTTGTATTTTATATCTGCATCTATTTGATATCTTTAGTTTCTTTTCCCCCCAGGATAAATAAAGTGATTCTGATTCTGATTGTGGCGTGCATTTGATATTTTAAGCCTTTGTAGGCCGGCCTTACCTTAAACCACCCTAAACTGCTCCACCAAATCCAAATCTGCTCAAAGATTGTAGGCCAACCACTCCAGAGACTCTTATAAATCAGACTACAATAAAAACATGTTAAGGCTGACTAACAGCATCGTCTCTGACCCTGACCACGCTCTGAACACAGAGTATGAACTATGACCATCAAACCTGAGACGTTTTAATAACGTCAGACTGAAACACTCTTTTGTACACAAGTCAGTCTGTAAATTGAATATGGAGCTGAATCAGGTCAAAGCCCGTTGAAGGCCTCTGAATATTAGTGTTTGAATGTTGTGTCAATTGTATTTTTTTATCTTGTCTTTAATTTTTATGTTGCAAATGGAGTCGCTGTAATGCAAGACACATTTCTTACTGTCTGACAATACAGTTGATCAATCATTAAGATGCATCTAATGCAACTGTAGCATAAATAATGTTACCACAGTCTATTAAAAAACTAAAACACACAAAATATCTTTACATAAGAGTTTATTTCTGGGGTTTCATATTTGATTGTCTTGTAAAATCAGGTATTATACCTGATCTCATTTCTGTCCTCTGTAAGTACCAAGTACAATTTCTATCACATAAAAAGATGATTCCACTTCTACCGCCACCTCTCCCTGACAAATGGAGTAATAACATGAGGCGTCATGGTGAAATATTTCATAACCAGGACAGGAAATATTAATGGTTGAAAGTGGAATTGTGTTATCATCAAAAGGTGAGCATTAGTTCAAGAGAGAGATGACGTGTGACTGATGATATCGGAGGTCTGTGAAAGCTCTTCTCTGGGTCTCTTAGTGGGCTGCAAATGGAGAACGGAGCTGATATTGAGCAGAGATGCTATCAATCACATGCTACTGTAAGTCGCTCATGATTCTCCTCCTTATGAGGCCCAGTCTGATGATGATGGCCTTATCAACATTTTCAACACCTTACGATCTCTCATGGGTTTTCTTCTGTACTGAATCTTAAAACTACAGCTCAGCCACGACTGATAATGCAGTTGTATAGTTTTTGAATGCTGACTGAATCAGCTTAGACGTCAGTGAATAACCTACAGGTAGACATTTTCCACTCACATTAAATGTTATCTGATCGTTCTCCTCATGAATTGTCTCAACAAGTTGGCTGGATATTCAAGAAAATAATGTTCAACTGGACCATTTGAATCCTCCGACTTTAAATCTTAAGCCGTTACATATATAGTTAGATATTTTCTGTTGACATGCTCACTGTGAGGAGATTTCTACTGGAAGACTTGTTGGCTGCACAGGACATCAGCCTGTGGTGGGATAAATCTATAGGACCGTTGCACAGATAGAACCACAGATTATCTAAATGTCAAAGCGTTTGCGGGCACAAACGTCTCTGACTCGGCCATCATTGATGTTTGTTTGCACTGTCCATAACACCTGTAGAACTACACAACATGTCACTTACCTCACAACACGACTTTCTCAAGCCTACTCCTTTGAAAATGTATGTTTATAAAAAAAAATACAATTATTGTAGTCAAACTAATTACAATATGTATTTACTATATTTTTATTTTATTTATTTAACCAGGAAAGGAAAACTCATTGAGATTAAAAATCTCTTTTTCAAGAGCGTCCTGGACAAGACAGGCAGCAGCACAATTAACAGAGTTTCAGACAGACAACGAGCAACCAAACATACAAACTTCAAGAATACATCCTTAGGCATTAAAAGACACAAATAACAAATCTGAACAGCAAAATATATGAAAAAAAATAAACATTCACTTCTGTTGCTCCTGCTTCTCAATCGTGAACACATCCCTCTTTTATAATAGTGATAATAATAACAACAATAAAAGTCTGAGACCATAATATCATGTATTGTCTTCTCCATTTGGCCTCACAACAAGCAGGCTCAGAGCAGCTGCCTTTTAGGTTTTAAGTGATGTCTCTAAAGAACGAGAAAGCAGTGCTCACTTTACTTCTTCTGTGTCCTTGGTTAGGGCTCATTTTTTAACTCTTTTTTTTAAACATCTTCATAGTGTAAAGCACATGTTGACTGCCAGGTTAAAGAACTCATATTTAGTTTGAAAATTCTGTTTGATGTGGAGAAAGTCAATTCTGTGAAGTGATGGTAAGTCAGTCATCCTAGTGACTACAGTATGACTGTATTTTGATATTTAGCCCAGCTGTTGTTTTGGCTCTGTTTATACTGATGGACACTTTGCATAGCAGCTTCTGCCATCAGTGTGTGGATGGGTAGGCGTGACCTGCAGTCTAAAAGCGCTTTGACCAGTCAGAAGACTAGAAAAGTGCTATACAAGCTCAAGTCCATTTACAGTAATTCAACATCTAACAAAAACACACAAGCATGTACCGGCAGCCACTACAATACACTCAGAGTCAGATCCAGTGACATGTAGAGAGTGATTAAGCCTGGTTAGTCAGGATGAAGCTGTGGAATCAAACATCCTTCTAAGTAATGCTAATATGCTTCTGGAGGAATATATAAGACACCTGAGGGAGTTAGTTTTCTTGATAGTTAAGTGTCTGTCAAAGTTAATGTGCTGTAACTGTATAGACAGTCATATTCCTAAAACTCTCTCCCTGCCTCTATGGAGATCTGCAGTACAGTCAGTTAGAAGCTTGTCCATGAGCCTTTATCATCTCTGTACTCGTATTAAACTCTCAAATAAAGGTACACCCACGTGTAATGATTTTAAAAGCATGTCAAGCCCCAACCAGCTGTTCTGTGGCTTTGGACGTCCTGTTCAAACCGATGACTTCCCTGTTTTGGTAAATTATTCTGCTGCATAATCTCCATTGTTATTGTCGCTCTTCTTATGTCACCGCTGCTAACTGCAGTAGTTTCGACTCCTCACATTCGCAGGCTCCTCGGCAGACAGGAAGGCAATGACAAAAGATAAAAGGAACAGTTGATAATAACAAGCTAATTATCTTTTGAATGAAATTCACGTATGTCAACAATTAATGAATAATTTCCTGTTAAGATAAGTACGCATTTTATGGAGCTTTATTGAACAAAACATTCAGCCGCCATTCAGTCTCAGTAGATCTCTGGAGCTTAACATGAGTGGAGTCAGGTGTCCTCTCTCTCTCTCTCTCTCTCTCTCTCTCTCTCTCTCTCTCTCTCTCTCTCTCTCTCTCTCTCTCTCTCTCTCTCTCTCTCTCTCCCTCCCTCTCTCTCTGTCTCTCTCTCTGTCCTGTCCTGTCCTCTCTCTCTCTCTCTCTCTCTCTTTCATGTCTTGATGTCTCTTTAGCGGTACACTCTTTGCTTATTGATTTCTGTGAGATGTTAATTATGTATGTGGATCTGAGGCTGTTTACTGTTTGCAGTCGTACACTGACTCGAGCCTCGGTCTGAACCCTGAGTTTAATCTAGGAAAATATGAGCCGATCAATAAACCGGCAGCACTAGAAAGTCATTACATCTCATTTTATGACCTTTTTAACAAAAGGGAAAGATTTTTCTTTGCGAACATCCTCTCTTTAACACTTTTTTTTTTTTTTTAAGATCATTCAGAACATAACTTTTATGTGTAATTTTGCACCTCTCCAACTTTTTCTTTTCCCAAACTGATCATCATAGCCAAGCTCTGTGTATCCTGATTCTACAGCGTTTGTCATTATGCCTAAAAACATTGTTTAAATGAAACTAGGAACTTCAAAGTATTCTACATACAGAAACGAAACGCTGTCACTCCCCTCTTTGATCACAATCAAGCCTCCAGCCATCTTTCCTTTAGCCTTTTATTGTAAGGACAGTGTTTGCATTGTTAAAATGCATCAGACCTGGATTTTTTTACAATAACTTGCTCTGAAGGAAGATTTCACATTTAACCTAAATAACCAAATCAGATACAAAGAAACTCTTTTTTTTAATCTTGATCAGCGACTCATGGCTGATACCCATCTGTTAAAAAGAGTCAGTGCATAACTAACCGTTTTATAAGCCTCATGTGGTGTCTACAAACTGTTTTTATCTGACCACTAGTCCAAAAGCAATCTTCAATTCAAAACATTCAAAACAGAGAGAAGAAGAAAACAATCAGATTTTTTAAGATCTTCAAATGATAGGGTTTTTGGATTTGTCTAGGAATGTTGATCAGCATCAAACTATTGAATGGATTGTTTAAAAAGTAGACGTTTATCGCCCCATGTGGATAAAACTTAATGACTTCAAGATTTTCTTCTAGTGCCTCCATTAGACGACCGTTTCCAGTCATTACGTGAAATATCTCAACATCTCAGCCCATTTTCCACTCACATTAAATGTTATCTGATCGTTCTCCTCATGAATTGTCTCAACAAGTTGGCTGGATATTCAAGAAAATGATCAGCTGGACGCACTTGAATCCTCCGACTTTAAATCTTAAGCCATTACATATATAGTTAGATATTTTCTGTTGACATGCTCACTGTGAGGAGATTTCTACTGGAAGATATTTTACTTGTAAATAATACTCCTGCACAACTGCACAGCTCCTCCATTGTACGTTTTTTTTAATTGTTTCTTATTCTGTTTAAGTAGTCAGCAGGAGCATTGCTCTATAGCTTCTAACTATCTCTGCTTTAGTCCTTTGCTAATTGTTTTGCACCAAAACTCCAAGTCCAATCCCTTGTTTGTGTAAATGTACTTGGCATTAAACGATACTGATTCTGATTAACTTTTTGTTTCCATACTTCTATGTTTGTTAATATAGTAAACATTAAACTGAACTGACATGAGTATTTTAGGATGTCATTGTTTATATATAAACATTAGTTATGAAAACTGTTGGCGATTATTTGATTTCTTTATTGATCAAATCATTGATCATATGACGGATCCTTTCAGAACCACATTAAAGATATTAAAAAGTTACGTCACAGAGTTGTGACTCAGCTTCCTCTGTTGGAGTACAGTCACCTGGAAGTGACTCCGCCTGGGTTTATCTGTGTGTCTACATTAACAACTGTGTAATCCAGCTCAGCAGCTTCAGTCTGAGCACTCGCGTGGATTGGTTTAACCATGCAGCGGCTGTATCACCGGCTACTCTCAAGCTTAGAGCTTTGACTGTCCTGTGGTTTCTGTTGTTCAGCTGTCAGACCAAAGAGAAAAGTCTATCAACGGGGAGGTTTATTCAATTCACTTCTCTATGGCCTGAAACCTGTGAAACAAGAAAATGGAATGATTTTCCCCCCTTTCACCGTGTTCACGCACCATCCAATTAGACCTCAAATCACAAGGGAGAGAGAAACAGAAAGGCAGAGATGTTGGTGGTACAAATGGACAAAGATGTTGTTAGTGTGAGAGGAAAAGTAAGAAGATGTAGGAGTAAAAAAAAAGACAAAAGCAAAGGGAAACATGGTGCCTTTGAATTATGGCTGCTACAGTTATTTTTAGTATTAATCTATTTGCCATTTTATTCTAGACTTATCAAGTAAACACTTGGTTTAAAAAGAAGTTTGAAAATGATGCCCTTTCTGATGATGTTTTAAAATGTCTTATGTTAAACAAAGTCCAACTCCCAAACACATCTCGTTTGATTCTATTTTTATGATGGGTAACCAGTGGGTTAGACTCTCATCTATCATCCTTAAAGGTCACATATTATCCTCCTTTTCAACAAGTTTAAAGAAGTCTCAGAGCTCCCCAAAACATGTCTGTGAAGTTTCTTGGTAAAAATCCACTCTGATCCTGTATTTGATCATTCCTATAAACCCCTCTATTACAGCCCTGCTCAAAACAGGCTGTTTCTGTATCTACAGCTTTAAATGCAAATGAGCTGTCTCTGGCCACGCCCCTCTCTGGAAGGGCTTGGGTGGCTCGGGCTTTCTTGCACCATGCCCTATTGTTTACGGTGATAAGGCAGACTCAGAGGGCAGAGCGAACACCAAGCTGTGGGAGTGTCAGCCACATGGGAGAGGGGTTACTGCCCTTTGTGATGTCATAAAGGGATCTGACTTGTTTGAGCAGACTTTTCTGAAAAGTAGGAGCAGGCAGAAGATGGAGATGATGGACTTTCCTCATAATTCGGGGGTTTGTAAACAGACTAAGGACACATATTGGTGTTAGAAAATATGCTAAAGTGTATTTTTCATAATATGTGACCTTTAAGAAATGAAATATTGGTCAGGCCACAATGTAAACAGTTAGTCTGTTGGATTTCAGATCATCATGCTAGAACTTAAACTGTAAATCAGCAGCAGATTTACCAGTAAATCCATTCATTCATCCGTATGCACAATGAGGTGATGAAAGTTCACTGTACATATTCACTGTATGTTATGTTTCAAGTCTTTGACATGAGAGAAAATGAAAAATGTATCCAGCTACAATAAATGACAGTGTTGGATGGGTTGGAGAAAGTTGGTTTCTGCACCCTTCTGTCACTTTGGGGTGCACTCTGCAGCCACAGCCCACACCTGACTGAAGGTTAAATTCAGTGAGCAGAGATTGTTTGTTCAGCGTACACTTTTGCAGCTGTGAGGTGCAGACAACACTGCACTTCAGCACTCCTTTTAAATCCAAGATTGAGTGTGTTTCTACCTTACTGATAGAAAGCGACAGGATAACACTCACAGCATGGCACTGGTCTCCTGACAGGCTGAGCAAAAGTGAAAAATTGACGGAAGTTTTTCAGGTTAAGTGTTGAGGTGTCCATCACACGCGACACAAATATCTGTGTCCAGCAGCAGGATTATGTCTCCATTTTTTGAGTGAGGTTTAAAAAGAACAAATCCCTGACACTAACTCGCCACTAAAATCACTGATGCGCTTCATTGTCAAACAAAATGACAGACATTGCATATGAAGGAGTGCATATTGCAAAAGAGTAAAGGTCGAGGAAAGAGAGATAGACAAAATTGATCTTGGTTTATACTAAAATGGAAATTTGAACCCTTCTGTCTCTCACTACTTTGCCACATTCTTACCCTCTGTGACTGTTGACAGTCCAGTGAACCTGCAGAACTCTTTAGCTCTTTGAAAATGTCACCGCAGCAGTGAGCTGCCACTGGTGGCAGAGAAGGAGACATCCTCTGATCTCCACTCCTTTTTCTTCAAGTGATACACTTTCTGTGAGACAAGTGACAAATGACCATGAACATATATACCAAAGTACTTAGCACTACAATTTATCAAATGAATGATAATGTTCAAAAGGTACTGTAAGAACCACCAACCTCCAGCTCCTTTTTGTTTGTTCCAACAGATCATGATGTTACGTTAACCAGTTTTAGAAATGTACCCATAGCTAACCAACATTTAGAGCTGACACAAACACACACCTCTCACAGAGACAGCGAGAGTCTGCTATCTCTCTGTGCATTACTGACGCTAATTGCCCCTGATTAAAAAGCCTTGATTAAGGTGCAGCTTGTGATCTAAGAAGGAAGCCAGCAGAGATGATCCCTGCCTCACTATCCCTCTGTTCTAATTGTTCATTTTAGTATTAATTTCATTCACTAATTGTTCCCGTCAAAAGACCTTATGCATAAATGCATTTGTGCAAAATACCTTTCTCTGCACATTGTAGCCCAGTAACCTAAAATGATTTATTTTTTGCTGCACAGTTGTCAATGTGTAATTCAATAAAAATGTACACTAACTCGCCACCGTTATCATTAATCTATAAGCTCTTTAAAATTGTCATCCTCACTCACACATCAGTACATGAGTCAGTAGAGTCAAACGTGAGCTGACAGTGTGTGTGTGTGTGTGTGTGTGTGTGTGTTTTTACAGCAGCACATGTTTCTGTACTGTCCACACGGTGAAGTTAATAAATGAACAACTCTGCTTCCATATTATATAAGCTGCCCCTCGACAGTGACACATTGTTTTAATTTACAAAACTGTGACAAGATTTGAAAAATGCTTTTCATTTCTGCCTGTAATAACTGCTGTAGTTCTTTGGTTCTTCATTTGAAACTTCAAATAGGATTCAGCCAGAAGCACATCGGAGGACACAACTTTCCATTTCCTCAAATACTCCATAAAGTATTCCACTCGGATCACCGTGGAGTGGCTTGTTGCAGGTCGGCTATAATTAGATTCCCTTATGTGTGAGAGGTTTGCAGGGTGCTGATCATTTTTATTTCATGAGGCACGCACTGCTGGCCATTATGACTAACCGTTTTCTACTTTCAGAAAAGCAAGGCCCTGGAAATATTAATACTCATGAAATAGTAACTACTCAGTGATTGTGTTGAGGGGATGTTTTTCTACAGACGTCTGAAGGTTAAATCTTTATCACTTACAGCTAAATTACCATCCGACTGCAGCACGATAAAGGTTTTAATATTATCAATGATGTTATCTTTGACAAAGACAGGATTTAGATGGATGCTTTTATCAATGAGGGAAAGCATCAGCTCTTCTACTAAGCAAGAATGGAGTGACAGCGCCCCCTGGCTCTGACCATGAAAATGTCACATTTCTTAATCAAGTAATGTTTATAGTGACTTGTGCTGCTGCCCTCATGGTACGGTCTTATGATAATGTGTTCCTTCATTTTCATTTCTTTTCAGATCCTTTCTTCATCTTCGGGGGAAAAGAGGCCAGGATCCCAGTGAGTAAAAGATTCAATTAAAAACCTTCAAACCGTTCTCCTCTTTCAGCCCAAGAGTGAATAATCCTACCTCAGAACAATTGCTCCTTGGGAGGCTTTGATAGCGTCTGTTCAAGGCTGTTTTGATGCTGCAGACAGCAGAGAAGCAGAAGCGTACTTTTAACTGTGTTGTTGTCTGGAGACTTCAGGCTTTACCAGTTGGACGTTTAGATCAGTGGATTTCGAGAGCTCTTGAAAGCTTGAGAGAGAATGTGCCTGGTTCAGCACGTCATTCATGGACATGCGCTTGTTCACAGGAGGAAGATGAGAAGTGTTCAAAGCAAAGGAGCATATTCGTATTCAAACACAAAGCGGAGCCCCCCCACAGGTTGTGATTACAGTTTATGGAGAAAAAAAAAAAAAAAAGAACCAAAAACTTGGAGAAGAAGCAAGTTTAAAAAAGTATTTATAATATGATACAAGGATATTTTGTGCAAGAGGTTGTTGGGGCTGTGAAACCTGTACATTATGAACAAAGCATTACAAATTCAGTGGCAACCTGAAAGCAGAACATGGCTACTGGGCCACGATTGTGTCCAACAGATAACTATCAAGCTACTAGCAGTATTATACAAACGGTTTCCATCAGTATACAATGGCTGTATAGGATTAGATTACATATTTATATAAAGTGCATAAGAAACAAACACTTACAGTGAAGGCCTGAAGTGATTTGTGACTGAGTGTAAACCCACCACCACATGCTGAAGCCCTACTCATCATATGGCCTGGTGGTCGGGGAACATCACTGTAAAGACTTGGCAGGATCTTAAACTTTTGGCCGTAGTTCATCTGCAGAATATATACTGTATTAAAAATGTATGAAAAGGGTACCAATCTGTGCAATATATTGAATGTTACAAATATACTATGTATAAGCTGATGTGATAAGGTTCTTAAATTCCCCTTTTGTACAATTATAAATACACACTCGCTGTTAACTGCTCCATCTGCACTAGAGCATAGCACCACAGGCTCTCCTTCTCCAGCCATGAAAAGGGAAATCACCTGAAATTACTGACAAGGTTCTTTCTTATTTCAGGGGAATAAGACGTCTTTGACATAAATGATATAAGGCAATATATGCATTGTTAGTGACTAGATTACATGGTTTGTTTATAGGTCATAACTCTGTTTGTTTTCCCTCTAATATTGTTTCAAGGTTACCAAAAAAAAAAAAGCAAGTGAATTCAGCATCACAGTTGAGTCTGGAGAATACAGAAGAGCAAAGAGGCATCAAGCGGTCCATCAGACTCTGTCCGGCATCTCTCCATGCCAAAACACCAACAGCTGGGGATGAGGGGGATTATCTAGGTCTGCTGAGAACCCTGTTAAAAGACAACACAAGCTGTTGCGATACATGTTTGAAACTCAAGACTGAATGGACACAAAGTGTGTTTTATATGTACATATATTGGACGTTAAGGTTCTTACTGAGTTGGTTCTTTTACGTTTCCAGCAGTCCGGGTTGAGTCTCTTCTGCTCCTCAGCCAGAGCCTTGGCCTCCATGGTGTACATCCTCCTCTCCTCACTCTTCATCTTCTTCCACTTGTCACCCAGGATGACGCTGATGGCTCTGCAGTGTAAAGTTACAGACAGAAGATCAAGGACCTGGCCTTTTCAGCATTCATGTCTTAATAATATCAGCCTAACTGTTTGTTTCTACGACTTCCTTTCCTTGGGAAATGAACACAGAAAACTCAATGGTTGTCTTTTGCATTATTGTTAATTAAATGTTGCCATAAAGGCAGGGCTGCAACCTTGGAGGAAAAACTGGGACCTGTGGCTTTAAATAAAGAATTCAGGTCATTACTAATAAATTAAGTGTAATGGTCCAAGATAATAACATTGCACTGAATGTTCTTTATACGGCAGAGCCTGATAAACTTCTACATTATGTTTACTCACATGGTAAGCCGACTGAAAGGAAAACAGGAGTATAAAAACCACCATCTAGTTTGTCTACTATCGAATACAAAGTGGAAATCCCACTAGCTTTGGGAGGAAATGGTTTAATAAGTTGGTCAAAATCTGGTTTGGAGATCTAGTACAATTCAACTTTTAACAATGGGTCTAAAAGGCGGAATGATCATTACTCATTTTATTTTGTTACCAAGTGTTCACAGCTGATCCAGATATTAGAACTGGTAGCATTTACCAGTATATAACCTCTGTATACATCATTCTTTTGATTTTGTTTTGGATGACCGGGTACCAGCATGATATGAGTAAGAAAGATCACTGTGCTGTAGAGGTCAAGAACACTTCCACCCTATGATTCATACTCCCACTCTCTCTTCTTTACTTCAAACAAAGCCCAGCTCATGGACAAAGTCAGGCCTGTGTTTCCAGCTTATTGTGATCCTGCCGGTCCAAAGTTGCCTTTGGTAAAAACGAAAATGCAATGAGCAATGCTAAGTGTTTGGAATAATGAAGTCATAATTTAAGTTAAGTGCAGAAATGCTGTTTTTGACCTTACTCATCTAGACTACAAACTGTAACATCCCTCTTACTGTATAAGATCTCTGTGCTCATAACAACTAGCCACAATGGAACCATGACATCAAGTCCTCTTTCAGAGCTCAGCTATTAGATTGAACAAAGTGATTTAGACATTCATTGAGCTAAAGTTGATCGTTCTGTTTAAAAAAAGGAACCATATACATGCTAGTTTGAATGAGACTTTTTTCATACCTGTTGTCCTTCCCAGGATACATCTGTGTGTACTCCACTCTGTACTTCTTGGCAAAGAGCATAAAGGCATTCATTGGCCGCTTGCATTTTGTGGGCGTGGCAGCACTGACTGTCCCTGAGGTGTTGCTCCTGTTTGATTTGCTTGTGGAGGATTGTGGAGAGCAGGAGCGCTCGAGTTTATCACAGTCTGGACTGACAGCCCCCCCACTAGAGAGGGACGTCCTGCGCTGACGAGCCATGCTGCTGAGAACATACACGGCTGAGGAATCTAGTGGGGTGAAGTCGTAACTACAGGAGAAACAAAGGAAGAGACAACGTCAATGGTAGGTTCAACTTTACTGTAGCATTCTTTGTACTTTGTTATCAATGTAATTATATAACATGTGAAAGGCGAGGGGCCACATCTGTGCATGTTTACATGCTGTGCAGGCTGTGGGTGATGGTGGAGGCTGCACTTGCCGTTAAGGCGGCACATGTGTAAGCATTTATACTGGTATATTAGTCACGCTCGTAAATTGAACACAGCCCACTTTTTAGATCCAGAAAAAGGTATCCTTATCTACCATATTTCACTGTGTCATTCATTTTGAGTTGTGTGTAGGACCACCAGAAGTCCAAAATTGATTCTCCTCTAAGCTTCTCTTTTCTCTGATTTGGCTTCTTCTCAATCCTGAGCAGGTAGTGTACAGAGGGTTTAGTGATTTGTGTTTTCATATGTAAGAATAGCTAGCTGCTGTAGCTGAAACAACACTATGGAAGTGGTGAGAGTAAACCATATCAGATTAGTTTCGGGCCAGACGGCTAAACGGAGAGCTTGTATTTGAAAGCTGCAGCTTCAGTTGATAATTCTCTGCATGTGTACCCTTACAAATTGACACCTTACCAAGTTATCATTTGATCCGTTATTTCAACAGTACTGGTTACCTCATTACCTAAAGCAATATCCCATTATCATACTCTTGTACCTTCTGAAGGTGTCAAAGACAACAGAGTCATCGCAGTTAATGGCATCTGGGTGGTTTGGTGGCAGACACACATCGCCCAATTGCATCTCATAGCACGGGATCCCATGATGCACCACAGTAAGGCTCGGATAAAAGGAAGACCACCCTGAGAAACACAGATGTTGAGTTACAGATTATTATCATCATGAAGCTGTCTATTAAATGAAAAAATAATCATTGCCTAGCTTCTGTTGGCAAAGGCTAATGTCACATATTTCCTTTAAATCTGTTTTTGTTTTTTTTACAACTTTTGCGTCTACTCCTAAAGGAAGCTGATATTCATCTTTTTGTGAGAGAACAAAATGTAAGGTAGATATTACCTTTATTTTTGACAAAAAACGGGTGATCCAGTCGGCATTCGGCTGATAAAAGGCCTTCATCAGGTGAGCCTGGGTCAAAGGTCAGTTTAAGAACTACCTGGCCAAAAGATACAGTCTCCTCATGGTTCACCAACTTCAGCCCCTCTGAGCCGTATCTCTGCAAGTGAAGCGATAGACAATTATAGGAGTTTTCAGGAAAATTCCCCGCGAGCAAGGATATAAAAAAACATTCTAATATCAGTATATGTAGCATACTTTCACAGAGGAGGAGGACGGCATCATGGTTTCATCATCTGATTCTTCATCAGAATCCCCGAGTTCATCGGCATCTTGCCACTCCACATTAGGACCTCTGTGGAAGCGCAGGCGGGTTCCTGGATATGAACACAACAGTGAGACACAATGGATGAATTAGCAGATGTGTTGGTTTGAATTATTTTATTAAAGGCTGCAGTACAGCTGTTTGGACACCTGAGGTCAGAATTTCTACTAATGTGATTCATGCTCATCCTGGTAAAAGGAGAACGTTTTAGTCCTGATGAGACTGCTACATTGCTAGGATCAATGACACATTCTCATATTGTGCAGAGGGAGGTGTGGCTTTTTAATGGAGGCTCTTTTATGGAAGGGAGCTCATAACTAGTTTTATTGCATCTCTACATTGTCACAGGAGATCCTGGTATTAGATCTGGTACTAGTGGGGATCTGAATGCTTGTTGTCAGCTCACTTTGAGGACACAGCTATTACTGTGAGTAGCCAATAGAACTTTTTTGATCACAAAAATTAACAGGTATCACAAAAATGATTTGGACGTTAAGTCAAAAAATGTTTGATGTTTCTCAACTGATCAAATCTTATATTTCTAATTTTAACATTACTGGTTTAAATAAAATATTTTCAAACAAAAATTCTAAAGGGGAGTTTAGATTTACACAAACTGTTTAACAGTAGATCTTACTTTTTCAAACTATGGGATGAAAATCTCAAGACCATTTTCTCATTACAAGAAGTTCTAAGAAAAGCTCGGGGTTAACTGTTGTGTGTGCATTCACTGGTGGTTTTTAACATTAAGTAGGCACCTTTGAGGAAGCCATGCCAGGCTGTGGATGGCCAAGAGTGAGACCAGGCCATATCTTCATCATCAGAAAAAGATGAGGACATCGAGAAAACTCCAGACTCTGATTCACTGCTGGCCTGCATTCATAATAAGAAAAGAAATTCACATCAGTAAATTAAAAATACTTAAAACACTGTCAGTCATACAGAAATTACCAGTGAATAATGAAGGATTGTTAGGTTTTCAGAGACAGACATTGTAAGAGAAAGGTTACCCTGACACGCCTGCGCTCCCTGAGGTAGCCCCGGGACGGGTTGGGTGCACTACTGGCTAATGGAGGCCGAGCGTAGGAATGTAAACTGTTACTGTTGCCAAAGATGTGGACTGGAGAAGACCTGGAAAAAAATGATATTCTAATGAACATGTGTCACAATAACACATTCAATTATATTAGCCCATATGTTATGACTCAAAGACAGCTGATGTTATCAGTGTGTTCATAACAACAGGGTGTTAAGTAGACTAGACTTAACTCCAACTGGTGAGCAGGAATTTCAGAATAAATGCATCTGTTAGAGATGAGGACATGGTTTTATTTTGTTTAATTTTGATGTGACCTTATTAGTTCATGGATCATTGTAGGGCTGTATTGTTACACGTGTCAAATGTGTATGCATACTTTGCACTAAGGCGACTTTCATTCTGGCTTATTTTGATGCAAACCTCTTATGTGGGGCGTTCTTCAGAAGGGGGCTCTGAGGACTGGTGGCAATGTTGGCCAGCTCAGTGAGCCAGTTGGTTCGGGGGGAGCAGCTGAGCTCCTGGTGAGACACCCCTGCTGCAACCCGAAATAACCCTGGAGACCTCTGGTCTTCTTCCACCTCCTGCAACTCCGGCATGTCATCTTGGGAGAGGTAGAGTATGATTTTCATAAATGTATACATGGTAAAGCTTCATTTGCTTTAATGCAGAATTTGCTTTCTTGAAGATTTAGGATTTTACCATAATCCATGTTGCACCCAGGGGATAAAGGCAGGTCCTCATTACACTTGAGTGGATCAAAGGATTCATCCATTCTTACAATGTTCTGCTGTTTCTTCTCTTTTTTTTTGACTGGCTGCAGTTCAACTCACTCAGCTTCCATGTTCTTATCCTGCATCACCATCTGGTTTGTGCCAAAAAAAAAGTGTATATTAAAAGCTTTCACAAGCAAAAAGGAATCATTGCATAATTCTTTCTACAAATAATCTTTCAGTTTAACACAATAACTACCCATTCTTCAGGGAAATGGACTCTTTTTTACTCTATATTTAAGACTGGGTGGCTGAGGGAAACATTTTAGTGCAGTTTTGTTTCATTAAGACAATGAATGATCCATGCAATAAAATACATGAACATAAAACACAGTCCGATTTCAGATGACCGTAAATCAACACTTCCCCAAGAGGTAAGATGTCATTGAAGTGACATTCCATGTAAAGCATAAATATAAAGGAAAAGGTAGGCAGTCTGTCGGGAATCCTTTGTCTCTGAATCGACACAGTATACCCCTGAGACGAGTCATGTGACCAGCTGCGTGGAGGCCTTGTTTATAAACTTAAAAGGATTTGGCGCATGCGTACCAGTGCTCATTCATTCATAACTGCGTAGCGAAAGTGTTAAATAAAAGAAATTTGTAAAGAAAAGTGACGTGTGACGGTTCGGAAAATGAACTGAAGAAATAATGAGAGATGTCGACAGGGTAAAATATGTTTCGCTCGTTTGAGAGTAACCTGGTGACACGCAAAGTAAAACATTTTGAACATAAAAATGCTCTGAAAATCGTATGAATCAATATAGACTACAAGGAAGACATAAAGGTAACTTGTGGTGTTCCTCAAGTTCAACAACGACCCATTGCCTCGACTCCGTAAACACGGAAATTAATAACAAAGTGTTAATAAAACGTTTCAAAAGTGTCAAAAAAGACATCTCGGACAACCCAGGCCTGCTGTTCTCCCACTGCTCATAAGCAGCAGCAGTGTCTTCAGTTCAGCCCAGAGGCTGTCGGGTCTAAAACTGTAAACAAAAGAATGTCAACAAGTTCAGGCATGACGCAACCTCTCTGCTCCGTTTTAAATGAATGACACGAAAACAACCAGAAGACACTGGACGATATCTTAACCCTAAAAAGTGCAGATTTTACGACATGAATGACTAGTTTTGTTACGAAAAAGCTCAAGTTGGATGGATTGGTTATCATCGAAACAACAAGCCTCGCAGTGAAAAAAACACTGTCGAGCAAAATGTCGTTTGACGTCGATTTAACGGATGACAACCCCTTTAAAACATCAGGTTTGACGCGCGAAGTCGCGGCTCACAAAATGCTTAGATAAAAATCTAGTTGTAAATTATTATTAATTCGAAAAAAAGTAGTTTACTTCCCACTTACCAACCCTGTCGCCATCAAGAAACTCTCTGGCATTCACTCGAGGGGTGGGAATGAATCGTTCGAGAGAAAGCCTCCCATTGGCTGGAAATAACGTCAAAAACAAGAATCCTGGCATCGTATTGGTTCATACTGCTGAGAAAAATAACGAAGGCGGGGCATGTTTTGTTGATTTTCGTATCATTGGATGAAAGTACATGCCTGTTACTACCCAGTAACAGCTGATTGGCAATAGCAGGAACAATACATGGTTATTTTTCATCCGCAATGTTGCAACTCCAGCAAAACAATTTACCCATATTACTTTCTAGATTATTTCCCTCCCCCTTGTTATTTACTCTTTGCTTTCACTTGAAATTATAACATAATTTGCAATTGCATGACAATACACAAGAAAAGAATGAATGAGTGACTAAATGTTGAATGGACATTTCTTAAAGTGTGCCAACCCTGTGTTGTAAGTAACTAATAATTGTGTAACACGCAAATACAAAAAGGCTCTTTATTGACATGAAAAGTGAAACATACAGTTCTTCCAGCCAGCTTTATGTGTTGCCTTCAAAAGTTACCAGTGACATTTGCAGGAGGGGAGGGGTTAAATTCAGAACGTTAAATGTTCAAACAAACAGCTCTATCCAGCTTACAGAAATACAGAATACTTCATTATTATTTTTTAACAGAGAGAGAAGAAGGGAGCAGAGAAGGCCCACTTTTGGCCACTGTTGCAAGGGAACAACAGAATACGTGTTTCCAAACAGTAAATGTTGTTGGCAGAGGTAGGCAGCAATAATGGATGTCATAATCATCATTTATGTTTCACTGACACAAAAACAGAATGACTGAAATTTTACATTCAAACACAGGGAAAGCAAATGTCTTAAGACATTGCCAATAAAGACAACAGTCTAGTGGGGCAACTTATTAAATTATAAGTGGGCCTATATAATAACAGTTAATACTCATATTGTACAGCAATATGTTGTATAGTCTTACAAAACTATCAGCTATCTTTCTGAAGTCTGTTTTGAGTTTTTTCTTCTTCTTTTTTTTGTTTTTTTCTTTTTTGCAAAGGCATAGTATACGGCTAACAGCCACAAACACTGACCAACAATGATATACAGTGTATGAACATGTGTCCATCAGTTCAAATCTTATGACAGACAATAAAGTATTTAGCAAAAATGCTTGAGTACTGCCAAGTCTACATTCCGATGAGATCAAAATGTAAAAGATGTTTTTCAAAAACAGAATCCAGAGGCCTTTCTTTGCAAATTGTCTATACTTTCTCACATTGGGGCTTTGTATCAATGTACCAGTGCACGTAATTCTGCAGGAGTTGGTGATCATGCCAGAAAATGACAAGAGAATGTGACATCTTTGCTCACAACTATCCTGTAGGAAATTAGCTTTGGCATCTGATTTTGGCAGACAATGTTTAGAAATGTTCTGAAAAATACTGAAGGTATAACTATAACACAGCGGAGACAAATGTGAGAGTAAAAAAGTGTTCAACTGACAAATATTATATATGATGATGAAGAGTGAATGTACACTTACATTTTTAAGGTTTTAGTTGTGATAATTCTAGTTTAAACAAGCTTTAAGCATCTCTGCTTTGGCTTCCACACTCGGGGGCAAACTCTCCTAAAATAAACCTTGTCTCATAATGGGGATCGGACTTATTTATCTGACACACAAATGTTGTGGTGAATATTCACATTTCTTGTAAGAAAAGCTGTTAAAATGATATTGATCAAATGTGTTTTCATCCATTCAATTTATGGTCCATTGGAGTCTTCTCATGCACTTTGTTGCTCGATCTCAGTGCTACTTCCAAACAAGGTCACCAGCTGCTCCTCATAGTTCGCTATGTTTCTCTTCATGATGTCCATGCAAGGGCCCAGCAACCTCTCGAAGGCTTGAATGTCCAAGACTGACATAAGAACAAAAGAGTCAGACATACTAAACAAGACTTTAAGAGGGTTATATCAAAAATATGCAAATGTATGAAAGATTAATAATTTCACAAAATGTACCCAAGCATTTGACGCTCCCCACAGCATAGGCAGATGCAGCTCTTGGTTTGTTCGTGACGAGCGCCAACTCCCCAAAATACTGGCCCCTAGAGCATGTGGCGATATCCACCTCCTCCTCCTCCTCCTCCTCTTCCTCCTCCTCCTGGTCTTTTTTCGTCTGGGAAAAAAGAGAAAAAAGCACTCTAAGACATACGAGATGCTAGAGTAACACATTATAAACAACAAGTTGGACGTTTTTTTTAACACATAAAAATGAACATACCCTGCTTCTTCTCATGGTGATTCTAACCTGGCCGGACTCAACAATGTAGAAGCAATCTGCTAAATCACCCTGTAATATAAAGCAATCATTTAATGTGAGTGTTTGAAATTGCCTTACTGTTGCAGAAAATCAAAAAGACCAATTCAAGAACAGATAATGTAAAAAAAGATGAATCACCTGAGCAATGATTTGCTGTGTATCACCATACACCTTGGTAGATAATACGTCTACTACCTTCATTCTCTCTGAGAGCTGTGAATGAAAGGACATTTGTTTTACAACTTTTTATTGTAGATGCAGACTGCACTTTATAGGGCTGGGGGACAAATCTAGTATTCACCTCTAATGACATAAGCAGTGGTAGCGTTTCAATGAACGCCTCATACAGCTTCTTCTTCTTGGCATTGTTCTTCACAATGATCCTCCTGAATGTCAGACGATCCTGTAACACAAAGTTAAAGAGTCTATTTAGAGGCACAGAGGCTTACATTTCTTGCTCCGTCCACTAGTTAGAGTAGAACTGAAGAAGCCTTTCAGAGGACAGGTGAAACATCTTCAAGATCGTCGACCAAGTCCAGTTGCCTTTGGATCAAGCTTCAAATTGACCTTGACCTGGATGACTGAGAACCTACGCAGACATAGAAGTCTATCTGTTCGCCTATATTATTGGGTTGACATGGGCCTATCACAGATATGTCAGTATGCATGTTTGTGCTATCACATTTTGCCAAAACAAAAGTTTTTTTTCTTCAGAAAATGCAACACAGAAATCAATGTTAAGGTTGATTTAGAAATGTTGTCATCACTAAGTTTCTCCTGCAAAGTTTGCTGAGATTCCATACATTACAAAACTCACAGCAGTGTCTGCAGCACATGACGAGTAGTGCTCATTGACATTTTCATTCCAAAGTCCTTCTTGGACCCATTCACCGTTTAACTAATCTAATGTAAAATGACATTTAGTAGCAGGGTTCTCTGTAAACAGCATCATTTCAAAGTACTACAGTACAAGCGGCAGCACCCATGTGCTCATGTCATCCTGCTGCTTTCTTTAGAAGTCTCTCAGCTGTTTGTCATTTCAGCAGAATGATATACATTTAAGACTCAGATAATAGCCCACAACATATTAGATGACAACATGCAGTGGTATATGCTTAGTTACTGTAATGTAAACAGAAGCCAAAGGAGTCCAGCTGAGAAAAATATGTTTTCCTACCCAAGAAGTAACAAGCAATCAATCAAAAAGCAAGCACATCAAGCGTATTATGAAGTAGTTAATACAGCCCTTGTCCTAAACCTGCCTCAAATTAAAGCTCACACTACAGACTACAGATGGCCCAGAGGCCCTTCAGCAGCAGTCTGTTGGTTAGACAAGACAGGCTGCTTGTTCACAAACTCAAACACACACTACAAGTTCCCAGGTCAACAGGGGATACAGCCAAAACCTGCCCAGTCTGCTCACAGATGACATAACAAAGCTGGTACCCACAGTTAAGGACACAGTCCTCTCCGGGGTATTAATAACTGCTTCACAGACAGAGGAGCAACTGAAGATTCACTACAGCGTTTTCCAGCCATGATTCATACATTTAATGGATTTTCAAAAACCAATAAAAACATTCAAGTAACATTTTAAGGAATGCAATTGTTTTCACCTGGACTTATATTTCAGCAGCAGTTGTCACGTTTTGATTAATTATAACATCTATAGTACTCAGCTTCCTCAGTTCATCAGAAGTGCACGGAAAAACTGACTGTCTGAACTGATCTGACAGCTGAATGCTGAGTCAGCAACAAAAGATTTTTCAAACAGGTCTGTATCTGTGATTATATTATTTTACATAATCACATTGCACATTCTTGGATTTCATATGCTTTTTTTTTGCTGCATTCAGTTGGTTTTACAGAATGCTATCACTGTCAGGTGACATTATCTCACCTGTGCTACCAGGTATTAACACTTCTGCAGACAACCTGGATATGTTTACAGTAACTCATGATCACTGGCAGCACAGTGTGATATAGAAACCTGAGCATGGAGCCAACTGTGCTCCAACATGAGGATTTAATGGTTTACTCACCAGGCACCAAAGGGCTCCAGGCGAGGTGGCGATTATCGTGGCAGCCCTGGGGGTGTTGTACATCAGTGCCAGCTCTCCGAAGCTGCCTTTGTTGTCATAGCAACCTACCAGCTTTTCCGTGCCATCAACCTTTACGAAAATATGAAATGTCCCACTGAAGGAAAAGAAGCATTTTAGTCAGCAGGAAACATTAATTTAAGGCATTCTTTTTTAGCTGTGTAATAATCAATAACCTGCACATTCAAAAATAAGTTAGAATTCTTACGAAAGTGACAGAAAAGATCACCTCTCAATAACATAAAAGTTGTCCCCATCGTCATCTTGATGAATGATGTGCTCCCCTTCAGTGCAGAACTTCTCAAACATGGCATCCAGCACCTGAGACATCTGTTCCTGTGGTGTTATGAAGTATTAGTCAAATATTTCAATTGGAAATGTATGAACAACCATGCAGAAATCAGAATGAAGATCCAACTACTTCAAAATAACTGTATGAAAAATCATGCAAAGTGCACTGAGCTATGGCAAAAAGCTGCTGGCCTAAAGCCATGCTCCTTTGTGTGATTCAAAGATGGCCGAGCACAAAGCAGACCAGAAAAGAGTGCTTAAAGAATAATTCACTCACTGGATCCAAATTCTTGAACAGAAGAATGTCCCTACATGCTTCCTGTAGTCTCTGTCTCTGCTCATCGGTTTTTGGGTGGGTGATCTGCAAAATTGAATCACAGCTTTAATATACACAACAGCAGTGTTAATAATGTTGACCTTAGATTCATATTGAGAGCTACAATTCACACTGTTTTAAAACATCAGTTTCAGTATTCATATTAATCATTCATGGTGTCAAACACGGTTTACCCATGGCTCTTTTTCCTCCTCATCTTCATCAGGGTTGAACGCTTCAGCGCACACTGCATGATGGAGATCCGAAACTTAATGAACTGGACACTCACAATAGCAAATACATCCAAAAATTATAATGACTTCAAAACCGTTTTTTAAAGACTATGCCTTTCAAACCTTTCTTTTAATGCAAAATAATCATGTTTTATTTTGAAGACAGAGTAGCACACACTCATCCACAATGAAAGCTAAATCCCAGGGACAGCCCGGCAACATTTCATCCAATAAATCTTTTAATAAACAATTTTTTTTGTCTGTAGTTTGGGGCTTTAGGGAGATGCTGCGATGGTTGCAACACTTTATCAAAATGTCCTTCCTGTATCTTCAAGACAAGATACATTGCCCTGTTATAAAACACTTTCATTGAAATATAGCATTTTATTTGGATTGGGTTTCAATTTAAAGTACGGGGAATCTGACTCTGATTTTTACAAAAACACAATGATTAAACTGACAAAAAACGTGTTAATAAAATATAAAGTGTACACCCTGATATAAATAAGTGATCTAATCTTGACTAAAAGAAAGCACGCTTTCTTTTATCTACTGCCACTGTCCTATTTAGCAGATGTAGGCCTACTTTTCCATCAGAGGTGATAAAAGGTCTGAAATAGTGTCACTGAATATTTACCCACATTTTCCACTCAGACTGCCAAACATTCAGATATCAGTCCTAAAACAGCTGTTACTCATGTGAAGCTACAGTTTTATCATTATCACGAGCAAAAGGTTTTTTATTAGCAGTACTTGTCTGATCTCTCCACCCACGGCTGTCACTGACATTATTAACCAGGCTCCGGACAAAGTGGTTTTACTCTAATAAATCAGCTCTATTATTATAAGCTGCAGACAGTGGAGAAAGAAAGACAGAAAAATACTTTGATAAAGGATGGACTGGAGAGAATGTGACATAGCCTCACTACACTGTTGAGAGTTTTACCTTTTGACATAACAGGATTTGAACTCACCTGATGCTCTTCTGATGAATCTGTTTATAACCGGGGCTGCAAAAGAACAAAATACTTGTGTTAACATGTCTTCATCATGAAGGAACTGTGTCTACATACTGAATTATAACAGCCTTCTCCATCCACAGAACATGTGTAGCAGCACCCTGCCCTGTGCTCATTAAGGATCCATATTCATTTAGCTGAAGCCTGAATAAGGACAGCTGCTTTGAAGTGAGTTTGCCTCTTTCAATGAAATTCAAATGAGAGAAAAAAGATAGCCAAAGTGCCAAGCTCCAACATAATAGCTGGCTATGAAATAAACATAAGATGGGAGGTCTCGTCCATTTAAAGGTTACCAGCTAGTGTTAGCAGACGAGATCCATTGGAAAATACTACAATAGTAAGCTAGGCTAGTAGCTTTCTCGTCCTTTCGTAAGCATTGCAGACTGGCACTCATTGGGATGCTGTGTCAGAGCTCTGGTTGCTATGCCTTTTGCTGCACATGGTGGCAATACTGCACCGGCCATTGTGTAAATTGTGACCACCGTTAAGAAAGCACAGTGCAGTAAATGGACTCTCCTCCTTCAGCTGGTTTGTGATATTTTTCATGGATAATGAGGTTAGGCCCATCAGGCCCGTAGCCTACCTGAAACTGAAAATATTCAAATGACCTAGAGCTGCGGGGTCTTTATGAAAAACACACGAACCCTTTTCTCTGCAGCTGCTGTTCTTGTAACTCTTTCCTCTCCACAGAATGAATGCACACAGATGAAGGCTAGGACGCGTTAATGGACCATCATTCAGCCTCGCTGACCATATTTGGCAAATGACAGAGCCATGGTGGATGCAAGGTGGCGCGCCGGAGCATCACTGCGCCCAATGTGCTTCTTATTCCCTTGTAGCACACAGCGATACATGCTCATATATCAAAATACATTTAGAGATACAGTACATCTATAAGCCTACCTATGAATTCCTCGTCATCGTCGTCGTCCTCCTCTCCGTTTTCCGAATCGATCTGCATGGCTTCGTCAATGAAATTGACCGCTTTTCCCAGTCTCGGGGCCGAATTTTGGTCATTGCCAAACGAGGCCTCTTTGGTCTCTCTTTCCTTCAGCTGGGTGAAGTATTGCAACGCAAACTCGAGCAAATCCCTGGGCTGATTCCTCAACACTTCCACGGTAAAGCTCTGTAACAGCTCCGTCAGTCCTTCAGGAATTTCTATACTCATTCCTGTTATCAGTCTATGAATGTGGACTAAACCGGTTAGCTACGAGTTTAAAGATGAGACTGAAAAGAAATGAGCCGAAATGAACAGACCGGTGTGTGAATCTGGACACTCAGTCAGTGAGCGGGTCCTCGCTTTTTCTTCAATGAAAATGGCTCTGGGTTTTCGGTCCGAGCATCTTCTGCTGCTTCTGGCTACAGGAAACCCACGCATGTGACCCAGGAAACCATGGCAACCACCTATCCAGGGATTGCGTATGAGCAGCAGCAACGCAGAATCTGCAGTCACAAAATACAAGAGATGGGAAAGAGAAACCCTCCGGTGGTTCAGACAGACATCGTTGAGAGACATGAGATGAACTATCTGATGTTCATATTATGTCTGTTGTTCAGTATAGTAGGCCGAAATGTTAACAATCTTATTCTAGTGTCATACACAGAGTCTATTTTTATAGATGGTTATTTATTGTTTTCTTTAAAAGCCCACAAAATGACTTAGAAAAAAACGTGCATAGGCCCTATTGGATATAATATTAATAATAATAATGTATTTAAATATTAAGAAAAGTCAAGTGATCAAAGTAATAATAGCTACTGATAAGGATAAACATGATAGGCTGCTTGATTAATAGGCTATATGTGATGTCAAACACTATGAAATGTAGAGCTCCATGTTCAAGGAGAAAACTTGATAAACAATCTTGATTAATTCCAATTATTTATTACATCATAATGACATTAATAGCTTTAGAACATAGGCTCATTACAGAATGACTGTGCCTTTCATAGCACCAGCAGTACAGATATTTCTTTCTTAAAGTAAACTAACTTAACATCTTAAGCATATTTTAGTGACATGGAACCTTCCAGAACATTTTACTTGATGAAATACAACATGCTGCTAAACTTTATAAAGAATGAAACAATAAGGACCTGGCAAAATAAAAATAAAAGGTAATTTCAGGGTGCACTTTAACCGGTCAAAATATGAGCTTTCACTTTGCAGCTTTCAGATAAAGACAGATAAAAACTGCTTGATTACAAAAAAAACAACAGCCTGAGAAGAAGTGCTGGGGCTGATTATGTGAGCCGATACTGCAAAATGTGCAATAACTCTCCTCTTTGTTGCCATATTGCTGGGTTAACCATATTGGAATTTGCAGAGCAAAGACAAGAGGAGAATAACAGAATAATACTACAGGTTAGCAGTAAGGAAGTATAGGGTAATCAAAAATATCTACCTCAAAAGGACAGCCATTATCTGCTTTGTTTGTTCCTAGACCCCTCCCCCTGCTGTGGCCCACATCTGTCAGTGTTTGTTAAGAGGGAACAACTTTTTTTTTCTCAGTCACATGAACACGGGCCAACACGGCCTCACTCTTCAAGTCTCAAGGCAGCGAGCTGACCACAGAGGGGGTTTCATTTGGATGTTTGCTATACACTCCACGTCATGGTGTCTTATTGTAAGAGAACATCAGACAGTGGTTAGTAGAGATCACGAACCACGCATCAGATTTGCTCTTTGAACCGTAGATCCTGAACATTGTTCCTGCTGAATGCTTTTTAACAGACTATAGGAGCTCACAGCTGTTTATTACACTACAAGGTGCAAAATAATTCTTAAACTCCTCAAGGTTGTTATACGTCTTTGGATCCTCATTACAAGTTCAAATAAGGAACGAATGAATATTTATGTTTGTGGTTTACGCTAATTGCAAGCAGGAATTGGCAGAGGTTGAAATTGGGAATGAGGCTCAGCATTACACAGTTCTTAAACAGTATTTGAAGATTCAATGACAGGTGGGGTGAAGGATGAGAAAATGCACTTAGTTTTGTAGTTTGTGGTGCTGCTGAATAACAATACCATACCTCACCATACTATATCTCACTATAGCATACCATACATCACCATACCATAACTCACCATACCATACATCACCATACTATACCCTACCATACCCTACATCAACAGATCATACCGAGATGTTTTTGCCATTAGGCATATTTGTATTGGACTCCAGGGCTGAACTCATGTAGCTGCCTCTATTGTAGTACTAATGAAAAGAAAAACAATCATAATCCAAAAAAACTCACATGAAAACAAAAAACGTGTGAACAAAATACAAGAAAACTCATTCAAAATAGGAAACTGAGTGTTGTTTCAGGCTGCCTGCCTTCACACTTCTCTGACTGTTAAGACAAGTGCCATTCATATTTTGGGATGTGGATGAATTAGCCATCTAGTGGGCATGGCATTTATTGCATTGCTAAAACAAAAAACATCCCATCATGATACTTCCTTTTTACCCATGGAATATGAATTCTTATAAATCATTCTTGTGACTAATAAGATTTTACATTAAACAATGGATACTCCTTCCTAATCAAATTCCTGCTAACTAATAGTGTAATGGGCAGAACATCTATGCCTTGAACAGATTATGGCATTGAACAGTTATACAAGTGGTCAACAATAACTCTTCAAGAGACGCTGAGAAGGGCTAACATGAATATCTCATGGTTTATCTAATAATAAACACAGAATGTACTATTACATAGGAATACTTTGAGAGGTTTCACTTTGACTGTGATAACTAGGATAATTCTGAGTATAATTTGCAAGTTTAAGTTATCTGATTGTGTTCTATAATTAAGATTCTTTGCAAATCATGAACAACATGGGCTCTGCTTTCAGGCGTAGGATGCTTAATTCAATTTACCGGTAAGTTTCCACAACAGACAGAGAGAGATCAGCCCTTATAAAACCTTATCAGATGTCACAGTTGCCACCAAGTGAGACAAAAAAGATAAGAATACGTTTTTAGGCTTCCTGTGTGAAATTCATGTTTGTATATTTGAATGCGTACTCATTTCCTATATCTGATACTGTTCCTGATTTAATAAATACCTCCAAGTCTAAGTAATAACTTTCTGTTTATGCAGACATGGGTGTTGTGTTTGTACTATAGATGCAGATTTTCAGTATCTATAAGGCCTGTTCAGTTTCTGCTCCTCCTGTAAGCGAGTGCTGCTGACAGATGTCTGAGTTCTCTAGGGAGGCCAGACCACCGTGCTGCCCTAAAAAAAAAAATCATGTTGACTGACTCTCCTGTATTCCACTTGTGCTTCGTACTTCTTTTCTTTTCCGTGTCGGACAAATAACAGCAATGACAAAAAAAATCACAACATCCAACAATTCTGTCAATAGTTGGGTGACTCTTACCAGGATTAACGGCTTCTCTTTTGAGCACAGTATTGATTTTCTTCTCTTCTTAAAAAAAAAAAAAAAAAAAAAAAAAAGAGTACCGTTGAAGTGCAACAACCTTGGTAACACAGTTTAAATGAAAACATCCCCTCTACTGTTAATGCCGTATCTCCATTTGGAGGTGCAATAAAAAAAAAACACAGGAAATCTGCCTTTTTTTTGCCGAAAATAAAGTACTGACACTCAATCCTTCAGACTTTCTATTTGCAAGCGTCTCTGTGTGATTCCTTAATCTAATACAGTATACAATAAACTGGCCCTTAAGGAAAGTAAGCTTTACTATTAGATTAAAATTGTATACATACAAACATTGGCACAAGTTTCTTTTTTTCTCATCCAAGGTTGGCATCAGGTGCGGAGCGATTTTGACAGCAGTGGTCTCTCAGGTAGGAGACAGTCGCAATGTATTATGGGTAACACTGATTAAATACACAGTATAGATAAATATACACTGAGTGGGATTACCTTTGGAGTCATACACAGTAAATGTGTATGAGTGATAAGAGGTCTTTAAATATTGCTTAGTTTGAGGAAGTAATTGTTGACTCTGATAGGCTAGAAATGTGAAGGCAGTGATTAAAGGTTTTAACCTTGATGACGAGTGAAACATCTGTTTGTATTGTGCAGCATATTGAATTAGCTAAAACCATGTATCTGAAGTTCACTTCACCTCGAGCCTAAGCTTTAGGGGAAGGCTAAAATACATTTGACAAACACTCAAACCGCCCCTTTCTTTTCAGTCATTTGTTTTTTGCACTATTTTGCCTCCTTGACGTCTTGATTTGGCCTGTAAACGTTTTTGGACATTGACAGAGATATTTCTGTCCATCAGCTTCACTCACACAACACTGCAGGATGTTCTTATCCAACACATTTTTATGCCCCCCCTCCCTCCCCATGTTCCTACTTCTAACTCAAAACTTCCTCTTGGTAGGTTGTGTATTTTTATAACCACACAGACATCATATATCCTTTTTTCAGGAAACATTTATTCGATCAAGAGACAGGATCGCATCTTTCCATGAACAGGTCAGTTAAATATTAACAAATTTACAGTCATGAGGAATGTGATAAAAAAACAAAAACAAAAAACAAACAATGCGCGCCTTAAAAAACCCCACCAAGGGACCCCACCCAGGATAACGTCTACCACAGTGGAGCTGGAGAGACTCGAATCCGCTCCCAGCTCCGTTGTTACACGCTCTTCATTCAGTGCTTCACAGTTCGATTCTGTGTGATTTTGTCTGTGAGGGAAGAAAAAAAAAAAGGGATTAAAAAGAGTTAATATTCCAGCATGTGAATGTTTTACTCTACATCATTAACATGCCACAACATATCAAAGAGTATTCACCGATTCTTCATCGTCATCGTCATCCATAACTTCCTCTTTTTCTTCATAGTCCTCCTCCTCCTCCTCTGCTGGCTCTTCTGGCTCCTCCTCCGGCTCTTCTTCAATCTGTTAAACAATCATATCGTTTTTAAAATAACACCCTTAAAGGTTT
Organism: Tautogolabrus adspersus; assembly: GCA_020745685.1. Classification (NCBI taxonomy): domain Eukaryota; kingdom Metazoa; phylum Chordata; class Actinopteri; order Labriformes; family Labridae; genus Tautogolabrus; species Tautogolabrus adspersus. The sequence goes on from CM036539.1 coordinate 22,844,013, forward strand.
CATCTGACACTTCAACGGGCTCCTTGAAGGCTGTAGAGTTGCTTTAAATGTTTACAAAAGACATAAAACATTGCACAAAAAAAAGACTAACTATTTCCAATGCATACATAAAACAGTACAAATCTGTGAAACTAAAAACACTCCATGCAAATGTTTCCTCAGTAATACAGTGTGTGGCAGCTGACATCGACTTGCCTGTTCGTCCAGATCTACGTTCAAGCTGAGTCGGAGCATTCGCTCTATCCTGTCTCCATAAGCCTTCGTGTCAGCTAGCTGGTATCCTGAACGCAGCGTTGCCGTCTCAAACAGAACCATAGCCAGATCTGACGCAGTCTGGTCCTCAGCGTCTCCCTGAAAGACGAGAAGGAAAAGAAACTGAAGCTGCTTTCTGCACCAACTGGTCAATCTCATTGTGAAAGTGCTGCACTGAAAACAACTACCTGGATAAATCCTCATACCGATCATCAACAGCATAAACAAATTTTCATTGTTAGATATACTGCCATGTTGAACTTTGAAAACCAGATGTTTATGGCTATACAGTAAAAATATATAGGAGTGAGTGTGGTCAGACTTACATTGACTCTGTTCAGCATCTGCTTGATGAGGGGATGTTTTGGGTTGATTTCTAATGTTTTCTTCTGGCTTGCATAATAACTAAAGAGGGGGAAGGATTGAAATTGACACATGAGCACAGTTAACAAACAGGACATAAGTTCTGCATTTGCTTTTAAGAACTGTGATAATGAGGTGGAATATAGCTCAAAGGACACAATCAAGACTCACTTTGTGGAAATGTCTTTTCCTGTCTGGTAGGCCTGGGCCTTCATGATCCTCTCCATGTTTCCTGACCAGCCGTACTGACTGGCAACCAGAGCGCAGGGGGAGTTTGTGAGCCTCTGAGAGAGGATGGCCTTCTCAATCTATGGGAGAGACAGAAGCACGTCCAAAAACATGACTTGCAGATCAGACATAACCTTGCAGCTGCAGGCTAATTCCACCCCTGTCTAGCTTGTGTTTACTTTAAGTAGTGAATACTTAAAAACAATAATCAGCTCCCTACCTTGTCCTTCAGTGCATTATCCTTCAGCCAAGTGGTGAGAGGTTCGTACTCCTTCTCCAGAGCCTCCCTCTTCTCCTTTCCCTTGTCACTCTCGTCAAATTTGATGCCCTCCTTTGCCACGTTCTGGAAGCGTTTTCCATCAAACTCGGGGAGGGCCTGGATGCAGTACTCGTCCACAGGCTCTGTCAGGTAGATCACCTCATAGCCCTTCTTCAGCAGCTTTTCAACGAAGGGGGAAGACTCAGCCTGCAGAGGGAAACGGGACAGATGATCAACACCAGGCTTTAAATGATATACTTGTCAAAAGAATCTCTGTTTGGGGTCAATTCCTGCACATCTTTGTTTTTTGGAAAAGAAAACTTCCACTCACCTCCTTCCTGCTGGTTCCAGCCATGAAGTAGATCTTGTCCTGCTTCTCCTTCATGCGCTCCACATACTCCTCCAGGCTGGCCACGACTGTTTCGCTGTTGGAGGTCTGGAAGCGGAGCAGCTTGGCCAGACGGGTCCTGTTGGAGTGATCCTCGATGACGCCCAGCTTAATGTTGGTTCCAAATTCCTTCCAGAACTTGTCGTTGTACTGTTCCTCTGCAATCTTCTTGATCATGTCCAAAGTCTTACGCACCAGCTTCTTGCGAATAACCTGAACAGAGAGATAAGAATCATATTTATTGTCACTTTGCCTTTTTACATCAAGTTAAATACTCCTTATCCCGAGCACCCTTTTCCTTCATTATATAGCTTTTCATTTGTTCTCTCCCTTACTTTCTCTGAGCACTCTTTCCTGTTTTCAAATGTTGACATCAAGTTAAAGTTGCATTTACATATATACCACATAATGACTTTAATAGAAAAAACAAATACTGAACTAAAGAATTAACAGATTAGATGTCAAATAAATGGTATTAAGATGGTGGTTTGTACATTTCAGATGTGAAGCTCACCTTGAGCAGTTTGTGCTGCTGCAGAGTCTCTCTGGACACGTTCAGGGGAAGGTCATCAGAGTCAACCTAGCAAAATAAAGTGCAGGAGCTATGTGAGCAAACATCTAATGGTTTCAAACATCAGGACTGTGTCTGCATTGTAGTTGGAAGAAGTACTCACTACTCCCTTGACGAAGTTCAGGTACTTGGGCATCATGTCGTTGAAGTCGTCTGTGATGAAAACTCTCCTCACAAACAGCTGTGACATAAACAGACATTATTTTACAAACTGGTTTGATGAACTTGCTGAAGATCATTCCTTACAGACAAAATAAAAAGCCCTTTATATGGATACTGAGTACTGCTTGAGGAGCACACCTTGATGTAGTCGTTCTTCTTGGAGCCGTACTCGTCAAACAGGCCACGTGGAGCTGAAGTGGGCACAAACAGGATGGACTTGAAGGTAACCTCTCCCTCAGCCATGAAGTGGATGTGGGCCAGAGGGTCGTCAGTGTCCTGATAGAGAAGGCAACAATAGTTAGAATTGATGGGGTTAAACTTGTCGAGTGAGGAAGGCACATAACCTAAAAGGCTGTAGTGTTCGGGTCCTCACCTTAGAGAAGGTCTTGTAGAAAGCCTTGTACTCATCCTCCTCAACCTCCTTAGCCGGTCTCTGCCAGATGGGCTTGATGTCGTTCATCAGCTCCCAGTCCCACACGGTTTTTTCAACCTACAACAAACAACATACAAATCTTATTAGATAAATTCATTTTCAACAAGACTAAATGACCAAGTATGACAATGATCAAGATAATAGGCTCCTACCTTTTTTGTCTTTGGCTTGTCTTTGTCCTCCTCCTCTTCCTCCACCTCTACGTCGTCTTCAGAAGCCTCCTTCTCTGGCTCCTCTGTTGCCTCAGCATCCTCCTCAATGGGCTCTTCAACTGTCTCAGTCTGGCATGTCAGAGGGGGGGGGGGGAATCATGCAACAGCCATGTATTAGTTTCAGTGCTGGTCAGTTTCATAATACCCCTAAGCTGTGTTCAAGTGTGGACAGAAGTAATCACCTTGCTGGCCCAGAGGTATATGGGGAAGTTGATGAACTGAGAGTATTTCCTGATCAGGTTCTTGATGGTCTCAAGCTCCAGGTAGTCTGAGGCCTCCTCTTTCAGGACCAGTCTGAGGAGAGGAATGGAGGATTTATTTTCAAAGTCAATACTTTTCTGGCAGTAGTTGATCATTTTGTTTAAAAAGTAACTTAAATAGCTATCTTTGACTTTAAGGTAATAACTTAAATAAGAATATAAAAATAGACCCACGTGATAGTGGTTCCTCTTCCCAGTGTGTCCCCCCGGGGGTCCTCGATGACAGAGAACTGGTTAGAGTCAGACTCCCAGATGTGCTGGGTGTCATTGTTGTGTTTAGACGTGACGATGACTTTGTCAGCAACGAGGAAAGCGGAGTAGAAACCCACACCAAACTGGCCAATCAGCTCTGAGGTCGACTGATCCTCAGCCTGCATCTCTGTCATCTTGTTGAGGAACTCGCTGGTGCCAGACTTGGCGATGGTGCCCAAGTTCTTCACCAGCTCCTCTTTGGTCATTCCAAGACCGGTGTCAGTGATGTGCAGCATGTTCTTCTCCTTATCAGACTGGGGAGGGGAATAATGGAGTTATTGCAGAGTAAGATTTTTTATCATTACCAATTAAGACTGCCACATGCAGTAAATGTACATACTTTTATTTTGATAGTTAGCTCTTCATTTGTTGCCATTGTGTCCTCATTGGTCAAGGACATCAAGCGGACCTTATCCAGAGCATCGGAGGCATTAGAAATCAGCTCCCTGAGGAAGATCTGAAACAAAATGAAAAATCACGATGTTAGCTCAGTCAGTCATAAAGAAGTCTGTAAGACAAACAAGCAAAAGCAGTACAGCCAATTGTGGGTCACCATAATACATGAAAACTTTAACAAACCAATACGTGGACTATATATAAATATATCAATACTAGAGATGAATGATGCAGACACTGTCTTGTTCCCAACATTCATATTTATGATTTCAAAGTGATTCAATTGCCACTGAGAACCCCTCAAACAGCAGATCAACTCTGCTGGATTCTTTCCCTCCCAAGATCTCAAACAACACCAAGTGTTGTAGTAGTTGGGTGGTTTCTTCGTTTAGTGACAGCAGATAAATGTCAAATATTATTTAAATACACAAAGGCTGAAATATCTATTCAAAATAATTTGACTTAAAATTTGGCAGAGGCCAATTTGACTTACTTTTTGTATTTCAAGCTTTTTTTAATTTTGTTGGTGACAGTTTCAATAAAAACTCATTAATGTAATATTTTTCTTAATGTTGAATTTGAAACATTTATTGTAATGTGTTGCATTAATTGTAAAAAATTGCAAAAAGAGTTTACAATGTGTCGGATTTAATGATTATAGTAATTGTCCTATGGAACTTATTTTCATTGCAATCAATTTCAGGATTGAGCCCAAAGTCTGCACCAACCACACCTGGCTGCATCCCATAAAAGTGATAGAAAGAATCTTGTTAAACAGATGTTTGCACATCCAGAGCTCCTCACCTCCTTGTTTTTGTAGAGGGAGTTAATGATCAGCTTCATCATTCTGTTGACTTCAGCCTGAAAGACATGTTTCTCAGACTTTTCTCGGATTTCCTTAATCTGAGCTGCATTCAATCCATCCAGCTGGATAGCCTCCTCCTCTCTGAGGGCACACAGAAGCACAAACAGGTGGGGTCAGGGAAATGCATAACAAATCACAGGTGTCAACAACCAACATGCAAATTTTTTCTCCTCTCTAGGGATCAGTGTCCAGGATACAAAAGACTCCTCCGCTCATAATGAGGGAGGTAGAGCAGACCATGAAAAGCTCAGGCATCACTATGATTAGAGGGTTGCTACGAGTGTTTGTGTGCATAGGCTTGGTCATGTTGACCTTGATCAGTTCGCTCAAGGTTTAGTCAACCTCTTCTAATAGGAACAAACAAAGATCACTCAACAGGCACAGTAGTAAAAGTGACACCCACCTCTGCACCACCTCGTCATCTGTTCTTGAGCCATCTCTGCTTTTTCCCAGATCCTCCTCTACTATCCCATCGACGTCAACTTCATCCTCCGCCTTTACAGCAGCTGCCAAGGGACAAAAGTTGTTAGACTTAAACATCTTACATAAAATTGACTTCAGGTGTACTTTGACAAATCTTAAGCATTAACAAAATTGAATGAATCAAATCTCAGAATAAAACGCAGCAAAGACGTCATTACATTAACAAGCAAATACGATATAACCTTAAGTAGTAGGCTAGCTTTTTCTGAGACAAAAATAAGGATTGACATGTATCCAAAAGAGACGTTTTTTCACGGGGATGTTAGCTAGCATCGAACAGCTTAAACACGCATTGTGATAATAGAGGAAACTTCTAGAAAGGAGTCCATGAATAACGGATTTCCTTCAAGAAATGTGATGACGCCCAATTAAACATGTCGTAAGTAAAGTAAGAAATCGTCCAAATGAAGCTAGAAATTGAATATATGTGAAAGGTCTGGTCAGTAATGAGCAGAGAAGAAGCACTATAGCAAGTTAACGCTAGCTAACTTGCTAATGTTAGCTGGAATATTGAGAAATAAAAAGGGAAAGAGATAGCAGATCTATTCGATACTCACCAAAGGCTAAGAGGGCAAAGAGAACTCCTACGACCCAAACTCGTTTCATTTTGAGACGACGTATGTCTTTTGCGCCTGAGACAAAAGCCGGGATATCAGTGCACGCAGCACTGCCTTTTTACAAGAGAGACTGACAAGGTACCACTGCCACCAAAAGAGCCCACTCTCTTAAACCCGTGACAACCGACCAATGGCTGGGCACCACGCACAACCTTTGACCAATCACAGCAGAGTCTACGGTACATGTTGTCCAATCAAATTCTTCAACATAAGTTAATACCCGAAAATCGTGGCCCGACATCATTGGACAAGAATGAATAACCAGCACATCATTTCCTAACATTTACCTCTCATTATGAAAAAAACAACTGGAGTTAAAGTTTGATTTTCTTACGCAATATTACGTCCGAGTGACATACGGGTGTTGGAAAACGAGCACGGTATCTATTAGGGCTATAGTTTTAGTGACTGTAGCATGATTTATCAGTCTGTGCCAGTTTATGTTAGTCTGGATTATTTAATGTTTACCTTCATTGTGTGGTATGTCGATGTGTCCAACCTAAACTGACCTTTCTATAAAGGTTTCATTCATTGTAAGTCGATATTCTGCTGCATGCTGAATGATAACAAAAAGTCCACACTTCGGATCTTTGTCCACAGGGGGGCGCTGGTCAATTACTGAGTTTAAAATGCAAATGCTGGCTTTTTCCCCCAAACGCACAACACCATTGATCCGTGACAAAACTGAAGTTGAGTCATTTTGGAATCACTTATAGATTGTTAAAAACGGCCTAACACTGTTATTAAGTACCAATGTGATCATTTTTAGTGCTGCTCTCACAGCAGGTCTGATGGGCGTGCACCCACTCATGTGGGTTTATGATAGGGTTACAGGTGTCTAATAACACTTACAGTTACAGGCGTGGATGTAAGGAGGTGGGGTTTCAGAGATATGGCAACATTTACTGACACGTAATTACATGAAAGTCAGTGTTTAATATAATGAATATTTATCGGTTATGCTTTTGGTGCACAAGCTTGCATCAATGGCTGCAGGGGTTTGAATACATAACTTCAACTCCTTTGAAAATAAAAGTTTTATCCACTAAGTAACAAGGTATAATAATAATAACCTAACTGGCAGTCGATTGCTTAAGGAAGGCAATTTCTAACAAAATGAAACGATTGAAGGAAGAAATTACAGTAAAAAAAAAGTAAATATGTGTATATATCATAGTAGTTTATCAGCCCAAGTTTGTAGGACAGTTTGCCAAAATCAGGATTACATTTCCTGTGATTATATATCTCTAATAATTATCTCATTATTAGACTTATTATCTCAGAATTTTGATTTTGTCACGAGATACTAAGGCATACTTCTGGGCAGTCGAATTAGTGAGATTATCAAATCAAAAGAGAGTACAACACATGTAATGTACATGTATAGGCCTGCATGTATTTGGTACCGTCTGTGACACTAATGCTGAATAATAAGACACATTAATAAAATATACAATCTCTATAGGAAAATATAACCCAGAGATATTAAATCGATTGGAACTCTTTATCTTTAGTCTTGATTTTGATTTTTGTTGAGTGCTTCATTTTCACTGTAACATTTTATCGATTTTTTTGACTGTACAATCTTTGAATGCGAGAGGGAGACAACCCTGCTCGCCTGTAAAGTCACTCTATTTAATAATTATAGTTATAATAACTTCTTAGTTATTTGTAGCAGCCTGATTGTATTTGGACCTGCACTGTTGTCTTTACCTCGGCACAGTTGTAAACGAGCGTTCTCCCTCAATGTGTTTTCCAAGGATTTAAATAAATAAATGAAAATGACCTCCCTTCCCGGATCATACATATTTAACGCATGTATCTGGTAACCTATTTCAAGCATTAAGTGGAAAGTAGGAAACTACTTAATTCCAGACGCATCGGCTGCTGATTGGCTATTGGTTTGGGACCGTCTCAAACGCGGAAGTGATGTACAACCCGCCTATCCAGGGACTCTCTCGGTATTTACAGAGAAGCCTCATGCTATCGTGTGCGAGCTCACCGCGACCTACAAACGGGCTGCCATCCAAACACCGGAGTCATGGCGCCCTTGTCTCTGCCCCTGTCGTCTCTGTTGAAGCACAGGGACTGTCTACAGAAGGTGAATTTGTTCAGTAATGCAGTACAGGGTCTACGTCACCGGCCGATCAGATCTCACATATGGAAACGCAGTTTCGGCGCAGTAACACATGGAGTCGATCAACTACTGTCAAGCCAGAGCAGAGCCCAAAACTACGCAGCATCTGTTTGTAGGAGCTCTTCAGGCGGTCCGGACATGAAAGAGAGGCTGTGGTCTATTTACAATGAGACTAAGAGACAGACTGAAGGTATGGACACAGTTCAAAACACTGTTTACTCAATAAGATTCAGCACTGCGGTAGTAGGCTGCAAAAACTGTTGTCGTCTAATGATCCTATTATGACTGTTTCATAGCAAGCAATACTGCACCAACCATTTGCAGAGCCTCTAACAAACGGGCTTCATATTATAACTGACAGCATGTATGGTGGGGTTATAGGCAATGATACTGTGATGTACACTTAAATGGATGGAAAACACAACATGATCAACAAACATCCAATGCATTATGCCTACCTTTTTGAATCTTGTAGCACTCAGGCTTTGAATAGATTGCAACCTCCATTAAATGCAACAATTTCTTATGAGAAGTTTATCTTATTTCTTATTCTTGTCAAAATAATTTACTTCGATATCTGCTTTTGTCTAAAGACCCTCTTAGACTGAGTTTTTTTTTAGATGCCTGCAGAAAATGAGATGCGTTAGAGAGTTTTTAAGACTTTTTTGTGTTTCTGTCATCAAACATATCCGAGTGGAAGAAAACTGCTGGTTAACCTGAGGTGTTTCTCTTTGCAGAGTTGATCCCAGTCTTACAAACCAACTCAGTGGACCCTGATACCATTTTCGCCAACAATGAGATGAGTCTGCGAGACATAGAGATCTATGGCTTCGACTATGACTACACACTGGCCTTCTACTCCAGACACCTCCACACCCTCATCTTTGACATAGCACGGGACATACTCATCAATAATCACAGGGTTGGTGCATTATACGACTGCTTCTGGCATTTGAAACTTGTAGTGTTTTCAGTACAGACTTGTAGTGTTTTCAGTACAGACAAAATTACTCTTCTTAGCTGAATACGATGTGATATACTTTATTGTTCTCTTTGGGAAATGTGTTTTTGACTCCAGGTGCTGCAAACATTTAGCTGCCTCCACAGTAGTATTAATGAATAAAAAACAGTCAAATGAAACACATATACACAGAGAGGGAAATATCAATGAAAAACACAGGCAACATACAGCATATTGCATAATACTCATAAAGCACAAGATCTGCATGAACACAACATAATCAAGATAATCATTTGACCCATAAATTAAAGGTAATAAAAACATGCAGTCTATCGAGACATTTAAAACCAACAAATATTTCCAGTAAAAAACAAAATAATTGTTTTTAAAACTGGGTTTCTACGTTAAAGCAGCAAAGGTAGCTCATGCATTAGCATTTTGGTTTACCCCAGTATCGTTGGTCAATTGTTTAAAAGATGAGTAGATCTTAAGCTTTGCTTTTGCTGTCATTGAAAATCTCAACCACAATCTTAAAACTGTCTTTACATTAGTATCCTGAGGGTCTGCGAAAGTACGAGTATATCCCTAACTTTGCCGTAAGAGGGCTTCACTATGACGTCCAAAAGGTGAGAAGGTTCTTTCTTTTCTATCTCATTAAACGACTGCTGTTCTGTGTGCTCAGTTAAAGATGATTTCTGTGTAAATATTGAATGATTTGTGACAGGCACTGCTGATGAAGATAGATGCTTTCCACTACATCCAGTTGGGAACGGTATACAGGTATCAGTGCACTGAATTACTACACCGCTGACACGTTCACAGTTTGAAAGCGTTAAATGTGTCCTTGGTGCAACCACTGAACATTTAAAAGCTACATATGAAACAGCTTCTCTGTCAGCTCTCATCTCTTTTAGGGGATTAAACATGCTAAAGAACATCGTATGAACTGTCTGATGATTTGTTTATTTTGTACTTTTCTTCAGGGGTCTTCATCCAGTTCCTGATGAGGAGGTAATCGCCATGTATGAAGGCTGTCACGTACCTCTAGAAATCATGAGCGACTTCTATGGGAAGGTGATTTTCATGTCCTCCTTTTTTTTTATGGCTCTAAAATAGACAAACAGAATTCAAATCAACAGAATATAATGACTGTAATCTCTGTCCTGCAGAGTTCTCACGGCCACACGATGAAACAGTTTATGGATATTTTCTCACTGCCTGAGATGACCCTCCTGTCCTGTGTGAATGACTTCTTCATGAGGCACAACATTGACTATGAGCCCGTCCATCTCTACAAAGACGTAAAGGTGAGCTGTCTTGAATATTTAACCACCTTTGATCCGTGTTTTTGGAAAGTGAGCTTACATTATTTGACAAATATTGACTCTACTTTTTCCCATTTATTGTACCTCTGAGGTGTGTACCAGCACATAAATGTTTATAACATGTTTGTTGGGTGCTGGGATACTTAAGCCATTCTGTGCTGTCTTAATTTTAGCTCTGAAAAACCAGAGTCTAATTTTAGTCAACAAGCACGCCATCTGTGTGTGTTCTCTGGTGGCTCTGCTACTTCAGAGAGGGAGAGGGGCGGGAAATGAACGCTTGCCTTCTCTCTTTTGACGGTAGCTGTCATGCTGGTCCTGTCTATTCTTTGTGACGCTGCAGCGTTTTTGACAGATTGCTGTCATTAAAAGCCCTCACACACGCTCACTGTTCCTCGAGTGCCTCTCATAACTATTCAAGGACAAACTGCTTGTTCTTTTTGTTCTCCTGAAGGCCTGATTTATTTTGCAGCATTAACCTTCTAACTTTCCTTTACTTTTTATAAATCAAATAATCATTGTATAAGACAGATCTCCTTTGAATGTGCCCTTAAAAGAGCTGCTTGGCAAAGACGAGTCTATTGACACATATATCTGTTCAAAAGCACAAGTTACCCTGTTGGAAACTTGCTACACATGTTCTCACAGTGTCACCAAAGTGCAAAACTCCAGGGCTTTGCTTTCTTCATCTGGAATTTGTATTCAGACATGTGCTTTTATTGTGCTTCCAAGTCAGCCGTTTATGCACAGTGCAAAGTGTTGCTACTGGAGATGAATGCTAACATTGTGTCACTGATGTGATGACTTCTTGGCTGAGGGCTGTTTACGTTTTTCCTCTTCGCAGGAAGCCATTAGAGACGTTCACGTAAAGGGTATAATGTACCGCGCTGTGGAGGCAGATATCGGTAATGTTCTCTTTTTTTTTTAAACTAATGTAAAAGATCTTATACAGCTGCATCTGAGCTGCTGCCAGGACATAAAAAATGTATTAAGTACTAACGAGGCTGCGATTTACAAATAAAAAGCAGTTTTGTTTGTGTAAATGATAGCAGTATCCCCCCTCCTCTTCCCCCTCCTCTCATCCTTCTTTTTTCTCTCTCTGTTTTCTCATTTTGCAGAGAAATATATTTGCTATGGTGAGCAGAGCCACGCTGTGCTGAAGAAGCTGTCAGAGCACGGAAAAAAGATGTTCCTCATTACCAACAGTCCATTTGACTTTGTGTAAGTGCGAGCCAGCCGCTGTTTGCATGATTAATTAAAAAACGTCATGCGTTAGCGAGCTTGTGTTTTATTGGTGCTGTATAATGCCTCAACATTTATATAAAGGTAGCCATCACATTAAAACAGGCTTTGTGTCCACAAGTGTTTATAATTCATAAAATAATCACTGACAAGCACAAAATGATCAGCTCTGTTTGTCCAACCTTAAAGGCTCCAAGCTCCCAACAACATGAATCATAAGCCAATGATTGAATCATGTGGAGTTTATTTCAAGAGAAGACTTAAAAAGCAAACATTTACCAAAGAGCTTTACAGAGACAACACAGCAATAATCCAATATCACATGACATAAATAAGAGCAATTAATAAGCGCAGTCTTGATGAACAGAAGTGTACAAACAAATGAAGAACAGACAAATTAAAGCCAGCTGTGATCAGCATGTCTTCATTATGACAATTTTTAAATCTCAAGAGACGGGTCTTTAGAGAAAAGGAAACTGAGAGGCTGTCTGCACTCTGATATTTGCAATATCCAAACTTTTTCTAATACAGCATTTCATACTCTATATATTTTAGAATCTATATTCTTCTCACATGAGGATTCTCTAACTAATCTACCTGCCGTCGTGGTCATTTTCTTTATTGTAATTTCTGCACTGTCTCATATAATATCATCACATATTCTGTTGATTTGTCTGGTAAGAATGTCCCCTTCATGTTTAGCTTCCTGAGTTTTTTTTGTTTTTTGTTTTGAACCCTATGAAAGATTTGTTGTGGTTTCTTTTTGTTTGCATGTTCATCAGTGTTTGTTTGAGCAAATTTGAATGTTAAGTGTTATAAATGTACAGATCTGTTAGTGCAGCTTCTCTGTTTCAACTTTGTTGCTGTTCTATGCACCATCACCCAACTGGGATAAGATGAACACACATATCAACTTTATAAACTGTTTTATAGCAGAAAGGTTGTAACTAACTCGGCAGTTTCATTGAGTTAAATGTAAAGACACAGACACAGACACAGACACACACACACACACACACACACACACACACACACACACACACACACACACACACACACAGACAGTGTGTGTAATACTTTTTGTACATGTTTTTGCTGATGTAGTGATTTGCCCTCATGATGAGTTTTGAGATGTTGCTGACTTGTTCATATTTTGAAAACGCTGTCCTTCACAGAGATCGGGGAATGAGCTACATTGTGGGGAAAGACTGGAGGGACCTGTTTGATGTTGTGATCGTTCAGGCAGACAAACCCGGCTTCTTCAATGACAGGAGAAAGTAAGTGTGTGTGTCTGTGCTGTGCCTCTTGAATCCACCCAGAGGCCTCACTGGGCTGCACATATAGGACTTATAAATAGAGCTGTTACACTGTTTGTGAGCTGTGTAATTGTTTAAGGAGCTGACAATAATATAAGTAGGTAAGATATGTCTGTCTTTATTTTTCCCCAGACCCTTCAGGAGAGTGACAGACAAAGGTGCTCTGCTGTGGGATCGGATTCACAGGTTGGATAAAGGGCAGATCTACAAACAGGTGTTGTACCAGAGGGGTTACCATGACATGCCAGTTTAAAAAAGATTTCTCCTTGATAAACACATCCTAGAAAAAATATGATTGATTTTTTTTTGTGTTTGTATTTTTCATAGGGAAATCTTTATGAGTTCCTGAGACTGACTGGCTGGAGAGGATCCAAAGTGCTGTACTTTGGTGATCACATCTATAGTGACTTGGCAGTAAGTAGCATCCAGGCATCTTTACAGCTAAGGACATAAATGCTCTGACGTATGAAATATAGTTATTTATAATGAACAAAAATAGTATAACCCTGCTGCCACACTGCTCAATTTAAAGGCAGGGTTGTTAATTTTCGAAAACTGGCATGGTTTTGAAAGTAGCATTCCCTCAGTGCTCCGTCTACACCCGACCCCTCCACTCTGTGCTCCCTCAAAAGCCCCGCCCCTCACTTGCATGCACGAGCGCTGTTGCTCGATAAGCGGACCTCAGCTCATCGCTTGCATTGTGTAGAAAATACGTCGTCTCATGTGTTGTCTCATTCAGCGGCAAGTAAACACTAAACTTTATCATAATACATGTAAAAAAAAAAAACGCGACTGTGTTACTACTCCCAACGACAAACTCACAGTTTAAAATCCATCATCCGTGACACGCTTTGAGTGTGGGCTAGTGCACGCAAGGGCTAGAGAACGAGCAGGGAGACAGGGAGCAATGATTGGTTCATCAAACTGGTACCTCTAGGCAGACATTGGTCGAAGTTTTAACAGGCTTACGATGACGGATTCTCTTTCTTTTCAGAGCACATGAATTATTAATAACGTCAGGGCCTAAAGACAATTTCAACCAAAATCTTAAAAAGTATATCTGGAGAAAATGACCAACCCTGCCTTTAAGTGTTTTCTTATGGGTTAATCTTAAATGCATTGGTATCTAGATATTAACATGTTACTAAAAGTTGCACAGAGTGAGATTCTTAACTGAAACAAAGATCCTAAAAAAAGAGGGTGTATGATGTTATTCGTATTTTCTGAAACCACAGTAACCGTAGCTCTGCATCGGGATTGGGTGTTGGGCATTTTAATGAGTGTCAGTGTCTCCTGGTATATCACACCTGCAGCAGTAGGTGTCACTTCTTATTATACTTGTATCCTATAAACTTGCACAGAGCTTCCCCTCGTCTGCTCTAAACAATCATTAGTGTATTTTTTTGATTGTGTCACAATGAGTTATAACATCTTGGATATTTAAATGTAATTGATTGGCTGTAAATGGTGTTAATGAAAGACAGAGTTTACATCTCGGGCATAATGCCTTGCTGTTAGCACCCGGCTTTCAAACATGTCGTCTTGCTTATTAAATAGAAGATGGAACATGGCGTTTGCAGGTTAGACGGTATCTCTGGCTGCAGGATGAGATCATTACTGCCAGGAGGACACAGAGCTGGAACATCTCTGAGCTGATAAGGAAGGAGGGATTCAGTGACAGACATTTTACTCCTGCTTAATGTGGTTATATTAAAGAACCTAAGTAATGATGTTCTCACTTTGCAGGATTCATTCAATCAATCACTAATCAATAAGCACTTTACAAGGAAGGAAATGCGACTCAAATACAAAGAAAAACAAGCAAGAAAACTGTAGAAACACTATCATCTATGTCAAGTAAGGAAATGCCAGCTAAAGTCAATTAAAGGGCCACACTAAGCAGGTAAAATAAAACAGAAAAATGCAAAAAAAAAAAACTAAATTTAAAGGCCAGACTTTGAAATAAAATGCAATTTATGAAGCTAAAGCTCAATTTATAGACATTTATTTTAATTGTTTGCTTGTAAAAAAAAATCAAGATCAGGTTTTTCCGTTTTAATGATGCTGTTTGGGTCAGTCTTTAGTTGAGCAGTAGGTGGAAAACCAGAGGGGTTGTTCGTGCATTTGGGGGGAAAACGCGAGGCCCTCTGTGTCCTTACAGATGTGATGGATCACTGCAGTCACCTGCTGATGAGCTGTGTTTACTGTCTGACTCATATTGACAGGTTGTTCGTGTAGTTGTTACATAAACTGGAGTATTACTCTGTAGTGTATTACCCTGTACTGTTTGATAAATACTTCAAGCCTATAATAATAATTAGAATGTTGTTTAAAGCCTGTCACTTCTTATCCGTTAATGGGTTTCATTTTATTATTAGATTCCCAAGACAGAGAACAAACAGAATCAAAACCCCAAAGGGTAACATTTTAAAGGCAAAACACGTAGTTCCATCATGGTGCCCAGATGTTTGAGACAACGAAAACACAAAGAAGCACATGAGTTCAACATAGCATCAAAAACACATCACTATACCTCCAGTAAATAGAATAGAGGGATAACTCCCATGTCAGTCATCAAGGACAGCTTACTTGACAAATTAATTGCAAATCATTTAAAAATGTTTGACCCTGATCCATAAGAAGAGTCCATACCTGATTTCTTAAGGGCCCCTCTCATGTTTATAAACTTGGTATGAGGTGTAAAAATGGAACTCCTAGCTATTCACTCAAGGGGCTTTACATGAATTTAAAACTGGTAAGGGTATTATATGTGGTAAGAGTTCAAGACTGCTTTTCTTGACTTGTGCTTTTGCTTTGCAGGATCTGACGCTGAAACACGGCTGGAGGACGGGAGCCATCATCCCTGAGCTGAGGAAGGAGATCAAGATCATGAACACAGAGCAGTACATGCACATGATGGCTTGGTTACAGGCGCTGACTGGACTCATCGAACAGATGCAGGTCAGGACAATTCAAACAAACAGTTGTTTTTTTTTGTTTTTTTTATGTTTATTTTGTGCTTAATATTTTATGCACTGCTCTTAAACAGGTACACAGGGATCCAGTCTCTCAGGCTGTGGTTGAGGAGTGGATCAGTGAAAGAGAAGCCATGAGGTAATGGAAAAAATATGTTGGTAATCAAAAGCAGTTTTTATCATGTGAGAATCTAGTAGAACTGATCAATACCTGTATTGACCGTATGAACATGTTTTCTTCATGGCAGGCCACAAACTAAAGACATCTTCAACAGCCAGTTCGGGAGTCTTTTCCGGACGTACCACAACCCCACCTACTTCTCCCGCCGACTCTCCCGCTTTGCGGACATTTACATGGCCTCCATCAGCTGCCTGCTCAACTACGACTTCCAGCACACTTTTTTCCCTCGCCGCACTCCCCTGCAGCACGAGTCCCCCTTCTGGCCTGAGCACAGTCCTGCGGGTATCAGCAGTGTCTCCTCGCAGCTCCACAGCTCCAAAGCAGAGTCCGATTAGAGAAACAGAACAGATAGATCAGAGGTCAAATGTTGAGACCAGGATCTCCATCTGTGGCTTAGACGTAGGTTTTATTTTCACATTTTAAGACATGGCTCTGTAAAGGGTGCATGTCACATTTTAAGATATGTGTAAATCATGCAACCTTTTTTTTAACCAAATGACTCATTATCTAATGAGCATTTAGGCATATTGCACTGTTTGTTTTAGGTTTGCATATGTGTGTGTGTGTGTGTAATGTGTATGTGTGTGAGGTAAAGAGAAATTATAAACCGATAATGCAGTACCACAGTGAAAACAATAGGGGGCAGCCACACATTAAGTCTATCTTTGATCTTTAATATAAGGACCATGCTGGAAGAGTCTTTGCTTTTTACCCTTTGCTTCTGTAAAATCTTAAGATTGTAGTTGAAATGGGGATACTCAGATGTCAAACTTACGTGTCAAACTTTGTTGCCTTAACCTCAAAGTCACAACACTAATGTACATTTGTTTTTCACCAGCCTAATGTAATGAGTAATCTTTTTAATTCTTTGCCATGCAGCAGCTTAGTTCATCTTGAACAGCACATTGTAATACAGCGCACGTTTCTGTTCAGAAATCTTGTTCTCTGACTGTTTTGAACCAGTTACACACTGCTCAGCCTGTACGTCTCATTTGAGCAGTGACAAATGTTTAATATTTGTCTGGAAAAAATAGAGCATCGTTGCTATATTTAGCAGTCTGCTTCTCTTTTTGATCATGTGAAGGCAGCATGTGGGTTTGACACTTTTTACAGAAAGTGTGTGAAACATCTTCACACATACTGGAGAAGATTATATTTATTATGAGCTGGAAATTTAGAGTTTTTAAATATGGAAAATTTGAATTGTTAAATATAGATGGCCATAGCCAGGACCTCATTGTTTGATTTTCTGTTTAGTTAAAAATATGTGTTGTTGTGTCTTTCTTTTTCACTATTTATTAAAATAGATATGACTTAATGATGCTTGCTAAGTGTTTATTACATGGATTTAAATCTACTTCATGTGGTTAAATAAATGTTCTCACTGAATTTCATCAGTTCTTCACACAAAAAAAGTTTATATTGTGAAGCACTTTGTGACGTCTGCTCTTGAAAGGTGCTATATAAATAAACTTTACTTACTTACTACTTACTTATAAACTTCAATCGGGGAAAATATTGAGCAGTTAAGATTTTGGAACTACTTATCCTCCCTAATATCTCTCCAGTTTCCAATTGCCATTATATTAATAGGCCCTGGTTTCTTAAAATTAATCCCTCCAAATCGTGTCATCCCATATTGCATTTGGGGCTTTCTCTATCAGGCAGGTGCACCATCAGAGATCTTGGAAAATGAACAAAGCCGAGTGGTTTAACGGGGATCAGAACCGATAAGATCGATGACACTGTGTTTTGAGCTGAGCAGAGTGTCTGTGGGTTCAGTATCAGGCCCTCACACTTCGTTCAGGACCTCGACTTCATTTAGGCACCATGGACAGAAACAGTACGCCGTGGAGCTCCGGCTCTCAACCTCCATCCATCCACCTCGCCGCGATGGTGGGGACGGTGGCGCCCACCATCTTCCCCCGGGTGGGCTACAGCATCCTGTCCTTCCTCATGTTCATGAACACAGTGCTGACAGTGTTCAACAACAGCCTGGTCATAGCGGTGATGATAAGGAACCCGTCTCTCTTGCAGCCCATGAACGTGTTCATCCTCAGCCTCGCGGTGTCTGACCTCATGATCGGCCTGTGCGGATCCCTGGTGGTCACCATCACCAACTACCAGGGCTCCTTCTTCATCGGCCACGCGGCCTGCATCTTTCAGGGCTTTGCTGTCAACTATTTTGGTAAGTTGAGAGAAAGCAGTTTCTGATGTTAAGACTTTTGAGATCATTTTGCTATCTGGCATTATTGTTTCACTCAGGTAAATCTTAAAATGAAGTGCAAAAATGCCACCAGCATGTGATGTTTCAAAACAACCAATGTACAGGAATAAACCCTTAAATAATTATTGTTCCACATTAAGTCAAGGTACATTCAAATCCCAGATGAAAATCAAGCCAGGCAGTTTGTTGTGCTAATGTTCAATGCTTTGTTTTTCTTTTTTTCTGTCCTTCAATAGTTTTTATATGAAATGTCTCAAATGTTGTGTTGCTTTCTTGAGAAATTTAACTTTTACCAGTTCATGATTTAATTTGAAAACGATTCAAGGAAGGCTGTAGTGTTAAGTTCAGTCTCCTTAGTGGTTGAAGTTTTCTTAGATACAAAAGTAGAGGTATTTGAGATGCTCTCTTTGACAACTCTTGTTAAAAATGTGGTTGGAATCTGAACAAACAGCTTATAAATCAACCTTGAGCTTAGATTTTTGTCACCCCTAGGTCTGGTGTCTCTCTGGACTCTGACTCTGCTTGCCTACGAGCGCTACAACGTGGTGTGTAAGCCGAGAGCCGGCCTGAAGATGAGCATGCGGAGAAGCATCATTGGTCTGCTGTTCGTCTGGATCTTCTGCTTGTTCTGGGCTGTGGCTCCATTATTCGGCTGGAGCTCCTACGGACCTGAGGGAGTGCAGACCTCTTGCTCTCTGGCCTGGGAGGAGAGATCATGGAGCAACTACAGTTACCTCATCCTCTACACACTCCTGTGCTTTATCTTGCCTGTCACGGTCATCATCTACTGCTACTCCAAAGTGCTCAAATCCATGAACAGGGTGTGTTCATGATGACTTCTGCAAATTTATAACTCCTTTTTTTTTAGATGTAATATCCACATCTCCATCCTCATCCGTTTGTTTAGTATAGCCTAATACAAGTTATTCGCTTTTAAAGTTTGCAAAATGTGCTTTCTGTTATAGCTGAACAGGAGTGTGGAGCTCCAGGGGGGACGATCGAGCCAGAAAGAGAACGAACATGCCATCAGTATGGTCCTGGCCATGGTGATCGCTTTTTTTGTCTGCTGGCTGCCCTACACAGCGTTGTCTGTGGTGGTAGTCGTGGATCCAGAGCTCTACATCCCCCCTATTGTCGCCACAATGCCTATGTACTTTGCCAAGACCAGCCCTGTCTATAACCCCATCATCTACTTTCTGTCAAACAAGCAGGTAAGACCAGCTGAGAAATGAAGACGCAACATTAGAGTGTGAATTGTACCTACCCAACAAAAGTTACGTCAAGACATTTACAGGAAATCCAGGCCTATACTGTACTTTTTCTATTAGTTAAAGAGTACTAAAATGTATCCACCACAAGCAAACATAAGGTATCACTGGCAAGAAAGAAAACCTCCTTTTAACAGGCAGAAACGTGAAACCTCGAGCTGAATCAGACCGATGGTTGGACAGCCATCTGCTGGGACCAGATGGCCCGAGAAAGTGGGATAGGGGGAGCAGCAGAAAACAGCGGTGGATAGAGACAGACAAGGAGATGTACAAACAGCAACAAAAAATAAGAAAAGATAATATAAGCTTATGGCATAAATTCAAATAATAATAGTGATTAAATGCTAATATTAATAGGATTGATATTGCAGTTGCAACTATATGTAAGATTATATAAGTATGACTGTTTATAATAATTCAAGCATGGTCACAGCAGATGTTTTGCATCAGCCATCCACAGAAACCTGCGAGACAAGAGATAAGAAAAACTTGCAGGAAGATGGAAAGTTAGTTACATATATTGATGGGAAACTTATGAATCCAGATATAGAATGGAGAAGACTGGATCTCAGTGTATTAAGTCCCCTTGAAGGCTAAGCCTATAACAGCACAACTAGGGGCTTTTTTTAGGCAAGCCTGAGCCAGCCCTTACTATAAGCCTTTTTTTAAAAGGAAAGCTTCAAGCATACTCTTAAAAGTGTCCAACTGGTAGATGCATCCACAGAAGAGGGGCCTGATAATTGGTGGCTGTACCTCCCATACTACTCTTGAAAATGTTAGGTACCACAAGCAGGCCTGCATTCAGGGAGCACTATGATCTAGAGGTGAGTAGGGCACTATGAGAGCCTAAAGATACTTTTGCTTGATTATTAAGAGGTTTGTGATTGAGAATTAAGATTTTAAATTCTAGTTTTTAAAAGGAGCCAGTGCAGAGAACCTAATAAAAAAAACAGTTCAAATTACTCATACATTTTTACTGTTTTTCTGTCCAACAGTTCCGTGATGCCGCCCTAGAGGTGCTGTCCTGTGGTCGTTACATTCCTCACGCCCCCACCGCCACTATCAGTATCAACATGCGGCCCCTGAACAGGAGAAGCCGGCTGACTTCCTTAAGCAGGAGCGTCAACACTCACAGCAAGGTGTTGCCCCTGTGACAAAAAAAACCCCAGAAACAAGAAGCTGCCATGCACGGCTGTCAGTGTTTATCAGTGCCTTGTCAAGGACTCAGACCTGCACATCTCCAGGTCTCTCACTGAGAGTGTAGCCGAGTGAGAACACAATCGGCTCAGAGAACTGAATGCTGATATCCTGAGGGTGGACAGAATAAGTGGAAAACCTTTTGACCCTTTATAATGCAATCCAATCTAAAACCAGTGAAAAACTGCTCATCATCTTGTTAAGATTACGTAAGAGAGAAATGGTGTCTTTCAGCTCGTCAGTTTGTTTGGCTTTTATTGGATTGTCCCTGTAGTTATCCTTTATCCCACTTTTCTAGAACAATAACATTACTCATTTTCATTTTTATTTATGTGCTTTGTGTTGATCAATAAACTGTAACCTTTTTCACATTGACGTTTGCTGGTGTGTGCTGTAAGTATGTGGGGAAACTAGCCAAAGTAGCCGAGCAGAAAGGAGATTTTGAAAGAAAGATAGAAACTCAAATGAATGTGTTGTAAAAATGTAGTTTCCATTTGTTCTTTTTGTCGTGTTCCACTTACATTATTTTAAGTCAAATGTAGACATTTTGAAGTATGTTTTATTTGAAACAGCCTGGCTGCAAAGATACACAGCGAGGAAGCGACCACTGACTTTTGACCTCTTTTGGACCTGTTTTCATTTACGTACGAAAAAATAGTCATCCTTGTCAAAGTCACTAACAAGTTTAACATTTTCATGATGTTTTTATGTATTTTAGATCATGCAATCCTTTTTATATTACAGGGCCTTTTCCTGGGCAAAAGGTACTTTGATTTTGTATGTAAATTAAACACATACTGCACCACTCTTTCTTATCCTGTAAATAAATAAAATCAATGTCAACAGTAGCCTGCTCCATCATGTCATCAACACTCACTCTGAGGCCAGATAACATAATTGTTTGGTGGTTACATCAGTCCTGTTGTTTGCCCCAAACACCTCACAGACTAACACATCATATAAAAATGCTACATGGTATAAGAACATGATTTTACTTGTAAACACCTGTGTGAAATGCAGATTTATTCAGTGAAATGATTTATCAGTTGTATGGAAATTGCAAACACAACATAATCTGCTGTCCCTCAGGTTGTTGCACAGTAATGCATTCCAAAGTAGGTTTTTGCAAAACCCACAAAATCAGAAACCAGGGGAAATCTGGGTGCACATGTAGAGGCCTTCATTTGTTTTGGCTGGCCTGCCTTGTATTATCTTGCATTTTTGTTTTCTTTTAATCTCTGTAGACAGTTCAGAAGGGGATTAGACAGTTCACAGAATGATGACATAATGAAAATGTCACTTAAGCCTGATTCAAACCCTGACACATGCCCAAGGCCATGCTGGGTCACCACAAATCAAGATTAATGTGCATGACTGAATTAAGATGAAGTAAAAGGACACAGAACAGAGGCTTTTTCTTGATGTTTTTGAGTAGCAGCTAGCAACTACAAGTGTTGCTGGAGGGTTGGTGTTATTCACTGCTCCACATCTGGTGGTTTGATCAAAGAGAGAAATGTATTGATTTCCTGACTTTGCTCCTTTTTTGCCATCATTTTCAAAATCAGTTTTTTTTTTGTACAAAATCATTATTCAAAAGAATACAACTTTGCAATGTGGTCTGTAAATATTACAGGGATCCTTATTCTGATCATTCATTAAAATGTCAAGAGGTAAACATTTTCAGTGTTCTCTTTTTGAATTGTATTCCTCTTTCTCTTACTCGCTTATGCACTAACTCAGCAGTTATGATCAGCTGATCCCTCCCCCCTTGTGAAAAGATTGAGAGTCATGTAATGTTTATTATGACGTGTTCTGATGCCCTACCTTTGTGAAAGACCTTGATCTCAATGGGTTAATAACCTGATTACATAAAGGTTAAAAAAAAAAGTTTTTAAATCCTGTCCTCCAATCATCAGCATTAACACATGGTGCAGGGACTGTTTGCATCAGAAAAAAAGTTAATTCTCCCTTTAGATTGTTTTAGTGCTGTTTTGTGCGTAGTCTTAAAAAGGGATCTTTCTCACTGTGGTGGACCTCGTTATAAAAATGTTTGGACCAGTTGTTTTCTAAATATGCTTTGCCTTGTTTTGATTGGTTTGGAAGTTAATTGCTGCTTAATCAGCCCATTATCCCTTCCCCTATTTTGGCATGCTTAATGTACATTTTGTAAATGGGAATGTGTTTTTTCATTTATAATTTGTCTCTTTTTTTGTAAATTCTATTCTTAGCCTGTTGTGTTGTATCACTTTATGGCATCATAAAACTGTTATTTGGAAGCAGCAAGACATTTGATTTATGTTTTTTGGGGGGTTTTACCACAGTTTCTATTCCAGAACTCTGTTTTTATTGTGACAGAGTTTTGATCAATGTAAAATGTAGAATGGTCAGGGGGGAAATGCTTTGTGATGATCTAATCCCAGATTTGGTGTAGTCTGTAAGCTTGCACATTTGAGGCAAAGAGCATTTCACACTTTATCTCCAAACAGGATTACACAGTGTGATGCTTTAATCCAGCAGCATGGCTCTCTTTATTTCCTAAACCAATTCAGAAACTCCCGAGTCATCCATCTGGCCCGCTTAATGCAAAGCTTTTAACCTTTGTGAGGTCCTGTATTAAATGAAATGGAGAGCTGTTCACTTCATACACATACATGGCCTGAGCATCAAAGTGCCATACCATCATAATCATTACATTTGGCTTTTTAAAGATTCACATCAGGAGAATAGTGACATAACCAGTTTTCAATTAACAATCGTCCTTTTCGCTCCCCTGTTGTTTATGCTGAGAATACACAGCACAGTGTTTAATGAATGTGAAGAGTGAGGGCTCCCAGGTGACCTGCTGCTGCTGTAGAGTGATAATGAAAAGGGCGGATACTCTGGTGGAACTTGTCCGAGCTTCAGGTTCACCCATTCAGTGGAGAATCATGAGTGGAGAAGCTTGGTATGTGTTTGTAAGGATTAAAAAAATGATTAAAACATGTTGACTCTTTGAAACTGGAGATGAGAGGCGAGCCTACATCTGCATGGGAATCTAGGAACAACACCATCTTGGAGGAGTACACTGACATCGCCTTTGTTGCTGCAAACTGTCTGATTCTGTTGATCACATCTGTTGTCGGGGTCGCAGCAAATATTTTTGTCATTCTTGCAGTTTATCACCAAAAATCCCTGCAAACGTGGAACAACGCGCTGGTGGTGAATCTGGCAGTGATAGACATTCTGAGATGTGCAATAGACTGCCCGCTTCTTTTAACCATTGTCATCACGGTGCATCAGAGAGGACGTGTGAACGAGCTGATCTGTGATGCTCAAGTCGCCTCTTTCTCCTTCAGCTGCTGCATCCAGCTGCTGACGCTGGCCTGTATCAGTGCAGAGAGATACCAGGCCATCGCACAGCCCTTCAAAAACAGCCAAAGAAAAAAGAGAATTATGGTTCTAATTCCTCTCACATGGACTTTGGCTATTCTGGTGGCTGGTTTCTGTCTAACATTGGTGAAGGACTCAGCTGTGCATGTGAGATGCAAAGGATTACCCAGAGGAACATCCTCCTCCTCCTATGACACCTTTGGACTTTACATGTTGTTCCCACTTTGGGCAACTTGCTTTGCCGTTATCATTGGATTCTATGCACGCATTTTTTTCCTTGTGAGATCACATAACCGCAAAATTTTTGATAATGGGATTTTTCGTGTTGCACAAAAAAACAAAACAGAGAAGAAGCCGAGTGAGGGAGAAACCACAACTGTTGGAATCGCTGTGCATGGAAATCCTGAGCAAAGCCAGAACCTTAGCAAAAGTGTCGCTGAGATTGAACTTGTGTCAAAAGCTGAACCAAACCCATCAAGTAAAGATTCAAGTGCTGCTTTGCTGGCCTCAACAAAAGCTCCTCAGAGCATCTCTGTCAGCCCAGAGAATAAGGAAGAATTAAAAGACTCTCTTGAGATAACTGACTTGGATACAAAACAACCTCAACCCTCTGACATGCAGGTAACAGCGCAGACTGAGGAGAAACCTTTTCAAATAGAGCGGCCAAACCCAATGGACACAAAAGCTGAAACAAAACCTTCAAAAAGTGATGATGTTACTGGTGTTAAGAGCTCAATGACAAAACTTCAGAAAGTGTCAAACAATTTGGAAACAGAAAAGCAGTCCAAAGAGTGCATGAAAATTGTCAAAGTGCCCCCCTGAAATGAAAGAAACCATGACAAACCTTTCTTCTACTGCACAGGTAGAAAACTCTAAATCCTCTTCCATTGTACTAATTGAACAAAAACAACTCAAAAAAAGCAACGGAGGAGAAACTCTGGCTGTGGTTACAGTAGATCAAGTGTCCTCATTACCTCCAGTCCCTGAAAAAGACGCTGCGAAACAAAACATGGAGATTGAAGGTGCTGTTTGCATGATGCCTTCAAAAACCAGAAAAGAGACAGCAAACAACAAGAAAGAGAGTAAAATGGCGAAGCGTGCTGGCTACATAATCATTACCTTCCTTTTATTCTGGCTGCCATTGATCACAACCATCCTGGTGAATCTAGTTATTCACAAGAACGAGCACACACCGGTAAGTATTTAGAAAGGGAAGAATGCACCTTTTATTCTTTGCATTTTTCGTTTTAAAGTATGGAGTTTTGTTTGAAGAAGGTGCATAACTGTGCTCCTATATTGTGTATGACAGGGTCTAAGAAGAGATTGCAGCTTTCAAAAACATTTTCAAGTCTCAAAAATTTGCTGGCTTTTTTTAGGCAAGCCTGAGCCAGCCCTGACTATAAGCCTTTTTTAAACAGGAAAGCTTCAAGCATACTCTTGAAAGTGGCCAACTGGTAGATGCATCCACAGAAGAGGGGCCTGATAATTGGTGGCTCTACCTCCCATACTACTCTTGAAAATGTTAGGTACCAGTTATTATTTTATGATTTTTATAACATGTTACGACCTTGAAGTACAAGAGTACAGAGTCATATGCTAATTTGCCTGTATTTTTCGCAATACATAAATAGATAACAAATATAAAACATGTATTTCTATAAACGTCACATGTATATGGTATGGTCCTGAGTGTGTAGGTGTGTGTGTGTGTTGGTGCACGGTCATTTTATAAATACCTTTTTGATTTTATACGTTCTTAATGATGGTTTGTGTTGTGTATTTATTTGTATCCTCTGTAAAGCAGATTTGCATTAGTATGAAATGTGCTATACACATGAAATTGAATTGAACTATCTGCATATCAGGTGACCACACGAGAGGCCCCAAACCCATGGTTGAAAGCCTTAATTCCATACATTTGAACCCCTACACAAAATCTACCTTCTGTTTAAAAACATAATCATGAATGTTCCTTTATTTTTCCAGATTACAATCATCCAGCATGTGGAGATTCTATCCGTGTCTGTTGCCTGCATCACATCACTGAGTGACCCGATAATCTACGCTGCAGTGAACCCTCAGTTTCACACAGAGTTCTACAGGATTAAAAACAGGGTTAAATCCATATTCAATAAGAAATGATCATATCTCCACTGCTGTCTACCTCTGAGCTGCACCGGACCAAATGACCAGATTCAATATTCATAAGATGGTTCACATTTGTCCAGTCTTGTTCAAATATTAACTCAATTGAACCCCAGACGTCTAAATGTGAATTTTTATTTGGGTAAAGGAGGCCCATTATTTTATATGCCGCTGTGATATCTTCGATTTAATGCTGGCTGACTTCTCAGCAGTTTCTAAATACTGCAGAGCAGAGGCGCTGCATGCTGGGAGAAGCAGCCGGAGACAAGGCAAAGAGCTCAGCAGGAGGATGATCTCCGAAAACAATCACGTGTGTCTCCAGAGACCCTGCACTCAGGCCCCACCGCTGGGCTGGTCAGGTCCTCACATGTCCTCCTGTGGCACCTCATTATTATCCCATCCTGCTATCAGTGATCTGAAAGAAACAACATTATGAAATCCTCCTAATTTGTGTTCTAGTAAAAAAGACAAGACATGGGTCGTTTAAAGGATGTTTGAGTAGAGCTACAGTATTTATTCTATCCACTGCACCAAATGCACAATGTGTGATTATTTCTCCCTTTTCCTCACCCCTTATATATCTTCTCCATGACAAGGTTTGTATTTCATTAAAAGTGTTTACATCATAACATACCAGCCTTCGGTGTCCTTCCATAAATCTTGTTTGTTTTACTGACAAACCTCCAATGAGAAGAAGAGACATACTTTTTAATAAAACAGAAGTCTGCAATGACAGCATGCAAATCCTTAATTCAATCAGGTAACAGACAGAAATAGTATGCCAACAACTTTCAACTAAATCTAGAAAGAAGAGGAGCCAACTTCAAAAGCTGCTGATAAAGTTGTAACTGAGATATTTACAGTATGAAAAATGTACAAAATGGCCTTTTAACACAGTGAAATCTACCAAGTCTCGCATAAGGGTATTAGAATTCAAGAGGAACGCAATGGATTTAATGGTTTACTCTCTGTCATGTAGTGTTCAAGGTCCACACTTATGAGTCCACATTAGGGTTAATATTAGTTGACATTCACTCATATTTCTACCTTGTGACCTAACTAATATGTACCCTGTATACAGTAGTTCTCAATATCAATTGTTAATTAAAGACAGTGGCTTTCACAGAGATCCATATCAGAATGTCAAGTATGTAAGCTAACACAGATTTTGTCAATTTTTGTCATTTTCACTTGCACGTTTCACAAACATGTCGGGATGCGGAGTATATTTTACTCATCGAGCAATGACATCAACCAGTTAATGAGTCAGTTAATGAATATTCACAACAGTTTTCCATTCCAGCGGGTGTTTGTTCTTTGAATTTACAACAGTGAGGGGACTATTAGAAACCAGTTGATCGAGGGGTTTCAAAATAATCTATTGTGATTGTGAAGTGAATGTTTCAAATGTGTACTTTGACTGATTTCATATTCACAGGGATGGCCCTCTGTTACGGAAATGTGTGCTTTGTCATCAGAGGCCATCAGGAATGACTTTTGCAACATCTGCCTTTGCTCCATGGAATCAGAAGACAACAAATACGACTACATTACATATTCAAAAATAAAGGTTTTTTTTCTCAGTATTTTTAGGCAACAACGATAACCATCGCAATCTCAAATGCTTCTTCGCTCTGCTGTGCTTTAAAAGGAGCAGGATCTGCTGGTTCGCTCTTCATTTCCAAGGCAGCCGTCCACATCGCTCTAATACCATGCAGAGTTTGACATCAGATGAGATCACTTCTTCAAAAAACCCCGACTTCTGCTAATCTTATAATCCCTCTAGATTATGGCAGGTTGATGCTCGGTGGTCCCTCTCCTCAGCATCTGGTGCTTTCTTCAGACCAGTTAGCTGATCGGGTAGGCGTGACAACTACAAGGCAGATACTCGGACAATGTTGCTCTGAGAGTATGCAGTGGTGTTGGTGGTGTTGGAGCCGTGCCCGTCTGATACCACGGGGGCAGATAGTCTGACCATGGATGGAGTGATGTAAGATTCGTCATATTTCAACGGCACGGTCTCGTTGAGTTTGGCATTCAGGCTGGAGCGACTGTAGAAGAAAACACAAAATGACAGAGGGTGAAAAGTTTGACCTCGTAGATGTTTCACACAAAGGCAGTTATTTCTAATATTCTTACAATGCATGAGGTCAGTTACAGTATATGATAAAGCTCATTTTTTATACATAGAACACATAAAGGAGCTTTGGCTGCTCATTAAGTTACATCTCTATTTTTCAGTTGGGCAGCTTTTGTCTATAGAGCCTATAGAGACCTATGGAGGCCTATGTATATAAGACGAAAGACTTTAACCGACTGTACTGTACATCTTAGACACATTTAATCCCTCATTTACACTTTGGGTACAGTATGTAATGACTTGCTGCATTAGACATTTCACACAAGAAATGCATATTATCACATGTATAAGTATATAAAGCTATGAAAGAGAATTTGCATCTCTTGCAGGAAACATTTCACACTTAGATTATCGGGAATCTGTTCTAACCAATTTACAAATAACACTTTTCCCCCCCACTTACCCCAGCAGCGCCTCTTCACAGATACAGCTTTCTAGTTTCTGTACATAATCCACAGAACAAGCTGTTCGACTGATGCAACAGTGAAGGGAACATTTCTTTTATAAAAGCAGATCTACTTAAACCCGTTGTTGGTCGATTTGCCAGAGTAGCAGGGATGCTAGAGAGACTTATTGCTGTTTCTGGGTTTTTTTGGGCCATTGTTTCCCTTTTTATTGGAAATGTTGGAAGGACAGAGTGGGGAATAGCATGTAGCAAAGGGCCGAGGTTGGATTCCAACCAACGGTTGCTGGGCAGGGACCATAGCCTCTGTAAATTAAGCGCTCCACATACTCGCTTGGCTATCTGGCCCCCACTCATGCTTTTTTTATAATTTTAATTTTAAGCACCATCAACTGAAGTTCATCCATTTTCAACGTATCGAGTTGGAAGCAACAATCTCTGCAACATATCTTCAGACTAGTGCAAATATATCCATCACTTAAAGTAAACAGATGTAAGCAGAGGTAGTGGTTAAAGTCACTGAATTACATGAAACGGCCCTTTAATACTTTAAAAAGGCTAACAAAATCTGACATGTTCAAAAATTCCATAAACTCTGAACTCCTGTTTTGTCACTGTAACTATTTAAGTATCTCCGTAATGAAAACTTTGTATTTAGTAAGAAAAACAGCCGCATCATTAATTGGATGCAGGTTTTTGGAGCAGAGTCATTAGAATATCTTAATCTGCCTTTGCTTTCAGTTTTATCTTTAAACCCCAAAACCCCACTTGCATATACATCATCTTCATACACCAGGGTAAAGAAATAATTAATTTCCCAGCATATAGTTAATATAGCCTGTTCAACCCAACCATAAGTCGGCCAACAACAGACTAAACCACCTCAGAGTTATACCAGGGCTCAGCACTACACATTTAAAGCCAAATATGTGCAATTAGCTTACACAGAAATAACAAGGGGGACTACCACTGACTTAAGGTAAAAAACTAATCTAATACATATGAAAGGGCCAACTCAAGGCTGCCACAGAGTGGGTGCCCAGCTCTCTCCTCAACCTGCTCCTCTAGATCTTAACATACATTCAACAAAAATATGCAGGCCTACTAGAAAACACAGAAACAAAAGACTTTTAACATCCTTTCACTTAAACTGGGTAAAATGTGGAAAGCACTCATCTAAGGTAGATCAAATTCCCAAAATGTTCAATCTTCCTTGAACAACAGTGGATGTAACAATAACATCCTCAACTTCAGACTCCAAGATGGGTTAATCTCGTTTCTTTAAAATGTTTAGGATGAGTGATACCAAATAACAATCAAATGCTCCTTTAAACATCTGTGGCATTTTTCAAAAGCTGAGCGACAATATCGGAAATATCAAAACTCCATTATGAAGAGCAAATACTCACAAAAAAGACTATAAAAAGAACTCCTGAGGCAGGAGGATAGAGGATGGGATTTCCTAAAAAAAAGTGGTGTCCAAAAACATGTGCACCTATAATGCAAAAAGTGCACAAAAAAAAGTTGGACATTTTTTAATAACCCACAGTGTCAAGCTTTACGCCAATTAACAAAGTGGGAAAAACAAAGTTTTCTTCTGCACAGTTTGTCAATACCTGTAAGCACGCTGACACAATAAATAAGAACATCTACAACGCTAAGGCATAAAACAAGAAGCCATGACTTCTGAACTGCACACAGCGTTTTAAAGAAAGCCTACAAAAAACAACTCTAGTGTGAAAAAATTGGAAATATGGAACAGCCTCCTTAACCAAAATAATTAAACTAAGGCTTAAAACATGGAGATCAAAAAACTTACAGAGCCGCCACACAGATTGAAGGGTCTAAACCCAGAGCTATATTTGCATAAATTCCCCCAAAAATACTCAAAAGATAAAGAATAAACCAAAAAAACAATAGGGACTGGAGACCCCGGGCAAAAAGAACAAAAGCATGAAAGGTTGCTGTGCCAGCCACGCATGGGCTGTCACACTAAGCATTTCTCCCTAAAACTATCTATGAAATAGACTAAGCTTAGAGAAAACAAAAGACCGAAAACAGGACTACTGGTGATCCCTAACCCAAAATGAAGGTACAAATACCCAGCAATCTAAACATGCATGGGAAATAAATAAATATCTGGTTGAGGGGAAAAAAGGACAAGGTAAGATTGAGAAGTAGAAAGCTCCTTACCACGAGCTGCCCAAAGGGTGTGTGTGCACAATCTTATGAGTGTGAGGGACAGAGATGGACTACCTGTTGGCCACTGGTCTCTCTCTGATCTGTATGGTGCTCAGCTCCTGGTTGTTTGTGCTGGGCAGGCTGAAACTGCTCTTCTTCCTGTGGCGTCGAGAGCAGCAAGAGCTGAGGCCGTGTGGAGACGAGGAGAGTGAGGATGCATGCGAGCCCGACTTGTTCATCACAGAGATCTCCATGCAGTTGGACTGGAACGTCTGCTCGTCCACAAACTCGTGATTCTGCAGAGGAAGGTGGCGGGAATTCAGATTTGGATGCTGCTCATGAATCACTCTATTACATCAATGATTGGCTCTGCTAAATAATGACTAAAGATGTTTCACAGTAAAGACTAAACAGACTGAACAGAATCCACAGCAAAATTGTTTAATAATTGGAAAATGAATCATCACAGAAATAGAAATATATTGGCCCAGATGTCCATATTAAGTGCCATCTGTGAAAACATTCACAACCGTTATCCCTGTGACGAATGAGCAGGACTTGAAGGTCAGATCAAAGTGTGTTT
The DNA here is from genome assembly GCA_020745685.1 of Tautogolabrus adspersus. NCBI lineage: Eukaryota > Metazoa > Chordata > Actinopteri > Labriformes > Labridae > Tautogolabrus > Tautogolabrus adspersus. The sequence goes on from CM036539.1 coordinate 22,875,401, forward strand.
CAGGCTCTGCCAGCAGGTGGCACCGTCAACACAGCATCTGACACTTTAAGCATCTGACGCTTCAAATGGTGTCTCTTTTCTTACATCTTCCCCCCGTCACTCTGCCATCTATAATGCACGGTATGAGAAGCCTAATGTAAACATGTGCACTGCCATCTGAATGGCATGAAGCCTTAATGGAGCTTTTCCCAACGACATGCGAGCCTTTTACTTGGGGGGAGGATGATCTATGAGGACGAACACTGATTTACTGCTTGTCTGTGTCTCTGTACAGAGCTGCAAGTGTAAAACTCATGTCACAGCAAAGCATTAAAGAGGCTCTTACACATCTGAATTATAGATAGTGTAAAATTAAGTATGCTGGTTTGTTTGGAAGGAGTAATGTTGCTGGCTGGCAGAGTCATGTTATCTTTAACATGTTTTCTGGAGAAGGGAGTCAACATTTCCCAGCCCCATTTACAGCTATTTTTACCTCATGCTGCATATAAAATGATGGTACAGTATGTGCATGGAAACTCACTTTGTTTCTATTTGTAACTCACTGTACCAGACGGGTATTACTGATGATACAGCACTGATGCAATTTGACATAAAAGGAACTTCTTTTTTTTTACAGCGAGTTATTTTAATCCATTACAAAGAAAATAAGAATGAAAGACACCAGAGTGATTGTGTGTTTTCCAGTGGACACGGCTTTGAAGTTGTAGGGGGAAATAAAAGGATTTTACCGTGGTCTTCTCCAGGCAGTGCAGCAGGTGATTATGTTGGCTCTCAAAAGGAGGACTGGGGGCCTTCCCCACCAGGGCTTGTCCTGCCTTCTTGCAGGCCTTGGAACACACAAAGTGAAAGAAAACCACAGTGTAGATAAGCAGGTTGAGACTCACAGAAGCAGTCTCAGGCAAACAGCTAGTGATGTAGGCAAAGCATTGACGGTTGAAATGCTGATCTGTAGCACGGCAGCCAATCTACTGAGAACCTATTGAGATAGGGATGTTTTAGAGATGCACAGAGACAGTAGCTGATTACGACATGTTTCTCTGATAGAATTGGTTTTGCCATTTCTTTCGCTGATTTAGTGAGAAGGACCAGAAAAGTCAAATTATAAAATGAGCTCATTTCAGTGCAACAGCAGTGGCACACCTAGACACAGATCGAACAGATTGCACCAAACACAGCACAGATTCTGAACCACAAAAAGACCACACACTTTGATGAGGCTCTGCACGGCTCTGGGATGGAAGGTATGTTGTGTTAGTCTGCACTACAACCTGGATGCTCTAGAAATAACACACACTAAACACACACAGCAGATCAAAAACAGAGTTCAGAGGAGATGCAGGCTGTGCAGGCAGTCTCCACAGGTGACCTACTGTCCAGTAAGCCTTTGGTTCCCCCTCTTCCCCTCCAAACCCTGTTGGACAGACATGCAGAGCTTGGTCATGAGTCAGTATGACTGTAATGGCCGTGCTCCACTAGAAGGCGACTGTGCCTGCCTGGCCCCCTCCTGCTGTACGGACGGAGAGAGAGTGTCGACGAAGCATGTCAATGCCCGAGCTGAGAGGTGTGATGTAAGAGAGAGGACGATCACACTGAAGCACTGGAATGACAGCAGCCCTGTGTTACAGAATGAGAAGCCCCCCTCCCTTCCTCCCTCCCCTCCCACGCCCTCCCCTGTGTGTGAGGTGGCATGGCCCCCGAGCAGAGCGGCATGCAAGCGTCAACGAGGCCCCAGTCAGTCAGCCCCCGAGCCGCCGCTTGGTCCCTGTTACCTCCTCCAGCGAGTCGATCCCGTTTTGTTTGTAGCGCATATAGACATTAGTGCCTCGAATCTTCGCAGCACGGATTCTAGCAAGTCGAGATTTCTGTTTGAACAAACAGACCTCGGTTTTAGCCTCTGACGCTTTGTCTGTCACACTAATTGGCTGTGTCTCCCTCTGGCAGCCACAGTATTTAGCATGCAGAGGCTATGCTTATAAAAGTACCATTACAGAAAAATCTGCCTAGCAAACAATTTTCAGAAAGAAATGAACATATTGCTATTGAAAAGCTGCTGACTCTATACTCTGAAGATCATTTGTTCAGTCATTGTCATTACCTCTCTTATTTCCTTCTCCTTCTGAAATATACTCAAGAGGGTTAAGCCCCCCCCCAAACCCGCATATACAGAAACACAATAAAAGATTAACATTCTGGAGGATAGTGTTTGCCCTGTCATTCTGTTACGTGTGGATAATAAGAGGACAGAGGGAAGAGGCTGATAGAAGCCCCCAAAAAAAAGCAGAGACAGAGAGAAAGGAAGTGACAAAGCGCAAGCAAAGGGAGCGGGTGAGTCAGTACCCTCTGGGCTCGTCGTTTCTCTGCCCGCTGGCTTTGGTGGTATATGCGGCTGAAGTTAGACACTATGACAGGGACAGGCAAGGCAATGACCAGCACCCCACTCAGAGAACATATGGACCCAAACACCTTCCCAACGATTGTTTTTGGCACCATGTCCCCGTACCTGGAACACAGAAAAACAGACAACAGTGAGCACACTGCAGAAAAACAAGAAAAAAACACACCCACATTCTTTTAAAAGAATCCTTCTAGAGGCTTGTTTTATCATGATTAGTCTTTGTGTGATTAATGTTATTTTTACACGTCTTGAAATAGTTACAGTGACCTTGGATTATTTCACAACTTCAAAAAGCAAGTCACATATTTGAAGTGGGTGAGTAATAAATAGGACTTTTGTGAAGTCTCTCCTTGCTGGCCTACTTTCTTCATGCCATTATGATGTTCCTCTTTTAAAACGCTGTTTCATATATAATTACACACCTGCTGGCACCGGCTAATGCTTTCACGTCGTGACCAAACGCGCTACATATCCCCTGTGACCTCTGTTAGCCAAACAGCTTGTGAGAGATACAGCGAGCGGTATCACATCGAGTAAAAGCAAAAGGGGAAGGGAACAGCGTGACGCCAATCCCTGGAGCAATGCTTTAAGTCTGTGGGACACTTTTGTGTTTTGTTCTCCTTTTCACATCAAAATGGAACATTAATATTGAATGCAGATATAAAGGCAATGAAACCTTGTGAAAAAAGCCAATTTTTGGAAATCATGCGCTACATAGATCTGGTCTGTTTATCCAAGCACAGGGATGTAATTTTTCAACATTTCTTAAATGTTGTACAGGCTGCATTCAGTATGAATAGATTAATGGTTGTGCATGTGTCAGATGGGGACTAAATCATCCCCATTAAAGAGATTAATGCGCTGTCTTTTTTCAGGCAGTCAGACCTGTCTGTGCGTAAGGTAAAGGTAAAATCAAACTGTCGTCATAATCTAACTTTTCTTTACATTGGCAGACTCAGCCAGCGCCAATAACTAGAGCTGGAAAATGTTCTTTTCAGATCAGTAAGTCACAAACTGCAACACAAAGGTACAAATCTAAGCAAAGAGTAATCATTTCAAGTTACATGACACAGCACTGAGACAGAACGGTCCTGCTGAATAGTTGTGTTCAGAACAGGGCTGTCTCAGCAGGCAACAATATACAAAAAATGGTCATATCATGATTGTTTTTGATGCTTTGTGCTCTTTAAGATGTTTTAAATGAGGAAATAAAAGAGTAACATACTGATCTGACAAGAGTACTTTCAATAATCAGTGAAAAAACTACAATCTAATGAATCTTTCAGTGACAATGGGGATTCAGAAAAGTCTATTAAGTGTGAAGAGTGGGTAATTAAGACCTGCTCACACGTGCTCTGAAGAAGGGATTCACAAATTGATGGCTGCTGGTCAGATCTGATGGTACTGCAGTTGGCCCTCAAAAGGTAATTTGCAATAAATTCCTAAGAAGTTTACATTTTTTAATTGATTATTTACTATTTCAACTTGTTTTGTTGCTTCACAAACTTTCAAGTATATCTGGATGGATTATTTATTTGCACTGCATTGCCACAGGCCCACTTCCAGATAGAATTGTTCCTGTATATAAATGTCATGATAATAGCTCATCTTGGTGTCCTGTATCATAAGTGCCTTTAGTTTTATGGTGTGTCCAGGAATATTTTTAGATTTTAAATTGGTCTCTGGCCCTTTTAAGTTTATTTTAAATTTGGCTTTTGAACACTTCTACCTCCATCCTGCTAGTACGACTGAAACTACCAAATTCCACATGTTGTATATAACACATAGCTGCTATGTAGCCACACAGAGAGGTGAATATCATTCAACGTCATTAAATAATTAGGGGGCAGACTTTGAGTTCTCCTAGGAAATTATTGGTGCCAGGCACTAACCTGCAAATTACACTAACAAATCATTTGAACATAACCTGCAGGGCTATGAAACGCCCTCTGCAGACACTTGAGGCAACAGGCAGCTGTGGGGTGAAGAAAAGGAGGGAAAATGAATGAGTCAGAGCATTTTGCTTTTCCTTGTCTTCTAAACAACCCTCTTTGTGCTGATGAAGACCAGCTATCCACAGGGTTGCAGGTGGGTGAGATGAATGATCGAGAGCCTAATGCGCAAATGACCTGAGAAGACCATTAGCTCCTGAGAGGAAGATGAATGCAGGTAGGAGAGGACATCAGCATTGCTCAGTGGCTGTGACAGCCACGCGTCTCTCAACTGAGGCGGGCTAATGTGAATGTATCGCTACACGGGAGGTTGACTATTTCATAAATGAAGTTGTCTAATGCCCACGGCCGTCTGCTTGAGTCATTAGCCTCGGGTTTTTAACACGTTGGGCCCAATAGCCGGAGCTTCAACAGAGTCTGGGCAGAAAGATGTTAAAGTGGACATTTTAATATCACGCTTGATGGGACTTCATGTACAACAGTTTGCTTTCAAGTTGAGTAATCTCACACAGATGTCATTAGTTTTACAGTTCATTACAGGTCAAGTAATTTTCCTGTGTTATCACAGAACAAGCTTGACAGCAGGTGCCAATTACAGATCCCGGATGTAATGTTGAAAGCCTATTAAGAGATCTGCATATAAAATGCACGACAGCTTTCTCTCACATAAGTGCAACTGCTCACATGTTTTATGCTTACAGGTGGAGAGTCAAGTTGCTGCTGGATGTGAAAATGAGCCTCAACATCCAACTGTGGATAAAATGGATTTCAGCTCTTCCAGGGAGCATCGTCTTTTGAAAGCAAAGCATAATGGTGAGCAGGTAAAAAAAAAAAAAGAAAAAGAGGAGGGAGCGGGTGCACTCTGGAGAGAGGCACTAACAGTGATGGATTGTTCATAAGGGGGAGGCTGGGATACACAAAGCTCTGCCTCCTGGATGACGGCAGAGACAGGAATTAGCAGAAGAGAGAGATTAAAGTAATGTTCCTGCTTTGTTCCTGTTGTCTCTCACTAACAGGTAGCCAGGTTTGTTACCAGGAGCTGACACGGTTGAGACACAAAGATGGATGGCCAGATCTTTATCCACCCCGCAGAGGAGGAAGAGGAGTGTCGGAATGACTGAGTATCAATTCCCCAGTTCCACCCACCTGAAACCGTGCAGCGCTCTTAAAAACAGCGCATTGTGTAGAATTGTCCCACAGTGAGATGACAGCATTGCAGATGAAGCACGGCATGCTCGGAAAAAGAGAGAGAGAGAGAGAGAGAGAGAGAGAGAAAGAGAGAGAGAGAGAGAGAGAGAGAGAGAGAGAGAGAGAGAGAGAGAGAGAGAAAGAGAGAGAGAGAGAGAGAGAGAGAAAGAGAGAGAGACTGGAGGTTTGCCTCAGACAGTGTAGGAGAAATGTCAAGCTAAAAGGAATATTTGAATTCCAGAAGTGAGGATGAATGTCCCCGCCCGGTTTGGATAATAGACCAATCAAACATTTATGAGTCCCTGTATCAACCTGCGTGGCAAAGTTTGTGCGCTTGACCTTAAAAGTGGTGCGCTATTCCATCAGGGGTGCTGGCAGACAGATTTCTGTACATGACCTCACCACCTCACAGTGAGCGCTGAAATCTGAAGACATGGACACGCCTGGACACACAGGAATATACAGGAACACACACACTTACAAGCAGTCAAGAAAACATGCCCTTTTTCTGTGTGAAAGGCCTTTAATTTGATATTTAGTTAAACCAATTCTCCTCCCTAAAAAAGCAATCTTGTTCCTTGATTGTCTTCCAGAAACCCTGCGTCTGAAATCTGACTGCCATCTGGTTAGTGGAAAGGGAAAGAAAAAACAAACAAGATATCTGGATGACTTTACAGACGCGTCATTTATTTATTACTCATCTCAGAGAAAGTGAGGGTCTTTTTTTTTTTTAAATAAATCAATCAAAACAAAATGACATTTTTTCAGGTGCAATGAAAGTCTGACCTTTTCATTTCTGCTACTGTGTCGATCCACACAAACAAAAATACCTACAGTATCTTAGTGTTTGGAGGATAGCGGGAAAAAGGAAAAACTTTCTATAAAAATCTCTCAAGTGAGCAGAGACTCAAGTTTCTTATCTCAGAGGTCTAAAGGAAGTCCTGCTGTCCTAAAGATTGACTTGCCAGTTGAGATCACCACCAACAGCCCCGCTGACAATTAGGATCCAAGAAGGATTGTGGGAGATCTTTTAGAGCAGAGGGCTTTGTCAACAGTGTTAAAACCTCTGTCATGCTACTTTCAGCTTTCACTTCCTGTTCTTTTACTGTCAATAAACTAACTTGCCTTTTGCAGAAGAGACTGTAGTGAAATGCAACAATAAAAGCAAAGGTTCTCAACAGGTGAATGGCACCTAAACAGCCTGATGTGGGCGCTCAATGTCAAAGGTTTTACAATGAGAAGGAAAAAACATCTCCTGGTTAAGGACACCAGAGCTTCTGGCCGTGTTGAGACATATCTATTAAATCCGTCAGGGTAACGACACAAAAAATCTCATCAAACTGCACTTTGATCTTCTCCACTTTGATATTTCAATAAGCACTGGAATGAAACTAATTTGATTAATACATTAAGCATTTTGATTCATCATCTGATTAGAATCAAGATGAATTAAGCACACTGTCCTATCTCCTGCACCATCTATCCAAGATGTTTCATGCTAATAATTCCTGAAGGGTCTGCAATCTGTTCATCTGAATATGAAATTAAATCCAATCTGACCTTCCATGATATTGGTTTAACTTCACGATCTGCTCAGGGACTCGTGCGATACTATTGTCGAAATACTGGTGCCGATCATCGATGTTTAAGTTATAACAGAGGCTGGATCATGAATGGAGGTTACGTAAACGGACGTTAATAGGCCAATAAGTAAGTCGACATAAGGGTAAAAGAAGAAGAGAAGATGGCGGTGGTGTTGTTCAAGGATGAAGCTTTTAAAAGGTAAACAAACTGCAGTGAATAATGCACTTTACATTTCAGGGACACTTTATATTCTTCAATTTATCAGATATGATGTAATATTATATAATGTCTTGCAATATATCAGTTATTGTAGATTCTCTGTATTGTGATATTATTGTTATCATGGGCCACATATCTTCAGTTACTGCGGTTCCCATCTCTAGTTGTGTGCTGAGCAAGCAGCAAACTCCAGGGCTGAGCTTGTTGATCCCCATTAAGTCCTCGAGAGCGGTCAGCGCGGGTTTGAATCCAACCTGTGGCTCCTTCCCCGCATTATCTCTACCTCCCTGGTGTCTGACTCTATTCACTGTCCTATCTCTATAATAAAAGGCACAAAAAGCCCAGACATACAGTAGATCTAAAAAAAAAATCCCACCTGTAAAGACAAATTCAACATGTTTACAGGCTGGTACAAGAACCTCTTCAGGTCTGTAAGCTGATGTCTCTATTCATGACAACTCTACAGGATACAATTTTTATACAACGCACTTGTTGAAACTATAAGGCTAAAAGTTATGAATAATAAAGGGCTTGGCAACTTTGAGAAAAAAGGTGCTGCTAGCTGTCTGCAAGCTGTCATCTAAACTGAATCAGTCCCTGAATTGAACCGTTGTCAGTGTACTATATGTAGTGTTGGTTCCTTTTGGGGATTTTTCATGCTCATATATCGAATAAATATTATGGCTTGTTGTTGTGTTGTTGACTGTACTGACAGCCTGTCCATTAATTATCTAGTTTTTTGACAAGTTAGCACTTGATACTAGCAAGTATCCGTGACTGCACTCACTACACCTGGCTTGTGACCTTGTTCAGTGTTCGTCATACATTCATTTACTTGTGGCAGCCAATGCATAGAAGTCAGGATAGCTGCTGGCTTTTCCCTGTAAGGAGACTGTAGGTAGTGAAAATGAACAGACCTGCTGTTTTCAGTTACATGTCGTTCACCTGTCGCTGAACAGGATGGTTTATTAGTTTGATGAATAAGCCACAGGCAGTAAAGTTTTTATAACTCCAGAAAACTAACACGGTGCAGAACTTCAGGCTTTAAAGTCAGTCAAAAATGTAACCCTAACCAAAATTGTTAACGTCAAGTTGACTACATCCATCATTTATACAGTCAGTAGTGGAGTAACGGGGGACTTTCTTTGAAATGCTCTGAGAGGCTAAAACAAGACATATATTTGACCATAAAAAGCCCTAAATTGAGGTAAAACTGTCAAGGTCAGCCACTTGTAGTCTGACACAGCATTAGCATTTTTCTATCTTTTCAAAAAGAGGAGATTGGTGAATTCCAAACATGCTCCCTGCATCCTCAGCATGTCTTTGATAATTCCTTGAATGCATGATTTCCTGTTTGACCTTCACCAGCCATCCCAATGCACACCAGGCTTCCTATCAGTGCTTCCAGGGTTAATTTCACATGCTCAGTTTCACAGTTCAATGGTTTGTACAGCACAGACAAGCCCTCAAAAGCTGCAAGACCAAAACCTTTCAATTAACCTGAAACCAGATACTGTCACCTACTGTACCCATCAAAAAGTTTGAAATGACAGCCAGACGCATTAAAACTGAGGAGGGACAATGGGACACCGGCAATGTCAGGAAGTTTCACATACTCTTAAACTGGTGACATCGGCTCCAGTCCTGACGGGAAATTTGAAGCTGCGGAAGAGGATCAAAGAGTGTCAAGAGTGGACACAATATTAAAATCTTATCCGAGGATTTGACACAGAAGTGATGAAGCTTTACACTGACCAACCGAGAAGGGCTCAATTTTTTACAAGCAGTGACAAGGAGCAAATGGAGCAATGCTCCACGATAATACTGCTCTCTGTACCTTCTCTGCAAGGCTGAAAGAGCACAATATTCATCCTTGCTGACAGTTAAATAATAGATGTACCAAAAAAAAATGTAATTTTCCCTCCTGAACTCCATCATGCTCATACAACTATGAATTGGGAATCTCAAGAAAATGGATTAAACTGCCTGCATGTCATAGAGGCGTACTAACATGAGTGACAAGAAGAGATTCATTTTCTTGTGTGTATTCGGGAAGACTGTGAAATTTATGGAGTGCTGCAGTAGAGGTCTTGAGGGTGGTTATGTCTGAGGCCTCATAAAAAATTTAGTTCGTAAAAACAAGAAAGGAAAGGCTATAGGATCGTTCTTTTCTGTGCCAACGGGCAACTTGAATCTGACCGATGAGTGAGAGAAGAGAAATGCGGCAAACAGAAATTGCTGCATTCACAGATAAACAAGTGCAAGTGAGCTAGTTTACAAAAGGAAAACTCTTTATTGTTTAATATTTTTATATTATTGATGAACCAAATTTAAATCTCTTTTATGTTTCGGTCAGTGTGTTCAAATATTAAGCGCATTCTGTACTTCTCTCCAACGTGAACAGACTGTTGAATACAATCTCTGTTATGCTGGGAAGACTGGCAGCGATGCTGGTGGCAAACACCCTGCAAGAATTTTTCAATGCAGTGGCACAGTTTCAGCATGTACCACTGCAATGCAATCCTTCGGGAGATACAGCACAAAGGTTGTAAGAGTCAGAAGCACAATAAATGATCATGATCTCCCAACATGATCCCTAAACACCACATATCATTCCCCATGTTCTGCGCTGCGTCTCTGGCTCCAGCCTGGGAGCCCAACATCCAAAATGCTGCCTCTCCAGGGTTTGGACACCAAAGACTGATGGGATTAGGAGTGTGTGGGCTGATAGGACTCTGCTCTGATGCTATCCCCTCAGATATACATCATTACAGAGAGGGGGGGGAATCCCACAGGCGCTGGGATTAGCCCGATTTTCACTGCAGGTGATAAGGGAGAGAAGGGGAGGCTGGCAGAGCTACACAACATAATGGGGAGATAGGGAAGCAGAGATAGGAGGGAGCCGGAGGACCGCACTGCCTGCTGTAATGCGTGTGGTAGGAGAAACAGAGCACTCGAGTATGAGTAACTGCGAACAATAGCCACAGGGAAGGACAACTTTTGAGATAGGTGAACATCTCCGACTCAGCGGGCAAACATACACTGACTACACGGCTCTGAAAAGGATGTTCGAAATGCAGTAAAATGAATTGTTGAAGAGATGTAGGAGATTGTTTTGTATGCTTTCCACAATCCAGCAGAGGTTCAGTCTCTGCAGAATTGTGTGCAGAGCTGAAGGTTAGCATGCAAAGTTCAAGGAAACAGCCATGGCCCCCATGGCTACATGCCAGTCGATGTTAATGCATTGTAAAAGAAGACTATTTGATGAGGAAGTGTCAATGTGGCTTTGATCTTCCAGCTGAACGTTCACCCTGGAGTTTCAGGAACTACACAGACCCAGTTAAGGCCAGTGCAATTCATCTCTTCAGCCAGGAAAGATACAGATAAACCATATAGAGTAATCCCTTACGTATAGCTCTGGCAAAGGCACCTCGGCTCTCTCTCGCTCACATATCAAACATGTATTCCCTCAGCCCTCCAAATCCCAGCTTAACCCTCACCCCGCGAAACCAGGCGGCTAGTTATCACCGCCGCTCTGACATTAGCATGCACGCCCTCTCTCATTTGGGAGATCTTCTTAAGAGTCAGGGATGATAAAAAGCTTTCCTGTCTACCGCTCTTCCATTCCTGACTTTGACTCACCCTTCCTCAGCCTGGACCTGCCTTCCCTCTAACTACGAGTCGAAGATGAAACGCTTCATTCTCTTTCTTTTCCCCCCCTCCTCCTTTTCTATTATCATGCAGTGCTAGCACAGCCCTGCTTGACATTTTTCTTTTTCTCCGGCTCTTCTCCAGTCTCTCAGTCTACACCTGCTGACACTTGAGAAACAACTGCTGTCCTATGCAAAAAAAGCAGCCCTATTTCACTGCTATTATATGCCAAGTCACCTCCGTACTCCAGCTCCTCATCGTCATGATAACGACTGTCCTTGTGGCCATTTCTTTTAATTACAAGATGATTGCTGTTCTGTATTTATAAAAGTTTTATATGGGTTAAGCACCTGTGTGGATCCATAAAAGTATGCTATCCTGCTGACACGTAAGTGTAGGAATAATATTTTTTCAAATGTTAAGGGGAGGTCCGGATGATGCAAGTATTCGATCATCTGGAACATGATGAAACCAACATAAACAGACTCAAACTTTCTGATTCTAACATGTCAAGCCTTGTTAAGATTCCTGCCCATCTTTCTATACGTTTCTCAAGAAAGCCAGGGGGCTAAAAATACATTCCTCCATGTCAGTATAACGCTCTGATAATGCAATTACACTCCTTCGTGGCTGAATGGGGAGGGCAAAGGAACATGAAAGAAGGGCTGGGAGCTCGACGGGGTGCAGCAGCTATGGATTATAAGAGAAACGTGATAATAAAATGAAATAATCAGACACTCAAGTGATTATGCTAATGAGCTCATTCCGTATTCATCATGGGTTAATCGGCATGTGGGCGAGAGAGCGGTGGTATTTTTGAACAGAAACATTTGATTGAGCTGCTAGAGAGTTCCCTCACCTCTGGTGTATGATGACCAGAAGCAAGTTAAGGATTGGAAATTATGAAATGACCTTTTAGGGGCAATTAACAAGACATAAAAGTAGTAGCATTAGCATTTTTTGTGTTAGCTATGTTGTTGTTTTAGTATATTCTGCATCATGAAGAATACATGCTGCTCACAAGGACAACACAGACCAAACTGGCTTCTTATTGGCTCATACTGTACATGAAGGCCTATGAAAATAGACATACGTAATGTACCACCAGATGAGAATTCAAATTGACCTCTGTGACCTTTGTTGTGCCGTCAGGTGATAGAGAAGAGGAAAAACGTGAAAGGTCTCGTGGATTAGTGCCTGTGTGTTGGGAAAGGGGAACTGGTCCAGGAGCCTCATCACACTGACAGCAGATTAGTGCTCGGCGGCGCCAGAGCAGACGGTGAAAGATTAACTTTGATGTGCGATTCCACACAGAGCAGCCGCTGGATATCAGCTCCCTTCAACAAATGGCCCCTTAACTCAGAGTTTGCAGCATGTGCAACCACAAGCTGCAGGATCTGAAAATCAACTTCTCTAAGAGGCAGACTACAGTGGTACAGATTCTGGGTTCGTTGTATTTGTGTACTTGGTAATATTACACCCACAATAAATCTACAGTTTCATTTTTGAATGTAAATTTGGCAGCTTTAGCTAGTGGCCATTATAACTGTATTTACTGATTGCTTTTAGTATTGATTTTTTGTTGTTCAAGGGGCACTGAATAAACTGCACACTTTTTCTCAGCCTAAGGAGTACCACTAAGCTTACAAAAACATAGATATATATTGTCTTCATGTCTCTGGAGGAACTTAAAGTCTGACAAATAACCCCTGATCATGTCAAGTCATGACACAAAGCCTGAGTTACAAACTAGACGTGTAATGTTTGAAAGAAATCAGCATCCACCAGTCAGGGAGGGTTTAACGATAGATGCTTTTCGAAGTTGCATTTTTAAATTTTTAAACCCATTTCACCCATACAACAGACTAAAAGTCACGGTAGCTCTGCCTCTTCACTTTAAATGTTGTGGAACTTTATGGAAATGCATAAATAAATCCCAGGAGTATTATTTTAAACTATTAAATATAAATGTCACAGAATAATTGAAAAAGCTCATTACCATCCGTCAGGCCTAATGTCTAATGTGTTAACCAACAGGTCAAAACCAAAAGGTTATTACATCTCCAATTAGGGAAGACAAAGATGTGTAGCAATTCCACTTCAGATGCTGGAAAATGGGAACATTTTGATATAAAAGCAATGGCGTTATCTAAACAAATCAATCTCTCTGACACAAAGCTGACTCCATCTGCTGATGTAGACCATGTGGATTGGAAGCTCCACACAACTAGTATTTGGACCCTATATTGGGCTTGTTTATGCAAAATCCCACGGACCAGAAGAACTCTTATGATTAAGCAACTAATTGCTAAAGCCTTATTATGCAGTTTTTTGATTGTGTTACTGTCAGAACAAAAGCTAAGACTCAAGACTTAATGCCTATTAAGCCAGATATATCTCAAGAATTGGAGAAAAGAAGAAAGTCTCTAGATAATACATGTTGAGTGGGGAAGATTGTTTTTTCTCTTGCTCAACCCCAAACAACTTCTAGATTCTGTTTGAGTTGTGATTTCAAAACATCTATATCAGCTTTTTACACCAAACAGCTGCAGCCCCTCATCTTCAAATCTTCTTCCTGTACAAACAAATACAGTCACGGCATGGTAGTTAATGGTTCGTATGCGATACTGTAAGTAGACAAAGATCTAAAGTCCTACAGATGATTAGTCATACCAGATAAAGATGTAAATTCAATTCCACAGTGACTGTCTTTGAAACAAGCATCAAGGTACAAAATCCAGCCGTTTAGAAAAAACAGCTGCGAAACGCGCACTTCAAAAATCTCAGTGAAACTAAGGGGAATAGCGGAGGTTTGGGATGAGACAGAAAGAGTGGTGAAGCGTAAAAATGAACTGAGCGCTCTCTCAGAGAGTGTGGACAGCCGCCAGACTGGCGACAGCAGTGCGCTCTGATAACAGCGAGTACCAGGAACCAGTGAGAACCTTTGGGGAAGCATTGGGGAAGAGCTGCATCTCTTCTAACAGCTGCTGACTGGCCCCCGGGGCAGAGCAGAGCTGCTATTAGCTGTAGCCATATCCACCATCGCCGCACCTACAACTGCGCCGCTTCATGTGCACGAGAACATCATTACTTTTTCCATTTCACTTCACGACACCTCTCCTGTCAAATCAAAAAAAGACACGAAAAATAATAACTCAGGGCCATAGGCGGAACAACAACACCACCACTGAAAGGTCATTTTAACCATGAAAATTGGTCTTGCGTCCACACAATCTATCAGTCATCAACAGGTTTATTGCTATGTCTGCTTTCACAGCAGGATTGGCTGAAACCTGAATTAAACTGACCTCGGGCCAGTAGGAGAAATTATGTGTACTTAATGACACTACGCCCATTATTTAGAACTCGAGCATCTTTGTCAATGTGGAGGACAGGCCTGCTGATGAATAATGATGTTAACACTGTGAGGACAGGCAGCGTTTTGGCTCCAGCGCAGGCCGTACCGTTAACAATCGTGACTGAATGAAGGTTATTCATTTTAATCACACTACAGCACGCCCCCCCTCCCACCATCCCAGGGGGTTGCTATATTTAAGCACTTTTTCATTCCTTCTCCTTTTTTTGGTCTTGGCTGATGGCAAGGCAATTGCTCTGTGGGACGTCTGCCCTTGAAGAATCAGACAACAGAAGGAGATATTTATACATACTGTAGATGTGGAGTGAGAGCAAGCTGTATCAAATTCAGCTCTTTCCTCTCTGCCTGTGTAGTGTTAAGAAATCAAATCACAGGTGCTTTTTCCCTATGCCTGTCTTCCAGCTTCTCTCTCTCTCTCTCTCTCTCTCTCTCTCTCTCTCTCTCTCTCTCTCTCTTTAATGTTTCTCCTCCAAAACAGAAGTGATGTTGGTTTTGTACCTGTACTCTAAGATTAGCTGCTTTGTCCTGGGGGAAAGGCGAAAGAGTTGGAACGTTCCTCTCCCATTGCACCCATTCGTTTGCCTGTTTTCTAATTGGACTTCTCCATCTGTTGAGGTCTACAAATTGTCTTGTGGGGACGCTACAGCTAAAACATCCTATCAAACACTCAAATGCATCAGGGACAGTCTTCTTGGAGCCCTGCCATATCAGGCACTGAAAGAGTAGTCTGTGTGTGTGTGTGCGCCTGTGTAATGTATAATCAGAGGTCCAGCAGCTTTCAGCCTGGAGATAAGTAGATATACAGTATACGCTGAACTCTGATTTCAAGCTGGCAGGATTGGCTACTTGGAAAATTAATCTATCTACCACATGGCAGATCTGTCAGCACGAGTGACATACTTTAATAAGAATTATTTCAAAAGACGACAACATTGATGGCTGCCTAAAACACACTGTCAGTAGTATTGACTGTATGTCATATGCAGTTCTGATGAATGTATCTCCTCTGCAATCCCCACAGTTGTTGGGTAAACAGACAAGATTTTTTATATTCTTAAAAATGGCTTTTTTGGATTCTCTTCCATTTCTCGCTTAGAGTTGTTAATGACATGGGAAATTGTGTTCCTGGAGCTTGTCACTCTTTACATCCCATTGACTGGGAGTTGAATACTCAGGAGCGAGCAGTGGGACGTGTGACAGTGTATTTGTGGTGATGATTACAGCCCATTAACTTTGATGGATGCCATTTTGTAGAAAAGACGATGGGAGTTTGAACGAACGGCGACGCAACTTGTTTTTCTGTCACCAACATGTGTACACAAATTGTGCAAAGGAGCCTGAAGAAGTAAAGTGCGCCAATGTCCATGCAAAATTGATTTTTGGATCCGAATGAGACCACTTCACCTTTGGAGGTAATTGAATGTCACATTAGAGAGGCTGATGCTGGATCTGTCTCCCCTGTGACCTCCAGAGGACAGTCGGGACCAGAGGATCCAACGTCATCACATATGCCACCAGCAGATTCACCAGGAATGTAAATGACATGGTGTGTGTGTGTTAGCATGCATGTCTGTGTGTGCAAGAAAATGAGAGTAAGCTGGTCCTGGAATTGATTGCATTGTCCGGCTTTGTTAACACTAACTGTCTGTGTGGCTTTCTTCTCTGCTCAACTCCCTCGCTTGTCTTTGCCTTTCGGCCCAAATGTGTGGCTTAGTCAAAATGAGACACACTCCATTTGTGTGTGCCCGTTATGTAAAGATAAGGCCATGCATGCCAGAAATCTAACTCTTAAGCTCCTCCGCAGGGATTACGGACAATTGGCTAAGGGGAGAAATACAAATAATAATCAACTGTTTACGGTTTTTCCGCTAATACCTTGAAAAAGAAGCTAAAATCCCCAAATGGAAATTCAATCCTTAAGCAGTTGAGATGCTCCTATGTGCGACTTTTGCAGAGACTCACACCGGCAAGGAATTCTCCAGGTGGGAGCTTTACCCACTCTTCAATAATACCCAGACAAACATATCAATCTCAAGAAGCTTTTACCTTTCCCGTTCTAAAGACAGGGTGTAATTGTTGCCTTTTTTACATCCATGAAATCTAACCAGGAGCCAGCGACAGGAAAGGATTAGGATTTGTTTTTTTGTTTTTTTTCAACTTCAGTATGATTACCTGGTGTGGCCTTGTTAGCCATTAGCCTAACTTAGCCCTTTGAATGTGTATTCACAGTAGGCTTTAAAAATATCTTAAAAACTGATTCACAAAGGTAGTCTTTTAAATTTTCATTTCTGAAGCCTGAAAGGATCTGGATACTCAAATTCTTTTCTTGAGTAAAAGAAGAAACACTCTAATGGAACCAAGGTTGTCAACATTTTTGATACTTTGGTACTTTTTGATACCTTGTGTTTTGAATTGATAGAATCTCTGTTATTTTAATAATCCACTGTATTGAAAAGTAACTGAGTTTTTTAATCATATTTTAAGCCCCCACAAGCAAAATAAATGGTAAATGGACTCAGGTGTCCACATAGGGCATGTGGCTGCAGGAGCTGGGGATCGAACCCCTGACCTTCTGAGAGACAACAGACTCAACCACTGAGCCACAGAAGGCAGCGATGGTCAAATTCACAGGTCTGTTAAACTAGATTATGAGTGACATTTGAGATGGAATACTTTAACATGGGTCAATATCCTATATCTGAAGACAATGTCTTAATTGCACAAATATACATCGCCAATGTATTCATGCAACAAATATAGTAAGCAGGAGTTTGTGAGCAATTTTTGGGAATAAAAAAATCAAACAAGAAATGAACCACTACCAAGACTTCTAAATGTGTTGCTGTGGTATCAAAAACAGGTATCAATATTATTAGATTGTTTTAATATTGCTTTAAAATGTGAAATGATGGGGTCATGAAAACATGTAACATTTGCTCAAATGTATGCATTCAAAATGAATGACCAAACGTTGGATCAAGGTTCACTGCAGCAATTAGTACATTCTATTTCCCTTATCAAATGACAGTTCTGTGCTAGCTTAATCTCAAAACTAAATTATTTGTGCAGAATAAGAAGTCACATACTGTATGTCTTGTTTAAAATAAGAGAGGTTCAAGGACAGAGCAGCATCAAATTATAAAACTCATTTAAAGAAATCCAGTAAATCCAAATAAAGTACAACCTAGCTACTGCTTGCACTCTTGTTATGTGACTTAAAGGTACAACAAACTCAACCCTTCATTGAAGCAACCACACTTTTTCAGCAGACTGTCCTGACCTCTAAAAAAGTCACTAAGTCAATGATGTACTAAGTCAGTAATCAAAATAAACTGTTGTGATAACTGAATACAGAGCTGCAGTCTGAATGCATGAGTGTGGATATAATGTTCATCTTATTTACCATTATAGTGTACGCATGATCATATTGCTATTTAGCACTAAACAAAGAACAAAGCTAAGGCTGATAGGATTGTCAGCAGTTTTTAAGATCGTAGAACGAAGAACTGGACAAATTAATTATTTGACCTGATGGTGGTGTTAGATCAAATGTTAACGGATCACCAAAGTAATTATAAGTCCTCCTGAAATGGCACATGAATGTGTTCACCAAATGTCATGCTATTAATCCAACAGTTGTTAAGAAATTTAAATTAAAAGTGCTGATCTTAATCTAACGGTGGCAGTGAAGGAAATGTCAGTGGATCACCAAAGTGAGTGGGGCTTTCTCTCGGGGGAACATGAATATCAGTTCCACATTTAGTGTTGCTACATTTAAATGTTGTTGAGATATTATAGTCTTGAACAAAGTGTATGGCATACCAGCCTTAAAGGGACAAGAAATTGTCATTCATGAAGCCAGGCCAGAAACCAGAGGAAATACTATGTTTTACCTCTGTGGGGTAGTAAATCACACTGAAATACAGACAAAAGACAGATCCTGATGTGTGCTGCCCTCAACCTGTCATGTGACTGCCCTGGATTTACCGTAGTTGGGCACGATAAAAGCATCATCACCATTTCCCTTTGAGGAGATTTAATGCTCAGTGCTTGTTCAGGCAGTTGCAGTGAACTGTTGATATAACACAGTGGTAACTCTTTAAGACTATAGTTTGTGGTAATTCGATTGTAGGACATTGTTATGTGATTGAAACTTTGACTGCCTATCAAGAGCCAACAATTTTCCAACAAACAGAAAAATAATCAGCCACTACAAATCAAGGCAATCTATCTCTAAAGCTGGTAATTAATGCAGGAGTATTGCATTGAAATCCTCTTAATTGTAAAGGTTTTGTATTGTCCACCATGAATATAGCCAGCAGTCTTTAACAGGAGCTGTAATAACAACTGATGTTTATCTCTCAACAAGCTAGCATCAAAATGTCTTTTTAATGGCTTTAAAAACACACATTGCCATCACATTACATCAGCTGAAGTAATCAGATAAAGGAGTCTGAAGGTCTGACAATTTCATTAAATAATGGCTATATGAGATCACCACTATGTCATCAATCCACCTGAGACAGCATGGACACACAAAGAAGAGGATATTAAGATGGTAATGGTGATATTGATAACACCTGTACATGAGAAATCAGTTCAATTGAAAGAGAAAAATATCGCCCCACACGCAGCACACGCCCTGTTTAGTTTCTGTTTGACCAAATGGCCTACATTAGGTGATATATTTGGCTATTTATAGAAGCTGGGCCAGGCAGGAAACAGCTGCCATGCGTCAGGGTGACAGGCTGACATCCCTCATCTCAGCAGGACCTCCCTGCCAGGCAGACGGGAGGAAGCTCTTTATACCTAAACTCAAATGGGACATTGCCTCTTATCATTCACCCTGCATACAGGAACTAATAATCTATGGAGCCCATGGCAAAGACTCGACAATGAACCTGGGTTAACAGTGGAGAGTATGGGCAGCTCAACACGAATCGCAATACAGAGATCTGTATTCCTCCTTTACAGCACACAATGTGAATCTCATTCAAGTGGGATCAGTATTGATCATGAGGAGCTTTTATTGTGGTATCCTGGCGCTGTAAACTGGCACATGATTCCTCAGCTCAGACCAAAAAATGAGATGGTTCATGAGCGGTGAAGCCGAGCTTTAAGCTGACAAATGGGCTGAATCAATATTCATGACTTTGCCATGAAGCTGCTCACGTTAGGATATAATGAATGGGCTGTAAACCAAGTTTCAATTACTGTGTGTGCATCAAAGTTTCTCTGTTTCTCTCTGATTCTGATGACAAGCAAGGTCTTTTGTTCGTCTCCACTAGATGAGAGTCTGTATGGATTTCAATGCTCACAAAGGATACGTGACAGTGACTGTTGTTAACATTACACGCTACTATACAACGAAAAGTGTGTCATCATGAAATAAATGTATGCTGCACAACATTTAAGTGCAGGCACTTCAGATCTAAGGTAACTGTCAGGTTAATGGATTTCTCTCATTTCAGCCCAGTTCATGTTTTGCTGAGAGGCTTTAAAAACAGCATAACTTTCTTTTTAAAGCCGCATCTGCAGTTATATCCCATCACTCTTCAGACGAGGTGTCAGACCAGCAGAAGTTACACCACTCTTTGAATTCTTTTCTGTTTTGTTCGCAGAGCAGACTGATGATTGCTGTTAGCTATAATCTCTGAATCTCTGCTGATCACAGATGTTGGCTTGTTGGCTGAGGGGCATTTTTGATAGAGAGACAAATGTCAGGGGGAGGGATGCTCACACTCTGGCATTATAAAAGCTGGCACCGTTTCAAGATATTGTGTTTGCTATGCCGTCCCATGTGCTTGAGAGGAATAAACGGTAAAAGGAGCCATATAACCCTCCCTAGACTCCTCACAGCGAGGAATGGGACTATCATCACCTTTCTCACCACTTTTTATTCCTAAATCTGTGCTGTATAAGCTGATTTTGAGGTCAAAAAGAGGGCAGAAACTAGTTTGGGTCTGGGAAATGCAGTATAATGAATGTTAGTCCCATTTTTACAATAGTGAAATCCAGGGCATCTAAAAATAAAAAAAACAACTGCTTCTCCCTCACCCTGCCACCTATGCAGGGTGCCATGTAATGTTTGGACCGGCGTAGCTGATATTAAAAATGTTGCAGCTCTTCATGACAACAGTTGAGTGCCGATTAACCTAAGCGTCACACTAAAGTAAGAAGTGCAAGGCCAGTGACTTGCATATGTTTTGTCTATAATTCATTACAGGGAATTTTCTCACAATGCTAATCTGACCATTTGGGAATTAATGGTATCATTTCTTTCCTCTGTTGTTGCAACACTATGTGGAGTTATTAATTAGTTCTCTGACCTTGAAGAAAAACCCTCAACATGAAGATTCAAACAAGTGGGGAAAAAAGGAAAATGTTAGCAGCTGTTCTTGAATATTGTCTGCCGTGTGTAAAAATGTTGTAATGAATGTGATGTCTGTCTAAAATTAAACATTATGAAACCACTGAAACCATGTTAAGCTCTTCTGAGAATAAGGGGGCAGTACAGTGGCTGAGAGAGCTAATGCACTTAAGCTTAAAAAAAAATAGTTCATGTTCGTATTGAAACAGGAATAGTTCAATATTCTTAGACAATACATTTCTTTACATTCTGGCCAAGGGATAGCACAACAAGTCCATTAGATACATAGACAATCACAACAATGTTGGCGATTATCAAGGCTGTCATTAGGATATTAGTCTACATTTTGGGGGGAAATTATGTGACAGCAGTAGCCATTTAGCTTAGCCCAGCATTAATACTGTAAGAGGAGCAGCTAGCCTGGCAATGTCCAAAGTTAACTTAATGTGCCTCCCAGCCACTCGGTGTTTCTAATCACTGGAACACGTTATATCTTGTTTTTTAATCTGTACAAAAAAAGTGGAGTAAAAATAACCCATTGTTGTTTTACAGGGCTTCAAGGCTAAACGCAGGGACAAAGGGAACGCAGGTGGTAAAACAAATAAAGTCCTTCACCACATTGATACTAGGTCACACACACACAAACACAGAATACAAAAAACGAAAGAATAAAATCCGCTGGTTGGGGAGGAGAATTCAAACATTTCTCGTATAATTTTATAATCAAAAACTGTCAAGTAATCATGAGGTTGAAAAAGTATAGACCTTTATTTTTTGGTGGTGCTGAGAATATATTTAAATGACAACTATGAAAGATAATTACATTAATCTCATTTATCATGGCAGCTGGTTCTTCTGTACATGATATTTTGTTATATTTTGACCATTAAGAATTAAAAGTGTGAGATCAATACTGATGATTCTGACCCTGGTATGTATTGTATTTTATAAAATGTATTTGTTGGTGTGAAGCATCTTTAGTGCATCTCCTGGTCAATAGAAGATTAACCTTTTGTCATCAGAGCTATAATAATAACTTTATGTATATAGCACCTTTAAAAACAGATATATAATAGTATTAGTTCAAGTGGGGCTTAGGGCTTTACGTAATAATTTATGCATGAGGCCTGATGATCCCAAAATCAAGCTTACTTTTTTTTTGTAGAAAACATTAAAGTAATGATCACATGATAACTACATGGATTTAATCCTGATCACAGTGTAATTTAGAAGACGAAAGTGAAGAGAATCCTTTCTGAATACTGTTGTACATCTCAACAAAGTGATGAGGAGGCATTATGTGTGTCTGCATACCAATCTCCATGACCAGACAAGCACTTTCCATCTGTATGTTAATGCTGAGTATGTAAATAAGCCGTGCAGTGTTATATAGGAGGAGATAGCTGCTGGGTTTGTCTTCTTCATTTTCACACTATTTGATCTCATCGCACACTCCACATCTGATATCTTTTACAACATATCAACTTTCAGGATAAGACGTTGTCACAAAGGATGCAACATTTTCTCGTTGTATTCATTCGCTGGGCTGGCTGGCTCGGGGTTTCTAGGCTTTTAGATTGGATGGAAGCAGAGTCAGGCAGAGCAAGTGCTTTCTAACAACAATGAAATTGAGGTGATGTGTTTTCTCACATATCTCCTCATTTCCTAATGCAGTGATGCTGCATTCATTCAGACTAACTTTAATCTTGTTCTGGAAAATTCCATTAATCTTGGTTGTTGCTTGCAATACAAAATAGAAGATGAAAAATGCTGAGCAGTGGAGAAAAACACTGATGCCATAATTTATGTCCTCACACTACGTTACCCAGGCCCAAGTGCAGAACATGCTAGTCTATTTCCCTGCTTAATGCAGCACATTCAAAGTGAATTACCCCTTGCATGGAATGAGTGTTATTGGCGCTGCCTCGAAGACTGGGGTTGTCAAAGAAATCGAATAAAAAAGAGGGACAGCCATTTTGTCCTTGCCATATAGATTATTTATCAATCTGACCATCTGCAGTGACGCATGCCTGCTTTAAAAGTCAGTTCACACACACACACACACACACACACACACACACACACACACACACACACACACACACACACACACACACACACACACACACACACACACACACACACACACACACACACACACACACACACACACACACACACACACACACACACACACACACACACACACACACACACACACACACACACACACACACACACACACACACACACACACACACACACACACACACACACACACACACACACACACACACACACACACACACACACACACACACACACACACACACACACACACACACACACACACACACACACACACACACACACACACACACAGTATCCTCACATCAACCTAGCAGCTGGACGTAATCTGTTTTCCCCTCCAGGGTTCACTGATCACAAATACATATCCTTTTCCACATTGTATTACTCAATAAAAAAATATATCTACAATCATTAAAATGTAATTTAGGTGCAAATGAAAGCCTTTGAATTTTCTGAAGTACATAAATATGATGTCATAAATCTGTAGTATATGAAAGCCTGTAAAATGTTAATCATTCAACCCACACCTCCAAAACACCCTTTTAAATCCCTGGCTGCCAGTGTGAAACAGTTTCGGCGTGACTAAAACAAAGAGAATAAAGAAGATGCTGGGGCTTTCGTATAGCAGGAGTAAAAAAAAAAAAAGCCCACAGATTTTGTCTTTCACAATGATCCTACTCTCCCCTGATTCCACCCCTCGATCTCACTCCTCCATTTCACAGTCATTTGCATGGGCAGACAGGAACTCGCGCTGAACACATTTCAGTGCCAGGTCCCCCTCATTAAGTCACCTGTCACTTCAGGACCATTATACCAGCCTCGTATTAGCATCACCTCTCCTCACCAATAAAGCACCTGGAGGGGCGCTGCAAGCCTGCAGGCTAATGGCAGCCTACACATCTCACAGCAGCCACTTCTGCTTCACACAATAATACATCACATCTCTCATAATGGATTGCTGATTTTCATAATGTGCATAACATACATAATGCCAAGTGGTGTAATGTATTCTACTGAACACAAAAATTACACCCATTGCGGTACATAATCAAACACACCAAATGTTCTCGCTGACTGTCATGCTCGGTCGAGAGAAGAAAAAAAAAGAGTGAAAATCCTCTGCAATGCCTGCCAGGGGCATGCTAACTTATTCCATCATACAAGTATATCATCAAGACTGCGTTTGTTATCTCCTGGGTACAGATACTGCACAGGCCCTCCAGATTGTTCCTGTGTATTTCAATTACATGTGACATGCAGTGATGGGTTTGGACTTCAAAAAGCTTTGATCTGCATCAGAGAGATCCATGAAGCCGATACTTTGCATTGTATGCTTTGATTGCCATTGGGTGGAGGTGTCAAAAGTCACAAGCATGATAATGGTTATACTTGTGCTGGTTTATGGGCTCTACAGTGACCCTCATGTCTGTTAACCTTGCCTCCTCTGTCTTATAAATCCTAACCAGAGAGGTTTATAGGGGCTCACTTGTCAAGCCTTTCCAGCCGTATTTGGTGGGTGGAGCTGAAGCACCGACAAAATACATGGTGATAAATTCTGCAGCTGTTGACTGAGCACAATGTACAGCTGTGTATTTTGCACTGAGGCCAATGCACTAACTAGATGTCACGACGAATCACCAATTAGAATCATCCTCATCCTATCATTCCTTTATGCATAACCTGAAGGCAACTGCCGAAAGAAAGATTTTGATAAGAGGAACGGAAGAAAAGTGTGTGTTAGTGTCGGAGGCCTCTTACGTCTATCAAAGGTAATGTGTGTTAGTGTCCAGCGGAACATTTGTGTCTCTACGCCAGACTAAAGCATGTCCTCCCCACTCTTCTTCCCTTGTGGGTTGCGCTTGACTTCCACCGTTTTCACAGCTGCTCTCAGCAGTGCACTCCATTACACCTTAAATCACTTAAAAGATCTGAAGCACCAAAAACTCCCTCTGCAGCTAATTCACCCTGACTGTGAGGATCATCTAGAGAAAACAAGAGCAAGAAAACACTGCAGCATCTGATTCAAGCCTAATAAAGTGCACCGCTATCTTTAAATTGGAATCTATCGCTGCCTTAAATGCACAGTATCAAATCAAGTCACTAAATTATACACCCAGATGTTGGTGCACCTTTTAAAGATACTGCAAAACACCATAACAGAGACAAAAATGTCACGTATTTTACACCCAGTCACTCAATTGTTGAACCTCTTGGCAGCAGCATTCTGACAGAGGCGGATCCTTCTTTGTTGGTATCCGAAAGCAGCCACAGAGATTAGCCTCAATAAATAAGGAGGGATAAGTGGGTCTTGTCCTGTGTTTGGTGGCACAGAGCAGTAGACACACAGAGGTGTGACACGCAGCTGCACAGAGCTATTGATTCTCCGCTGGTCTCCAGGCACCCTTCCTTTTCATTCAGGCTGCCTGCCAAGTGCCTCTGAACAGGAGCCCCTGCTCCCCCAATGTCTGCACGTCTGCTTAAGCACAATCAATGGGCCATCAGCAGGGGAGGGAACGCAAGCCTCTGTCTTTACTTCCACAGGGTGTGAGGCAGGGAAATTGAAAATATATGTAGTGGAAACGCATCATGATACCATGCAGGAAAAAGCATCATTGACTATCAGACTGAAATCAAACCGTTTCAAACGCCTCAAATGGCGGTTACAGCCAATAGCGCAAAGCTAGTCTCTAAAGAGCTTATTTGCAAGCCAAGAAAAGACTTGCCCATTTTAAATATCACTCAAGTAACTATTTGTCAGATGGGGATTGATTTATCTACATGCTAAGATCGGAAACAAACCATCAGGGAAGCTCATTTCACCTGATCAGTTAAAAATGTGAAGGTTACAGGGCGAGAACTCAACAACAGTGTTTTCAGCACACAATGACAGCCACAATTCAGCTCTAATGCTTGTGGGAGATGTGTTTTTTAAAAGCACACCTGAAGACAATGATGGATCATGAGAAGGAGATGACTATGTCTCACAGTGATAGGTATTCAGCCTCTCCTCCGGTGGTCCACTCTGCAGCATTCTGCACCACTGCAAGGCTTCAGTTTAGGTTGCAAATCTGTCAGCCCGGCTGTCATGGTTCACAATAGAGTGACAGAAACGTCCCCATTACCAAGGACGTTTCAGTTTTGTTCTCGCGCAGCAGAACATCTTTTTCAAATCCATCTTAAGCAACACAAAAAGGGGATTCCGAGCTCAATGCAGCGATATCTTTGTTGTTCCAAAAAGATAAATAATGTACCCTCTTACACAACTCTTCTTTTATCCGTGCTTTAAATCCAAATGGAAAGTCTGGCCAATGCAGCATTAGGTTAAGGGTGGAAATCACCAGATCGTGCTTTTTACTAATTATGTTCTCATTGGTCATTTTGTGGGTAAGCGGTGGTTCGACTGGTATTGAGTGAGTTCTGGGAGAAGCTTTATGCCATTAAGAAGACAGGAAATCCACTAACTAACTCACTATCATTTGCAGCATGATGCCAGATAGAGTGGTGTGTGACTCTAAGAAAAGATATATGATCAGAGAAAAAATGATCAAACAAATGTTGCCTGCAAAGCTAAAACAGGTGCAGAGAGGCTGCATCAATGCAGATATGAGGGCAGACAAAAAATGAAAGTATCAAACACATGAAAAGTCAAGCATATGACTCAACATGTTCGAATGAAGCGTGAGCACTTCTGTTCAACCACATTAAATGCAGAAAAGGGTCAATTTAAAGCCTACATTCACAGAATATTCTCACATCTCAAGCACACACATCCTGTATATTCAAACATATAGCCATGAAAAAAAAAAAAAAACACACACATGCGAACACACAGAGGAGCTCACACAGGTACCACACACAACCAGGGGCAATTTGTGTTACAATGTTTGATGTTTTTACATTGAAATTAAAAGACAACATTATTTCAACAGGACCTCATTTGTGTGTCATGAGTGAAGTGGGGGGCATGAGGACTAACATTAGCTGTTTAATCTCGTTTGTGCAGCAATGAATACCAGCACAAGCCATTACATTCTATCAAAAATATGAAAAAGTATAGATTTTTCACATTGTTCAACATAAAAAAACATGCTTTGTGTAGCCAAACCCCACATTCACATTTACAATCTGACACATGTAAAACAAATAGCAGCCAGTAGGCTCACTGACTCTGCTGACACAACTTTTCAGCACCTTGGATAGCGCTGGAGCCCAGAATATCTGAGCTGGAATGAAAAGTGGTAATAATAACAATACTAATAATAACCCACGTCAAGCAGCTGAGCGGCTGAGTGCGCTCATCAATACAAATTAATTTGATGTAATCATCTTAACCACGTTTAATTATTTTATGCTACATCAGCACAAAGTACAGCTGAGGTTGTTCATGAGCATGAAATTAGCATTCAAATATTTACAGTAGCTCGTTAAGGAAGGAGTGGAAAGAGAGACTGGATGAGAAGCAGAGGGGAGAGGGAGGGGAGAGGTGTGGGTGTCTATGTGTGTACTTTGTAAAGCAGCCTACTAATTTTATAATTACTCGTTTGCTTCAATTTAGTCTTAAAACTCTGTGCTTTTCTGATTCTGATCCTTAAATGTCTCCTGTAAGGTACATTTTGTTTTATTTAAAAGACCTCTCATCTGTCAGCTGATTGGCCAGTGTGTGTCTGTCCATGGCGGTAACCTTTCCAAATAAGCGCATCAAAAAGAGACCCTCGGAAACAGGCAGGGAGGAGGCCCAACCTCAAAGGCTGCTTGTGTGGTGCAGGCTCATTGATAGGCAGTGAACATGGCAGTGAATGGCGCCCACGCGCCTCTATAGAGCAGAATCTTCCTTCCCCTTTATTGGCTTAGCAGCGCTCGAGGCCATTAATATGTCAAGTAAATGTAAATGCACACCTGTGGCATGCAACAATTAGTGACAATGACCGAAACATCTTTCTAAGCCTCCAATTGGTTCGCTAAGCTTATTTCATACTCATCAAAAACTAAAAATATTAAAGAGACCCAACTAATGCATATTACTACAAGCAGTTGAAGAATTGGCGTTATGTGTTATTTATAAAATGTGACTGTTCCAAAAAGCAATAAGCCAAATAAGACTATAAGTTATGGTGTAAATGCTGAGCTATACGGGTTTACTGGTCTTATATGCAGCCACCTACCCCAGTGTTGTCATGGTGACAATGGTGTACCAAAACGCGGCAGGGATACTGGTGAACTTGCTGGCTGTGGAGCCTTTTTCTGCATAAAACATGACCGTCGCAAAGATAATGATGGCCATGGTGAGGGAGAAGAGGAGGAAGCCCAGCTCGGAGGCGCAGCTCTTCAAGGTGTAACCCAGGATGCGCAGCCCCGCGGAGTGCCGGGAGAACTTGAAAATCCGAAAGACTCGGAAGACTCTAAGCGTGACGAAAGCACCGCTCACCTGGTCGTTGTCGGTCATGACCAAGCCAATGTAGTAAGGCATGATGGCGACCACGTCAATGACGCTCATCACACTTTTCATGAACTTGTAGCGACTTGGAGCTGCGATTAAACGCATGAGATACTCGACAGTGAATATCATGACGCACGCCGTGTCCAAACAAAAGAAAGCCAGCGCGTAACGGTCTCCACAAGACAGCTCCTTCGACCTGTTGGGCATAGTCCCACAGGGAACCGTCTCCACCACGTTTGCCATCACTGATATGGCAATGAAGAAGCCTGTGACGTAGTAGAAGACCAGAGCTAAGGTGCTGGTGTGAGGATTTTCAAAAGCCCGCCACAAGAACTCACGGTACGTCAGGTTTACCGGCGTGACGTCATTGCTCATGTCCATCTCCTCGTCATCTTGAAGTCTCTCTGCATTTTCGCGCCTCCGGTCCTTGTACTCCTCATAACAGCAGTCCCCAATGATCTCAGGGATTATACCGAAGAAAGCCAGCTCCTCGTCGTAAGCAGATATGCATTCTTGGCGCGGATAGTGCAGTTTCCCCGTGCGGTAAAAATTCAGGACATGTCGAAAGATGTCAGGGTCACGGTCAAAAAAGTACTCATTTGTCTCCTCGTGGAAGAAGAAGTCTCTCTCCGTGCTCCCAAGCAAAGTGTCCGGGTACCTCTCCAAAGTGGTCCGCCACGTCTGAAACTTAGTCCCACTCACGTTGAGGATGATGAGTCCGTCCTGGCCTTTTTTCTTGTCTTGGGGAGGGATGGGCATGGGAGTGCTCGCCACGGGCATCCATCCTATGGCCGCCGCTCGGGCGAACGGGAGCCATGCCGCTACACCTGCTGCCATGCTGACCTGTAGTGTTTAATATAACCCTGGTCCGGTTTTCACAGTGCTATGGCTCACAGATGAATAGCATCTGCAGAGAGAACAGCACATAGAGACACTAATGGTTAAGGATTCCAAGCACCTATGGTTAACAGAATAAGACAGAAAACACATAGACCCGTTTACTTCTACGGACACTGCGCATAGCACTGTTGAGTATCAATCTCAAGCCTTTTCCTCAGTTAGGCTATGACAGCCTACTGAGGGAAAGGCTTGAGATTGATACTTGCGGCAGAATATACATTGGATTTCTAAAGAGTCCCTGTCAATAAGCGGATAGATTTCTTTTAATGAAAATCTAAGTAAGGGAAAAGCACCCACCTTAGTGAAGGTTGTTCTTTAAACTGCATCCACTGTGAGTTGAATAAAATCTTCTGGAGACAATACTTGCGATTCCGCCTCCCATCTATCTGTCACTGCAGACACACAAGAAAGGGAAAACGACAGAAATAACCCACGTCGTATCAACAAGTTAAACAATTCAGGAGGCAGTTAGTCGGCACAGAGTGGTCATTCGTCCGAGCGCGATCTTTCCTCCTCTCTCTCTCTCCTCTCCATCCGCAAGGCAGCGGCGCTCAGTTGCATGCGTTTTTCTCTCTCGTTGCAGCTACTCCTCAATAAACTCCTGTTTCTCTCGTCGACTGCAAGACCACCCTCCCCCTCTCCTCACCACCAGCGAGCCCCGACTGTCGAGAGAGGAGAGAGAGAGAGAGAGAGAAAGAGAAAAAAATATATATGCAGAGAGGAGTGGTCCTATCTGCACCCAGAAATTCCTCTGCTGCTTCACTGTGGGGGGACTAAACAATGCGTAACGGTGTCCTAAGTAGGCGGCATCTCCAAAAGCTCAAGTTAACGCTTATGTTTGTGTTTGCTCCTGCTGCACACCGTGAAACCTCACACTAACCCCAAATGTATATTTCGTAAAATCGAAAAAAAGGTTTCTTATCGAGATTTCACCAACGACATTTATACAGAAAGTCATTTCAAGTTTTCATCCTTTAAGTAAAGAAAATATTAATATGGGGATTTAAAATCATAAGTCCATACCTCTCAGTCTGGAGAGTTTAGAGCGATTTTATTGTTTGTATTACGTTTTCTAAAACTATTACAGGATATCCATGAGCTTGGTTTCCAGGCGAGAAAATCTATTGATTGTAATATTTAGGCTTAAATGGATTTTATGAGAAGTAAATATAAGATTTAAGATCCGCAACAAATCGTGATCAATAATGTTTCCTGGATTGCATCGTCCTGTGATGCCGTTCAGCGAAGTTACACATCTTAAAAGGTCAACATCATTGGGCTTCACTGCCGTACTGACATTTTCCAAAATAACCATAATCAATGAAATGTCTCTTGTGCTCTAACACAACACTGACATCTCAGAGGGGGATTGAGGCAGCTGCGTCCACTGTGAGGCATGTGATACAGCGTGGACCATATTTGATTTTAGATCTACGCAATAGGATATATAGAGCACATTCCCACTTAGCCTCGAGCATGCTTTACCCCCGTTTTTACGTTTTTGTTTTGTTTTTTGTTTTCAGCACCATGGACAGCACCAGAGCTTTCAACATGACTGCAGACACTAACTTGTGCCTCTGTGTGTGCGTGTCTGTTACAGTTTCCTGGCGTGTTTTACACTGTAGTCAGTTTACTGTAAATGTTTTCCAGCTTCAGTTAAGCAAATAAGGGGTTCAGAGTCATGCTGAAGTTCAATCAACTGCTGAGCTTTGAGGAAATGGACCCTCTCTTTGACCATTAACTTAGAGTCACAGTTACCAACGAAATGAGGTGTAGATTCATCCTCTTTTGACATATCACCCCAGCTGTTGCTCTTATTTCCAACACTTTACTGTGATTAAACAAGTCAGAGGAAATTGTTTCTTAAGGAAAGTTGGAGCTAAAGTTATAGTGATGCCAATACTGCAGTGTCAGAATCAGCCCGGTAGCCTAAAATGCAGTACAACAGCGGCTATGTCAGTCAATGCACCATCATTAACAACTACGAGTTAAATGTTGGTCAAAGCTAACAAAATGTTAGCAACCACTATTTTACCACCAATATTATGTATATATTTTGATTGTACTAGCAGTACTCTGTAACATATAATACTCTACTCTTAATATTTGGAAGGAAAATAGTATTGAACATCTCTAGTAAAAGTGGCAGCTGATGTACACATTCAAAGTGGCACCAGTCAGACCTGTTGTGCCTTTTTGCACTCCTGATCTTCAGCCAGTGCTCTTCATCCACACCCTCCCTCTGGTCCCCTCTGGCACGATGCAGAGCTTTTGTAAGATGAATGCACGGGACTGTCAGAAGTCCCATTAGTGTATGCTGAGCATGTCAGAGCACACTCAGTTTGAGCAGTCAGGCCCAGGGGCTATGTATTCATCGGGGCATTTAAATATTCCAGCGGTTGCCAAATGGCACCAAACGCAGGCCTCCCAGCTGAGCGGGATGCCAGTCTTGCTGCAAAGCTTGTCACAGCACAGATAGCCACTGTGTTTTCACTTAAAAGGTAGTCAAAGTGGTTATGTAGCATTCGCATATCCTGCAATTTAGGCAAAGCATAGCAATTTGTCAAAAAATGCATTCCTAACAAAACATGGTGATATTTGCTTTAGAAAAGGAGTTTGGGTGTGTGAAAGAACATGTCAGCTTTTTTTTTTCGTTCCTCACAAATCAATTAGCCTTTGGTTAGTAAATTCTCTAATTGTTGAAGTTTTTCCAACAAGTAAAAAAGCAGTTTTATCTTGAGATATCCTCAAAAAAAAGCACCAGATAAACTAAAAAAGGGAAGATGTTTTGCACTGTCGTGATTTGTGTTGTATAAGTGAGGTCAGAATGACATCATGCAAGGTGCTGACATACTTAATGAACACGCTCTATTTCAAGAAGTTCCAAGGTCATTCAGATGATTGATGTTGACACAAGGCCGTGCAGATGATTTAATTGCGTCGTCTGTGTGTTTATGGATTTACTCTTTGGATCCAGTAATTAGCATGCGTCCTTAACAAGGTTGAACAGCTCATCCGGTGATTTTGTGGTATTTGGCATGGACATCAGTTCGAAAAAAGGGAAACAATTAGTGCATAAGCATTTAAAAAAAAGGAAAAATTATGTTTCTTCTGGCTTCTAGAGATAGTTATTCACATTTAGGCTCCTGTCCAGGGTGCTGGCTGACATTTGAACTTGTACCACTCAAGTGATGCTGTAGCATTTGGGATTAGGTTGTGTAACAGGATACATTTTGTAAACAGGTCCTTAAGTATGCTTAGTGTAGCAACGCAAAGACATGCACCCAAAACAAACAAACACACACACACGCACACAGACT
This sequence comes from Tautogolabrus adspersus, assembly GCA_020745685.1. NCBI lineage: Eukaryota > Metazoa > Chordata > Actinopteri > Labriformes > Labridae > Tautogolabrus > Tautogolabrus adspersus. The sequence continues at coordinate 22,907,884 of CM036539.1, forward strand.
GTCCTTCAGTAATGAAGGATCAAACACACACAAACACAGACAGCCTGTTTTTTTCTCTCTAGATCCATTAACAGTAACAGTCTCTGACTGTAGTACGCTGTTGTGGCCCACACACATCTGTTTTCTGTTTTCTATATTTAGTCAGGTCCAGCTGACTGATTAAACAGATGAGTTCCCTTCAATGGAGACGTGCCAGGGTTTGTTAAAGAAGAAGCAAAGGGACAGACACCATTTGATCCGGGTCATCAATACAGAAAGTGAAACTATTTGAAATTACTGAAGCGAATTTGTAAGTTCAAGCCAGAAATATTATGAGCAGAATGAATCAACTACTTTGCCAATGTTTGCTTCAATGCCTTTAAAGAAAACCATACAGGCCAAAGCTCTGTCTGTTTGCACTGGGATGGTAGTGGGACAGAGTTTAACCCTGTAATAAACTTTATTTTTATGGAGCATTTCAACGAGATGCAAAGTTCATGACAAGCGATAAAAGGGTAATAAATTAAAAGCCAATAGGATGAGCTGTAAAAATCCCAGAAAGGGAAAGAAAAAAAGGTTAGAGACGAATTAAACAGGCAAATTACACGCTGTAGCCTATTTCAGGCCTGGAAACACCCTGGTATGTTTTATGACATGCCACTAATGAAGTCATGAATCGTGTTCATGACCTCTGGGCACAATGACACGCTGATATCCTCAGGTGAACAGCCACACCGCAACACAGCTCCAACCACGTCATCTGCCTCAGCTGCCTCCGCCTCTCCTCCCCTCTAATGAGTTATTGACCCCCCACGGATGTGTAAAATAGAGTAGGTCTTCTTGTTTCTTTATAGCACATAGCAGCTGGTGTGTTTGTGTCTGCATATCTCTGTGTCTGTGTGTGTGCGTTTAAACATGCTTGCGCTCATGTGTGAAGCTATTTATATGCGGGTGTTCAGGGAAAGGGAGTCGCCCAAAGAGGGATTCTGATGTTTGTGCTCGAGGACTGTATGACTCGTTTTATCCCTGTCAGGATTGCTGGGATAATCTGTAATTTAACAACTGTCGGTTGTCAAAAAAGCTACAAATAGGCTGTATTGGTATGAGTGGTTCACAGGACTTATAATGCTACCTCATTTTTTTTAAGCATCAAAGGTATATTAAGTTTTTTCCACTCTGCTGCTATAAGAGACAATCAAGTAATTTACACCATTACAGGCTGTCAAAAGCTTCTGTCAAAATATAATCTAATGCGTTACGATAATTCTGTAGTTTATATACGGTACATTCTGAACGTGAAACAATGAAATGGTGTTCCACCCACTGGCGCGGTTTTAATTGTTTTTCACCTCGCTCCTTCACACTGTGTCTATAGGGAAAGTAGCTCTTGTCGTGTGGTGGAGAGGTGCAGAAGGGATTAGAAGAGAACGGGAGGTGTCTGTCACTGTGAGTGTCTGTGCCTATAGCTAAAGCACACACACTTCAGCATGTGTGTGGGGCTTTGAAAACTCCTCGAGTACAGTTCATCACTGCATGATCAGAAGTCCCTTAACTTCCACTGCACGCCGTCATGTGGGCTGGGAAATGTAAAGTTTGGCCGTGAAGTTAAACTGAACCACACTTTGCCTCTCCTTGGCTTGTCAGTTAAACCTTGGAGTGTTTCTTTTCTCGACCTTGTTGCACTGTAGAGAAATACAGATCTGCTTGTATCTGCTGTCTGGGTGTAATTAAAACTAAAAGACAGCATGGAGCTCCACTTTCAAACACTCATTGAAATACTGGTTTCTTTTTCCAAGGACATCGCATTGTTTAGCTGCCTCTTCTGTTGAACACAAGCGCAGAGGTGTTGAGCAGATGCTCTGTGAACGTCGAAGCTTTAAACAGGCTCACACTGAGTGTGCAGCAACAGCCCAAATTGAAATTAAACTGCAGCCAGTGTTGAAAGCTTTTCATTCCAGATGCTTCTGTGCACTGAGGTGATGGCTAAAATAGCCAGAAACCAGCTGTTAAGTTCAGCTTTGGATGAAATCAGACATTAACCAGCAGATTCAGAGTTCATTGTCTATCATTGATGCTCATAAATTTGTTTGACGGTTATGTTGGAGCTCATGGGATTGCATCCAGGATAGAATAAAATAATAATCTAAACTTCTCCTGCATTGAAATCGTACAAGTTTGGCAGATGTGTCGTACTGTTTCATTGGATTATGTTCAGACTATTTCACCTGATTGATACTTGACTGTTGCAGGCTTTAATGTGTTTGGCTCGGACGATAATGTTCAATCTATTTTTCTGGATCTGCTTCTTGTTTCTTCTTAGATGATTTGAACAGGGTGACAGTCAGTATTTATATTCATATAAATATCAACATGCTCGGGCCAGTGTTGTTTTCCTCCACACTCCCTAAACTCCTCTCTAATCCCTTAAAATACATTAAACTTGTTTTAGACATTCAGCTTTTTTTCACCAGACCGTCTGGGATAAGCTTTAATTCCTAGATCAGCCTCACCTTCATTAGATGCTCGACAGAGAGTTAAAAGGTCAGGAAGGGATGGGACTTGGTGGCAGGATTGTTTGTTTGGGCGCTGACAGTGTGGGCTTCTCCTGACGTCATTTGTCGGTACTTGGCATAGGCCAGCCTGGCCAGTGACATTTGCTTTCCCACCATGTGGCCCCTGTTCTTTGAGGCCAGATGGCAGATGATGCCTCCAAAGCAGACGACACACAAACACTCGTGCTAGCGTATCTGTACAAACACACACACACACACACACACACACACACTTTCACAGACACATTTACATAAGCACACACACACATCCTGCTCACAATCAAGTTTCCCTTCACTCAGCAAAGAAAGGGGCAAAGCAACAGATCGATTTGTCACCCAAAATAATTTATAAAGTCCTGATGGAATGCCAGAAAGTAAACTTGGGGAAAAGTGGATGTATTATGATTGGAGCCGGGGAGATCGATGCTCTCCTCTCTCTGTGAGGCTCAGCTTGTTTGTTCAGGGTGAAATATCATCATGAAAGCACAGCACAAAGCTCCTCCACCTCCTTTTTATCCTGACTGCAAAATGTGTTTCTCCTCTGCTCTTTGTCTCACGTCCCCTCCTTTTGTTTTCTGCTTGTATCCCTGCCCAAGTCCCATAAGAAGGAGTCATCAGTCATCTATGAAAAGTAGTGGGAAAACAAGTGAGCTTAGATTTGTCGTTGGGTCCGATATCTTATGATGTCGTCCACAGGCCGGGGGAGAAAAGGGTTGAAAAGCAGCAAAACACTCTTTGTGGGGTGAATTTAAGTGTGAACTATTAACCCTGCTGGGAGGAGGCAAATCAATTTCCTCCCTTTGAAGCATTTATCAATCATAAGCATCGCAGCTTGAAGGAAGAGTAAATGAGGGAGGGCTTTCTCTAAATACATCATATCGGTAAAACTGTGATAAGCATCAACACTTTAATCTAAAGCTTCTATCTGCCGCTGTTGTAAAATCATCTGTGCTGTTCTAAGAGGCACACCGACCACAGAGACACAGGATATTATTATATGGACAGAGAGACGATGATAGGGAATGCGCACAGTGATCAATCCATTAGAGAGCCCAGTGCAAGCTGCTTCTCTGAGCATATTTCATTATTTCCACATTCGCTTCCCACTGACTTTGTTGTGTAACTCACCAGACTATAAGTGAACAATTATTTTCTGTAGGGAATTGTGCCCGAGCAATTCCAAATTTGACCAAATGCATGCACACTGCATCACGTATGGGGCTTGTCTTTAACGACACTTAAAGGGGAAAGGTGACATTTTGAGAAATGTTTTTGCCTCTTAAAAAGTGCATTTTATGAGAATATTCATCTCTATTTACAGATTCTACATAGAAATGTAGAATCTGTACACAGGGGCCATGATTTTCAGAAAGTGAACTGTTCTGTTTCCTTTTGTAGAGCATTTGCACACCAAGCTGCAATGACCAATCACGGATCAGCAGGCTTTTGCGTAAATGTAAACTGGCAGAACGGTCCATGTGGATAACAATAAACAGTCGATAGTTAACGCACTAATGACATACCAGCTGCCATGGCGGTTTTCCTGTAATGCTTTATCTGTCTCTGTAAACCAAATACCTGCATAACAATTAGGCAAACAATCCATTAAAGATCAAACATTTAAATTTGAGCTACATATCTGCTTGACGCTGTATGGCGAAAAGCAATCAACGTTTAAATTCCCTGACTACCTGAAACGTTGATTAGAAATGGTTAAAACCCACCACCATTCAACAAGCAAACATTTTAAAAGTTGTTTTCTTCTCCTTCCTCTTAAGGACAAACTTGAGGAAGCTGGACTTTTTACAAATCTGCATCATGATGTTGTTATTTTGGCAAACTTTTCCCCATGAGTGTCAAGTAAATCACATTGAAATTGGTTTCTTTTTCGGGCTCATACCGCTTAAGTGAGCCAGAGTGAAGCCCCAGTATAGCTTACATTCTACCGTTGAACTGAGACTCTACAGATGAACGGGCACTACTCCGGGATGTTATGGTCAAAGAATTGACTGCGTTTGCATTGCAGATTTAGACTCTGCACAGAAAAGGAATTCTTGCCTGGAAGTCATTTAACACTAACCTCTGGCTTCACCAGAATTATTGAGAAATTCACATCTGTCACCAGAGGCATAAATCGTCTATCAGGCGATAATAGCGGAAGATTGTGAGAATACTGATATATCTGTCAAATTAATATTAATCATTAGCTAAGCTTAGCATAACGAATGAAAGGGGAGAGAAACAGTTAGAAGGGCTAAGCAGCTGAAGAGTGAAACAAAAGTAGTAGTTATGTAGTCTACAAAGGGAGATGAGTTCCTGGTTCAGAGCAATAACTTCCTGTACTCTCCTGGTTGCCAAGAATTAAAAAAAGATCAACTTGCAGGCCGATTTTGTTACCATTTTAAAAAGCCAAATTATCGTTGTCCTCTGTTTTTAGTCTTTGTGCTAAGCTAAGCTAGCAGGCTGGTGGCTATAGCTTCACATTTAAAGAAAAGCTATTAATAAGGTTTTAATCTTGACTTTATAATCTATCAGGGATTTCACAAGATGTCAAAGGATTCCTATAAGGTTTAGATTAGAAAATCAGCAGCTATTTCCAAAGTAATATATTAATATAGAACTGGTATAATCAGCATTGATGGTGTTGAGCAGTGAATATGAAAATACCTGTATAGATAGGCTTTGTGTCATAAACTCAATAGAAATTCCATTGAGCACACGATTGTGTAACCCTTTAAAGAAAATCTTTACATGGAACAGCTTGATACAAAGATAATGATGTATTTCAGTGTTGCAGAGAGAGCAATAAAGCAAATGAACGGCTGAGCTGCAATGAAGAACGAGATAACCTGCCTATTAGAGATAAAGGGGAGGTGTCGAGGTCATCAGCTCCAGAGCAGCTGCTATTGGATGGCCCTTCAATTTAAGCGTGGGGAGGGCCGTCCTTTGAGGGTTTTGTAATTAATCAAAGTCCCCCATTTTAAACTCAACTATTTCACGTTCAATTTTATCTGCTGGTCTCCCACGTGCAAGGCCCTTGTGAGATGTGAGCCCATATCTTAATTACTCTCAGTTCGCTGATACCCCCCACACACACACGCTCTCCCGGTATCTCTTAAGGAGACAGAAAATCATTTTACAGCTGAGCAGATAAGTCCCCGTGCTCCCTTTAAAAGCCCCAAAGCCAAAGCACATCTGACAGACAATATTGTAATGACAGACAGACAGCGAAGTGGCCTTGTTCCGATAATTCCTCAGCTACACACTCGTAATGAGCCCCCCACACCCATGATGGATTTCAAATTGAGCCTCTGCAAAAATATTGTAATTTCAAAGCAGACATACATCGTTAATATGTTATTAATGGCAAAGGCTGCTGGAACTGGCCTGCTGGTGTATAACTTTTTCAATGTGAGTGAAGGATCATTATCGAGTGTGTTTGGGCATTGGTATGTGCTTTAGTGAGCATTTACTGAAGATGTTTTCTGCTTTATTTCTGACCTATACTAAAGCTACTCATCACAGAGTCTAATCTCGTATCCACTTAATGCACCGTTTGATCATATTTGGTTGCCTGCAACTAAACAAAACCATCCAGTGGTTCCCTCCTTGTTGAGTTCAGATCAGTCACCCGAAGCGTTCAAGATGTCATGTAGCCGATTTTCTCTTCCTCTTTTCTCTTTGGTTCTGCTGCAGTAATGAACTGAACTCCCTTTTAAAATGATCAGAGGAGTGCTGTTAAAAGTTAATCCATCAAAGTTTTAATGTATGTTTGATGGCTAATTAAAGATTTGTGCACCCACAGGAGCCGCTGCAGTAGCTGTAAAAGTGATTGCAAAGGTATAGTGTTTAAACTCATGAATATCTAAATGGGAAAAAAAAAAGTATGGACAGGGATTATAATTGAAATCCCACGAAAACACTGACAGAATTGGACTCACACTCTACACTCACAGTGAAGCGCCTGGAGCCTGCTTGTCAGACTTTATGATGGTGAGTGGAATATACAAGCTGTAAAATGACACAATCCAGCTTGTCTTTTGATGCTATAAATAATTGTTAATGCTACTTTCTATAAATACACCTGCCATATTACAGTGCAATATTTTGATATGCTAAGCCAGGGGTTTCTTTATCTCGGAAAAAAAACGCTAGAGGGCAATACTGGAGCTTTGAGCATAGCTCAGGGCCCACACTGACAACACAAGCCTGTGGTTAAATTAAACAAGAGACTGAAATAAACACAAGGTGAATGACCCAGACTGAACTGCTGATATTCAATAGATTTCGACTTTCTAAACTGCCACAGCAGGCACTGCAGCACTTCCATTTCCCTATGCCTTGGTGTGCCTTCTGTCTAAATGAGAGTAGTAAAACCACATTTTACAATTTAAGGTTCACATTATGGTTGAGCTTACCACAACGAGTATAAACATCATTAAAGCAAATATTACTGCATAAAGCAAAACAAATATTCACCTGCAGTGGATTGGTTTTTTTCCCACTGGCGAATGAATCAGCACGCAGTTGTCTAATCACCTCCTTTCACTCTTTCAGCTTGTTACCGGCTAATCATGCTCATTTAAATGGCTCACATGTGTAATTACTGCCGCCAAGCAGTCCCAGGCCTAACAGGTCAGCTAGCTTAGAGGGCCAAGCCCATTACAGGGATGTTAAGTTATGATCACAGCTGTAGGCCAGCTGTAGTAATACAACCCCAGGGAACAAACGCCAGCCTTTATCATTTGGGAAAATAAAGTGTCTGTTTAACATAGAACGAGGTATGTGGAGAATGTAGCTTCGATTAGCATAAATGACCATAACTCATTTAAGGCTCATCAGTGGCTGTTGTTTCCCAATGAGACCATTTCAGTGAGACTCTGCAGGCCCTAATGATGAAAGCAGTGACTTATGTTTTTCTACAAACAACATAAAAAGCCTAATAGTGATGGTGAAAGCTAATGATGGTCTTGATGAACAAAAGCTCAATGCAGTTGATTGTTAATGTTTTTTAGCGTTTTTTCAAGGTTCCATGAGCAACAGAAGAGGGAATGGGGGGGAGGGGGGAGAGGCAGTCACATCTTAGGAAGAGTCTGTACTTACCTCACAAAACAGGTTCTTATTTAGGATGCGGAGAGTGAAGTGACACTCAGAGGATTAGCCGCAGCGTTTTCCATAAAGCGAAAGCGCTCTCAGGACACCTTCAAGTCTTTCTCACTTTCCCTTTAACTCCCCGTTTCTTCCTCTTACTTTTATTTTACTCCATCGCCCTGCTCACTCCCAGGAGGTGAGAGAAATACGCCCAAAACTGTTGGAAAAAGAGAGAGAGAAGAGGAAGTGTGAACAGGGTGAACATTAATTCACTAGGTGTTTCGCTAAGATGTGTGTGTGCTTGCTGCATCAGTTTGGGAAAACACAGACAGACATCTGGGGATGTCATGGTTCCTGCAGGCTATAAAGCAATGGTAAAAAAAAAAAAAGCAGTGCAGATCCGCAGCTGGGTTGAACCAGTGTTATGGCTGCTTTATGGACTGTGCCCATCCAATCAGAGCTCTAATTAACAAGAGCAGTGTGGGAATGGTAAGAGCATCGCACCTCACAGCCCTGCAGAGATTATTTTGTTGTTTACTGAAGCCAAAAGCTTCTGCACTGTGTGACTGCAGCAGCGCCATGTTGACACGGCTGTTTTATTATGAGCAAATACAGTTTTTTCCTGCGCCTTCTCTGCTTAAAAGAGGCTCAGCAAGGCGGGCCCAGGAGGCTGTAGATTCTATTTCATTTCCATTTGAAAAACAGTGCAGTGGAAATGACAAATGTGTGGGGCCCATTGAGGAGCCTTCAGGGCAGTAATGTAAATAACAGAAATTAATCATCTTCTACAAACAGGGAGAAACACGCCTCACAGTCACAACAAAGGTCACAAATCCGGCCTACGCCTTCACATCTTCCAAACAAGAGATGACAGACTTCTGACACGCCACTAATGTTTGACTGTGTGGTCTGTGTGTTTTGCAGTGTGTGCAAGCATCTCACAGTGAGTGCTTTCTGTGTATTTCTGAGGCTGCCTTTGAATTTCTGTTTATGAGAGAAGATTGTGCATGTGCATTTGCATGCTCGTGCACACGCTCCTCTATTGTCTGTGTGAGTGAGTGTTTGGTCGCAGATTCACAGGATACCTTTTTCTCTGAGGCTGAACCATCTACTTTTAGCTGACAGCAAATAGTTGAGCAGAACCAATTTAATCTTGTTTTGCAGCCCAGGATGACATACGGAAGAATAAAGCAGTGAAGCTTGTCCTAACTCTCCTGGTGGAGGCAGCCACCATGGGCAGCTGTACACCAAGGAATAGATGGTAATTGCAATGTGTTGATTTGAACTTTATAGGCATCATGGGAAGCTAAGGTAACACAATTTGGTATTAAAATACACCAGGCAGAGACATACTGCAACCCTCTTGTAGCTAAGTCTAACAGCTTCCAGGGAAACTAATTTGCAGCTTGGGAAAATACTACCTGACAGATCGATTCACCAGTTGTACCCACAATTAATGGACGATTCACTTTCATGGAAAAAAAGAATCCTCAGGGTAGCTTTGGCACAGGAGAAAGGGAGCACAAATGTTGCTCTCCCACATCTCATAAATGTCACAATTAAAACCAACCACAAGCTCTGTGAACATTACAATGCCTCTTGGGGGACAGCTTGACATTTGGACAATCGTGTTGAGTTTCTCATCACGAAAGAAGTTGGATTTTATGTACCCTGAAGAGCTTGCGCATTGCAGCATTATTGGACTCATTTAGAGAGAAAAGAGGTAATTGCACTGGAAATAAAGCACAGCAGAATGTTGCACATATATTCATAGCAGCAAGAGGCACTGGAATAGGCCTTTCAATGATGGTGATCTATACATAGAGCTGGTCTAAGCTGAAGTGTTGCTGGTGGAGAGCACACACCAGCTGTCAGTGTGGGGAGAGAGAAGAAAATAGCTTTCATCACTGAGGGGAGAGGACTGTTGGCCACAGGGAGCCAGAGACTGAATCAGTCATACATTTTCAAATAAATTCACATGGGTAAACTAGAATTTGACTGCAGGAATCCAGAGTGGTGCGTAATGTAACCGAACTGCTCATCCTCCCCAGAGAAATCCTCAGATGAACAGAGTAAAGCTACAAACAACAAATCCTTTCAGCTCCCAGAATTCTGCAGAGTCCAAACCAGATTAACTTAGCTTTGCATCAAGAAGTCGATTAAAATTTAAAGGAAAGGCCTCCCGATTGTTTTACATAACACCAGGGTTGATGTTAAACTAGTGCTGACTCTGTCTACACTTCCTCCATGTTGAACGGCTGAAACTGGGTAGCTTATTCATTGCCCTGTTGCTTATGTTTTTGTTGATGGACAAAATTATGGGATTTGACTAAGAGGATTAAAATGACAGCAGTTAATGAGACACAGCTGGGACTGGATCACAACAGACAAAATTGTATTCCCCCCCTCGCCTCATTCAAGTAACAAATCCATAAGCACATAAACAGACAACACACGCACACATGGGCATACACATCAGCACACAAGCACATATGTTCCCCCTCTCCATCTCTTTCTCTCTAACACACACCTGGGCCAAGAGACAGGCTGCCACTCACTACTATGTAATGCTTATTACACAAGGTTTATTTTCCCATTCAAATAAACCTGATTAATTCATGTCTTTTCTGCAGGATTTTAAGTATTTAGTCCAGCGGGACATACAGGCAATAAAAGCATAATTGTAAGCTCTCCCATACCCCTCCTCTTTTGAGTGTTATTTATAAGGAGATGGTCAAAAATATGCACATGACAATGAGGCTTCTGATGTACTGAAATTTAAAGTTGATCTGCATCTTAAACAGCTTGATGCATGATATTAAAAGTCTTAAAAAGTCGTGTAATGTTGCAGGATAAATAGAAGTAGCTGGTAAGAGAAGATATGACAACACATCTTAGTGACTGAAATTATTTTTAAAAAGATAAATGTATTTTTTTTTTCCTCATATAAGTAGTGGAACAAGGTGTAATCTCACGTAAACACACGATCACAATATTGCGTAAATGCAGCATCCGGCGGCGAGAAATTACCATACCTTGGAAGTTGTCTGTATATTTCACCAGGTCATTGTTTACAGTCCGCAACATGAGAAGCGAGAATTCAAGTTGAGAATCGGCTTCTATGTTGACTGCTAGCTGCACTTTGCAGATGTGTGTTTATAGAGATTGTTAATAGTTCAAACGTCTTTAGACGAGGTAACAAGTGGCAGCAGGAAGTGGCCTAGCAGTAGCAAACATTTAGATGAATGGGCGGCCTGACCTGCGCACCTGTAAACACAGGCAACGCGGAAGTGACAAAAACAGAAGGTTTTTTTTTTTTTTTTTTTTTTTTTTACAAAAACAGACGATTCTCCGAAGGCTACCTTAGGCTTGCCCATTGATGCATTATAGAAGGCTTTGCTAAGACAATTGACACCAGAAATACATTGGCCTACAGGTGGCCCATGTCACCTCTTAAGGCACCATCTCCACACCTTAACTTCGCCTATTTAGGTCACAAAACACCAATTATTGACGTCCAGCATTCACTGGAGAAATTGCATTACGTTGGTACATTTCATTGTACTAACAAACTATCCAAGAAGGCTGCGCTCCTGTTGTTGGGGTGAGTTAAATTCTACTATTTTTAAATGTAGGCTTTATGATCACAGTGATTTGAGGGTAGGCCTATCTGTTTTTGTGCAAACCTTACTAGCTTGTTAGTTTGGCTTGTTAGACTATTTATCAAATTTGCCAGTGAATGAATCAGCCTGGGGCTTATAATGTATAAGCGTTTTCTTGATAACAGGTAGCCTACAATACACCTTGGCCTGTTCAGGACTAACAGATGTCTTTAAATATTTAATTTAAACACATAACTGTAAAGTTACTAGTTTTCATGCATGTTGTTTGACATTGACTTGGTCTTTCCAAATCATAACTAAATTACCCAAATAAAGAAGAACAAAGTATCTAATCGACAGTGATAGCCTGAGTCTGGCGATATGTTTGTTGCAAAGCAGTTGCTATAGCCTTTGAGCGATTGGTTACAATTCTGACAGAAACTTTCAGTTTGCTGAAAGCCAGCTATCATGCAGTTCATTGAAAAAGATATAAGAAAATAACAAAGGTGGCAACTGCTAAAAGGCCAATCTCAAAAAATCTATATGCATTCCTTACCCAATGGATGACTTCACGTTGGCTTCCATGTCCAATTCTTCTACATTAAATGGAGGCAAGAGAAACAACGGAGCTGGTCAATTACTCTAATGTAAAACACAGCCATGGCTCCATCATTATCATTGCATTACAATATTTACTGATGGGCAATGGTTCGTTTAGTGGTGTTTTAGGCACACCATAAAAAAAATACCTAATTTAATTTTTTTTTAAGACAATTGTCATTTTCAGTAGAAATCAATTCAGCATGAACATTTTTGCTATTTATATAGTTAAACATCACAGACTTGACCTTTAATGTTTATTTTAGACACAGCATCATCTCATATGTTCTGCTTAAGTGTCACCATGTGATATATAAAGCAGCAACTATAGAATCCTGTAGACTACTGTATAAGGGACAGAGATCGCATTTGTTAAATGACCAAATGATTGATTTCCTGTGATGATGTCACAATCCTTTTATGTCATCATTCTTGTCATTCAGTCTTCACAGTAAGTCAAACTTTCCATCCTTCCATCTTTATCTTTCAAATTTTGAGTAATGGCATGCTTCTCGTATGTATCTAATGGTGATATGGGATGTATGATGTCCATTAAATGTTAATGACATTCCAGGACATCATGTCCTCATGAGCCTGCAACAACCCCCCCACACACTAAAGACAACATGCTTAATTAAATTCATGGGGGCCAAGTTGGGCCTACTCGACACTAATGTGGCCTGAGCCTACATGATAATGTAATATGCATGTTAATAAAGAGGCATCAAGTTTAAAGATTCTAAATAATGTAAGCAACACATTATTAATCATGACTTCGAGCGCGTCTGGAAGACAGAGTGCCTGCAACGCATGCACTCTGGAGCAACCCTGATGGTGTGTGTGTGTGTGTACGTGGGTTTGTCCATTTGTGTGGGCGTTTTAATCTATGTACACCTTGCGACATGGTGGTGATGCATTACATTACACTTTCTCATACACTAGTCAAAAATGACATTCCCAGCATCAATTTGCTGCGGCACATTTATTGTGATTCGTCTAATTTTTCAATCCTACAGACAGAAAGGTATTCAGTTGCTACATTCAGAAAGGAGTGACTGAAGAATAATCAAACTTTGATAAAACTAGCTGTGGCTCTCTCAGGGATGCATGCATTAAATCTAGCTCTGCTAGTCAGTCGGACACAAAAGAGAGAAACAGCAGAGAAGGATTGAAAATCAGAGGGAGATCACAGCAGCAAGGCTGTGGCTGTGAATTTCACCAGAACATGGTGCGCTGTGGGCTGAGAAGAAAACTAGCAAGATCAGAGAGATAACCCATCTGTCTGCAGCTTTCCTATGGTCAAATTGCATGACAGACATGTCATCCCAGCATGCAGTGCTGTCTGCTTGTATTAAGATCAACAATTAAGTCCAGCACTTGTTTAGGCTGTAAACAGTCAGTCTGCTCTAATATTTGGAAACACGTCCCTCTTTCAAAGCTCAAAGGGCCACAGTATTATTTAGCCTGGCCTGATGCTGTGATGAATTAGTGAATTCTGTGTGTGTGCTCTGAATTCCATTATGCTAATAATAACAGACGGCCCATCTGCAAGGAGCATCAAATAGGATGTATTTCTGTTCAACCAAGCTTTTTCTACCCAGTGGAACATAAATTTAACCACCTGTGCATATTCTAATACAAGATGATTTTCCTAGAAGCACCGTGGCCATGACTGAGGAAATATTCTGTAACAGGAATTGGCATACTCACTGAAATGTGAAAAGCAGTGCAGGTGGTGCCCAATGACCCACAGGCCCCATCATCTCTGGGTTAAAAGCTGATAGAGACCAATGACTTTGACTCTTACAGTAAGAGGGAACAAAAAGTTATGCCTCCATTTCAAATCAGCCTGAGTTTCAGCCCACACAGGACATGCTTCATTGATCTGAGAAATTACAGGATACCACCCCTTCCAATTTCACCATCACTGGACCAGACTGTTGCAGGCTTTTGAAACAATTACCCCAAGGGGACCAGAGTAACCTTGTTTATAGCTCATTGAGCATCCACAGTTCCAATTTAGCGCAGGTAATTACAACATCGTTATCTTCTCCTAAATCTTCACCAAAGGTGTTATCACCAAAAGCTACCCCTGACTCAGTCGCTTGCCTTTTGGACATTGATCGAAACAAACACAGCATCAGTTTGCCCAAGCATTTCTTGGACAGGCTTATGTTGGTTCTCCAGGTGTTGTTGACCCAGTGCAACCCGCTCACCCAGAACACATCAGTCACACTAACACACATCTGTGGCACCGGTCTAACCCACTCCATCACAGACTTGGCTGCTCTCTCTCCTTGAATGTCCCACCCTGCTTGAAGAGGACAAACAGATCTTGTGATTTGCCTCTAATCTGCAGTCTACCCTTCAGCGTAGGCTACCGTACACCCAGCACATCAAGGACGAGCACTCTGCAGGGGGGCTATCCATTAGCACAGCATCCTGCTTCCACCGTAGTGTGAGAGAGACAGGGCAGAGGGATATGCTCCAATTAGAGATGGAGACATGGGGACTTTGCCCCTGACATGTCCCTGCTGCTCCACAAAAGAAGCGTGAGCACACCTTTCTCATACTGGAATAAGGCTTTTCTTCCTGTCATTTCTCCTGCCTCAGGCTGTTGCTGTTCAATCTCCTCCTGGAGCCAAACCAGTTTGCTTCATGCTGTTTCTTTTCTGTGTGTGGTACTGCCTTGCTGTGTGAGCCTGTTAGTACAAATGGTTGGTCAAGCTTGTGAGCATGTACATGTCCAAAGAAGAACATGTGTGTGATCTTGTGTGCTTTGGGTGGTCTTTAGCATGCGTCTCTCGTTCAAGGCTTGCATCAACAGAAATCCATCCCACTTTATAGTGCAGCATGTTCAACTTTCCTCTGCTTGGTTACATAGGTTGGACCAGCTTCATGCTCTATGCATTGGCATGCTGTGTGAACACAATCTGCTGACGCCCAATGGGAACATCTTCCATCCATTTGCATTGTTTTTTATCCCGCTTTGTGAAGGGAACCAATCTGCGACCATAGTCCATTCGATTTTTAATCAGTATTTGTGTACATGAGAGGTAGGAAATACAGAAGCAAGCATAGCAACAACTCTCTGTTATGAATATTTCATCTTTGTTCTATATGAATAAAACACAACATGGTCCTGATTGAACCATAGGACAGCATACCTTTCACTGCTCCCGTGTGTTTCTGTCCATTCTAAAGGAGAGAGATGAGCACTCAGATATGAATGAGCTTTCCTATTATAAGATGCCTCCCATTGAATCTAAAATTCACCAATAGCCTGCAAACACAATTGCAGCCTTCCCCATAAACAAAGAAAAATCTAGTATATTTGCTTGATTATGCAGTGTATCAACTATGCATGAAGCAATTACATAGCAGGGCCTTGGGGCTCGGATGGAAACCAAATGGATGAATTCCTACAACGATCCCTCCCTCCTCTCTTTTCTACATGTCCATTCATTAATCCAACCTGGCTGCCATTTGTCTGTGCAAACGTTCGTTTAGCTGTTGGTTTGCCTCTATGCTCAGCCATAGAAGTTTTTTATCCGCTTCAAGAAACGCCAATGTCTCGTGACCCAATCTATTGGGATTTCCATCAGAGCTGAAGAGATAGGCTGCATTGATACAGAAAAGGTCAAAGATAGAAGAAGTAGGCACAGGGACAAAGCTTGTGGTTAGAGAAGAAGTGAAACGAGAAATAAAGCAGTGGATCTGCAGAGGCTTAGATTGATTGGAATTTAGAAAGAGGGAGGAAAAATTAAATGTGAGGGAAAGAAAGGGAGGGGTAGGCTGGATGAGAGTAGATGGGGAGAGAGAGAGAGAGAGAGAGAGAGAGAGAGCAGAAGTCACCATGACAGGGGCCAGGCAGAGAATGAGATTTTTGCCCTGAGAGCACCAACTTCAAAAGCTTTTCGGGGCAAGCCTTTACACAATTTTACTCTTAACATAATCCAGATTTCTGAGAGAGAGAGAGAGAGAGAGAGAGAGAGAGATGTAAGAGAGACAGAAGATCACCCTGTCACACCCTCTCCCCATTGATCCCCCCTGAGAAGGATATTAATAAGCCATCACCCATTTCCCTAAGTCCAACATGTCTGATGGCTTTCGGGGTTAAGCTGTACACAGCCTTACCATGTTGGAAATGAATCTGGAGCACTGATTGACTCTTGTGCAATGTGTTTTTTTTTATTGTTTTAAATGCACTTTTGCTTGTTTGCCTTCTTTGTGAGTGCCTGTGCGCCCGTCTGCCTCCCATTCTTCCATCTGTATTCTTTTAATCCCATTCTCTTCCTCTAATCCATCTTTCTCCCTCTCTTCCTCCCACAATCTCTTACCCACTCTGCCCTATCCTCCTCCCTCTTTTTTCTATGTTCCCCTCTCTCTCTGTTTCTTGCTTGATCGCTGGTGTCTGCAAAGCAAGGAACTGCATCTTCCACACGGCTGTGATTCACTTGGCAGTCGCTCCAGATAAACATGTTGTGGTGGACAGACGCCTGGGTCCCGGTCCGGAGAAGCAGGACGGGGGAGGACAGACTGACGTGGGTGGGCCCCAGCCCTGGTCCCAGCATCATTGTGGGCAGCAGTGGGCAGCGCCAGCCACTTGGCCAGATGGTCCTGGAGTTGAGCTCTTGCCACTGTTCATCAAACACACCCGCTCGCTCTGTCTTGCCTCACCATGGCCCCCAGCATCATGTCACCGTGGAACCAGAGAAAATTAGCACCTAATTATAGGCTCCTCTCTGTAAAGGATGGTGCTGGTGCTGTGTGTCAGCTTGTGGAGGCTGGGTGGTTGACTCACTGTGGGGACCCAGGCCTACAGACCACGCAGAGGACGTACCGAACACACACGCAGGCCATGGAGGCGACACAAGTGGTTACACACACATATGCAGAGGAGCACACAACAGTAAAAGGCTAAGGCTCCCTCCTTTCTGGATGAATTGCGCCTCAGTTGGGTCTGACCCCTCCCCCGCCTGTGAGGATGCCACAACAGAAACCACTTGTGTTCCATTGCTGATCCAACAGGATTAATTACACATACAATGGAAGCTGCTCCACAGGATCCCTTGTGTAAAGGATGTGTAGTTAATCTTCACTGGGAACAATGGAAATTTGGTTCTGGTGTGTTTGGTTAAGTTTTAGATACAGAGGAGCTTGACTTTGCTGCCATCTTGTGATTGCATCTGGACAAGTACAGGATGTAAATGGGAGTACTAAAGGAAGAACCAGGGCTTCTTTGTTGGTACAGTTATGTTAGATCCTATAGACGATTAATCATCTGAACCAATCATAAGTATGCTTTATGCAAAATATGAAAAAGCCGTTTGATCTATTAAGTACCGATCAGATAACAAACTGAGAGCCTGGAAGAAAATATCCTGACTACAGCTCAGTTAAGAAACCAGCAGTGATCTGAAAATAACTGGAAATGAAACTATGAAAATCTAAAAAACAGGAAATGTTCTGTTGAACTACTGAAGAGTCTACAAACACCGTGAGAAGTCAAATAAATTCAGTCATTTTTGTCTGAAAAGTTAGCAATTAAATCTTTATTAGGGCTGCAAAGACTTACCAAAAATAGGTTAATATAACAAAAAAAGTCAACTTCTCCTTCTTAAACCATACAAAAACCATATTTCATCACACTTTAACACTGCTGATGTCTCCAGAAACTTTCAACATTCATATATGATGCCATTCCTTTACAAAACTAGAACAGATATAGGAAGTTTTATGGACCGAGCCAAACATTAAATCAACATTACTCAAAGGCGTGTAAACCACGCTTTTGCCTTAACAACAATCTGAATGTGGATGCAATCTTGTAAAATGTAATTTCTGGAGTTAATACAAAACTTTGGCACATCAGGTATTCTGTCATCTAGAAAACTGTAAGCAGATGTCCTTGCAGGTTTTAGTGCGTGTTGAGTATACTATAATTCGCTGAAGAGCAGCGCCTGAAGAGAAGTAGTGGGCAGTTTGATTGACATGATGAGACAAGGGTGGCGGGTCAGTGTTGGAGAAGGGCTGGCACATTGGTCGAGTTTATTTTAAGGAGCAACCACTTTGTAAGGGCTCCCGGGGATGTTGTCGTCACCCCATTTAACGATCACTGTGTAGCTGCCCTTGTCCTTGATGGTGTAGGTGACGTTGTAGAGCTTGTTGCCCATGTGCTTGACATACACATCCTCACAGGGAGATTGGGGTCCATGCACCCCAACCATCAGCATATTGGTACCTGCACAGAGCAGTAACGGGGGGATTTAATGATTGAAGTGTACAAAAGTTTCACAGATGTGTTTGTGCTGGCTTAAAGCTGCACTAATCAAAACGTTTTATAAAGCCTATAGATTGAATGATTACTGATAACAAAAGAAATATCACTCAAAGTTACAAACCCACAGAGCATTATCTCCCATTTCCACAGTTCACTCGGCTCTATTTTTATCTTTTATTTACTCCTGCTTGTTTACTCTGTTTTCAGCATCAGTAGGCAGCTCTTTTCAGTAAAACCGGTTTGATAAAATATATTCAACCTGCCAAGCACCAAAAGTCAAACAAAGTTAGCGATCACCTCAAAAGCCAGTTATTTCTCTCAGGGTTTGGTGGAGACAAACAATAACTAATAGAACAGTGATTGCAGGTCTAGGTCAATTAATCAGAAACTTCAAATGACCTAATGGCTTGTTAAAATGTTCACCATTTCAGCTTTACTTGGTGATAATGTTCTTTTGCTTAGAGCTTGTTAAGCTGCAGGCAAGAGTCCAAAAATCAATATTACTTTAATCTGATTCACTATGTAGTTCTCGTGTCTATTGGTGTCTTAGGAGTTGTAATAATCTCACCTGCTTTGCTGCAGTCAACTGTAAAGTTGTTTTTCTGTCCAACCAAAGCCTTAGAAAGTCCTGCTCCACGACAAACCACCTTGCTGGCATCAGATGCCAGTATGGATGAGGTGGTCGAAGAAGAGGAGCTGTAGGCTCCGCCCACTTTGGAGGTTTTGGTAACTGTTTCGACCAGAACAGAGGAGGTCTCATGGAGGCTGTGTCCCCCTGATAGGCGGGCACCTGTCCGAGACAGAGAAAGAGAAAGGGAGAGAGCCAGAGGTTATCTAATGTCATCATGGCTCAGTCCAGACTTTATATAACACACTTAGGATCGACAAGGATAAGAGGGAAGCAATCATGCTGCTGCTTTTGGGGAGGGCTCTGCTTGGCAGAAATTTTCAAAGAAGCAAACTAGTGCCTGAGAAACAGTTCACACCAGTTAAAGTGAACTTCCAGGATTACTTTTTTCATGTCACATTTATCCAATAAAGCTGCATTTGTATGCACCAAGTAGTGAAAAGACAATATCTGTGTAGTGCCAAAGACACATCTTTTATGTAAGATGTACTCTGAGTAGAATGAACAATGATGACATAACACTTCCCTGACTTCCACGCTGTTTTCAGAGGAACACTTGTTTCATAATCAAGGCACTTGTCATCTGAGAACGACAGATCAGATGGGAGAATGACTGTTAAGCAGACCTGTGATTTTAGCTTTGAAAGGGCTGCCCACGATGTGCTGTGGCCCTCCATATTTAATCGTGATGAGATAGTTGCCAGGTGCCATCGGTGTGTAGGTGATCTTGTAACCTTCGGGACACTCGCGGCAGTCCATCTTGACCTTAGATGGCCCGTCTATGTTTACAGATAGGGTGCCAGAGCCTGCATTACAGGTGTTGACCACAAACTCTAAGGATACACCTGGGGGGGAAAAGAAGGGGGAAATTAAAGGACAGCTTATTAACTACTTATTTAATTAATTAGCTGAACATAATATAATGCGGTACATGTTTTTAGCAGTGGTGGCTATTTCTACCTGTAGTTCCTCCCAGAAGTCCAGGGCCATGTGCTGTCACCATGCCTGGGTCTGCAATCAGCCCTGGGTCTCCCACTCGCACATTAAAGGGACTTCCAGGAATGTGGCATCCATTGAACTTGACATCTATGGAGTGAACGCCGTTCTCCCGTGGAATGAAGCGGATGGCATTCTTGTCTGAACACAACACAAGCAGGGGTGTTAATGATGTACAGTATTACTCATATATGATGTTTGTAGATTGAAAAAGAAGGCGTAATTATCTTTCCTCTAAAGACAACTTTGCACAACAAAGAAAGGTTTATGTTTACCACTGTCAAGATCAGTGACATAGCATTCCTCAGAAGAGCCAGATGGCGTGTGGACTTTGGCGTCAACCACACCTCGAGCCCCGTTGCGCTGGACCATGAAGGATGCCTCTTGGTTTACCTTCAAGTCCTTTTCCTATAAAAGACAGGGTAGAATATGTTTAGAATATATATTTGTTCAGTGTGTGCGCCCTAACCCTCAGGGACACAGTGTGTCTGACAAGTGTGTGACTCATGTCTGAGCAGAAATAGATTGAGCACTCTGGTGTGAGAGGCAGAGAGGTCAGAGGTTACAACGAGGCGTTTAGTGTTTTTGCCCTACAGGTGGACAAGCGGTCCTACCAGACATAAGAGCTAGCTTGACATTTTAAACGTTTGTCTGATATTGCACTTGAGCTGGCGTTTCACAGTGGGAAAGCACTCTGAAGTGGCATTTAAGTTAGCTAAAAATAAATGTTTTTAGCATTGTTGACAGCTGTAATGGAAACTGTGAAAGCAAATAAACCAGGCATCCATGAAGTGAGGAGACCAATATTGTGAGCTGTCACAGGTTTCTTTAAAGGAGTTTTCAACTCCAGCTCACTCTTTTCTTATTTTCTTTCCTCTCAGACAGAAACACAATCTGACTGCTCACACATAGCACAGCTTGTGTTGCCCCACATACGAGAGGGACAGTTAATCCAGCCCTTCATCACTGGCCAGTATCACAGTATTATAGTTGTGGATACTGCTCCAACACTGGCATTCAATTACACGTCAAGGGCAAAGTGCTATGAGACAGAAATATCTACCATCATTCATACATTATGTTGCATGCAATCTGTTATTCATCCCTGCTATGTTTTGTGCATGGGTCGTATCGTTGATTGTTTTCAGCAACAAATGAGTGTGGATTTTGTCAACTCTGTATGTGTGATCTTACCTGAAGGCTTGTGACAGTGAGCCTGCGGGCCTCGTCTGACAGTGTTGCAATCGGAACAATGAATGGGCTGTCAGGGATTTGCTCATTGTTGAACTTGATTGACACTTCGTAGTCACCTGGGGAGCAGACAGGTTATTCTCTTTAATTTAACTGGTGGATGTGATGGAAAACTACTTGAAAGTTTAGCAGTTAAGTGACAAAAACACTCATACATCATAAAAAAAGAATATTCTACACTTGTGAAATATTCTACCTGGTTCTTTGACTATGTATGAGACCCCACAGGAACCATCTTTCCTGTCTTCAAAGGAGATTTCAGCCTTGCTGGGGCCTTCTACAGCAATAGACAAACCACCAGCACCTGCTTCTCTAGTCCAGATACTAAACTCAGCTAGAGAGGATGAAACAAAGCTTATTAAGATGAATGTATCTTAAGTATCAACATATCGTGAAACATTTCAAATCATGTATTGAATAGCATTTGCAGAAAACACTTTTCTTCCTGGATTTCCCACATCCAGACAGCAAACTCACAGGGTGCTCCAGCCACGCCTCTCTCTAGGCCAGGTCCCCCTGCGCGGACCTTGTGTGATCCTCCCTCCCCCATAGGTCCAACAGTAAACTGGAAGGGGCTCCCTGGGACGTGTTGGCCTCTATACTTGACGTTGACAGTGTGGGGTCCAGTTTCCTGGGGGATGAAGCGCACACTGTAGGTGCTGCTCCCTCCGTCCACAATGTCAGCATCCGCTGTTTTCCCGCTGGGGCTAGTCACTTGAGCTGTCATAGCCTGAGAGCCCCTCTCAACTGGATAGTACAGAGCAGCACAACATTTATTTAGATACAAACAAGACTTGGCGAATGATTTTTCTTTCTTTTTTTTTCATATTTTTAAAAAATTGAATTGTATTACGGGCTCTTACCCTCAGGTCTGGCGGTGATGCCCGCAAAGCTGCTGAGGCTCTCTCTGCCCAGAAAATCTCCAAACACATCTCTGAAGGGGCTTCCTCCTCCGCCCACTTGGGTGCTCTCCTCCATTCGTACCTCCCTCTTGGTCTCCCCACCACGTACTTTGCTGATCTCTGTGCGCTCAGTGCGGGTGTAGGTGTGGCTGCTGCGGGTGAACGTCCTGGTCAGCCTCTCCTGAGCTGAAACCATCTGGAACCAATTTCCTACAGTGTGGAAAAAGCAGTGATATCATAAATGTGAGTCTTCAGCAGGTTCATTTATTTGAGGATGGTTGAACACTGCCCTTTAAGTACTTCTACTTCTGGCTTATGGACTTACCGGGGATCTTGAGGTTAAGGCCACATGTGCTGCCCACTGAGGCAATAGAAGAGGCTTGTCTCTTTCTGGTAATACTCTCCTTCATTCTTCCTTCTCCGCTCACCTTCACTGTGAAAGGACTTCCTGGAGGGCAGAAACACATACAGTTGACAAAATACATATATACAAATTTTTAAACAGTTACTTTAACTTTTGAAATGTTTTTATTTTATTTGTATATTTAGGTAAGTAGAAGATTTTAACCTGGGATGTGCTTTTCAGCAAACTTGATGTTGACAGTGTAACTCCCAGGTTCTGTTGGACAGTAGGTCACTCTGCATGTCCCGTCCTCCATGTCTTCACAGTTGATATCCACTTTGCTTGGACCCTCAACTGACAATGCTAGACCTCCATAACCTAAAGAATCAGGTTAAAGAAGAATGAATCAACTGCTGCCTTTTTATGTTGTCTGACTGTGCCCTAACAAGTGAAACATTGTGTCTCTAAGACTTACCAGCATTCCTTGTATCCACAAAGAACTCAGCCATTTCAAAAGTGTGTGCCTCCACCAGGCCTTTGCCGAAAGCCTTTACTCTGCTGGCCTCCCCGATCTCTGACTGACCGACTATGATTTTAAAAGGGCTGTTGGCCACGTTTATACCATTCTTCCTTACGCTTACTTCATGCTCACCAACCTCTTTAGGGGTGAAAGAGATACCTAGGAATTTGAGAAAGACAAGAAGAAAAAAATAAGGTATAAAACTGACAAATTAAACGTAATATATATTGCATCCAACAGCGTCTTATCTGTTTTGCTCTTCCTGTTTGGTTGTTTTTTGTGTGTCTGGGAAGTAAATATCTCACCGAGGTGTCTGTTGGGCAGTCTCTTGAGCAGGCAGGGCTCCTCATTGCCTGATGGAGCTCTGATACTGGCAGATAGAGAGCTCAGATCAGTCTCTGTGATCTTTAGGGATACGTCAGCCGCTGTGCCAACATTCAGCTGGGATGTTCTTGTTATGGCGTCATCCCCTATACAAATAAAAAAATGCAATTGAGATGTTTGTCAACCCCTAAAACCTGACTTATAATATAGACACCCCCTATAAATATACATCAACAATATGAATAAGACAGAAGTTATTTATTTCCCAACCTGTGATCTTAGCAGTAAAGGGACTGCCAGAAATGTGCTTGTTGTCAAACTTGACAATGATGTTGTAGTCTCCAGGAGCCCTGGGCAGGTAGGACACAGTGCAGGTACCGTCTTTGTTGTCCTTACAGGTGATCTCAGCCTTAGAGGGACCTTCCACTGCCAGGGACAGACCACCTGGGGGGGGGGGGCACAGAATATCGGTTTTCTGTAGTTTTGTGTAAACAGCAGTTTTGCAACGAATAACTGCATTATCACATCCACTTTGTGACGGAAAATGTTGCTATAAAAGTAAGGTTTGCTACCTTCCCCTGCATTCTTGGTGACTACAGTGAAAGTGGCAGCTCGGTTGACCATTCCATAACTCAGACCTGGACCAAAAGCAGTCACCACTCCTGGGTTTACAGCATCCACAAAGAACTGCAGAGGGCTTCCTATGGGGACAAAGGAAAACAGTGTAAGGACTCAGTTGTTTGCAATATTATTTATCTGAGTTCTGTGATATACTTAGGTTGTTTTTAGACGAAATAATCCCATCCTTCTACACTGTTTTTTTCTGACCTGGAATGTGGTTGCTGTCATATTTGATGTCCATCTCATGCAGGCCTCTCTCTGTGGGCTGGTACTTGATTGTGATGGTGCCGTCCTTATTGTCTGTGATATGTGGACGAGCTGTCTTGCCTGAAGGCATCCTCACCTCACCTGGAAATGACAGGGGTTTGGTTAAACGTAAGTGACATGAAGAAGATATTTGTGGGTGTGAGTGTTTTTTCTGTTTGAGCAGTGTTTGTAACACCTGTGATTTCCCCTTGCTGTGGCGTGAAGGGGACAAGGAAGTTAACAGGACGGAAGAGAGGATCCACAGTATCGCTGGGGACAACCGGCTCATTTGTAGCCTGTCAATACAGAGATAAATTGTTGGTTTCATACGACTAAATGTCAGACCAAGAGTGCACCTAACACTGACTGCAGAACTGTTTAAAGTCTCCTTTACTCACCACCACATGGAAGGGGCTTTTAGGGATGTTCTGTCCCCCAAAGCGGATGGTAATGACATATTTCCCAGGTTCAGGGGCGGTGTAGTAAATGTCAAAGGTCCCATCATGATTCTCCACCACATCCATGTCTACCTCCATCCCCTGTGGGGTGAGCACCTTACAGGTCACCTTGCCTTTCCCAGCAGCCTTTGCATCCACAGTGATGACTGTGTCCTCTGAGGTCTGCAGCTTCTGAAGACTCGCTGTCAAGAAATGAGAATAAGGGGTGATAAGTACTGCAAAAATGCATGGATTTAAGATTTTTTTTTAGAAATGTATAACTAGTAAAACAAAGCCGTGATTACTTACACACGCCATGTCCTCCAATAGACACTGGAAAAGAAAATTTTGAATTTTTAATATAACTATAATAAATTATTCTATTTTTCCTATCATTTATGTATCCATACTGGTTTTCTTACCTGTGACACGACATTTGCTGGCGTCTCCTGTGGGAAGGGACTGGATGCGGTATGGAGAGTAAGGGATCTCATCTCCCCCGTATTTAATGGTGATGGTATAGGGGCCTGTAGAGTCAGGCACATAGGAGACGGTGTAGGTCCCATCCCTATTGTCTTGGATGGTTGCATTCTTTGGCTTCCCCTCTGGGTCCTGTCAACAAACAACTTCTTATTTTACAACTAGTTATTCTCGATGGTAGTGTAAGCTTCAGAAATGATTGAAAGCTGAACCCACCAGAATCTGCACAGTGAGCAGTCCCTCTCCAGCATCACGAGCATCGATGGTGAACTCGACTGGCAGGCTTGCAGACACACCTTTTTTGTCTAGACCAGGGCCACTTGCGCGTACTTTACTGGCGTCATGCCCGGGCTGAGACATTACCTTGAAAGGACTGTTGAAGAAGGAGAGAATGTCAAGTATAATTACTAAATCCAGTCCTACAAAAGAGAGAAGTGGGAACAGTAAATTGGCTTCAGTGCGTATTTCTTTGTAAAGGAAGTCAGAAGGAGCAGAACTTTAATTAAGACATGTCTGCACACACTGCCTGGTTTGAATTCACACTGTACCTGTGTGGGACCTCCTGATCTGCATATTTGACAGCTACAGTGTAGGGGCCATCCTGGGCTGGGGTGTAGTGAACTGTGTGTGTGCCATCACCGTTATTCTTCACACCAACAGGCTCCACAGTACCTGAGGATTAAACAATATCGATATGATATCGTTTGTTTGCTAAAAATCGGAGAGCTGTGTAAGTTTGTTTGTAAGTTGTGTCCTACCTGATGGACCATAGAGTTTGACTTCCAGTGGAGCCTGTCCAGCCTGGGTACAGTCCACTTTGAAAGTCTGAGGAACATGGGCTCTTACTCCAGCACCCAGACCTGGACCTGAGCACTTCACCTTGCTGGGATCCACAGGGTCTCTGACAAGTACACGGAATGGACTGCCTGGGATCGCCTGACCTCCATAATTAATGTTGACATCATACTCGCCAGGAGTGTAGGGGATGTACTCCACACTGCAGCTGCCATCTTTGTTGTCCTTGCAGGATATTTTTGACTCTGAGGCCCCCTCAATGGTCAGGCCCAGGCCTCCTGTACCAGCACCCCTGAGATAGAAGCCAACACCTTCATTCAACTGCAAGTGTTTAAGTTCAGTCCCCCCAAATTTCTCCTTCAAATGTGAAAAACAGTACCTGGTCTCAACTGTAAAGCAGTTGGGCTTGTTGGTAATTCCTCCCTCCAGACCTGGTCCATAGGCACGGACCCTGGTTGGATCACATCCCTCCACCACATTCACTCTAAAGGGACTCTTTGGGGACGGAGCATCGTCATACAGCACTTCAATAAGATGCATTCCTGCACACATAAAGATTCGTCAGTTTAATATATGATGTAAAACCTTTCAAAGCAAGCCAAAAATGTTTCTAATTCATTTTTATTATGGACTAGACAAATTCCCTTTTAGGAAGATAAACATGTGTTTATTTATAAAAGAAGCGCAGATCTCTGGTGAACTTACAAGCTGTTACATCTGTTCCCTATTCATTATTCTGTAACAACATTTTTCTGACAGAGCCTTCTCAGTAGGCCTATATGCCAGATTCCCAGTCGCACTGCTGTGATATTGGTGCATGTCTGGTGGTGGAGAAGTGCTCTGTGATCTCTTTGCTTTGTGTTATAGGTCTCTATTAATATCCCCTGTCACTCCCCTGCTGTATAGCTGTGTGCAGGCAGCCTTCAGCACACATACCTGCCTGGCTAAGAGCTTCTGTTCCAGAGCACCCTATTTATAAAACAGAGCCAGTCTGCCTCCCTGCTCTCTGCCCTCCACATCATTGCTCCAATGCATCATTCTGTATTTATACCCCTCTCTCATTCTTTTTTTTTTCTATCTATCCTGCTTTATTTCCAAATAACCCCCAACTCCATCACCTGTTAGTGAGTTCTCTGTCAGTCTTGTTCAGAAAGCCTGTCTTTGTAAATGTTCTCTTTCTTTTTGAAGATTTGTACAGTAGATCTTACATTTATCATTGTCATTTAATGCCTCTTCACTTAATGACCTTTTAAATGTATGGATTCTTATTCACCGTGATACTAAAAGTACTTTTTTCCTACCGTCCTCAAACGCTGTGTATTCCACTCTGTAGGTGCCATCTCCCTTGTCAGTGATGTAGGTGTCTGTGTTGGAGCCGGAGGGGTTGATAACATGAACCTTCACATGATTTCCTCCAACCTTGTTGAGGGTGCGGGCGTCAACAATGAAGTGGGTTGTGACTTCTCTGAGGACCCCTACAAACAAAAAAGCCCTTCTGGTTATTTGTTTACTAAGACAAACAAGATCGAGAAGGCTCTTTCATAATATAACCGGACTTATACATTTTTAAGCTCTAGCAGCTGCTATCAAACCTGTAAAAATATGACTATTGACTGACAATTCAATATTTTCAATATCAGTTCATCGATTCATGATCGAGACCTACAAAAATACTGAAAAATATGAACTAAAACAAGAAAAACTTTATACCTCTGAGAAGCTGCAATCGGAAAAAAAGCAGCTCAATTGATAAATGAGTTACTTGTAAGAGAAGCAATTTAAGTAATCAACTTAAAAATACTAACACTCGTACATTTTTATTCAAACTTGGCTTCTTGGTCTAGTTACCTCTAGGCTCCACGCCCGGTCCATAAACGTGCACCCCGCTGGTGTCAACAGAGGGCTCCACCTGCAGGACTTTGGGAAACTGGGGAATCATATGACCACCATACTTGATGGTGATGGTGTGAGTGCCATGGAAGGAGGGGATGTATGTGACAGAGAAGGTTCCCTCTGCAGTTTTCTTGATGTGCACTTCAGCCTTAACGCCAGTCTCTGACACAATCTCGATGGTGAGCTCAGCGTCTCCTGCCCTGGTGCAGTCCACAGTGAAGGTTGCTGGTTCTCCTGCCTTGGCCTTCTCCAGACCTGGCCCACTTGCCGTTACCTTGCTCGGGTCGAGGGCTGAGCGCACTGGGGCTTTGAACGGAGAGCCAGGAATGTGCTTCTCAGCAAACAAGATGTTGATGGCGTACTCCCCGGCCTCGGTGGGCAGGTAGTTCACTGAACATGTGCCGTCACCATTGTCTTGGCACTCAATCTTTGCCTCGCAGGGACCCTCCACAGTCAGGCCCAGTCCACCTGCACCGGCTCCTTTTGTGTCAATAGTGAACGGAGCTGGTTTACCCACAATGCCTCCTTTCAGGCCTGGGCCATAGGCTCGCACCTGTGATGCAAAACCCAAGTGAGATTTTTATTAGTGATAATTACAAACTTGTGTTTAGAAACCTAAAACATTTGCATGTAATGTGATGTGGGTTTCAAAGAGTAGAGCTGCATTTAGCTTTAATGAACTTTTACCTTTGAGGGATCGGCAGGCATGACTGCTTCAACCTCAAAGGGACTTCCCATCACTGGGTTGCCATCATAGCTGACATCAACCTTGTACTGCCCCTCCTCTGGGGGAATATACTTGACACTGTGAGTGCCTTTGGCTTTGTCTGATTCCAGCTTGCAAGGGATTGGTCGACCAGAGGGTGAGGTCATCTTCACGCCTACATTGCCCTGCCCACCAGCACCCTTTGTGTTAACTGTGAACTCCTGATCCTTTCCAACCTCCACTTCTGCAGGAAAGATCAACATCAAACAATTAAAACTGTTGCAATATTACAAAGTAAATGCAAAAATAAAGCATCAGGGGTATGAAACTTACTGTTTTCTAATCCCTCAACTTTCACCTGTCCGATATCGAGAGGCGGGGCCACTGTGATGTTGAAAGGGCTCTTGGGAATGGGATCCCCTCCATGAGTGACGGAAATTGCCATGTTGCCCTAAAGAAGCACAAAAGGAAGAATGAATATGGATTCAGTTGGAGGTGTTTCATGAAACATCTCTGTATCCTGTTGTGATGTTAATAGGCTTCAAACAGAGGCGTTCTGTACCTGTTGAAGAGCTGTGTACTTGACAGTGTAGGAGTAATCATGGTTATCAATGATCTCAAAGTCACGAACCGCCTCTCCTGGGCCTGATGCTGCGAAATGCACCTCAGGCTTGGCCTTGCCAGCTCCCTTTGTGTAGATGGTGAAGTGGGTTGGAGTGCCTACCTCCACACCTGAAACATTAGTGTTTTGTTAGTGCTATCAATTCTAGTCAGATCAAAGCATTTGTATGACATCCATGTACTGTTGTGGGTGTTTGTTTCGAATGCAAATGCCTATACATTTAGTGTGTGTAGTGATTATACTACTTCTGGTTCCTGAGTCAGTGGATCTCACCTGTTTTGTTGATTCCAGGGCCCTCTGCTCTCACCTTGCCTGCATCATGGGAGGGATCCACTTTGACTTTGAAAGGACTAACGGAAATTTCCTGACAAAGTCAAGGATAAAAACAGTCATGAAATAAACTCTAAAGTAATGAAACATTAAAAAAAAAAATCTTACAAAACTCTGTTAGTTGTTATCCTACCTGGTCAGCAAAGAGCACCATGATGGTATATTTTCCCGCAGCCGGGGGAGTGTACTTGACAGTGAAGGTGTCATTGTCATTCTTGATGATGTCAAAGTCAATGTCTGCCTCAGCAGGGCCAACCACCCCTGGGGCACACTTGATTCCAATGCTGATGTCCCCTAATGGCGCATAGAAATGAGCACAGATCACAGAGGTCAGTAAAAGCAGATGATCTGAATAAATAGAAGCTGTCACTCCAATGCCTAAAGCTTTATTCCAAGTACATCTAAAAAACTTTCCTCCACTTTGGTAGCTAAACTGTACATATCAACTTTCTCTTCATCCCCTGCTTTATATTCTTCAGCACTTGAATGATACAGCAATAATTTCTTAAAAAGTCAACTTAGTCCACAAATGTTCACCTTGACCGGCCTCACTGCAGTCCACAGTGAAGTACGTTGGCTCATTAGCCTTAAGCCCAGTCTTCTCCACTCCAGGCCCATAGACTTTGACTTTGTCAGGATGACAACCCTCTCCAACCAGCACCTAATGAATTTACAGACAACTTGAGCAAGAAGCAATTGGTTCAAGTAGAACTACTGCAATCCTCTTACTTTCTGGAGTATCATTATGTTAAGTTGGCTTAATTTTAAGTGCAGCACAGTAATGTGGGTCTTACTCTGAAGGGACTGTTGGGCACATTGACCTCCCCCCAGGTGATGATGATAGTGTGTTTGATGGGCTTGACAGGCGTGTACACACACAGAAAGGTGCCATCTCCCTTGTCAGTGATCTTGATGTTGATGGCGCAGCCTTCGGCGTCCTGAGTGGATACAAAAGCATGTCAGCTCCCATCTGTAGGCCACATGCCACATGCAATATAAATGTTGTGATCCTATAAATTCACAATAAAGGTCTCCATACCTGTGCGTAGATCTTGAGGTGACCCTTCCCAGCCATGCGGACATCAATGGTGAATTCAGTTGGTTTGTTCACAATGACGCCAGTTGGCTGCAGTCCTGGACCAAAGGCTTTCACCTGCAGCGTATTCGTTTTTATTAGTTTTTCTTTTGTTTTGTTTTTCTTTACTTAATATTTTACCATGATAATTGTATGTACACTTATAAGAATGGTATATGATTCAGTGAAAAGAAAATACCTTCTCAGGAAATATATCATTAGCTGCAGGGAGGATGTGGGCCATGAAGGGACTGTCCTTGATATCCTGGTCGTCACAGATGACGTGGACAGCATAGTCACCAGGCTCAGTGGGCCAATAGCGCACATCACAGGAGCCATCACCCTTATCATCACACTCAATTTTAGCCTGTGATGGGCCTTCGATGGAGAAGCCTGAACATCACAAGAATTTTAATACTCCGGTATCACATTTAGAATACATAAAGACTTCACCCTTCTTGTATCACTTGCACTTGGCTCACCCAATGTTCCAACTTCGGTTCCGATGGCCTCTACTACAAAGTCAGCCGATTTTCCCACCATGCCCGTTTTAAGACCAGGACCCCAGGCCCTCACCTTCTGAAAACCTGCCTCTGCTCCCACCTCCACCTCGAAGGGACTGTAGCATAGAAGAAAACACAATATTACCCAGTGTGAAATTGATATACTTTATTATTGATTATCTTAGGGCATCAAAAGGAGTGTACCTGCGTGGGATAGGCTGGCCTCCCCAGGTGATGCTGACTGTGTATTTACCAGGCTTAAGGGGCAAATATTCACAATCATACACTCCATTTCCTGCATCTTGCACTTTCACTTTCTCCTCTGCTCCAGCTGAGGATGAAAAACACAGACAATATGTATTATTCTTAGGCAAGAGAAACCATTTTTGTATTACGTTTTATGTTTTATCATATTTTAAAGCTTCCGTAAGACTAAACCCCAAAGAGGAAGTAGTTCTAAAAATGTAGGAGGACAAGTGGTGCAGAGAAGAGAGGGCTGTCTGACTCACTTGGTCCTTTGACTGAGACGTTCAGCGTTCCGCTGCCAGCTCCCTTGGTGAAGACTTTGAAGTCTGCAACCTCCTTTACTCTCACGCCTTTAGGCTGAAGGCCTCTGCCCGTAGCTCTGCAGGCGCTTGGGTTTATGGCTGCAACAAATGACAACAAGTGTGAAAGAGAAATATTTAACAGAGCAGAAGGCAACTGAGTGTAGCCAGCAGTTGACAGCAATGTTAGTAGAAAAGACGAGAAAATATCCAATTCATGTGGGTTCTCAAAGGTTGACTGGCAGAACCTGTAAATGAGAATGATGCTTTTTGAAGCACATACAGCACAATGTTGAAAAGGATATTGATACATTTGAGAGCACCGAGGGAGCATCTGACAACATTTCAGTCACTCTGAAATGTTGACTGCAGGCTTAAACTGAATACTGGCTGATGCAAATTTAGACAGCGATCAAAACAAACATGTCAACAGCGCAAGCTAAGATATTTAACAGAACAAAGTATACAGAAATGCAGGGTGGGACAATACATAAAATAACTGACAACAACACATATCAACTCTATCTGAACAAAACTAAACCATCAAGCTGCAAGATGCAAAAAGATGGAGCAGGCGACCAAGCACGGCACTCAGCCGCAGCACCCTAATCTTAAAGAGCAGAGAGATTGCATCTGCAGGGTGAAGCATAAGGAAAGGTTTTGGGGGATCTGGCTGAGCATTGGGCACAGGCTCCTCCCAGCAGGCCATACTAACTTGGGCGGCCAGGTTTTGTAGGGGGTACCCCCTTCCCCCCCTTCGCTCCAGGAAGGGTAAGCACTGACTGAGGGACTATCTGCAGTGGAGCTCCCGCAGGAGGAGCAATTTGTGGAGCTAGAAATAACAGATAGGAAGGGTTATGGTCTAACCTTGGAGGCTCTTCCCAGGGAAAACAAAGATGACTGTAGATTGTGACGAATAGATCACTCTGACACTAACAGCAGGCTTAGAAATCAGATTTGTCTGACAGTAATTTACAGCACAGACAGATTGCTTACCCTCTGCAATATTGACAGTAAAAGGGCTCTTGGGGATCTCCTGGCCCGCAAACAGCACATGGATCTGGTGAGGACCTTCCAGCACTGGACGATAAGTACAACGAAAAACACTGTCGCCCTTATTCTCCAGGATGAGCTCCACTGTGTCCTTTTTGCCCTGAGGGTCGATGATGACCACACTTACATCACCATTACCCGCACCTGAGTGTGATGAGAATATTAGTCATTTATCACAGGTGAAATTAGATTTTGTAGCTTTATTCATCAAAAGTGGTTGAATGTTTCATACATACCAGCTGTAAAGATGTCAAAGTAGGTGGGCTTGTTAGCCACATTGCCTGTGGGATCCAAACCTGGTCCCCTGGCATGGACTTTGTTAGGGTCACCCATATCCTTTGCTACATTCACTGTGTAGGGGCTCTTATCAATGTCCTGACCAGCAAACAGCACTTTCACCTAAAAGGGAAATGTAAAACAAGTTAAGGGCGCCTTGTGATGTACCATGTTACGTATAGAATAAATGTGCATCTAGGAAAAATTATGCTAGAGCTTACCTTGTGGACACCTTCAACTTTAGGAACATAGGTGACTGTGTAGGTTCCGTTCTTGTCTTTGCTGGGCTTAACTTTAGCCTATAGAATGAGAAGATACAGAGTTGAGGATGAAATTAATATGTTAAACTTTGAAGTTGAGCACGATTATCTGAGTTAGCTGGCACTCCCTGAGCCCTCAGTCTATTAAATGTAACATGCCTCCTCTTTGTGTCCCTCAGGATCCTCTACATAGACCAGGACCTCACCACTGCCGGCCTCCTGAGTTTCCACAGTGAACACAGCTGGTTTCAGAACCTTGTTGCCATGAGGCTCAATACCTGTGATGTAAATACAAAGAAACATTCATCGATTATTCATGGGATTATGATGCTTTGTGAGCTGTTGTGAACTGTTCAGGAATTCAAGGCTACTGTTTGGCTACGCACCAGGTCCATAGGCTTTGGCCTTGTCCGGGAAAAGTTGTTTGGGCTTGAGAGTAGCTCCAGGCTTTAGCTTTGCCTTGGGAAACTGGGACAGGTAAGTCATCACTGAGTGCTCATCCACATCTGGGTCCACAATCTCCTCGGGAGCAATCACCTACAGCACAGAAAGAAAACCAGTACCAGGGTTAAACATATGTGTCAATAACTGGTTTAATTGAAAAGGATGATCAACATAAACTTCAACTTTTATGCAACAACTATGACCAAAAAAACATGATAGCCCGATTAATTTCTAAAATGTAGGTATTTTCATTTCTAAGAAGTGTTTCGTAATTTCGTAAATCATAATACCACTTTCCCTTAATAAGGAGTGTACAATGGGATTAAACAAGGAATTAATTTAGTTACTCCCCCAACCTCTGACTCCTCTCTCCCTTTCAGTACTTGTCTGCCTATCGCACAGTGGCACAAAGCCATGCTCCACGCTGGTTATATTTAACCCCAGGACAGCAGGGTTAAGGATTGTTGCCTTCAATAAGCCAGGCAGGGGGGATTTATCCTGAGCCAGACCTCTCCCACATCTCCTTAACACCACCACACAAGAATCTAGCCTCCCAGCCCTGCAGAGCCATGACATACACCCCACGGCTATCTCACCAATGCTAAGCCTCATGGAGACCCTCTGTCTTAGACAAACAAGTAAACAAGCGACATAGAGCACATAATGTGACGGAGACTCAGAGTCACACGAACAGGACTGGAAATATCACACTCTGGCTCTGTTCACATTGTTATTCTGAGCAGCATGTGCACATTTACACCTCTGTTTCATTGGCTGCTTCCAAAGGTCTTAAGAAATTTCTCACATCCACAAATTCCCAAGTCTACCAAATTCTACTCTACAAACTCACTTACTAAAAGCCACAGTACAGTAAATGGAAATATTAAAGTAAGCTGAAAAATAAATATTTCATGGCAGCCCTCCAGCATGATTTTTGTGGAAAAACACTGGTCTCCATATCATGTACAGTGCTAGCTATTTTCAGTTCAGTGCTGCCTCCAAGGCACATGCACATGTGGTGAGGCATGTTTGTATTAGCTTGAGCAGACTAACAATTTGTGACTGATTTCTCTCATTCATCTTACCTGAGGCACTCCCAACCAGTCGTCAGCCTGCTGCATGGCCTCTTTGGCATTCTGCACAGGCTTGTTTGGGTCCCAATCTGTCCAATCAGGACACAAACCTAACAGAAGACAAACAGGGTTATA
The DNA here is from genome assembly GCA_020745685.1 of Tautogolabrus adspersus. NCBI lineage: Eukaryota > Metazoa > Chordata > Actinopteri > Labriformes > Labridae > Tautogolabrus > Tautogolabrus adspersus. The sequence continues at coordinate 22,942,449 of CM036539.1, forward strand.
ATTCTGCAGACAAAAATTTAGTCAGTGTTACGCTGAAGTTTCTATAATAAGGCCACTTGGGCCACCACTACTATCTGTCTAACACCTCCAACTACAACATTGCTTGACCTTACCAACACTGCTTTGCTCCTGTGAATGAAGAAAATGAAGGTCTCTTGCCCGTTTAAAACAAACCACCTCCAGCACTCTTACACTTTCACTGAAGCTAATGCTAACCTCCTGCAGGCTGCTAATACCTAAATTGGATTAGTGTTGGCGACAAAGCGGCCACTCACTTAAAAGAGTCATACAGGCACTCCATAGAATACTATTACCGATTATTATAGACACAGGACAACAGTATTAACAGGGAGAAGTTTAAATGCATCTCAATGTGCAATAACATTACAAGGAAAAAAATCAGAAAACTATCATTTAGCATGCACCAGGGTGGGCCTACCATCATGTTACTATGGGGGATTATTCGTTTCATTGCAAAGACATTCATTAGGCAACATCACTGTAATACAAAGAGACACAGATGTATGCAATAGGCCTAGTCGTTTAGGAACAGAAGGGATGTACTGCAGATTTTGGTGTTACAGGTTTGAACTAGAATTATCGCTAACTGATGTATCAAAATGATAGATGTTTATTAACATGCACTGTCCTTGTGAAAAAAAAATGTGGTTATCTACCTGTCAAATACATTTTAATTTAAATCCTTAAAGCCAATTAGCTTGTTTTGTACAGAGCTCTTGTGTTTCTGTGTTTCAGTATACTGTAGAGGTAGTTTCGTCAGTCGACCTGCTGTTTGGTATAAGCTGATGAAACAGCAGATCCTTGTATGGTCAGTGTTGCAGCATTGTGTTTGAAACATGCGTCTGCTCAGATCAATGGCTCATATAAACACAGTAAAACACATTGCTCTTCCCTCCTCTTGCTACTCCTCCACCTTTTACTCTTTCAAGCTCAGCTAGGAAAAAACAATGATGTTCATTGTGAAAGCAGAAGCCAAAACTGGCAGTGACTCAAACTATGGCCTTGTGGTCCTTGGATCTGTGGCTTAGGCACCTCCATGTGACAGATCACTCTGCATATTGATGTGAGGCCAAGCATCCCCCTTGACAGAAGAGGAGGAATGGTGCCCAAATTTGGGGGTGTTGTGTAGCAGCAGGGCTATAAACACTAAAGTCGGACTTGGGCCTTAGGGCTCCAAACAGTGAGAATGAAAGCTTCAGTCATTGTGGGACAGCTGGCGGGGACGTCCTCCGGCCATCAGCAACCCCTCTGCAACCCGCCAACACTACCTGGTCTCCAGAGAAAGATTACTCTGACATATGAATCTGAATCTGGGTGTGTGTTTGTACTAGTGTGTGATCAAAACTGTGTGCGACATAAACCTCTCTCATTTCTAAATGAAGACCAAAGGAGACAAATTCTCCTGAGGAGGTGATAGAGTTTCTGACTAACTGACTGGCACATGCCTGACCCCTGCCTCCATAGCAACCAAGGAAAACGGCTACACACAAGAGGCCTTTTTACTTTCACCGGGTGCATTCTGACTCAGCACTCCGCACCTCCCCTCCCATGGACTCAGCCAGTCCCTGTACAAACTTCTTACCGGGGGCACAGTTGTCTACCAGAGCTCCCAGGGCTTTTCCATCCCGCCAGTCACGGTTGAAGTTGTTGATGGGCAGCTGAGGCACCTTGTTCTGTATCCAGCCCAACAAGCGCTGTTTGGGGGTCAACTTCTTAGTCTCCTCTTCATCCTCGTCCTCCCACATGGGCATGGAGATAGAGTAGTGGAGGATAAGGGTCCAGATAAGACCCAGAATCAGCTTTAGATTTCCATCCACAATGGCTTTGCTATCTGTATTTGGACAGTAGAAAGAACAGGAAACATGAGGATTTATAACTTCCAACAGTTCACATAATGCACCATGTCCTGCAGTATTTGTTGGTTAACTATTGTATCTTGAACTGTACTTTCATTTATTGTTGTTTATGTGCACTGCAAAACCATTCTGTACACTGGTTAAGCTAAACCATTAGAATTTTAAAAAGTGTTACAAATGAAGAATTTATTCTTTATTCTTGCTGTTCTGTAGAGATGACCGGGCTATTCTGAGTGGAAATATAAACAATGATGATTGACTGCTGAGGAGACAAGAATCTAATGCTCCTCGCTGCTTCCCCAGAGCCCCTTCTTTCAGACAGCTGTCTGGCTGAGGACCCCTGACAATCTGTCATCCAGTCACAATGCAACTCTGCAGACAGTGACAGCTGAGGATATGTGGAAGTGGATCCCTCTCTGCATAAATACCACTCGGATTTCAATTACCTCCCAAACTTGTAGAACTGGAGTGTGATAAATCACATAGAAGCAGATTAGATCCTTTGACAGCACGCATGCGACTCATTTCCTGACTTTCTCCGAGGAAAAGTCGTCAAATAATCCATTATAAATCCACTTTAATTTGGACATTTTAGGCATTTAAGCCAAAGAACCTCTGAGGAGACTTTAATGTTTCATCAACTAATCTGCGGTGATACACTCTGGTAAATATAGTAAGACTTTAATAACAAAGGGACTATGGTGCAAGTTGTTTATCACAGGACAGTTTTATTGGGCCTGTTTCTCTTTTCATAGATCAGAGCTCCGTTTAAGAGCGTAATGTTTGATGTGTCATGGTGTGACTGGCACAAGCAGGTGGCACAATGTGGCACAGTGGGGTTTTGATCCTGTAGCACATGTGCAGCTAAGCCTGTGGTGATGTTTTTTTTGTGTGTGTCTGTGTCACTGTGAGGAGACGGAGACATTATCCTAAGAGAGCTACATTGACCCACTTGTGCCGAATGGAGGAAAGGGTGTTAGGAAGTAAAACAGCAGGACTTCTGTTATCACGCCCTGTTTCTGTCAAAACAGTCTGACCTAGTGTGTGTGTGTACATCTGGGACAACTGTTCTAGACACACACAAACATCAAACACCCTCTCGTGGACAAACACTTTGAGGTGATAGCTGTGGTTTTGACCTTAACCACCCTGAGATTTCAGCTTCCCATTGAGAGGCTACATCAACACACATTTAAACTAAAACACACACTTTGTATCGAGGTAGACACACTTTGGCTATTCACAGTCCAGCGGCCAAAGCCTCAGCCACGCTGGGAATTTCACTCAAGTGTGTGTTAGGATCATTAGTCACCAAAACAGAAAAATACTTTGTCAAAATGTTAATAACTTTTCTCCTGTATGAGTTGTGGGGTTGTCTACAGGTGTATAATGAAGCCATAAATCTTCATCTTACAATATGTGTGCTTTCCATAATAGGTTTATACTTTCTCCTTGAATATTTCTAAGAGGTGGCATTCTGGTGGAGTAAAGTGTGCCTCTGGTGATTTTGTGGATGTGACAGATATCCGCAACAATTTATTGTTACTTCAGCTTTCAGTTCCACAGTCTGATCCCCAAAATCCCACTGGAGTTAATCCTCACCTCGCAGGAGTTTCTGCTGGCTCTGTGAGGACAGCAATATAGGCTGTCAACACAGAGCACCAGTGAGTTGTTCCGACCTCTGACTTTAGAGGGAGAATGTGTACGCGTGCCTGTCCGCTTGTGTTTGTGTGTGTGGCAATATGGTCTACATTTATATATTGCATCATTCTCATTAGCAAATAACTTTTGAATTTCCAGCCCATGTTGCTGCAGCAGGGGAAACATAAGCACACTATGGAGCCACCAGGCATGGCCCTGGCACAAGGCCATGACATCAGTGGCACCTCTGCAGTAACTTTCCAATAAGCTGTTGACCTCGGCTCAATGCAGCTTTCCAGGGGCCTGTGAAAGCCTTGTCTGACAGGCACTGCTGGCTGATAACATACCAACAGAGCAGCAACATAACGCTATTGTATTACTACTTCCTATCTAATGATGGGTAGCCTAACCCATATATCTTTGTATGTCTGTATTTCATTGCTGTTTTGATTCCAGTTATCAGATCTCAAGTGTTACTCACCTATTGAGACTAGTTTGATGTGTTCTCTTTCCAGGAACTCCAGCGCCACAGAAACATTTTCCAGTTTCATCTGCCTAAAGTTGGGTCTGGTGTGGTGCTTTCTGTACATTTTCTTCTGACTCAAAACTTCCAGGAGCGAAATTAGCTTCAGCCCATCGGTGAACTCCCTCTGCAGGTCGGTGATGGTCTTGTTGACGCACTTCAGGTGCTCGTTGCACCACCTGGTGAAGGTGTTCTGCTGGATCTTCTTCCATGGCGCGTCCTCGGCCAGGTCCTTCTCCGTGGCTGGCATTTCGTCGTCCTCCTCTTCCCCAAACTCGGTGCCCTGGTAGTACTGTGGAGGCAGCTGGTCCTCGCTGTAATTATTGCTCATCATGGTGGCTCTTTCCTCGTCCACTTTTATACCTCGGTGACACTCGCTCGGCAAGCGCAGAAAACTTTTAGCAGGTCGATGGCAAGCGCGCGCTCGCGGAGGAAAGTTCAAACTTGGAGGAGTTGAAGAAGCAGCCTTGAGATTTTTCAGATGTACTTGCGAAAAAACCGCGTATGACAGGACAATGATGGATTAAATTATCCGGTTTTACAATGAGCAGGGCAGCTGGTCGTCCGCTTTTTTTAATTGGCACCCTCTTGGCAAGTCGTTCCTTTTTTTATGGCCTCGAGAATAATACTTGAAAAAGTTGAGTTTTGAGCTGGAGCAGTAGTGTTCGACTCTTAGCGTGTGTAACTTGACTGTTGAGAGTGGAAAGAGTTTGGTTTATAAAGGAGCCAGGGCCGCGTCACGCAGCCTCTGTGATCATAGTCTATTTGCTCATCCATAAGGATAACGGGGGTCGGGTCGGTTTACGCGGAGGAGGGGGCAGGGATAGGACAGACCCCGGACAGCGTATCCTTATTTTTAGGCGCTCCTATTTGGGAATCTGGGGGCTGAACGATTATTGAGAATGTGTGTCACGCTCAGGGTCTAAGTGGCTGAACAATTCCGCTAAGAAAAGAAGGTGAGATGAGAAGGCTAGTGAGCCATTCTGTCTCAATAATGTTTTCTAATGAAGGATTATTGTCATAAAGTAAGGTTTATTAGCACGTAAAGTTCTCGCGGTGTTTAGAGAGGAACATTTTAAGGATGAGTTCACCCTGATGGATGAAGCAACTGCATTACGTGTGTTTCACAGATATCTGCCACCCATGGGTGAAATGCAATTCTATGCAGTGCAGCAAAGGTCAACACCAGTTGTGGAGAGGTTATGGGAGGATAGTTGGCTGAAATCTGTTTATTTGAATTTTTGATCAACATGATGTCACATTTCTGCATAAAGACATCTGATCACATGTGTTCAAATGTTTTAAAGCTCATGTCAGCAGTTTTGAACTGGTTATGGAATAGATGGAGATTTATAGTGGTGTGAAAATTGACACAAACCGTGGGTGTCTCACAAGAACTTTAATAAAAGAACTGAGGGCCTGTCAGCTAACTATATGTCGAAATGTAAAGCCAAAATGCTCTCTTTTTAATGTCAATAAAACTCTTTGGTACAAAACTAGAAAGAACACTACTCCTTGAAATGACTGGAAACAAGTTAGTGTCACCTCTAACTCTGTTCAGTGACAACATGACAGCACCCATTGATTGGAGATGAGGCTGTGTGTAGAAATACACTGGGACCGTTGTCAGTGTGTTTATAACGAAATCAATCATGTTACTATATCCAAAATGAGTCACTTCTGAGAAACAATGTGTTTGCTGCAGGTTCAGGGATCGAGGTGGTGTTGTGACTCAGCAGTCAGTGACATGGCAGTGACACCAAATGCCAGCGCCATCGTTGATGAAGTAGTGGGAGGTAAGAATAACTGTGACACACGCAGCAGGCATTCTTAAAATACTCAGTCTGCAGCCAGGGGTCCTAATGTTTATCTGCCACAATATAATGAGACCCTCAAGAGGTTTTGTTCATCTAGCTATTGTTGTTGGTACAAATAGGACAAAATACCTTAAAGTTGTAGCAGAAGAATTTACACACTTATATTCTTATTCATTTTATTTCTAGTTAAATCACAAGCATGGAAATGTTCTCATATAATAAAACCAAGGACTCAGTGCTCGTATTTGTCAATCATGCTTTTAGCTGATGATGTAGATAGCAACATTAATTCACATTTATTGCTGAATTGAAAGTAGAAATATCTCAAGTATCTCAATTCCTGATTAACAAACTTAATGTAGACAAATGTATTAAAAAAAAAAAAGAAATGCAGAAATCACTAGCAAAACAAGATCTTTATTTTGAAATTTTCATACTGTCATTTGTATTTTCTAATATTGGATTGTAAATAGTGATGGATCACTGTGTTCAGCATTACTTCTATATAGTTTGGCAAACTTTCTGAAAAGGTTTACTGCTTTAGAATACTCTCAAAAATAAATACACAACTGTGCATAAATTGGTGATTAAGAAAAGTTCAATTGCACCAAAATCTGTGACACCTTGAGTACTACATGAAAAAAAGTCTAGATGATAAGAGTATTTTGTATTAAAACAAAAAAAAGCAACACATGTAACCCAAACTCAACATAATATGATGTAATTTTGATTATATTGATATGTATTTTCTTTGATATAATATAATCCCAGCCCTATTAGGAAGTTTAATTAACTTAACGAATAACCAAATCCCAGTGCTACATCTGTAGACCTGGACTGTTAACCCGACTTTCTATTTCCTGGTTTGCACTGCCCTAACAGTCAGATTTCCTCCTCATTTAATTAGCTTTCCCCTGTTAGTCTGCCAGTTGAATAGATAAATATTTAAGAAGGGATTTAGGGGGAAGTTGGTGGACAGATCAGCCCGAGGCCAAGGCCCAGCTAACAGCTTGATCGTTAAGACACTTTTCATTTCTTCAGTAATAACTCTAATATAAAATGAGACAGAGAGCAGATTTAGAATCTGTCTGAAATATTTGCAGACTGAGGAATCTAATTTGTCTGACATTTTCAAGTGACTGAAGTTAGCTCGCTGAGATTTTTTTTGCTAACTGCACCTAACGACGAGGTCAGCTCAGCTCCTTTTAAACAATTACACACATTCAAACTCTGTAGCATGAGTCGTGCCAGTGTGGTAATGAGCGTAGTTTAATGGCCTTCGTTTTCAACTTTGACACACCAGTTCCTGTAAAGAATACATGTCTGTGAGCTTATGTCACGTCTCTGGAGTGAGGGTTATTAATACCAATAGAACCTGTGTAATGTGACGCCACTCAGGCCCACTGCTGGTGATTTCATGAATGGGACTTCTCGATACCCTAAACCCGGAGACTATGATTGCCTGTGAGGCCACCTGCCAAGAAAAGAAGGCTCTTAGACATCATGTGGTGTGAGTATATTTATTTTCTCGAGTCATTTACAGTACAAAATAGACCTCCAGGTAACAAAATAGCCACAACTATATTGAAAACAACAATGCTGTCAATATGCAAAGCAACAAGCAGAGGAACACTGCAAATAGAGAAGTTTGTGAAGGTATGATACATTTAATATTCATGAAATAAGCTCAGAAATAATAGAAAAGAATGCTCTGTTCAGACAACATTCACATATATGTACCATTGCAGTCAAAGGGAGATTGATTTTCTTTGCACACTGATCATTTTTTTAAAGAGACAGTGACAACTTTTGCAGTCCAGTGGCACCGAACTTCCTTAGTGTATGTTCATATGCAGAAATAAAGTTAGTCAGGCATTGCTTATCAACATATAGTTTAATGACAAACGTTTCAGAAAAGATTTCAAGACACTTCTGTATTAAACAGACTGAAAATAACAGGCGTTGTATTGCTCTCTCAGGAAACTAAGGTCAAATGCAATCAAAGTGCATGCAATGACTTCTCAACCTTTGAACAAAGAGATATGTAAAATGATCAACAATGCGAGCAGCTCCTCTAATAAACGTCACCATAAATAAACATTTACACAGCTTATTAGTTGGCTATCAAATATACGATGCTCTTTCAAAATAGAATCAACTTTCTACAAAGCTAGTACAAATGGATTTAAGAAATCTCTCTACCATAGTACTGTATGTCACACCTATTTACATGAAATACAAAGGAACAGAACCAACATGAGTTTTCTTTTGTGCTTCTATATGTTTCTTAGCATGCTGTTTTCAGTTTTAAAGTACTCGAACACAAAAAAAAAAAAACATTGCACAAATTTAAACAATAATCAGTAATTTTACATGTACATATAATTTTTGTATTTGATGCTAAAATAAACTACATTTTTCGGACACATTTGTGTTTATATATTTGGAACCATATCCATTTGTAAAATTCCCACACAAGAAGACTAACCTCCATTTCGCACATCAGTCAGTGGTTTATCTCGGTGTGTTAGTAGATCAACCGGCCTGTTATCACCATGAAACTAATTAACAAAACAAAATTATTAAGGAAAAGAAACCACTTCAATCCTGCTGGAGAGAAAAATAAAATCAATATTGATTAGATTTAAAACATGTTAGCATAGCCCAATCATGCTCAAATGTGCTCCCAAAGTTGCTGAGGTCTATTTACTAGCACCTTAAAAAACTATACCAAACCATTTATAACTGTTAAAATAGAGTAATTTTAGGGATTTTCAAACTGACTGTGAGCTAGTAAGATGAACCAGAAACACTGAAATGCCTCTCTGGCATCTTAGTTGAAGAAATAATGAAAGGGGACGGTGGGAGTTGTCTTATTTCAGAGTCAGACAAAAGACAAGAGTGGAAGTGGCAGAGCTCGGAGCAAAGCACAGAACCCCCTCCAAAAAAAAAACACTGAAGAAGAGCCGTTCAAGTCTTAAGGGGTGACGTCTGGTTAAGCATCAGCTTAATACACCGAGCTTATACTGACAGGAGATCAGTTAGCCATTCCTGTTCACCTTGTGAAGTAAGTCATTGGTGGTTAAAAGTGAATCAGATAGTTATAAATGAGTTATGTAGGGCAGGATAGTTACTGTAATGGTGTTAAATTAAACAGTATTTTGAGGGCAGGAGCAAGTATTTAAACTCAGACTCTTTTAGAACACCCTTATTCTAAAAAAAACTTCCCTTTAAGTTAATAATTTAGGGTCATTTGTCTACCACAGGGTTTTCAGTGAAATAAAGACTAGACTCCTTGTTTTTCTATTTATCAACATAAACTGTAAAACAACATTTCAACAAACAAATAAATATATAATGGTTTAATAACATGAAAACCATTTGGTGCACATTCAAAATAAAACCCTTCTTTTATCACATTTAGAGCTAAAAGAAAGAAACCTATTCACAGATACAGAAGGGAATGACACAGCACTAGCATACATTTAGTGGAGTGAGATAAGTCCTCATCTGGGCTCTCTGCAGGTCGACTCATCATCACAGCCGTCTTCAGTCTCAAATCAAACTGAGAGCATCATTCTCTGTCTGTGGTGCTTGTAGTACCTTCTCATTGGAGACATAATTGTCCATACATTTTCTACTATGCAGTCGTCAGTCTGTCACATATAGAGTATTCCACTTCAGTCTAAGACATGGCTGGAGACAATAAGGGCTGGTCTGAAGCAGACGTCTGTCCCTGTGCAGTTGTTGCCCATCCAATCAACATCGGACGAAAGCTCTCAACAAGCTAGTCATCATTAGCAGCACTGCTGTGGCTGCAGTGATAGTCAAAATGGAGTTCCAACCTACCTCACTCCCCTGAGGGAAGACAGGAAAACAGTGGTGTTAACAGCATGTAGAGGCCATGCATCAGCCAGAGATACACAATGATGGGCTTTGTATAGAACAGTTTGATATTTTAGGAAATAGTTCATTTGCTCTCTCACAAAGAGCTAGAAGAGAAGATTGTTTCGCTCCCTCTTGTCTGTACACAAAGCATTTAGCCAATAGCAAGCTTGTAAATGCTCAAAAAGATTCCCACCAAAGATACAAATTGCACTTGTACATTTTAAGTTTATTATATAAAGATGATAAATTGTGTTAATTTCTTAACTTCAAATGTTCTTGTTTAAGTATTTTTAAATTTTAAACAAAGCAAGGCTTGCTTGTTCCCCCTGCATTATTTATCCTACTTAGCTAAGTAAGCCTTGTCCTGGCTGGAGCTTCACAGATAAAGCAGACATGTAAGGTTGCTATCAGTCTTCTCATTTAACTCTTTGTAAGCAAGCTGTAAAGTATATTGCCCAAAATCTTAAACTATTCCTATTAATTACTTATTCAGTGCCATTGAATGAAATTTTAGTCATAATTTGCCAAACTGCCCACCCGCCCAAAGTCCACCTTTTTATAAATGTCTTATATTGTGTTCTACTTTCTTTCACTAAAGATTTTTCCATGCAAAATGTTGGAGTTCTTCGTTTAAGACCCTCCCATCATACCTAGCACTCTTAATATATACTGACTATTGACTTTCATTTAAGGGTCAGTTCACCCAAATCACATAAAAACAGATTTTTCCCACTTGCACCTCGCAGTACCATTCCATACTCAGGAAGCTTAGATATGTCTGGCTAAATCCAAACACTATAGCCTAAAAAAAAAAAATGACAAGTGCCCTAAGAAATAGTGCCCTGATTGATCTTGATAATCCACAGAATACGGTGTCTACAGTTTTTATTGAACTACAAATGAAATCCATCTGAAAGCATTTTTAACAGTCTCCCTGAATTATCCACAGTAAACATGAGATACATTTTCTCTACACTTGAATTGAGGTTAGACTGAATTCGCAGAAATATATCCTTTCAAAACTGTACTAATTAAATTGAGAACTATCTGCATGGTGGGATAAGAATGGGAGAAATGAGTGTTTTTTTGTATGTCATTTGGGTGAATTGATTCTTTGATCTGTGTGTAAGAACCATACGTAGCATCACACATCAGATAGAGATAAGCTCCTCTCATACCTTGCCCTCTGGGACGCCAGCTCCGACAACCAGCACCAGACCACAGCCACTATTACAATCATTCCTATGAAGGGGATGGAGAGAACAGGGTGCTCAGACGAATGGATGAATCTCTGAGGAGGAAATAAAAACAAAGACAAGGACAATGGAAATGAAGGGAATGAGTGAATGGATGGATTGAGGTCTCCAAATAATAAAACCGTAGATAAAAATGACGTTATAACAGCACAAATGAACCAGCACAACAAATCACTAAATGAAAGTGACATGGCTGTGATATAAAGGGGGAGGGTCATGATGGAGTGATTTACACTTCCCATTAAACAAACAATGCATAACTTTATGGTGACATGCACATTAACTCAATGTGAGTTTGTGTGAGCAGTGCTGTGCGGCATTTACTGCCTGCATGTGATGTTATGGTGACAAGAAAAGACATACAGCATGAGTGCTGTGACAAGCACGAGGATATGGTGGTATTTTTGTCTCTCTATCCTCAATTTATAGTTCACTTCTTTTAATGTTTGGCTAAGTCTGTTGTGTTACAGGCTGACAGGTCATGGACATTCAAAGAACAAGGACAGCATCAGAGACAGGCACGGGCAGACAGTTTGACACAATGCTGAGACATCTCGTTACATCTGTTGTAGACAAAACACAGAGTTCTGACTACATAAAACAAAGGACCGGACATAAAGTACTTAATGATGCTTCAAACAGTTTCCAAAACATTTTATTGCATTGCATTTAAGGTTTTAATGCATATTCCTTTTCCTTACAGGAAGGCATTGGAATTGGCAAGTTGGTTTTTAAACAGCCACTGGGCGTATAGTACTGAGAAGGTAAGAGTTAGCTTGTTTTTTCCTTTTTAGTTACTCTTGAAATAAAACTATTTTTTTATTCATGCATATCGGGTGTAGTATTTTTATGACCAAACTTCAGTTTTTCACCTCTGTCATTTTCATGGCACTTAAATAGAACTCATGTTCATTAGTGAAGATAATCTTTCTGAACAAAACCTAAAAGTGTCATAAAATAAGATTTTATGGGCCAGATATGCTTTTAATCGAGGGAAACGGCACGAGTCTAAGTTTCGGGATGGTCTACAAAAATACATCATCCCTGCAGAACATTATTTGAAACCACATCTGTCCTCGGCTACTGTTGGTGCATTTAAGTGCCATGGACATCCAATAAGCAATTATCGTTATCATTAAGGGTAAAATGAGTTTGGTGCTCCTGTAGCTTCCAATGTTTAAATATCGCAGTTGAACTTTCAAATACAAACCCTGCTGGATTTTGTCGGTTATCATGATGCTTTTTATTTTTATTCAGAACAAAATTAAAGGACAGAAAATCTTAAAGTGGGAAAAATGCACAACAAAATAAAGGTCCTTGAAATACCTTTCTTCTGAAATCTGTATAGGATTCAGTGGCAGAATAGTTTGTTTTTGCTTGATGCCTTTTTCCAGATTTTTTTTGTTTTGAGTCTACTTAAAGTATTAAAGCTTTTGCTCTCACCGAGCAGTTGAAACACAGACACAGTGGGGGGGGAGAGGTTCCCCAGCCTAAAGAACACAATAAATATGGATATGGGCTGACAGGCCAGGTCAGTTCATATCCAAACATACACAGCTACAGTATGACACACATAAATAGTGGGCTCAACAGACACAGGATACAGTAGGTGTGATGTGAGGTGTTTTATGTGTTAGTTGACAGTATGTTTGCAGGGGGATAAAACACTGTAGGTCTTCAATAATGAGAAAGCATCACTGTAAATACTAAAAAAAAACTACTTCTAGAATAAGCACAGACTCATCATTAAAAAGGAAAGAAATTATGTATTATCTTTGTGTATTTTTAAATAATTGATCCGTATTAGATTTTTTTTCTCTTCTTGTTATTCCAGCTGAATACGGCCATGCTATTTATGTTTGTCCCTTACCTGAGCCCCTTCTGACAGCTTCTCCAGCTCTGCCTTGCAGCGCTGCAGCTCCTCCTCCAGCTCGGCCCTCTCCCTCTGGCTGCTGTCGTAAAGTACCTGCAGCTCCTTCAGCTCCATCTTCAGACCGTCACACTATAGGACAAATTGGTCACAATTTCAGTCTTTGCATTTAGTGTTTTTAGGAAAACCAAAGCGACTGAAACAAAAAAACATACTAAGAATGCCTGACCCACATCCGTCCATCTTTTATTCATATTTTTACAAATGCATCATACCTCTCTCTGAACCTGTGAGGCCTTCTCCTCTGCCTGCTTGAGCTGGTCTCTTAGGGAGAAGACCTCCCCGATGCCTCCGTTCCAGCCGGTTGGTGTCATAGGCTTCCCGTCGAATGAAATATTCTTTTGGATGGAAGCATCCACCAGGCGACAGTTCTCGGACTGGGCCATGGTCATGTAGCTCTCTGTCATGACCTCATCGGAGCCGGTCCCTGTCTCCTTTCCCTCTGTGCCCTCCCCTGCATCTTCCTCCTTCAGTGACAGGTACACACTGGAGCTGGACAAAAGGAGTAACAGGCATGAATATCACACACTTTGAGTTTCAGCTAAAATAAGCCCTGAAAGTTAAAAGACTGGCTCTGAAAAGGATTGTCATCCATGTGATCAAAAGCTAGAAAGAGTTTCCAGCTATTTCATGTGATAAAAGGAAAACTAGTAGCATTTTATTTTTCCTTTTTGTCTGATAAAGTATGGAGAGATTTCATTATGCAAGCACAAAAACTGACAACTCATGGAATGATTTCTTTTCTTTTCTTCATACCAATTGTAGTCCATAAAATTAGAAAAGCGTGTCGCAATTTCTTTTGCTAGTTTTTTTTTCTACATTTATTTTTGGCCTTTATTTAGATAGGATGGTGGATAAAGTAGGAAATCGGAAAAGAGTGGGGATTGACATGAGGGAAAGGAGCCAAAAGTTGGACTTGAACCTGGGCCCCTTCGTGCATGGTGCGCGACCCCATGCATGTTTTTTTCTGACCAATTATCCAATTTTAGATTACATTAGACTAATGATTAAATTTCATTGTCAAATAGAGATCCTTTTATTTGCTGCTGATTACATACTTCTGATCTCTGAAACTGTCTCAGAGAAGCCAAATAAGAGCAGAATCTTAAAAGCATCTTAAAACTTTCATTGGACTTTTCTTGATTTTACAGCTTTGAATTTGTGGATTAATTTCCAATTCAATTCAATTCAATTCAAAAAACTTTATTTATCCCCGGGGGGCAATTCAAGGTCACACAGAGCAGGAAATGAACGACAGTGCAGGTATGCTAAACATTTAACAAGAAATAAAGTGTCAATAAAAATAAACTAAAACAAAATAAAGTGTGTTCCTGAATTTATTATCGTCTCTGTCTCTTCTATTTCCATTTATATGCCTCTGCGTCAGAACATTTATTTGAAAAGAAGGGAACATATTCAAATGTGGCCATGGCCCACTTAGACTCAGAAATGAAAGGATTAGATTTTGGTGGTTGAATTTCTAGGTCATTATGACCTCACAATAAAAACCTTTGGCAATATGTCCAATATTCATATGCTAATTTTGACAATACTAAACACAAATGTCATGCTGTGGAAATTATGACTGGTGAGACTTTCTACCCAAAAGATCAAAGTTCAATTTCACCTAGTCATTTGTTTATTTAAATCCCTGTTAGCTACTTTGTTGTAACAGTAGCTACTCTCCTGTGGTCGCTCTGTACCCCTTCCTGGCTTCAGTTACACAGTCATTATGTGGGAGACACTTGAGAAATGTAAACTGTGACTAGACTAATCAGGGAGGTGGAAATACTAGTCGTCCTTTTCTTCTTCCCATAAAGAACTATGTAACTTCTTCTTAAAGAACTATGTAACTTCTTCTTAAAACTGTGCTATAAATAATGTTTGTCTTGCTTCCGATGCATCACAAGATCTTCCTCAACAGATGGAGTATGCCCAGCTCTCCATCTGCTGAGGAGGAGCATGTGATGTGTTCTAATCATCTGTTCAACAGATCTTGTGGGAAGATTGTTTTCAAATTCAAGGATAAAATTTCAACTGTAAAATTGTTGTCTATTTATTTCTCTGTCAATCTAGTAATCAATCAGGGAACTTTTATTATCACCACTTATTTGTAATCCCTTAGTCTGATATTGAACTTTGACTGCAGTTGAGTAAACAGGTGGCCAGTTTGTTGTAAATGAGACATGGCGTTCATCGCTATGACGAGGTGTAATATTGCTAAGGGTGTCTCCTCCAGCTGATCCACTAAGCCCAACTGATGAGTGAGCTGTCATTGACCTCTCACCATGTCCTCTGTCTCTGCAGCAGCTGCAGCCTCTCAGAGATGCGTCTGTTGTCCTCCTTCAGGGTCTGACACTCCTCCTTTAGCATACGGCACTCCTCCTTCAGCAGGTCCACGTCACCTGGCGGAACAACAAAAGAAAAAACACAATGAAGATGAAGCTCAAGGTAGCTCATTTTATCTTACTGCTAACTTAAGTCAGCATCACCTCAACATGCTTAGCATTTTATTATAGTAATAATAGTAAATTATTAAAGCAAAAGTCTTGACTGTATATTCAAATGGAAAGCACCTCTCTGTGTCCTTCCGTTGTTCTGAATTGAAGCCAAAATATCAGCAAAGGGTGCTGACATATTACACTTGTGACATAATTTGGAGCCAAGACATGCACAGTGGCGATACTAGAGTCTGTTGGGGCCCTCGGAAAAATTCAATTGAGGGGCCCTCCAACCAGTGTTCATCACCATTATATCCGCTATCCAACGCTTACTCCTCTTCCTCTTTTTTCCGGTTTCTTTTTTCTCACCTTGACTTTCATTGATGAACTTTGGTTTTCACATTAATAATGCATGCGAGGCTTAGTAGGGCAACAAGAGTGAGTGCTGTCAGATGGGGCCCCCTTAGGGAGGTTTCCTACTGTCATTGCAGAATTTGCACATTTTGGGCCAGTGCTTTGGTTTAAGTTTGTGAGCCCTCAGGGGCCCCCTGTTGGTTTGGGGCCCCAGTCAGTTGCCTGCCTTGCCTGTTGACAAGCAGCACCTCTGGACATGCACATAGGGGGCTGGCTGGTTGAACCACAGATGACGCCAGGCTGTTACTAACTGCACATATTAAACTTACTGATGAAGAGTTAAAGATTCCTCGTAACGTACAGTCCACAGCAGAACAGATTCTTGTCAGTTTGGAGCAGGCACTCATAGTAATGGAAAGTTTTATGACCATATTTTTAGTTTTCGTTACTTTTTCTCTCATCTTTCTTCCTCTACTCTGCTAATCCAGTTGAGAATGCTGTAACGAGCACATTTGTCAACAGAGCTGTCGATCATGACATTAAATCTGCTGTTTTTTATATCAAATAACTAATCACAAGAAAAACTTGTCAGAAAGATTAACACTTGGACATAAATTAGCATGATTATAACTAACAATTGCAACAAATCTTAGTTTGAGGGGGGGGGGGGGGGGAATGACGTGTATTTTAACTCTATAGTTGACCCATGTCTCATCTTTGGTCAGTGAGGAGGCAGGGTTATTATGTATACTGTAGCCAGTCAGCAGGGAGAGCTCTAAATCTTTTGGCTTCGCTTCCAGGCAGTTGTTTCTCCGTCCATGGTAATAAACGGTCTATGGTTGGTAGAGTTACCCTAGCTTTGATTAGCTTAAAGGTCCACTGTAGCCTCAACATAAAAAAGAGCTAATCTGACTGCGTCCAACAATAACAAAGTCCAGCTTTTGGAACCATAAAAGCTAAATAAGTAAAATGTATCACTTTTTTTCAATTGTTCGAAAGACAAAGGATGAGAAAGACTGATTTGCATTTGTTATGCTTTTTGGCACCAGTTGAATTAACTGGTCAGCAAAAAAAGCATGTAAGCAGTTTTGCCAAAGTGTCAAAGTAATGCAAAAGTTGCACTTCCATTTAATTTAAATGTTGTGTGATTTTTTTTAGGCACAAAGCCTAAAAAAAATCACACAAGAGCACAAGAGCACAAAGATGAGATAATTCAGCCTCCCCTCCCTCAGTCCCAGCCCAGGCTCAGCTGCAGAGCCCAGCGATGACATCATGTGATGGAAGTGTTCATCCCCCCTCCTCTTCATGACCTCATCTCCTGGGTATCCTAAATTCCCACATACACACACTCACAAACACACACCACTCCCCCTCAGCAAGCATATGTGTAATCTGTAATATTTATTAAACCAAACTAATGATTTACGTGCTTGACTGCGAGACGCTAACATGATGTGAGCATGGAATAAAGACATCCATAACACCCTGCTGTGTTTTCACAACATCAGCCACAAAGACTGATCGTGGCCTTGTGTCCACAGTACGAGCATAGTCAATAGGTGTTTGTTGTTTTGTCTTTCTCACTGAGGGCTGTTTACGAAGATGTGTGAATATGAGGTGTAAAACTGAAACTTATTGTATTTTAACTTTGATGCACTGAGAGAGAAGAGACAGAAGATATGTGTGCGAGACACCAAACAACCTCCACCCTGTCTTCTTCTCTGGCACCCACCTATACCTGTCTACTACATGTTTGTTTTTTCCTTCACTTCAATACAGGTATTTCTCCTCTTATTCTCCTCTTCCCTCACCCTCTCTCCTCTCTGCCTCCCTGCGCTGGCTCTTCATGCTGATCTCTGCCCTCAGCGTGGTGATCTCCAGCTCGTACTCCTGGGTCTCCTCGCTGAGGCGCTGCAGCTCGGCACGGCGGCGACAGAGCTCCTCCTGCAACGAGGCGATGTCGTTCTCCCTCTCCTCCGCTGCCTCCTCCGCTGCCTGTTGCAGCAGAAGCACCTCCTCCTGAGCTATACGCAGCTCCTCCTGGGCCTCGGCCAGCTCGCTCTCCTTCTCCTCTTCCAGGCTGTCCATCTCCTCCTGCACTGAGCGAAGCTGGGCTGTAGAAAGACAAAGGGGAGGAGGTTACATTTTTCTTTACGGGGTATGTGTGGGTTGGTCTGCAGCATCTGTGCTTGTGTGTGTGTACGTGTGTGTGTGTGTGTGTGTGTGTGTGTGTGTGCGTGTGTGTGTGTGTGTGTGTGTGTGTGTGTGTGTGTGTGTGTGTGTGTGTGTGTGTGTGTGTGTGTGTGTGTGTGTGTGTGTGTGTGTGTTTGTGTGTGTGTGTGTGTGTGCGCGTGCGTGCGTGCGTGCGTGCGTGCGAGCGTGCGTGTGTGTGTGTGTGTGTGTGTGTGTAAATGATATACCTGAGGTGTAGCACTAGTGGGCCTACATTTGTTTAGGTGTGTGGGTGAAGTGTTCTTGTGTGTGTGCGCGTGTGTGTGCGTGGTGCATGCTGTATGTGTGGGAACTGTTTGTAAGATGAGCTGATGTAACCGTTTGTAAGTCTTATTTAGGTTCAGATCTCATTAATAGTGAAGTGTATATACAGGACTCGAGGAAACTGAAATCTTCTCTGTCTTAAAAAAAACAAACGTAAATTGCGATAATACAAGTTAATTAAAAAAAAGATAAATAACAAATGTATTCTTAAGTCTAGCACAAACATTGTTGCATCAAGTGAGAGAAAAGCAATCCTAAAACTGTCCAGAAAATGTATATATGGACATCTAACTTCAAAATCCTCGACTGTTATGTACAGATTTTTCCTTTTCTCCTTTCTTCTTCTTTTGAAAGCCATTGTTCTAAAGAGGTTTTATTCCCCCAATGACTGAGCCCATATTTGAACAGTAGTTGCATAGTATCTGTTTCTGTTTGACACAGGAATTAAAAATTAGACACCAGAAAGATAAAGCCTCTGAATCAATGCGCCAAATGTTGCAGTCAAATACTACCACTTCCTTATACTGTAGCGCTGTCTGTCTGTGACTACTCAGGAGACAACAAGTGGAACAAAAAAAATCCTTAAAGCCATATCAAGACATGCCAAATGTAATATGCAATACCTGATTTTTTTTTACTGATTGTGTTTAACATTCTGTTTTATTGATCAAATGAAATACATATTGCTATTTTCTTTTCTTTTTATAAAGCACATTATTTTACTTGCCAAGTTTTTATTTTATTTATGCTGATACCTTGTAGATTCTGAATCTGGCGAGTGAAGGCTTCAGCCTGATGTGCACTGGCCAGACGCTCGTCCTCCAACAGACCTGATGGAGAGGAGAGAAGAGAGGAGAGGTGAGGAGCGGGGAATGGGCAGAGAGATAAGAGGGAGAAATGTCACTTCAGCAGGCCGTTAGAAAGATGACAACCTGATAAGCTGTTCAACCTTGAGACATGACAGAATGATAGAAGTAGTTTGGTTAATATGTGCACAGGATAAGTTGTTGATTTGTTAATGACTTTAGTCTGCTTCATCCTTGTGCTCACAACTTTTAATGCACTGGAGCGAAATAAATTAGACCATTTTTGTTGCTGTTTTCTTTTTAAATGATTTTTTTGGGAGGTTTTCATGCCTTTATTTAGAGATAGGACAACGGATATTGGGAGAGAGAGAGTGGGGAATGACATACGGGAAAGGAGCCACAGCTGGAATTTGAACCAGGGCAGCCCACCAGGTGGACCATAGCTTCCGCACATGGGGCGTGCACACTAACCACTAGGCTACCGAGGCCCTTGAAGCTATTTTCATAGCATATGGTTTAATTTTCTGTTTTTATTTCCCTGTTGTTGTTTTTTTGTTTGTTTGTTTTTGAAATGAAAGTTTAATTTATTTTTAGTGATGGTAATGTTGGGTGGTCATTCCTTACTTCTAGTGCCACCATCAGGCCAAAACTTAAAACTTAAAATAGCCCAATACTTTATTACCAAACACCTGAAAAAGTGCCTACATTCACATCAGCCTCATCTGTATTTTGTGTTCATTCTAAATTAATCGAGGTACAATGATTACCTGCCTATTATCTGACCATCACTATTGTCACTGTGTATGTTCCCCAGCTATATATCCTCTTATATATGACACATTATGAAGACCTTCCAAAGGATTTGTATGTTCTCTGCACTGTTGTGTCCCTTGTTAAAATATAAAAATAGTTTCCAGGGGTCAATATGTTTATATAAATATCCTACAAAAACCATAGCCTTAGAAAATAGAAGTCAAGTTGCATTTGAATTCATGCACAGTGTTGTAATTGTTAGCGCTGTCGCCTCACAGCAGGGAGGTTCCTGGTTCAAATCCCCATCAGACAGGGCCTACCAGTGTGGAGTTTGCATGATCTCCCTGTGAGCAAAAGTTTACATCATTAGCTTAACTTATATTATCTGTGGTCATGGCTTTTCTTGAATTTTACAACAACTCATCCTACGTTATTCTCAGAGCATGTACACTCAGGACCCCCATCCCCCCCAAACAGCTGCAAGCAGCCTGAACAGCTGACTCTTCCCAGTGGGAGTTTACCAGTAGTGATTCCTGGTTGTGCTCTATAGGGCACCCAGTCTAGAAGCTTCCCTCAGCATGTGCGCAGTTGTCTGAGGAATGCCCCTGCTGCTGCCAGACAAACAACTGAGCTCACCCCGCCATGTCTTTAAGTATGACACTCAGTCATACACACACTCATAAATAGACACACACACACACACACACACACACACACACACACACACACAATGAGCTCACTGAAGCCTCATACTCAAGGCCTTACTCACTGCAACCGTCCCTGAACGTTAAGCTCATCATTTCTAAGGTATGATGTGATGCTCCATTTAGCGGCTACGAGGACCTGACCGTGTCAGTGACTGCGCATAAACATTTATGCTTCTACATTTTGACTAGATTGTGATGAACAGAGACGCCATAGGTGGAGAGCTAGACTGTAGGGCGTTTTATCCTGTAGTTTTATTTAAAATAAAACTACATTCCAATTTGTATTATCTTAAACTTTAAAGGTAAGGCTCAGATCTTCTTAGTTATCCATAACATGACATCTTACAATATAAATACAGTTAATACACATAGACTCCAGGCCAATAATCCAATTGTCTGCTTTGAGGCTATTTTAAACATGATTTTCTCATCATAACTTCACTTTTCTTTGTCAATCTGAATCTAATTCTCATATTTTGTTAATTTTCTATGTTGGTCGAGAAAACATTTACCAAGTAGAGAGTTGCCGTTGCAGATAAATATACGAGTGAGGCTCTGCCATTCACATTCCTGGGTTTCAAATTATAGTAAATATACAAATTGAAAACGAGTGAATCTCATGTTTCAAATTTTTCAACCGTAATGAGGCAAAACAGGCCCCCACACTTTTTGCTTTGCACTTTTTGGTCAGTATGACACTGACTTGCCTGCAACGTTTCTGCATGCAAACTAGTTTGCTTACATTTGGAGTGATGAAATGGCTCACTTTCTATTTTGCTTATATTGTTATGCGAGGCAGCAAGCCCAAGAATATGTTCTGCACAGTTGTTATTTGCTGTAAAGTACAGCTAAAAAAACAATCTACAAGTTGGGCAGATGGTCATGAATTTCCCTGACTGCCACTGTACAATCAAAGCAGATTATAGAGTTATGGCTGATTGTTCTGCGAATGCTTCGAGTTCCCCTAAAGAGCTTCAGGGATTTTCCAGAGGTTTAATCATACGCAGACTCAAAAACACAGTGGAGAGTTTTTGAGAAGCTGTGGCTTATTTAGCTTAGCTCTGTGCCCAAACTGATGTGAATTTATACGGTGAGGAATAAAACAATCAGGTTGACGAATAGCAGATCACTCTTTGGCATGCCAGAAAAAATAGGGCGGGATGGCAGGTACCAGGGTGTTTGGAAGATGTTTGCCTTCAGTTACACAGATTATGATTTCAGGTCAGATGGTTGTGACCGAATAATGAATAAAAGATTGTGATAGAGGAAGATTAATGATTCAACACATTTAATCATGAATAATAGCGCAGTGGTGAGAGTATTATCCAGGGCTGGGGTTTCACCTTGCAGCTCATGAAACGCCTCCTGGTGTTTATTGGAGGTCTCTCTGGCATCGTCCAGCTCCAGCAGCAGCTGCAGCACCTGGGCCCTCAGCTCCTCCAGCTCCTGCTCCTCGGTCAGCGGCTCCTGCTCCTTCCTCCTCTTCTCCTCCCCTTCGCCTTCCTCCTCCTTAAGCTTCCTCTCCTCCCCTTCCTCCTCCTGAGCTCCCTCCTGGTCCATCTCGTCTTTCTCGTTGTTCTCCTCCAGGACGCCTCTCTCCTTTGCTGTGATCTCGTTGTCCATGGTGGGGCTGCACTCTGCTTTCAGATCGCACGGGTCATCTAATGGAGAGAGGACAGCAATATTAGTAAAGCAAGGCCTGATGGGAGAAGACAGTGAGACCGAAAGAAGGATTTACAGGTGTCATCACCCAAACTCAGCTGTGCTTGCAATACAACACAGATGGTGTTTTCTTTTGAATCAACAGCACCATCTTGTGATTAAAGTGGCACTAAGTCCTCTGTACAAGAACTTTTATTACACTCATGTACTCCAATTGAACACTTATTTTCAAAGTACAAATTTACTAACAACCCTCTTCAGTTATTGTAATTTGAGATTCTGATAGAAAAGGAAGAAGAAATATATTCCCTTTGGGTAGAAAACAACCGCATTATTTACCAAAAATGTCAAACTGTCTTTGTGTCAATGTTTTGATAGTTGACCAGTGAGACATAATTGAAGTAAGACACTTGTGATTTTACTTAATTGTGGTTTCTATAGAAGAAGATAAATATTTATGTTCTTTTATCTGCAATGTGAATTCAAATTTCTGACCAGTAGATGGAGTCAGTTAGCCGACATAATGCGGAAACACATTGGAGTAGGTGGGCCTTTATGCTGAAGCCATCACAATGACTCACCACTCAGCAATGCAACTCAGGGTTCACAAAAACACAAGCTACCACTCATAGTAAGACAAGTGTGACAAACACACGCCCCTGTCATTTTACACTACATGGTTTTGTTTTGGTTTTCCTAGACAGCTGCTGTTAATGTGGGCCTGTAAAGCCAAATCAGACATTGTATACAATATACAACTACACTGATACACACTTGATTTGACATTGTTACAATAGCTGCGTGACGGAGCAGCAAATACAAATGCAGAGTGGGTCAAAAAAACAGAAGGGAGGGTGTTATTTACAGCAAAACAAGATGGGTTAATTGTTATTAGACAAGATTGTATGAAGACATGAAGATTATATCACAGTATTAGTTTGTTTCCAGGTAAAATATTCCTCATGCCCCAGTTGCTGCATGTTACCCGTTCTGCCGACATTGCTCACTCTGCCATCATTTCTCTCCTTTTTCTCAAAAAGTCGTACCCTCCGGGGTCAAGTCAATCTCAGAAAAAAGAATTGATGTATTGCATCACACATTCATGTTGGAATGGTCTCTGAGTGCCTGGAGATAGCTGTTTGGACTCAGAGAGCAGTGTGAAGATGAGAGAGAGGGGGGAATAGTGTTTGCCAGGAGAGACAGAAACCAAGTGATGTGACGAGAAAAGAGGTGCAGCCGGGGACAGAGCGAAGCATTAACTAAAGATCTACCTAATTAAGAGTGATGCTTACCGGAGTAATCTTGGCTCAGGGGATGCTTCCATTTCTTGTGGTAATTATTTCTCAGCCTTGTTGTTCCCATCACTGGAAGCAACTATTTCCATCACAGCCAAGCACATGCAACATATTTTTTATTGAAACTTAGTGACATTAGCATCCTTAATGCTTCTCGTTGCGTAATAATGTAAATGTGAACAATGCAGCCCCCAAGAGGAGAGTGAGAAGTTGTCACGCAGGCTATTTTGTCATTAAACTTTGATGCTGCTGTAATGAGAAAGTCATAAAGAAGAGAGATAGCACTGTGTGGCAGGGAGAGCAGGGGCTGCTTGTACGTATAGCCGGCGGCAGCTAAAGGCCAGCAAGAGACGAAAAGACTTCCCACTGAATATCACTCACATCCAAAATTCTTCGTTCTGTCTAGCTCAGAGTGATAACTCAGAAAGCTTTGGCTCGTGGTATGCATGTATTTCAGTTCTGTCGTTTTGTAGATGTAGCACCTAGACTGTCCTTAGATAGATATGGGATACTTAGAATACAGTGACAAATAAAGAATGAAGTATAAAATTCACTTCTGACAAGGCATCCACAGAGTTGACTTATTTTGTCCTGGTACATTTACCTTGGCTTTGGGTATTAACCATTACAAAGTACTGATCTGACACCAGTGGTAAATGATGAGCTGCGTAAAACAGGGTAGTTCTTTTACATGAAACGCAACATGAGGCTTGACTTAAACACTGTTTACCTCAACTTGTGAAACTAAATGTAACAGCTGTGTAGATATTGCAAGTAGTTGTAGAACTTCTTAAGATATCAGGTCTGAAAAACCTTAAAACTCCTGCCACCTGAGTTTCTTCTGCACAGACAGAAAAGCTCCCTCCTTATTTACTCAGTCATTTTCTATGTTGACATCAGGATGTTATGTTTTACCTGCTTGTAAAGCTTAAGCTGTTCAAAGTCGGGCATCCCCTCTGCAATCAAATGTCTTTATTCTACGTAGGTTTTAAATGTCTTGGAAACTTTTTGCCTTTTATCAACACTGATCCAGTTGTCATTTTTGCGAAGACAGACCTTATTAATTTTGGATGTTATTCCATTGTTTAGTTTTAATGTATACATTTGTTGTATGTATTTTTCTGTTGCTCTAAACAAATTGCTCCGAGTGGGATTTATCCAGTTGTTCAATTGACTGCTTAAAGAAAATGGCCACCATCCATGCTGTGAATGTAAGTTGTAAAATACAAAACATTGCATAGAGAAAAGAGTAGATCCATCCAGAATCGGCTGCATTGACACCAATATCAGATCACACTATTTGATTCTATATCAGACTGGTATCAGCTAAAGGTATTGGATCTGTGCATCCCTACTATTTATCCACTTACTGTATAGTTTCTGGGCATAGAAATAGTTATTGACAAACCTGGTGAGCAATGAAACCCTTATAAACTCTTTTGACAGCATCATTGCAATGGAGTTAGCCCCTACCTGATTATATTAACATATTTTTCTTTGCATCCGTAACTGTGCCTTGTGCCGAAAGGTCTGCCTACTTAGCATTTCCCAACAGCTTGTTAGTCATTTTATTGGGTAAAGAAGCTTTATCACTTCACCTTGTGAGTGAATGTCAAACCCGTCTGCAGCAGAATCAGCTGCAGTGACACCTGTGATCACTCTTCTGCATACTTGGCACTGTGCTGGTTTTTTAGTCAAGCGGGGATTGCATTAGACATGGACACTCGGTGCATACAAGAACAGGTACGAGCAGAAGACTCATCTCAGGAGCCGCTGTTACAGCTGCAGGGAAAGGACGTCTTTATCTAGCCACAGCACATTCCCTCCTAATCATATTGCAGCAAAACACATTGAGTATGTCACTGCAAACATTGTGCCACTTGAGAAACAAGACTACAAGCAGACTGAGTGTTATTTCGCAGTGTCTCAGGGAAGGCTGTCTGAGATTAAATTAAACATTATTGTGGCGGCACATAGCTCTTTGTTTCACTCCTGAATCTGATTTTGGTGCTCAGTGATTGGGGGGGGGGGGGGGAGTATGAGGAAATTTGCACTTTGCAAAATTGAGGAGCAGAGTGCTGATTTTTGCAAACAGAGGAATGCTGAGTGTTGAGTGTTCACTTTAACCGGCAGCAAAGGAAAGCCTTCCTCTGTAAAACAATTATTGTAATGTTGCAGTTCTATATCTCTTATATGCTGCAAAAACTATAACTTAATTTTACAGTGTGATAGAGTAGATAGCAAAAACTGTAATCAAGGTATGGCTTGCAAGAAGTACTTTTGACATCGGCACATTTTACAATAGTAAATCTTCAATTAATCCTCAAAAGTTATCTTTATTTTTGCAAGTGCTACAATTTAGATTGATGTACAAAGCACCTTTTTCAGGAAAATTTCTTATGTTGGAAATGATTGTTTTCTATTCTCACTCTGCCTGTTAGTTAAAGTTTCACTCTTACAAGATTGAAGGCAACATCTGGAGTTGAATCAGCTGTAAAAAAAAAAAAAAAAAAAAAAAAATGACGGCTCACTGAAGCAGGAGCTGGAGGCTGTCTACAGGTGTAGTGTGACAGATGCATTTACTGATTAAAGCTTGAAAACTGGATTAAGAGGACAGGTGGTGTTGCTGGTGGTGCTGGCAGTGTTAGTGGTTTGTGTGTGTAGCATTAATGTGTTTGAATTGTATGCATTGTGCATGAACAGCTATGTGTGCTCTTGACATTTACCTGTTTATACATGCAGCATGTGGACATGCAAAGTAAAGTATCACTGTGTCATATGACCTCTTAGCTCCACTTCTGCTGAGTTATGTACATATATGTGATCGCACCAGTCTGCCATGTTTAAGCTTTAAGTGTTAAGCATCGGTATGTTTGCAAAGGATCTCTGCGGCTGTGTAGGAGGCCATGCATAATGCACACCACCCCCTCCTACCCCAGCTTTGAAGCCAGCCCAGCACTGATGTTGTAGCTTTTCCCCTGCACTGGCACACTTCCTCAGCATCACATAACACCAAGCAGAGAGGGAGGGGGGACTGTATGAGAGCACAAAAAGACATTTAAAAAAGAGATGCAAGGATGGAGAGGATTCTGATATGGCCTGGGGCAACTCAAACTGCTCCCCTCGTTAATTGAGCAGGAGTCAGGTGGAACTGTACACTGGTTCATCTCCATGGTGACCCCTGCACACCACATGGAAAGTCACTGGGGTGATTAAGTTGTGTGTTTCTTCACAGCTTACCATGGAAACCATTTGTTTTTCCCACATAGAGAAGCTCCAGCCATCTTATCTCTCCATAGTGAGGTCACCATCATATGAGATTTGCTGACTTCAAACTGCAGCTACAGATGAGGGGTGAGCTGCAGGCGTGAACGTCTCGTGAGGTTAAAGCGAGTTTATCTGCTTGTCTTTCTTTGTACTTTGAGCCTTTAAAACTCCAGGGAGAGCCATGAAAAAAACAGTAACAGGAGGAGAAGCGGAAAAGCAAGAAAAGAAACAAGAACCACAAGCACCAAAGAGATGGACTGACTTAATTAGCCGCTCTGTTATTTAAATGGAGAATCCATGTTTGCACTTTAACAGGGAAATACAGGAAAGTGGGTCAACGCTATATAGATGCAATGTAATATCATGCGCTAAAATTTGGCCTGATTAGATTAGCATGCCGTTAAAATGATGTCATTTAGTACATAGTGTGGGTGATTGATTCAGGGAAAATGCCTTTTAAGTGCTCTTGTGATGCAGTTTGAGTGTCTGAATGTGTTCGTTGTGTAGCGACAAATAAGCACGAAAACAGCTGATGCAGTAATAATCCATTTGATCACAAATCAGTGATTTCCACCTGAAAGCAGTCTCTGTGGAAGGTTTGGCATCACTTAAATGGGATACTACAGCTCAGCATGTTGCTGCAAAATTCAAAAAAAGGATAAAGACCTAGAGGGAGTGAGAGAGAGAGAGCTAATGATAGGTTGACAATGCCAAGCATTTCTGCGAGGGAGGAGAATAGTTTAAAGAGATCCATAGAATAGGCTGCAAGAAGGAGCCCCATGACTTCAATAACACACCAAATGTTAAGGATTTTTCCATTAGGCCACCAGAAGAGAATAAAAAAAGATGTGACACACTCAGTTTTTTGAGTGCCTTGAAAGCCTGTTTTTGAAATGAAGCACTAAAAGGCTGATGGGGGAAAATGAGAAAAGGGCGATGCAAGAATACATGTTACATTTGAGGGGTTTTGAGCAGAGAGGGAAATAGCTGGAATGCCAGAGTGTGGAAAAGCATGTAGAATTTGTTTTCCCTCAGCCCCATGACGGGCCATGTTAAACACTGATTTGAGATTCTCACGTTCTTGTTTTTCTCACAGATCTCTACAGCTCCAACATCTACAAAGTTTGTTTGAGGCAGCAACTTAGTTGTTTATTAGTTTCAGTGAGCAGAGAGAAATCCTGTTTGTGCACCTTGGAGACGTATAGCTGCTGATGTGAGTTTCACAATGTGAGGGCAAAACACTGGAGGGGAGGGAAACATTGTGTGGGCTGAGGCTCTGGCAGGTGCAAAGGTTTGTGAGTCTATACAGGCGCATGCATGTGCACGCGCGTGTGTTGGAGGGTGTGTGGGTGCAGAAGAGAGCAGAGGATTGGGATTTAGAGAGGGGGAAGAGACATTGAGTGGGAAAGCAGAGAGAAGGACAGAGAGAGATATGGTCTGCGACTCGTGCCAGTGGGAGGAACAATATGGTTGCGCTGATGGCTGTGAGAAACACAGACGGCTTTAAAATGTCAAATCGGCCTCTGATGCTGTTTTTCTGATCACGTGTTTGTGTTCAAGCATCTGTATCTGGTAGATTTAGCAAGAGATTTCAGCAGCATCTCTTGCAGTGCAGCGTGAAATTGAGCATTGTAAATAAAAGACTTGAAATAACTACAGTTCAGAACAAAGCCACTGTTTGTACTCCAGAACAAAAGGCAGCTTAGTCTGAAGAACCCAGACTGGTGTCTGACTAGAATTGACCTCAACCAGGACAGAATAAATGCACTTTAATCCATTTAGATGCCAGAGTCTGTGTAATTCAAAAAGATACAAGTTAATACCAGCTCCATCCACTTCTCTTTTGCTGTGTGTCACTCCTTATTATGGTCAATCAGTCAGGATTCACGCTACATTAAACCAGACACTTGCCATCACTAGACACTAAATTTCCGGCTTTAAAAGCATGCCTCAGGCTGTGATGAAAGGAAGAGGTCCCAAGAGTAAAAACAACAGGAAAAAGCTTGTTATGGAAGTGGAATTTCTCCTGAGACAGCATCCATGTTGGTCAATACACAGGCTCCAACATAATAAATGTAATAAAAGGAAATTACTCACTGATCAAAGTGGTTTAAAAACACTGCAGTTAACTGCAGATCAGGGAGGAATTAAGAATTAATCCTCTGAATACATGTTATCAAAAGTTCAATTTTAGGACAGTGCTACACAGGAAAAGGAAGCCAGATTCTAGAAGCATGGCGGCTGGTCAGAAGGGCCTCTGACCTGTGTATCTCTCTGAGCCCCTGAGCACCAATAAACATCCTCCAAGCCGAGTTCTACACAGAGCTGCTCTGTCTGTTCACCCATTCAAAACATGCTCAAAACACACTCTTCTTCTGTGACAGACACAAAAAAACATTCCAAACATTCTTCCCTCAACTGTTGCACACAGTCACACAGCACAGATTCAGTATGATAAAGTGTAATGAAGTTAGAGTCAAGCCCAACAACAGCTGTTCCATACAACCACTGGCCTGTATGCGAAACGGATTTTCCACAAGAATTCATTTGTGAGCTGAAAACAATCTAAGCATTAAAGATTTAGGAGCCAAACTACAATAAAAATCCAACACTGCATGACTGCACATTGCATCAAGTGAATAACATGCAACACATCTAACACAGCCCGCACTAATGACTGCATTACTTCCTGCCTCTTGCTGCCAGACATCCATTACCTGGCAGCTCGTAGCCTCCATCAAACGTCCACAGATGCCATAGCTGACAGTAATACCCACTCAGTCAGCCAGTCTGTCAGCTCGACCACAACTCCTAATAAAGACAAGCTTCCACAATAGTCTCACCACCTTCATACCACCTGACCAACTCTCTCTATCTCCTCCGCCTCCTCAGTTCACCATCCCACCCCTCACGCTGCGAGTAAACACTCTTATTTAGCAGAGATAAACATCAACCCTCCTCTACCTTGTTTTTTGCCTGATCACATCTGATCTGTAGTGCAGGGCTAAAAATAGCCTCACTGCATCCAACTGCACATAAACACACAGCGACAAACGCACAGCAGCACAGACCTGTAGAGTCCAAAGCCTCCTCGATGAGTGGAGGTAAACGCAGTCCATCCATAGCCCCCCTGTAACTGCAGCAAAGAGGGAGAGACAAGAGGAAGAGAGTGGGCGAGAGAGGGTCAGAGGCTCCACACGCCCACCTCAGCTGCAGGGAGAGAGAGGGGGAGAGAGAGAGAGAGAGAAACACGAAAGTGCTCAGCGCACTGTCAAGTACTCACTCACACACACACAGGCTTCAAATGCACATTTACACTCGCACACAAACAAGCTCTACCTCCGGAGAGTTTGGGAGGATCCGGGGAGCTGAAGGCTGAGCTCCGGAGCGTGGGAGAGATGCCGAGAGGGAAGAGGGGAGGAGCAGAGCGGAGGGAAAGATGCTGTTTTCCAGACGAAGAAAATCCGTCTCCCTGCACACATAGACCTCCCTCTCTCTTTTTCTCTCTCTCTCTCTCTCTCCCCCTCTCTCCCTCTCTCTCTCTCTCTCTCTCTCACACACACACTCTCTCTCCTTGCCTGGCATACTCTCTTATAACTATATTTTTTGCACTCTTTAAACTTCTTCCCTTTTGTCAGTGCCTCTTCTTCCTCTTTCCCCACCTCGTTTGGAAACAACACAGATATAGAAACAAGCACCAAGATTGCACTTATGGTCTAAGCAAGGGAACCCATTAATGGGCACACACAAAAGCAACACACATACACCAAAATGGAGGATTAAAATTAGGTATTCAAATTTTAGTTTCTATTTCCTGGTGTATTCGACCTTTTTAAGTGATAAATAGTTTCATAAGCTCAATCCACAAGTGTGAAATTGTTGGCAAGTTATTACATCTCTAGTGGACTTCGATGCATTTAGCTGCCAAATGCTGAATCTTTTTATTTATTTCTTATTCTGTCCAACTGGCTAGTTTCCTTATAAACAAAGCTGATGAATAAAATATATGTTGAGGAATGTAAACAACAGATGAAAATATGACAACAAACAGATTTCCTGGACGTAAGAAAACTCCATCTTTTCTTCTTACAGCGTTCACTTTTCATCCTTAATTTCCTGTACACAGACACATACACTAACACGTACATTCCTCCTTAAACACTAGTGTATGTTCAGCCATGGGCCCCCAAGCAAAATGGATTTACCTATAATGAGATCCAGACAGGCTATTGCAGTGGATGCTGACAGCTACCTCTGCAGATCTGTGATCATTTCCCCTCCATTGTTCATTTCCTCCCCTCCTCTTACCCTCTATCTCCTCTTTTTCTTTCTCTCTCTCTCTCTCTCTCTCTCTCTCTCTCTCTCTCTCTCTCTCTTTCTCTGTGTTTACTGCTAACGAACCGTTGCTCTTGAGCTTTAAACAGCATCTAAAACAAGCCTCCCCTCCCACCCTTACTTCATTTTCCTCTCATACACACATCTCTATCTGTTTTTATATCTCACCTTTCTCTCTCTCTCTCTCTCTCTCTCTCTCTCTCTCTCTCTCTCTCTCTCTCTCTCTCTCTCTCAGTTTCAGCCACTATCACATCTGGCCACTTGTATGCATTACTCAAGGAGCCAGAAATGTGAGGTGGGCCGTGAAACAGGCTGAAAATGTGTCAGCATACAGTTATACAGAGGAAGAAGGAGGGCCAGGCTTACCGGTTTGCTGGCCCAGCAGGAGGATATTCATATCACAGCACTGTCAAAGAGCAGGAAGTTCTCTGCAGAAGTACATACTCAAACAATATAGACACACACAATCTAATATGGAGGCTGCTGCAATCTGAAAGAGGAAATGTTGAAAAAAGCAGAAGTTTGTCTACCAGAAATAGAAAGAAGCACAAGGTCCAAGTCTCCTTATGTGCTTGTATGTACCTGTGATAAACTGCAAGTGATTTCTTACAGGCACAAACAACAAGCAGCAAGGGACAAAAATACAACATTGAATTTTTTTTTTCCTGTTTATAAACACTTTCTGCACTTCATTTTCGCAGATTTTCTCATGAAGCTGTTATCCTTACACATAAGGTCACTGAGGATGGAGGCATAATTATACTTAAAGTCTTCCCACAGTCTCCAAAACAATAACTGGCCACCACACACAGGAATTGAGAGCTGCAGAGTGGAGAAAGTTGGCTGACAAGGTGCTGATAATGAGCTGACAATGTCTGGCTTCAATCCACCCGTGTCTATCCAGTGTGGCAGGGTTGCAGAGCAGAACGGGCAGAGAAGGAATGCAGTCAGATACAATAACACCACAGTCAAACATTAAAATAATTCTAGTTGTTGGTTTAAAACTTGCTGAACCAGATGGGTATAGAATATCTGCATTTGAACAACTCACATAGACTCAATTCATCATATTTACATTGCAGCAATTTTCCTCTGACATTATGTTCAAGGTGGGAAGCTCTAATGCTGTTAAAATATTGTACTTGTTTTCTAGATTGCAAAATCTAACACAACTCTTTAATTTTACTGTTTCCAAATTGATCAGCAACTCAAAATACAGCAAGTAAAAAAAACTGGAGGGAAATTTGGCCCAATTGCAATAGAGGTAAAGCAAGGCAGGGCCAGTACATTTATAAAGCACATTTAAGCAAAAAAGCAATTCAAAGTACTTTACATCAAAAGTATCATGATGACAAAGTGAACAAAGACACATATTGTAAGAGAGCAAGCGATAAGCTAAAGCTAAGAGTAAATTTAATACAAACAGAAGTTAAAATATAAGACAGTTTAAGAGTAAAAGTTACAGTGCAGTGTTTTAGCATTTTATTGATAAAATTGTTATTGACATTACAGGTACACAGGTGTAACAGCTGTAAACAGGCGAGTCTTTAGCCGTATACAAAATATATGTAAATGATTTAGCTAACATTAAACAAGAGCTAAAGTTAGCATTCATCCACTAACATTACCACTTGTTAATGTGGCTTCACATCAGGAGATCTACATTTCTTCTGAATGGTAATGTTTGCAAGAATTACATCGCTCATATTAAGATTTTGGCACACTTACATCTTAGCATAGCCTACCTACTCAGAAAGCTTACGTGCTAAAACAGTAGCATTAACACAAAAGTTAGCGAGGAATTAATACCTTTCATTTTGAATTGTGTACTTTAGAATGGTTATGCTAGCTACGTGGTTAATCATGGTTAAATGCTAACGTTA
Organism: Tautogolabrus adspersus; assembly: GCA_020745685.1. Lineage (NCBI taxonomy): Eukaryota > Metazoa > Chordata > Actinopteri > Labriformes > Labridae > Tautogolabrus > Tautogolabrus adspersus. The sequence continues at coordinate 22,975,380 of CM036539.1, forward strand.
GCTTTTTTCTAACGTTAGCTCTTGTCTAATGTTATCTACTGAGTCATTAAATATGTTGTTTTAACTTGAAACATTATCAATTAAGTCCCTTCTAATTTTTAATATCCACTGACTTTCATTTGCTGAATGCCATGATGGAGTGAAATGATGATACATTATATGTTTATACAAATTTCAATTTGAAACACAGCAGTGCAATATTATGACAGAGTTTTAGCATCCCACCCTGAGCATGACATCAGAGGAAAAGTGCTGCAGCATAAATAGCATAAAGACTGCCACTACAGCCAATGTCAAATGCTTTGCTGTTGGAAAATCCCCACCCAGTCTTAGGCTGTGTCTTAATCTATAAAAAAGAAAAAGGAGAAATCGAACGATGAAAATCATTCAAGTGCAGTGGTTAGTTGTATTACAGAGCTGTCGCACAGAGTATGAGGTCATTTGAAGGGAATCTATCCGCTTCACTCAAACTGTAGTCTCTGTTTTTGTCATTCGCAACGCGCCCACAGTTCAGACCTAAGGAATGTGAGCCTGTAATTGACACGTAACACAAAGGGACACACAAAGGTTCAACAGTTTCTTTAAGTATTAGCAATGCATATCTGTGGTTTTACAGTCTCCATTCTTGTGACCATAAATGGAAAGATTTTGTTTGAAAATGCTTGTTCATTAGTTAGTCCATTGGTGGTCCGCCCCTTTGGACTGGATTGAAATATCTCAGCAACTATTTGATCCTGTGCTCTGATATTTTGTTCTCACAATAAGGGCCCCAAGTCGACGAATACTGCTGACATTGGTGATCCTCTGACATTTCCTTAAGAGCCAGGAAATTCAGGGCGGATATCCATGGGGGAAAAAGGAAGAAGAACTTTGTTCACTTTTTTTTTTATCTGGCAACATCAGTAGGCTACGTGCTTAGTGTTTGGTTTATGACCAACTTTTTGTTTGTACTAAATAACCAAAATAAGCTTTTTAAGAATAGCATTTGGCTTAAGACATTTCTGAAACCTAAGTGCAGCCTCACAAAGGTGCTAGGATGACTGTAAACTCTTGTGTATTTATTTGTTTGATTGTTTGATTTTGAATATCCTAATGACCCTTTGTCACATTGATGTTAACAATTGAAAGCATAAACAACCAAGAAAAATAAAATCAATGTTAATATAATTACATGTAAAGTGAAAATTGGATTGGCAAATGGGCAAGGCGGGCAGTCACTAAAAGTTGAACAACCTCAAACGAAACGAAACGACATAGACAATGTCACTAAAGATTGATTGATTAAAAAATAATCCACTATGTCCGCTGTTAACTAACTTTGATTGTCTGCTGTTCGATGCTAAGCAGGAGACATTTGTTGTTTTGCATGCTACTTCTCCTACATGATGCTGATGACAGCAAGTAGAAGGAACAAAAACAGTAATATTGAAGGCAACAGAACCAGGACAATGAGCTAAAAGACACCAAAGCTCAACTATCGCTTCCTGAAGCTTCAAGTTGAGGTGCCTGAATTTGATATGTAGCTTTGTAAGATCTTTCTTTTAGGTCATATTTTAAGGGTAGCCCTAAATGAAAGTGTAATCAAACCTGGAGAAGTTCATGTTAAAAGGTGAAATGTAATGTTGTCCTGTGTAGCCTGCAGTGTGCTTTTAATAGAATTTCTGAGGTGACAGATCACATGCACACAGGGAGAACAGATGGTCAAAAGGGCTCCAAAAGCTCATTTTGTACCAGGGCACCATAATGGTTTAATCGAGCTTTTTTGAATTATCTCTCAAACCAGTGGAGACTTTATCACATACACATACAGACCCATATCCGACATCACAAATGGCACACAGACTTTTAAAAAAGAGACTGATGGACGCAGCAAAATAGATAGATTATAATGTAAGTACTGTTGTGAATCAAATAATAAACATTTTAACGCTTAAGCTTAAGTGCCATATGATGTCATATCTCTCAAATTAGTTCAAATGGTTATGACAGCTAACTGCTTACACAGCTGAATTGGTCGAAGAGCACGATATTCACTACAACCATTCAGCTGATATAATTTGCTTGTGGATACTCCAGAGAGGAATAAACAGGCTGTGTAATTACTCTGCAGTGACAGTGTATCATTGTCACCGTCAGCTGGCTGTGTAATGGAACCTCAGAGCTATAAAACACACTGATTCACCCGACAGTTCACTTTACATCACTGGGCTTCCAGCCTTTAACTCCCAGCATCACAAGGGCGCTCTGCAGTTGCCTAGCAACTAACGGAAATTGGAGGTGCTTTAAATTAGGGATTTTTAAGAGGTGATTTATATCAGGACCTTGATGATAAATGCATCCATAAATCTGGAACCTTCCACCAGACATTTCGTAAGGTATACGTCAGCCACAGAGCTGCAGATCTTTTGCTTGCTGAGGTAAGAGACTTGGCTCTTTGCTGGATGCAGGGTACATTTTATAATATGTAATAGTGCAAATAACAGAGGAAGGGAGCATGGCCTGTTTCCATGACACCATAAACAGGAAATGGGAAGGGTCCAGTGCTGCCAGAGTAGTCTAAATCAGCGTGGAAGTTGTCAGAGAGGTCAGGACTTTCCCATAGTATGAGTTCATGCTCTCAGAGTGACTTAAACACACAATTATTTAAAAACAATGAAGCGCACCCAGCTTTAAATAACAAAACGTGAACCTGCCATCCTTAAATCTAATTCAATCTACACACTTCCTACTCCCTCTTTTGTCTCCCTGAAAATAAAAAACAAGTGTCCCTCTCACTCCTCCTCAGAAGCAGAGAGGAGTGAAGCTGGCAGTCCTTTTGGTGGCCTCTTCCATGCAGGTCCCATCTCCTCCATTGCAGTCACCATGCCAACCTGTGTGAGGAGGAGGCTTTTCTGCAGGGCCCAAAGAGACTTGATGAGGTCCTGGGATAATTAGCAGCTCATTATGGGGCCCAGTGAATAGACCGATGAGCTGAAGGAGCCACGAGGGAGAGCACAATGGAAAACACACAGGATCTGAGCACACATCAAAGGGAAGTGCTCACTTTTTAGATCACATAATAAAGAGGAGAGAGGGATTGAGGAAAAAAAAGGACATATTGCCCTCCATTCACACCTACAAATACAGCTCATAATCCCCATTTTTAAGCCTGTGTGTGTGTGTGTGTGTGTGTGTGTGTGTGTGTGTGTGTGTGTGTGTGTGTGTGTGTGTGTGTGTGTGTGGGTGTGGGTGTGTGGGTGGCTGTGTGTGCATAATTGTCAGTCATCATTTCTGCATCACACCAATCTGAGTGTTTTTTACTCACCCAGAGGCCTTAGTTTCTCAGCACATGCATGAAACATAGTTAGTCCTCCCACACACACAAGCACAGAGGCATATGTGCACACAACTCACGATTACAATTTTGAAAGTTAAGCTCTTGTAAAGTACGGGCACACTGTGTGAGCACCAGAGATCCCCAGTTAAGCTATCTGTCTATCATCCCCGGTTCTGTTCCTGTATCTTAGTGCACTGTGTGCCTGTGCCTCTGTTTTGCATGCAGGCAGGCTCCAGTCACGCAGACTAAACCATGCACACCGCTGTGCCAGGTGACCCATATTGCAGTGCGGCTGAGGTTAACCGTGCATGAGCTTCATTTTGTGTGTATATGTGTATATGGATGCTGATATGCAGCAGTAATGTGGATGCAGTTGTGTAAATGTGACACATGTAGTTTATGGTATTTCATTATTTATAGTTGTGGCTGTATGATGTTGTGAAAGTGCCTAAATGTAATCTGTCTCTCTCTCTCTTTAGCATCCTGGGCACCAAATCCAGCCTGATATGAAGCACAGCCGTCCACAGAAAGCATTCCTGATCACAGCGTGAAACAGAGTATGGCCTAGATTTCAATCGTAATGGAAATACTCAAAATCATGCAGCAATGAAGTCGTGCAAAAAAGGGGATAAAAAATGTGGTTTTACTCTTCATCGGCTACAACAGCAGAGGGCGCTACTCCTCTACATTTCTTGTAATATAACTGCCACAGAAAAGTTGTCTGTCTCCTGTGACGTTTTTGTATGATCAAAAATCTGTGGTGGTGACAGAATTAAAATGAGTCATTTTAATGTAAAATATTCTGTAAGAGAAACTGTCCTTCAGTTATGTTTTTAATCATGGATTCTGTTTTTCTCAACAGTGTAACACCTACACCCTCTAGTGGTGATAAAGGGGTAGTGTGTAGAAAGGGGAGTACCAGTGTTTGTTTTCATATTTATGTGACTATATGCTGATGAAGTTTCTTTAAGGGTTTACTGTTCCACTGGAAAGGTCCCAAAGGGAAACAGATTGTAGTTTAAATAAGGTTAACAGGCTTTTTCAGGTAGTTTTCCCACACCAATGTCACATGGTGTTGTTTTACTACTAGACTTTAATACTGAAATATGTCAAAGAAAAAAAAAGTGCATCACATGACAACTATAAAAAATGTAAAGCACCAGTCACAAGCTGATTAAAAAGGGTTGTTTAATTTAACAGAAATTGTCAGACAAAGGCACATAATGCATTAAAATACATCTGATTGATCACATAGTGCACCAGAGAGAAGAAGAGAATGTAAACCAGATCTGTAGATCTGCAAGTTCCTCAAGTCCAAACGGGAACAAAAATCATACATCATACAACAGAGAGACAACATAAACATGTTATTATGGCAGACAAACATTTAAAAGTTATCTGTAGCTTCATGTGAGATCCACAAAGACAAAAAATAAAACATTAGTCAGTCCAAAGTAAGGCTCGTAGTTCATCACTTAGAGCCTGTGTTGTGCTCCTCTTTCATCATCGGAGCACTCAAGGCTGTTTGTTGCTCCTTTAAAAAAGGGAATTGCATTTTTCCTTATATAAAGGCCTTTTATCACAGTATACCATCGCTTCTTAATCACATTATTAGTAAAAAAAAAAAAAAAAAAAAAAAACATAAGACATAAAAGAGACTCTGTTTTTTTGTGTTATTCTGGGTGTGTGCGCACATGCGTCTGCACTGGAGATGTGGTGTGTGTCGATATTAGCATGCTAACCCCACGCTAATGCAGTGGGAATGATTTTTGGCCCTTAAGAGAGGAGACAGCTGGTCTTATCAGAGCCCAGCAGTGGCTTCAGTGGTTATGGATCTCTCATGCCAACATTACTGACACAGCCTCACCCACCCCTCCTCTCCTCCAGCACCACATTGACATAAAAGGCTCACTAAACACAACTTTTTATAAACAGTGCTCTTACAAATCAAATATATTGCACTTAAAACATTAAGAACAGTAAACACAAAAAAATCAAGAGATGACTGACCACACATGGAATGGCAGCACAAAAAGAAAAGAGAGAATCAGCACATAAAATAGCACGATGACTATTGTCTCTGTGCTGCAGTAGATTAAAGGAATAGTTCATTCGGGGAATTTGTCTTCTTCTGCTGGGTGTTGCACAAGAAGATTGATACCACTTTGTGTGTGTATGCTCAATACTCAGCTACAGCCATAAGCTAGTTGGCTTAGCTTAACGTAAAGGCCACATACAAAAGGAAAACAGGGAGCCTGTCTCTGTGCAAAGGTAACAATATCCAACTCCAACACCTTTACAGCTTTAGCTTTACACAGCTGTGGCAAACAAAACACCAAGCTTGAAGATCTGTTGGTGTGCACGTGCATGAATACTTTTGAGAAATATAATGAGAAAGAATATTAGTTTACCAAATGTTCATGTATTGAGCTCCATTTGTGTTGCATTGTAGTGGTAAGGCAATCTTTGAGATTAAAATCTTGAGATGATTTCATAGCAATCAATGGAGAAGTAAGAATATTTATCGTTATATAAATATTATTCTAAAGGTTAAAGGAATTTTTTTAGCAACTCACATTCAAGTTCTAGACAAGAAATACAATCACCCAAAGTAATTTCAGTCTGACTTAAAAAAACAGTGACCTCTGTAAATGCATGGTGATCGTGTCTTCTGACGATTGTACAACCAATCCTCTCAGACAGTCCTATCCCGACACCTGGCAGGGCCCGTGTTTCAGCCATGATGTTTTACATGTGCACTCTTCACTATCAAGCGGGCATCAGCAGCCTGTCCAAGGCATATAGTAAACGGTCCCAGTTTTTCCAGAACATGGTCAAAAAACAAACTCCAAGGACGGTGGCGACCACGTGGTGCCGGCTCCTCATCAGCGGAGCAGCAAACTTGGCAGCGGTGGAGACGCACACCAGGATGACGGTGATAATGGCCAGCATGATGCTGATGCTCTTCCCCAGCAGGACTCGGGCGTCGCGGCTCTCGAGCTGCACCGTTTGCTGCTGCTGCTGCTGCTGGAGCTCCAGCTTGGACACTCGTGTCTGACATGACTCCAAAGCCTCCTGTTGATGAAGATGAAGAGAGAGAGAAAATGTGTGAATCTGGATGTTATCCAAGTAGCTAAAGAGCAAACTGAGCCATTCAATTCTATAAGATACTAAACCAGAGGCGCACATTTTAATACATTTTTACACTTAATTAGAAATACAGATACTTCTGTAAAAGATTCTGGTAAAAGGACTGATTTACTGTCTTTAATGAATTCATGAAGAAGTAAAGGCTCTGAAGTGTCCTCACAGCATTAAAGTAAGAAGTTCAGATGGATGTTTCTACGCCTGCCTAACTGAATCTCATCTCATATTAAACTTTCATATTTCTAACTTCTTACAATAAGTGTTAATTTGCTGTACTGTGTAAATCAGTTGGATGGGGAATGTTTTGCTGCACTGAATCTTCTTAGGCTCACGGACTCTTCTTCTCCATGAGTTACCATCTCATCCATTCAGGTTGAAATCAGTCTTGATGTTAGAATGACAACGACCAATGATGCAAAGTTAAATCATCAGTTATTTCCATAAAGTGTATTAAAGCTTAAAGGGATATTTCACCCATTTGCATTAAGCTTTGTATCATTAGAGACCTGGTAGTATTTTTGAATGGTCATGCATCCCGCCCTCATTTCCCCTGAGAATAGCTCCGTATTTCTTTTCTGAAAATGAGCCTCCGATGACGATAAATATTTGAAATTCCTAAGTGTTACTTTTTCCACTGTTAAATACCTGTATGTCCCGGGCCCTTTCTTGAGCCTGGTAGGCCACCCTCTCCTCGATGCTAGCCAGTTCCTGCTTCAAATTAGTCATCTCATGTTGGTGGAGCTCCGTCAGGTCGTTCAGCTGATCTTCCAAACGCTCAAACCTGGCACAAAATACAGAAAAGTAGTTAAGACATAGTTATGTTTATTGTTAACCTGAGAGTTGACCCGTCGTTATCAGTGGGCATACCTGAATCTCTCCTCCTGCAATGATTGGCTCACAACGCCAAACTCTCTCTTGAACTGAGTCTTCAGCTCCTCCATGTCCTCCTCCAGCTGGCTCTGGGCCTCCTTGATCTCCCTTACCTCCTCCAGGCTCAGGACCAGTCTGCTCTGGCTTTCTACCTCGGGCTGCTGCTGGCCCTGGCCCTGCGCCTGCGTCTGCGTCTGCCCTGGGGCCTGCGCCTGCCCCACCAGGTTCCCGTTACTGTCTGCCGAAATGGATGCACTCCCCGAGGAGCACTCGTCATCGCTGGGGTACTTGGGCTTGCCCACCATGGAGGTGCTGCTGCTCAGCCCCTTTCCTGCACCCTCAGTGGGCAGCTGTGAGGAGGCATCCATGCTGGTCTTCAGGTGGGCAATGTTGTCTGCGCTGCCAAACTTGTTCCTTATGAGGTTTGCGAACTCTCTAGGTTTGCTGAAGAAGAATGGAGGGGAGAGGGAAACACCCGGTCCAATGGTCTTGATCTTGTCCATGGTTGGGTGTCGGCCTGAGCCCGTCATATCCCTCAGCAGCTCCCTGGGAGACTCCCTGGGGATTGTGCTGTGTTTGACAGTGGACGTATGATGGGTGGGGCTGTAGTGGACCTCACTGTCCTTCATTTTTCTATGATACTGCTCCAGCTTCTTCTGCATCTGTGCGATGCGTTGAGCCGACTTCTGGTTCTTCTTTTCAAACACCTGCTTGATGCGTCCTACCTGCTGCTTGTCTGCGCTGTTCACCAGCTTCAAGTACTCGGCCACGTTCTCCTCTTTCGCTGTCTGCTCGATCTTCAGCTGCTCTGTGACTTTCAGGATCTTCTGCTGGAGGTTGTCCAAGCAAGACCGACTACGCTGGACCTCGCAGCCCAGAGCAGGACCAGGACCTCGCTCTGATCCATCATGAAGATCAAGTTCCAGATTGTTCTCTGAAGAACCTCGACGCATCGACCCAGAGAGGCTCAGAAAACTGCCCTCGGTACTCCGGTCCTGTAGGGAGCAAAAATCAGAAATCAGATACTGATTCTGTTTCAGAAATAGAGCATCTGAGGAAATTATCTTTTTTTAATTGGGATTTTCAATTGAATTTAAACGTGCAGTATGTAAAATCCGTCGCTAGGGGGCTCTCAATCAAAACAATAACAAAAGATGACGTCCACTCTCGCGGGGTATTATGGGAGAAAACGAACGAACTCCGTGTTGAATCAATACGAACGGGCGAAACCGACCTGAGAAAGACAATATGTGTACTGACGATGTATCCAAGTATAATTTACATTACGTTTTTATCACAGCAGCACATACAGCAACAGAACGGCAGCTTTCAGTAGCAGCTAGCGCTAGCAGCGGTCTTTGACGTAACATCCGGTGTTTCCTTGACAACGAACGATCAACATTTCGTGTCTATCATGGCAGCCGCCTTCAAGACACGTACCCGTTACAACTATAAAATTACGGATTTCTCTGGCTTTGATAACTTTTGGAAATATTTGAGGTAATGTAAGTACTCAACTAAAAAAATAATTTAACATGGGTTTAGTCAATTTTTAATTTAAGTTAGATATTTTAATGGTAAATGGACTTGAGCTTATATAGCGCTTTTCTAGTCTTCTGACTACTCAAATCGTCACCTACCCATTCATACCCTTTCACACACTGATGGCAGTGGTTGCTATGTAGTATCATCCATCAGAAGTAACTAATCCATTCATACACCGCCACCGAAGCAGCGGTGAGCAATGCGGGGTTAAGTGTCTTGCCCAAGGACACATTGGACATGTTGCTCAGCTGGGGAACCTTCCGGTTGAGAGGTGACGACTCTACCAACTGAGCCACAGCCGCCTAATGTAAACATTAGCATGCAATTCTACATACTGTACCTTTAAAAGAAAACAAGTCATGTGGAAAAAATTAAATATGGCATACAGTTCTGGTTTCATGCATTACAAAGTAGAGCCTAAAGGAATTTTTTCATTTCAGATTGGAATTTGTTTTCCTCCGGAGTCCAATAACTACACATTTTCTGCTTGATAATTTTATTAGCCTTTTCTAACCATATACAGAGTTGGACATAGAGAGGCGTTTTTTCTGCTGTGTACAGCTTTTCTGTTATTGCCACTGTGAGACCATCTGTGTGTGTATATAATGCTCTTATTTGGCATGTCTGTTGCGGGGTAGGAGCCAGAATTTAATCCTGTTTGTTTATAGTATAGCACATTGATGGCACAGATGACACAGATTACAAAATTCAGATAACAGCTATTAATGTGTGAGGAGTGAATTAGAGCGTGCTCATCAAATGTAGGTCAGTAAAAATATCACAAAAGGCACAGGAAATCCCTTTTCCAGACATTGTCCTGTAATAAAACAGAGAATAACAGTTTCTCGGATAGAGACGCAAAATTAGAGTCAGTTTCTTGCTGTGTATCAATAGTTCACAGTCGAGTTTTCGCTTCTGTAAATTTGAGGAAGTGAAGCAGAATAAATATGGTTCATGTAAGCAAGTTTAACTTCAGCTGTTTCCTCCATAAAGGGGAAACTGGGGAAAGAATGTAATGAGGTTACAGGCCAGCATTTCTAGAACTGAGGTGTCACTTAAAGTGTTACAGCACTGTAACAGTGCCCTCACAAGAAACTGAATATTGAAAGCGGATCACTGTACAACACCAGTGTACTGTTAGGAAGTGTAAGCTGATAATTCAATCGTTGTACAACAAGCAGGACGTGCAGCACAAAGCTGTACTAATCCTTCACAAATGTAACACTGCTAGTTTCAAACACAAAATAAACAGATCCCAGTTAACTCAGGCAAACTTAAGGCTCAATCCTCCTTAGCATTTCCACACAACCCTTACATAATGTTATCGTTACATATTGCAAGACAAGTATAGTGTAGGAGTAACATATAGCAGAAGTTTGAAACAAAAACACATGCAACACGATTACTCCTGTTAGAGACTGGCTGGATTTAAGATATCCAGTTACATTCCTTACTGCTGCTGTAACTGTGACCTCATACTTAATGAACTAGTCAAACTTGTTTTTGAAGGCCACAGTTATCAAGCGTCTTGTGTGTCATCTCTGTAATAAACTTTTTTTTTCAAAACACACGCCATCATGTGCAACACAAAAACAGATTTTCACTTGTGTTAGATTGCTCATGACATTGCATTCTCTTTCTGTCTATACAAAACTTTGAGCCATCCTAAAATATCTTTAACTATTATATAGACTTTAACTACCGTGGCTAAGTAGGTCATGTTTTTCATGTTTTTTTCTGTGTCTCAGTTTGTTTATTTGTAAACAGGATCACAGAAATCTACTGACCAAATGATCATGAAACTTGGAAGACAGGTGGAGATGTGCCGGGTAAGAACCACTTTAATTTTGGACAAAAATGGATCCAACTCACACATAAGTCACTTCATATTTGATTCAGATCCACAAAATAAGGAGTAATGATGACCAAATTGTAAAAATACCTTTGGTTCAAATCAAGAAAAAAAAAAAACTTTCTTCCTTTTGAAATCAGTTTTTTTGAACACTTGTTTGTGCGAACAAGCTGCTCCATTATAACTTTAGCCTTATCACTTTGCAATTGCACATATTTTATGTAACTGATAAAGTGTTTTCTGATTTTGACGAATGTCTTAAAGTAAGTGAATATATTTAGTGAAGTACATAATGCACAGCTGAAATGATGACGCTACAGCTAGGACAGCAACATTTTGACATCATTCTTTAGTTTAGAAAATATATTGAAGTACACGTAATAATTTACGTTTGGACACTAAGTTTTAATTCAATTCAATTCAATTCAAAAAACTTTATTTGTCCCTGGGGGGCAATTCAATGCAATTATGCTCCTAAAGAGACATTTTAGTTCAATTCAATTGATGACATTTATGTTACCCAGGGGACGAATCCATAAAAACTGATGATGCCATGACTTTTCCTGTAACCCAACCATGTGGTCACATTTTGAATCTGTCCCCTCCTTATTTATCAGTTGTTATATGATGTTATACGGTGTAATACTGGTTACAAAGCAAGTGTCCTTCACATCAGCCTAGTCTGCAATCCCAAATAGCGAATGTTAGCATGCTAACACACCTAACAAAGTGATGAACATGATAAACAATGGAAGCACTAAACATTGGCATGTTAGCATGCTAGTGTAAGTATTTACCTGAAAGCTCCTGTGAGGAACTTTTTAGGTTGTGTACATTTTGGCGCCCCCTGTTGACAAAGCGGTACTTCTGGTCACTTTGCTGCACCTGTTCTGTACATGTGTAAGTAGAGTTTTAAGACAACAAAATATCCTGCTTTCTTGTAACTGTCGATTGTATCACTGGCTGTGAGTATTTGTTGTGGAACATTTACAAATTAATCACAGTTAATCACTCTGTCTGACACCTACCCTGTAGCAGCGGTTTCAGGCATTAAAAACGTACTGTATAGAAATGCTCCGTCTTGTCACTGATTGTCTTTTTTTGCGTTTGTAGTTCATACAGAAACATCACTATTCATTTCAGGCTACTTCATAACCGGTTAAAAACTCCTCATAGGGGCTTTAAAAATGGAAGTTTCATTATTACTATGCCTATTATTATACTGCACATACATAATATAAACTGATTTATGTATGTTGTTTAACCAGAGAATACCATACTTCTTTCTACAAGCATGCCTGGGGTGTTTCAGCCTCTGTCCTCGTCCCAATGTCTCCCCCTCTCTGGCATCTGTCCTTCTTTCACACAGGACTCTTTGTTTGCAGAGAAAAAAGCACACTTTGTCATGTCCTACCTCTGCTCTGTGCAGCAGTCTGATGAGCGAGCTGCTGCATATGGATTCACTGGCATGACGTAGCGCCTGAGGAGACCTGTGTCCACTCCCAATCCTTCAAGCAATATCTCATGTCAAACTGTCAGGTTCACACGTAAGCTTTCCTTTAGTCAAACCGGTTCCATAATAAAGGAAGAGAAGCCTAACATCCTCCTTCTCCCAAAAGAACTCTTAGTCAGACTTGTGTGTAGGTTGCTCGTATTACCCAGACTTTTTAGTTTTCAAACGACAAACACAAAGAGCTGCCTGTTCGACCAGACAGCTTAGCCTGCGTGCTATTCCTGCTGCACTGGAACTAAGCTATCTCCTCCAGCACTTTCTCACCACTCGCCTCAGCTCTGAAACGTTCAATATCCTCTTCTGCAGCATAAGAAGCCAAACACAGATCACAGTGCTTCAAGGTGCTGTGATATCACAGATACAGGATGAGAGTGTGACATAGATCAAACAGAGACCTGGCAACCACTGATGGATCACTACTGAGGCCTGCAGGACAAGCAGACCCTGGCAGGAGTGGGGGATGTTTGGAAAGAGTATTGATTCTGCTTCTATATTCACACTCGGCACCTGGAGTAGTCCTCAAGCCAAAAATGTATTACACAGCTGTACTGATGGGTGGAACCTTTTTCTTTAAAAAACAAGACAGCTTTTGGCAGGACGAGGCCTGATTCATGAGAGCAGATCACGTAACCCAAATAACACGTCCCAGATGTTGTACACACGCTTGAACCCCAAAACAAGCACGACATCTGACTACTTCCTGATAAGAAATTCAATGCAAATTTCAAATGTAATCAGCCTTTCTCCACCGCTGCTGCTGCTACTCTAGATTTCTACCCACGCTGACTAACCACTGGAGCAATCTGAGGGTCTCTCTGGATGAGTGGCTCTGCTAAATGAATTAGCCTCATGCTGATGAAAATGTCCTCCTAAATCTGCTGAGGAGCTGGCCTACTTTTCACTCCGTTTCTCCCGAACACTTAAGCAGGCGTTCTCCAGGGGTTGTTGAGGTAGGAGGGTAAAACAGGGCGAGGATTTAAAGTCTTTTGGGGGGGGGGGGGGGGGGGTGTAGCTAGAGATGACAAGGGAGGAGGTAAAAGCCCAGTAACAGGGAAAAGCTGCTAGAACACAGCAGATGGCAGCAGTAGAGACTGTTAGTTAAGTGAACTGTCCTCAACCAAGAGTTCAAATAACTGACAGACTTTTATTAGTTTATCCCGTCAAAATGTCTTTCAAAGCAGTACCTTTAGCTTTTTCTGCCACGGGTGCTCGTGCTCGAGTGTGTTCGTCCAGGTTAACATACTGAAGAATTACACCTGAGCCCATGTTTTATGAAAACAATCAGCTTTGTATGATTCATTATTTATCGTTATGTACTGACAGAAGATAGATATTAAATCCCTGCATACATTTTCCACCAATGCTTAAAGATTTAATAATAACAAATTAAATGTTAAAGATTTCTTAAATCACATAGTCTTACATTTATCTGGCTCAACCATGAAAGTCATTTTGTGTGTATTTTTAATAACATTTTAGAGAGATCTGGAGAAGAGTTTGACGATATTGTGTTTCAAATTTAAGTAACAGGACACCCTCTATTACAGACTGTGTTTTGGATTTCAAAGCCGTGCTGTTTTTTGCATTCCATCTGTTTGTTCATATGCTTGAAATCTGCTTCATCACTATCAGTGTAAGAAAATTATGTCTTTAGAAATTAGCAAGCCAGACGTACACCCACTTCTGTTTGACTCATCGTTATAAGTGTGTCAGTAGAGCAGAAGAAAAAATACACTAAAAGAGGGAGAGACGGAGAGGCCTAGAGACACAAAAACAGGAGAGATATGAGCGGAAGAAGAATAAAATGCAGTTAAACATCCCCCTAATCATCTTTGTGGATCTACAGGACTCCTCTGTGCCCCCAGGATTCCTCCCTCACACCTCAGCCCTGCATGAGGCCCCTGTCCCCCCACGCTGTCCTACATAGCAAGCAGCGTCTGTCCAACATCATGACCCATTTAATAAGCCCTGACCTCGCTCGACAGCATAACATAAAGATCCCCCTGCATTAGCCTCAATCTTAACCAAACAAGGGAGAGCAGTGTGCAGCTCTGCAGGAGAAATCCAAATCCCAAATCTTAGAGCTGCATTTCAGGGGGAGGAGGTGGGTGCACATAGGAACTGCAGATGCTGCTTATCTTGCACTGCAGTGTGCTCTCTCTCTTGGATCAATGGTCTAGTTAGTGATTCAATTTTTCATGCAAAAACAGACCTGCTCATCTGCCCACTGCAGCACGAGAAGAAACAAACAAGGCAGCAGTTTAAGTCCAGAACTTGAGTGAGGAAAAATAGCGCACCAATTATTTTGATGGAATAGATAACAGGAGTATATATTGATTAGCAGATTGTGCAAATACTGACTTTATTTCTTGCCAAACTCAATGTCCCTCACTGTTAAAGGGGCATTATAACACATATGCAAACAGGAAGGCATTGTCCCCGCTTCGAGGAAGTAATGTTTGTAAGTACTCACAATAGCAGCTGTAATCTCGGCTGAAACCACCAGTTCACAATGCAGGGTCAGGTCATGCAGCTACATTCAGCTACAAGCACAGGTGTTAGAAGAGACGTGGAGGAGTTGGATCAGAATAAAGTGGATCTGATGTGTGTGGTACATAGGCTGGTGCTTATTTAGCCTTCTTTCTGTCATGGCCCCTGTGCACCCCAAATAAAAACTCTCTCACACACACACACAAGGGGCAATCGAGCTGGCGTCCTCATTGAGATGGAACAAAACCGTCCCTTCAGCAGAGAACAGAGCCACAGAGGGGAAGAAGCCTGCGGTGCTTATTGGTATTCCCTCCAGCTGATCCTCATGGATACAGACACTCTCCCACTCAGAGCTCACACAGGGAAACGGGAAGAAAACCAGAGGGCGAGGGGTGGGAGCATGGAGGGGACATATCTTTGATTGTAGTCAGAAAGCTGACCCAACATCTCCTCCTTCTCATCTGCATCCCACAGCTGCCCTGTGGTCACATTTGATTGCATAGTCATTTTTTAGAGTCAGAATGACTTGTCAAAGCAAAAGAGGTGTTAAAAAAAACCGAGCAATTGAGTTTGAAGTCTTGAGTTTCCTGAATGACTGATCCCCATGAGTGCAGTGGAATGAATTGCTTAAGACCATTTCTCTATTATCTCATAGACGTGCTTGGTCCAAGACTAAATCAATAGCCCATTAACGCTCCCAGCATCTGCTCGGCCCTGTGGACTGGGACAGTATTGAATAGAATTCAGTCTAGGATAAACATGCAGCTATATTCAATGTGATGATTCAAATTGTAAAAACAATAGAGGCTAAATGAGAGAGGGGAAAAAAAGGGGAAGTAGTTGCCATTTAATGTTAAACTTTGTGCAGAGCAAACATTTTAAAAGGTTGCTGATTTTAATGCAGTGATGGCTCGGGGGTTAGACTTTTGTCTGGTGAAAGAGATCCGCTACAGGTAAAAGGAAAGGTTCAAGTGAGGACAGGTGTGTCACCAAGAACTGGCACATTCATCTCCACATTCGACATCCAGCGAGGGTAGAAGACACTTTGTGGAAGTGAGCTGCTCAAAGGGAGGTGTTGCATCATCTCTGGCCTCTAACCCACTATATCTGCTGCACAATGGCTTTTTTCAGAAACAAAACGGGTATGTCATTCACAGCCAACGAGAGGAGGAAAAGCACAATTACACAGCCCAGTGGTGACAAACCAGCCAAATGGTCCGATATGTGGCTCCATTATTGTGTGTCGGTGGTTACACTGCAAGCGCATAATTGCTTACTTGAGAAGCTGACTCAAATTATTTGCGTACTCCAGAGGAAAATTTATAAGAGTCACATGTTGATATGAAGTATCTGCAAACACTAATAGGATTGAGGGGAATTTTAATACAAGCTAAGCAGGTCTTAAATGCCGGATCGTATTGATGAGTAGATCCGTATCTCACGCTGACTGCAGGTGACAAGAGAGAACGGCCTTAAGGCTATTACATTCACAAGGAAGCGAACCAACCTGCTGCACCAAACCTGAATAACTCTCTGGTTGCACAAGACTGACGGTTGATGGAGCATTCCTTTCCTCGGTGTCACTGAAGCTGAGAGCAACCTGGATTCAAGCGCATACTGAGTTTCAATTACAACAACCCTTAGGGGATTTTTTTCAACATTAAGATGAGTAAATGGTTGGATGGTTTCCCTCGAAACCTGACCATGTAAGGTCAGAGAGTTTCTGCGGGGGTCGACTTTCCTCATCCTAGTCGGGATGGAGAAATTGGTGTTTGGTGCATTGTAAACACATTCAGGCTAATTAGTCGTTTTGGATAAATAAATACGATTAGGAGACCTGATATGACTTGGGGATTGCTACATATCTATCGAAAGACATCGCAAAACATACACTGACAGTACTCAGTCAGGACATGTAAGGTGTTGTAACTATCTGTTTAGTGGTGAAGGAAATTATATGATCAATAAGGTTAAATGACAATGAAGGGGGAAGAAACATTTTTTGACAGAGAAAACCCTTATATATCTGCTAGTATCCGCTACAACCTGAATATCAGTGTCGCTGGTTAAACCGCCGCTACATGCAGGTTGAGAATTTGTCAGGTCTTTGCTCCTGAAAAGCTTTCATTGAGTCATTTAGTGACCACAAAAACAAAACCACAACACAAAGACTCACAGGTATACTGCTTAGACGATTACTTTAGTACATCCACTAGAATCAACAGATTGGAAGCACAAACTAAGAATACATATTGGAAGGACTACTGACAAGCATTACCGTGTAAATTAAGTTGTATTTGGAGTATTGTTTTTTTCATCATTTGTAATATTCATGTTAAGTCAGTCAATGTAAACCTGATTACTATTTCACAACAGTTCAACAATGTGTTAAATGTGGTAAGAGCCAAAATATTAGTCAGAGAACAAAATAATTATACACATTTTAAGCTTGATCCCCAAAAGACTATGGATCCAAATCCGCCTGGGAATATTGTGTTTGTTCTTGAACTTTAGATTTGGGCAGGGGGGATTTTAACCATTTACTTTGGATCCGGGGACTTGTGATGCACATCTTTTCATAATCTATACACTGAACATATCAAACAATCGATGAAATACACTCAGATGTATCATGGTAAATAATTGTCAGTTCTGTTTTACAGTCTATGGTTCTGACACACAGGCTATATGTACAACGCGATTATTTACCCACCAGGATTTGGTTTATGGCACACAGGACTCAGTTTATAGTAACACAGTTAAAAATGTGATAAAACTACAACATGCTAAGTCCACAGAGACTTGTTATTTGTCCCTGTTATTTGCCTTACAGGCTCTTTGTTAAGGATAAATATGCAGCTTCACAGCGGCGCGTGCAGCTGTTGGTTTGAAATGACGTGGACATCAACACAGCAATGTGTCGCTGGTACAATCCGGACCTGCTGTTTTTGACACAGCGATGCAGCAAACGAAACACACTCAACATTAGAGTATAGGCGACTCACCATCCGGCTGCCGAGGTATTTCTCTACTTCAGATAAACTTCGCACGGACACGGTGGTGCTGGGCATAATAATCCCGGGTTAGACCTCTGTTAGCAGCCGGGACTTCTTCAGTGCAGGACCGGGACTTGTTTAAAACTCACGCATAGTCTCGTTTCCATGTTTCTCTCCCTCTTCTCTCTCTCTTTGTGTCCCTCACACAGAGACGTTCACACACACACTCATACACTGTCTATCCTCTTCAACATACAAAAACTCTGTGTGAACTCAAACTCCGCCTCTTTCGGTCTGCTGAGCAGGGAGGGGTTAACTCTTTCAACGCACGTGCCTGTCAGAGGCAGATAAAAAACTATCTCTCTAATTAGTTTGGGATTCTCAATTAATCATATAACCACGGATATGTTTTCAAGTTTGGTTTCATTTGTGGTGGTTAGTTGTCAAAAACAAAGACTTAAGATTATAACTTATAAATAATGCGTCAACCCACATGTAGCCTAATATTTATCAAAGCAAAAATGCCAAAACAGCCTGTTGTATGAAATGCAGCCATGTTTCAGAATCAGGCCAAACAGATCATACTGTGATCTCAGCAATGGTCTAAAAAGAGATCAGATCCTTTACTTTAACTTAAGTACAATTTTAATGGAAACGTGCTCTGTTAGCTAAAAATGAAGAAAGGAGTTAAGTAAATGTAAATAAATATGATCAAACAATGTATTAAGAGAATGAATTAAAGTGTGCTTTTGGATTATTTGTTTGGATTTCATTAGAATAATGCATTATTTCTTACAACTCTCCAACAACTATTTTCCATCAGTTCTAAGATATTCTGCATAAAACTAGGTCCTCACTGCCAGATCACTGCAGTGGAAGAAATAGTGCAAGATTTCAGTCTGAAATGCCCCAGAGTTAAATAACTCTCATAACGTAGAAAATCTAAAAACTATTCAATTTAAATACAGTTTTTGAGTGAATGTACCCCTATATTTACATCAGTCACTACACATTACTTATTTTAAGTAAGAGTGGGGAAATGCGTAGAGCTTCAGGTACTGACAACAATCAGTAAAATAATGGATAATGTAAAAAAAAAAAAAATGAATTGCACTTTTTGTCACATAACCTTTATTATACATTTGTGTAAATTGTAGAAATAAACTTTTAGTCTCTTGATTTCCTCGATGTTGTGTTATTTGGGTGGCATAGTATTCAGGGTTCTTTACCTGAATGTATGTATGATAACCTTCTATAATATCACTGGACACAGCTGAGCTTGTTTTTTATCTGATCTCTTGAAATACAATTATTATTATTATGAAATACATTATTATTTACAGTCTATGATCTGTAAGCATAAATGAAAGCTAGTTTCGGAGAATTCCTCATATGTGTCCAGCAGCTCCCTTGCCATTTTCTGCTCAAGCCGTCTAAACCAAATCCAAGAGAGAGGCCATGGGAACAGTCCAACTGGCCCCTTACACTCACATTCATTCAGCTTGGAATGAGCTAATCCACCTAGCTGTGAACACAATAGCCAAGGTTGCATCACAAATCGCTTAACATTTACAGTTGCGGACAAAAAGAGAATTGTTCCGACTTGTGCCGTGAAGAGAGCCCTCTATTGTTCATACACTGGCAGAGCCATACATTGACGTGACATAAACTTCTATGGTTCAAAGAGGGCGAGTCAAGAGACGTAGAATCACATAAAGAAGCTGCTGGATACACTGGACAATGGACTTCTAAAAACAGCAGCAGACAATATCATTCATGTGGTCCTCAAGTTTTAATGTTCCTATCAGTGCCTCTCATTAGCCGGACACATTCACTGAGTAACTACAGAGAAGGAAGCTTACTGTCCTCTGTTCACCCACATCTGCAATGGCTTAATGAAATATTGATTGGCCAATAACACACACTGGAAGTCTTGTCACATAGCACCCGCCCACATCTTCCACCTTCAGGTCACCTGACACAAAACGCGACAGTAAGACACAGGAGTAGGATACATATTTTCATTAATAATTCAGAAGTGACATGTAAACAATCTGCTGTGTTTGTAGTAAGAAGTTACAAGTTGTGCGCTCACTGAGTTACACGTTGATTTAAATACAGAGAGCGGTTTACTTTGCCATGTTGTTCAGGTAAGTCAGAACACCTGAGATAATAATAAAATCCTGTGTGTGTGTTTGGGCTCATTTTTGTTACTACATGTTTAAACTTTAAACAAGTGAACAATCTACAGATTCAGTTCTCTTTCTGACAGAGGGGGCTTCAACTGGACTAAAGTCAAAGGTTGATCAGTTACCTGTGCTTTTCCTGAACTCAAGGTTTTTAATATTTTGAATATCCCACTGTTGTCACAACTACACATATTAACTTGAACAGAATGTATGCTATATTTTCACAATTATGACATATTTTTCTAGTTGTTTTTGCCTTTTATGGAGGGGCAGTTCTTCAGACCTGAAAGAAAAATGGCCACTAAACAGAAAAGCTTCCCATTTTTCTCAATATATTGCAACACTTAATGCTCCACAGCCTCTAATATTACAAAAAAAAAGTTTAACTTACAGTTAAGAACGCCTTCTTGTGACGTGAAATATCAATGTCAAACAAGGGGGTCAGCTTCCCTGCTAACGGGTGACTTCAAGTGAGTCAGCAAACACTACAGATTGAGTTCTCCTTGTGAAGGGGAGGGGGCTTTGCAGGACAAAGATCAAAGGTTGATTAGCTTGCTCCATGTTTCCTGTAATTCTACTTATTCACCTCGTTTTGAAAACACAATATTGGTGTCTATTCAAAGAACTTCTCAAACAAATTACCTAGCTCAGAATGAATGCTTTATTTCCCCATTTTCCTTTTCTTTGTGTATGTTTCCCTGTTCTTAAACTATTTAAGTGATGTGGAGGAATCCATTACAGCTTAATTGTGTAAGTAATTGAGGATCTTTTTTTAAACAAGTTTTTTTATTTTTAAATGACTTAACCATCATTTTTCAGCCGCATTACTTCATCCAAAACATGGAATTCATAAATTACAGAGTGCTGCCCTTTGTAGCATTCTTGGTTCATTCTATATACACATATCTATATACATGATTACTTCAGATCTGCATGTCAAATATTTAACGAGTTGATGCTGCCCGATCCTTTGGATTGGCAAACACATACGGAATAAAGGTTAGAACCTTTTTGCAATAACATCTCACATATGATTTCACGGTGACAAGTTTCCTCATAATATTAAGAAAATAAAAAAGCATGACCATGTAGTAAAGCAGTGAAAAACAAATAATCCTGTTTCTTACAAAGTACGAACGAGATCCGCAGAAAAAGGAAAGGCTTGGAGGCGATGAAGGATAAAACACTATGTACAATAGAAAGCGCAAAATACTATGCAGGCTTCGAGGGTTCATTCCTGAATGGGCATGTATGTATTGTCCGGCTCGTTTGCCACTGGAGGAGCTTTTATTTGTCCTGTTTGTGAGTTTTTTACTGACTGGTTACTGAGGAGTCAGAAGTAGGAGCAAGGTAAGAGTGAAAACAGATTCCCCATAGGATGCTGTATCATAAATAAAAAAAGTTATGACCACTTGGTGATCTTGCTGTGGAGCACTCGGGTTGGTTGGCTTTCGAGTTTTTCGCAGTCCAACGTTGCGATTAGAAATGGCACAGTGTCAGACCCCGGGGACTGCCTGGCTGTTATAATCAGTCGACTCCATTTTGAGGATGTAAGGGATGATGCTGTCAATCTGCACGTTTCCAATGAGACCAGCGAAAAACAGCTCCTCTGTGACGGCTGCGCTTATAAGCCTGAGGGCGGGAAGACGCAGCAGCAGCTTGGACAACCTGAGAGCAATAAGGAGATGTCAAATTTAAAACGTGTACACCAGCAACCACAGCCATGAAATCAAGACTGATCCTGCTTAATGTGGAGCAAGTTAATGTGTACATCATCACCTTGCTGATATTATGTAGTACTAAAATAAATCCTACTTACCGATAAGAGTCTTCTGGGTAGGTCCTGGTTACATAGTCCTGCAGCTCCATGTAGGCTTTCTCCTGAAACCGCTCTATTTGTGGAGTATTATCTATGCCCGGGTGATCTGGTACAAAAACAAAACAACAACAACACATGAGCAAACAGAAATGAGCCGATACACATTTTGACCTCTCGGAAACTTTTAAGGTTTCTGCCTGAACGAAAAGACAATAATAGTCAATAGTAGAAAATAATAGTCCTAATTTTGCAAAGTGGACAGTTGTCTACACACCTGGGCTAAAGAGAACAACAGCTTTGAGGTAGGCATATTCATAAGAGTCTGGGGACAGCTTGATCATGCTGTTACAGAACTCCTGCATCCTCCAGATGTGCTCCATCACAAGTTTGACTCGCTCTGGAGACAGCTTCTCTGTAGGGCACATAAAAAAACACGTTTAGAGGAATCAGTGATGTCAGAAGCATCAATACAGTTTTGAAAAATTCAAAGCAAACTGTTCCTCACAATTAACCATTACAGTTCTCAGAAATTGTAACATCAAACTGGAAGTAATGTTTGGGCTTCATATATTGTATTCATGCGTTCCATGTTGCAGACAAAAAGCCCTCCTACCTTCCTGTAAGCTGGTCTGCAGATGGCTGATAATGGCACTTAGGATGGTACCAACATTCATTACGTTGGAGCACTGTGCCAGACCGAGGGCAAACAGTTCATTCCAGCAGGCTTTCATCAAGTTAATGTCATTGTCCTGACCACTGTCAAAAATAAAATTACATCAAAGATTAATTTACTACATACAGAGAACCGTATAGCCACATAGCTGAAACCTCATTTAAATAGCTGCAGGGGGAGGTTGTGCTTCACCAATGAGGATTCTGAATAGAGTGCTTAGCCTAAGTTGCAAAAATGTTCAATATATATATATATAAAAGCAGCACATTCTCAAGTTCTAAGTTAAGGAGGACAAAACACTAAGGGCGCACTAGGCCCAGTTGTCTAGTACCGTGGTGAAGCACGATTGCTCCCGCTCTCCACTCCCAGGTGGCGTGTACTCACATTCCACAAGCCCCAACCGGGCCTGAGCATGGTTACCTCTTGCATATATAATATCATTATATGTGAAGTGCTGAGGGAGCGCAGCACTACACGTATGATGATGATCCTCCAAATGAGGAAATAGAAAATATTTGCAGTTTGCATAATCTGGTAGAAATTCCTATTCACTTTTTTAACCACTTCAAGATCCAGTCTCCAACAGATACTAACACAGAGAAACATGACTGCAACTTGACTGACTTTTTGTGGCTTATGTCCAGTCGTTTTGGTCAGAGACAGCCCTTGTGAGCCTTGTAATGTGATATGTGCTGCCTTAATATACTTTTTGCTCATTTAACTAGCATTGTACAACTGACATGACATGTTATTACACTGTCCAAAGCCACTATTTAAAAAGTTCTTTTCATGAAACAACAAAATCTTACCTTAGGGTTTGAAAGGCAGGGATGGAGCGAGCCCAGTGCATAGAGAGAAAAAGGAGCCGGGAAGCTGACTCACAGATGTAGTTGACATTGAGGTACTCTGGCACAGGCAAAGGCATCATTAGCTGGAGGTACATATTGTAGAGTGAGGGGAGAAAAACATGAAGGCTGTATTAATGAAATGTGTGAAAATGTGTAACTCAGTAAAACATCAGCAGCAATCTCAGTTAGATTTAGTTCTGAGGGTCAGCGCTTCTGTTTTTACCTTGAAAGGGATATGGCTGTCAGAGAGCAGAGGCCCCTCGAGCTCCACCACAGGACCTGACTGGTCTCCTGACATCAGCTGCATTGTGGCCTCCAAGGAATCTACTGCTGAGCCCTCACCTGGATGAAGGACTTTGGCCAGGTTGTCAAAAGCTCTACAGATACACAAACATGAACAAAATGTTACATTCAAACATAAACATTGATATGATTGCATAATGGCTAAAATCAAAACAACAGTGCTCACACGAATAGCCTACGGCTGGTTTTATTGTCTGATCATGCTGCCTGTGCTCTACAGTTCATGTGTATTTATTCATTCTCTCTTTATTGTTTTTCTCTGTCTTATTGCTTTTCTTCCTATCTTAATTGTTTTCTTTTCAAAAGCCTCCTGTGGACAGGTGTTGAGAACTAGCATGTAAGCTAAAACGCTTAAAACAATGCATCTGGTTCGTCCAATGTATCTGTGATGTCCATGCCAAATAAAGTCTATAAAAAAAAATTACATATCAAGGCTTAGACAAATCAGGAAACACTGGACACAACCTAAAACTCTGCAGTGCATCCTTGTCATAGGAACAATTTTGATGTCTGTGGATAATATTATTAAGTCCTTAAGAGCCGAGTCAGAAGAAGCCACATGGCCCGACAGGAAATTTCATTAAAGCTTTGTGACAAACACAAAGTAAGAGCCCCTGGGTCTCTGTCCAGTGCTCCTGTAAATCTCCAGCACATGTATCTACTGTATATATATATATAAAAAAACCACCGCTCAGTATCAAAGCCTCTTGATTCTTTGACATGTCACTCACCGAGTAATATCACTTGCAGTTTGCTCGTCTCCTTGGATGTCTGCTATCGAGCCGTCCCCGTTGCTAAGAGTTTCAACTCCCATCATGTCGTTGCCACTGTCACTTGCCTCCCTGGCCTGCTTGAGGTGGCCGAGGGACGTCACTACATTGGCCAGTGTGCCAAGATCGCCTTGAGATGGGTCATCCTGCTGAATGGATGGCAGTCATAATTAAGACTGTTTTATTTACAAGGAAATTTGACTTTGTTTAAACATCTGTGTCGCAAGTTAACATATTGTTTGTGCCCATCACTGTACGACTCCCAGAAAGAATAACAAGGACATGTCACATGTATGGATTAGGGATTTTTCAACGACTGAATAGCTGTGCAGAATTGACATATCTATTGAATTCTATTTAAAGTAAATGTTGTTTCACGACAGCTGTGTTACCTTGTCAGGAGATGCTGGTATTAAGATGGTGTTTTCCAGCTTGGTGAAGGGTTGCTGGATGTTGAGCAACATGCTGGACTCCAGCAAACTTGTAGACCTGAAGGTAGAGAGTTAACATGTCAGATGATATTATGTAGTTTGCTGTCATGTTGTATAATAAAGTGCTTACTCAAACTGTAATAAGCTTATGAGTTACACTTGTAAAATCTCATTAAATTCAGTCCAATCCAATCCCTCTTAAGCTTACAGTGATCAGATAAAGACGAAGTGAAAGACAGGCGCTAATTCAACTCTACTGTCATTTAAAGCTGTAGTTAGTAGCTGTATTGGACTATATTTTATTTAGAGCCATGCATAGTTTCCATTCTCCAAGAGTATGTGAATATGTTGTGTTACAGTCAAATCAAACATGGAAAGATTTGTAGATATTTAACATTTATTGCAGAGATACTTTTTATAGTAAGGGTGAAAATGGTGTTGCTGTACAGTTATTGATACAGTAAATGAGTGTATTATATTCTGCTTTTACCTAGCTGTTTCCTTGTCGGACACAAAAGTGGGAGTGGCAGCCAGAGGACTACACAGGTTCTTGCGGATGTAGATCTTTTCAGTGGAAGCAGCACAGTTGACAGATTTCTCTCTGGTGGTCACTTCAACAGGCTTCCTCTCACACTGTACAGCTGAAGATTAAAACACATGCACCAGACCTTTAATAGTGAGTCCTACATAGATTATCCACAACTGTATATACTTTGTTTTACAGTGTCTTACAATCCTGTTTCATGCCCAGAGAAATGCAGCGCTGCAGTCGACAGTACTGGCAGCGGTTTCGGTGGAGCTTGTTGATGGCACACTCCCCGGAGCCCCTGCAAGTGTACACTAGGTTCTTTCTGATGCTTCGTTTGAAGAAGCCCTTACAGCCCTCACAGCTGACGGCCCCGTAATGACGTCCTAGTAGAAGGAAAAAGGGAAAGAAAGGGTTGAATTGTTTTGCTCATTAGTCATACTGAAGAATAATGATGTTACAGAAAATTAAACGTAATTCCTACCTGAGGCCTTATCACCACAGACAACGCAGTACTCCACAACCTGCTTCACCATAGACTGGTCCGACCCTTCAGTCACAAACTGAAAAACAACCCAAGACAATGAAGTAATTTAATACACTATAATAAGCACAGACTGACAAAACATGTGCACGCTTGGGTCATAGGACCTTTGAGTTACTTGTTTATCCAAATAGTCAGAAATGATTCACTGACATCCTTTTATGATACCTGAATCTGCTGCCCAGCAAGTTCAGGCGAAGCAAACAACAGCTGGTTAACTCCAGAGCCGTCTGGAGTAGTGAGGATGACCTTGTTGGGAGAGCCTTCCTGCTTGGCCAGGATCACTTTTCCACCAGAGCTGTAGTCAGCGTTTGTGAGGATATACTGCTGCTTTCCAGGCGAAGGTGGCTCAAGTGCTGTGACAATCTGGATCTTCTGGCCAGTCTGCTGATCAGTTACAATCTATTAGAAACAGAAAATCAAAACGTGAGGGGGTACTCAATGTATACAATGAAACTGGGGTGGGAGAAGTTGGTGTAATGTTATGAAAAGTTAAATAAGTACAGAAACATCGCTTTTAGGGCTGAGCGATATCTTGTTTTACCATCATAATTTCGATTTGTGCATGCGCAGAAGTCATAATGCAGGTCATGCGATGTGGGTCAAATGTGCCACTTGCAGAGTCTGTGCATCGAGGCAGATGCTCAATCACAGGTTTTAAATGAGTACAAGTTATTTCTAGGTGCCAGAATTTAAATCAAAGACACTAAGGCTCCAATATAAGCGTATCCACACACAAATAAAAAAAGTCTTCTATAGTGAACGGGCTGTCACATCACCTGAATTCTGTGTCCTAGCGCCATGCTGTTGTCTGCTGACACAAGTTGAATCCTTTGAGTTTGTCCATCCATTCTGATACTGCACACCTACCACTCCTCTTCACATCAGTGCCCCATAAGACATGCACACCTGTAACAAGAGCATATGTTTTACTTCACTTTCTTTTTTTTTTAAAGCAAACGTTGGAACATGTGAGGGAGTACCACTTAGATTAAAATTATTAATGGTTTCCACTTTATGTACTGTAATTAAATGAAATGTACAATCCTTCCTATACTTTCCCACTAAATCATACAAACCCATTAAGAACTTTACAAACTAGCTGGCCATTGTAGTTTTTAATACACTTTCAGGAGACGTGTGTCCCAGTTAAATACTTTTTTTGCAGCTATTTGTAAACATAGTTCCTCAGGCTATACAGATAGTTACAGCATGTATGTGGGTTTGACTCAGTATACATGTGAACTTCAGTTATCATGCCCAAGACTCAACACTGATGATACATGTGTTTTCATGGGGATTCTAGGATATGTAAACAATATCATGTCTTTTTCTTTAATAGATTGATTCTGTGCTTCATTAAAATCCCATAAAACATACCATACTACTTTCAACGTCATGCTTAATTAGCTCACTTTTTAATACTGAAATGTTTGATGCTCGGACTGCAAACGTTTCCAATATATGTAACACACCCAGAAGCTGTTGGTGACCAATAAAAGCAATTAAGTCTTACAAACACAGAAAAAGTGAAAAAACAACCAGTTCCCTCCTGTTTAGTCCTGTAGCTGTCTCTTTAGCTAGACAATATATCTGGTCATGACTTGTCGATTTTACGAGCAAACCAAGGCAAAACTTGCTTCAAAATATATAAAAATGACCAACAGGTAGGATGCAAACGTCTGATTTATTACTGTGTGCGTCTCTTTCGTTTATGGCACGCGCTAACCAAAGTGGCGTTAGCCAGAGTTAGCTTGAAACAGTACACTCGGTGGCCTTGTTATAACGTTAAAATAGCTATGATTAACAGTAAAGTAGGGACGATTGAGCCGGAAAGCTACTAGTAGTAACACAAACAGGCTCTTGACAGGCAGCTCTTTAAAATCGATACGGAAGATAAAGGTATTTCTTTTCCTGTGGGTGAAAGGTCAACATTGAAGGGTTAAAGCACGCTAGGGTTCAGGGCCCGGGATGCAGAAACGCAGATTCAATGGCGGGACCTCGGTTAACAAAACAGGACATATTTCTCACAACTCCTTTGACCGGACTTCAACATGGTTCGGCTATTCAACACGGCAGCTGATGACTCATCCATACGACTCTTCAATGTTACATTGTGACTTAATTGTAAGACGTGGCTGATAAGTTTCCAGTGAATAGTTAGCTTCGCTAGCACAGCAGCTAACATGAGCTAACAGTGTTATGTTCAGCTAACGCGGGCAAGCTATTTGGCTAACTAGCATGTTAGATTACATAATTTCTGTTACCATTCTAGTGTAAACAGCTTATTTTAAATATATTACGGTTGTCATCTGACCAATTGTGTCGCATACGCAAACAACATTGATACAAACCCACTTAATTGATTTCGATGTTCTGAGCTCCCGACGACAGTGCTAACCGGCTAGGTTAGCTGTTTGCTAACTGGTAGCTAATGGCTGCTTCCCTGCTGTAGAACCACTGAACACTCCCTCTCTTCCTGTGTTACTGGCCCCTTGTGTCTGTCTTTCATTTGAAGCTTATGGGTGCTCGATAGTAGATATTTCTTACCTGCCAATGAGCCGTATGTTTGGATGATGTATAGCCTTCAATTAATAAATATAACTGTTTGGTGCAGTAAGTGGGAGGGTCAGAGTTCGTGACCTTTTTTTCATCGTATAAGACTAGTGCACATGCGCAGTTGTACCGCCTAGATTCATAGCCACCCCGCTGTCAAAATGTCATTTACTTGGCTTCTGTTTTTTGTCACTGGAGTTATGACATATCTGTTGAAATCAGGTGACACAGAACACTTCAGGTGACAAGTTTTGAAATGTATAAACTGATGTACAACCCTCAGTCAACTAGTCCCATCTCACCACTGTGCAATTGCTTTTCTTTTTTTGCAACAGTTATCACATTTTACATTGAAACATATGTCAAAAAACTCAAAATTCTACAGATAAAATCTGCTTATTAAAGTGTCATGTTGCAGTAAAGTGAGTTTAGTATTAATGTTAATTATTCCCCCAGTTGCTGACTTAAAAACAATGCTGTTCCACCCTTTTAATGCACAGCCAAATTCATTTCAAATTTCTTAAGTTGAAAAAAAAGCACAGTAACAAACAAACATTTATTTCAGTGAGCGAAGTTAAAGAGTAAAACTGACATTCATGGAAAATTTACCACATTTACTTTACAGTAATCTATATTTACAGATGTTTGTATAAACTATCTACAGCACTTTGAGTTACTACATCAGTGCAATAAAAAGTATGGTACAGTTTTGTTCACAAAGTGAAAATTCCCCTGAGACATCATGAAAACTGTTTTAGTCTTGGAGTCAAATAAATGTCAGAAAAAAATGAGATGACAGTTGCCTTAACAAACAAACATGATGAGGATGCATTGTGTGTTCTACAGCAAGCTTTACAAGCATTAAATAAAGATATTATTCCCAAACAAGAAGAAACACATGATTGCCTATGACCTTATATATTACAAGTCTATTGACAACAGGCTTTTAACCTATCTGCTAAAAAGATTTAAGAAGGTTTCTAGTCAATTAAAATGTGACATAAATCAAAACCTCAAACGGCTACAGAGAATTCTAAAGGATTTGCAATAAATGCATTGTTGAAAGATTCATGTAAACATTAAAAACAACACGGGTTATTCCATCTCCATGAGTACTGATAAATAGTAGTAAAAGAATACATGGGGATTTTATACCAGTGCAACTAATACGGTGTCTCCCAATGCTTTGTGCAAAATTCAGAGAGCACTGAGGTAAAACATTTTCTGGGAAGGGCAGAAGAGTGTAAAAAAGCTGCACACTATGTAGACATTAGAGCACTGTGGCTTCTTTAAATCTGTCGATCCATCTGTTAAAAAGAAGAGTATCATTAATATGGTTATCAGTGCAATACATTTGTGTTTATTTGCATTCAATGTCTCTCTTTAAAATACCATACCTCTGAGCTGTTTGGACGTCATCAGCTTTAAAAATGTAGTAAAGCGTGTTTTTGTGGTATAGCTTAAACTGGAACTTCTGTGATGGATCAACCTTCAACATAAATCCCAACAAGGGCTGACTTTCTAAGGCTGCCACATCCTGTATGAAGACAGAATAAAAAGACAGCTGTTACAAGGGCAGGAAATAACGTCCTTTCTGTCTAATTATGACTTAACACTGACCTTTACACTTCTACAAACAGGAAGCCTTACCTCACTAGCAGCATATGTGTACAGAACCTTGTCTTTGATGACGAACCACAGCCTCTTCCCCTGCTTCTTATTGCCCTTGGACCTCTGCAGATACCCACTCATCGAGGAGTTGTCGGTGTTTGCAGAGACCTGAAACAAGTAACACCCTGTCTAATTAGATACGATGTCATCATTACCCACAGTGCATCTTTGATGAGGACAAAGCATCAGTCACCTCTTTGAGGGCCGCAGGTATCTTCTTCTGCCTTCTGGTGAAGGCGAAGGTTGCTCTGCTTCCAGGAGAAATGGCTGCCGATAAAGCTTGTTCATCTGAATAACAGAATGTGTCACACGCATTTTAATACATAGAATACAAGGTGTGTCTGTGTCAAATGCAAACTTGTTGTCAGACATCCATAATTTTGAAATTACGAGGGTGATGGTGAGTTATGACCAATTGAAACAATAGACCATATTGAAATTGAAAATCTGGAGAGACATCAGGCCACATTTCAAGTTAAAGGTGGAGATTAACACGACAAACATTGAGTTGCAAACATAAATACCTCCAGTGAATTTACCTCAGGCTTTAATAAATGTATTCTATGGTATTTGTTCTTAAATGTAAACGTTAGCAAGGAAATGGCTGAATGCAAACGTTTACTGTTCTGATGGTAGCTAATGGGTTCTCAAATATGATTTTTAACTTCAAATATGGCCTGAGGTCTTTCTGGATTTTCACTTCCTGTTGTCTTTCTAGTTGCTCATCATTAGGTCATCCATTTCTCAGATTCTCTACATTCATATGATTTACAAACTGGAACAAATCAGTGCGACATAATAACAGTATTTTAGCTTCCCACCCTGAGCGTGATGTCACAGAAACACTGTAGCTATGGTGATATGGTCCATGTCGGAAGGAAGTCGGACTTACTTTTCTGCTGTTGAAGTACAAGGAAACATTGGTCACACACTCGGGCCAACTGGTTCTTCAGGTATTCAAGACAGTGTTTGTTGGAGGAACAGGACTGGCACACCACCTGGTGGGATAATAAAGAATAAAACCCTTATTGGATTATTTTACAACACTCATTGTTTACACATTAGAAGAACTTTTTGACCTATTCTTCTTTGATGTACAGTTTCATGAGTCATCTTATTTTTAACAGAGCAACTTTCTCTACCAAACCTGTTGCTTTACCTTTCCACATGCTCTGCAGTGGTGTCGCCTCCATGTTAGCGTAAACTCACAGGTGCAGATCATACACATGGTGGTCCGGGGATCAGGGATCCATATGGGGGCTTTGGATCCCAAAGGAGCACCATCAGCACAATCACTCAGCTCTGTCTGTAGATAAATAAAGGAGCAGGATATAAACCCTGGGGCTCCTCTATGTCCTTAAGTAAAAATGTTCTTGTATTTTTCATTACAAGCGAGGCTCATACTCTGCAAACAACAGCATGTGTGAGGTTATTTTACCTCTTCTGGAGGTTTGCCAGATATAAAACTGATCTTCTTCCTGGTGTATTCACTGATGGCGGTTGAAATAGCCTCGAGCCATGCATCTCGCTCTGTGGCCGAACTACAAAGAGAAAACAAAGCGTTACTACAAACATATACAGTGATCACAGACCTCTACACCACAAAGAAACAGCATACTGATACATACAACTGATAACCCAACTTATGTTCTCAAACATCTTTTGTTTCTGATTATTACCTTGCTGAGAGGATGAAGGAGCGCTCCACGCTCTCAATGTTCAGCTCAGTCTGATTGGCTTCCTGGTTGGGTTTGCTCACCTGTAATTATTTTTATTGTGAACAGTGATGGCAGGGTGTACACACATCATGTCTTGTGATAATAGATATTTAAAAGATGAAGACTGTAAAAAAATAAAAAGTTTATCACCTTCATCCCAGCCAGAGACAACATGTTGTTGAACTTGTACTGTCCCGACTGAACTGGAGTGGTGTACAGCAAGGTGTCGTTAAACTGGAGGGGAAATGACAAAGAAACTTAATTTCTACACTTTACATTTGTGTTTTCCCCGTCACAACGAAGGAGCACAGAGTGAGATTTTTATAAACGTGTAAAAAACAAATGCTGTCCTAAAATATCAATATGCAGTCAGAATGAATAAAAACGATGTAGCCAAGATGAATTAAGTGTCTATCATCACATCAAACACTCACATAAGATATTTGGATTCAAATAATTGGAGCATGTTGTATAAGAATGAGAGTGAAATAAGAGTTTGTCATTACCAGGAAGAACATCCTGGGCTGCATGACCTTCCTGGACAGTTTCTTCAAGACGCCCTCTTTCAGGAAGATCTTGACGTAAAAAATAAAAACCATAAATCACATTAACTCATGCATGTTGTTCCACTTGTTTAATGTAACTACCCTAGTGGCAATTATTTATTTTTATATTTAAAACATTTCTTAAAATAATACACTACTTAACAAGTGTTCACGTAACAAAACTTTTGAATCTTAATGATTTCTGCTAATATTTCATACAAATTCTGTTTATTTCATGGATAGCCCCTTGAGATGATCCATCTCGTTTTCGAGGGGGTCCAGTACAAAAACAAAACAGTACAGTGTGATACAGACACAGTTACACACAACATACACACATAAAGGCTCTCACACACCCGTCCGCCCACATATCCCGCCCGTAAAGCCACAGCACCCACACAAAACAATCAGAGGTAGATACACATAATGACATAATATGCAATCAAGAAAACAAAGATATATTATTAAAGGGGCAAGATGACATTACCATTAGAAGCAGCAGCATGATTTTGTGAGAAAAGGTAGTAGTGATTTCTTAAAAAGGTAAAGGGAATTTATTGTTCTTATGTTTACAGGTAGATTGTTCCAGTCAGAGGGAGCTTTATACTTAAATGCCCGTCTGCCGATTTCTTTGTTGATTTTGGGGACAAGAAAAAAAGGCTGCTGAGTATGAATTCAACATTGAATTCTTCTTTAGTTTAATTACTGCTGCACTATTGGATTTTATTACAATAACATTCATCCATCCATTATCTATACCGCTTTTACCATTCGGGGTCGCAGGGGGCCCAATCCCAGCTCTCATCGGACGAGAGGCGGGTTACAGCCAATCACAGGGCTGACATAGAGACAGACAACCTGTAACATTCACACCTATACGCAATTTAGAGTCACCAATTACCCTAACGAGCATGTCTTTGGACTGTGGGTGGAAGCGGGAGTACCCGGAGAGAACCCATGCATGCACAGGGAGAACATGCAAACTCCACACAGAACAGCGCTAACCACTGCACCACTGTGCAGCCATTACAGTAAGATGTAGTTTTTAAATTAATGGCCTCTTTTAGCATTAGAACTAACAATGTAATAATGTATAATTAGTCGACATTCAATGCACAAGTGTCATTCATTCATATTCAATTTTATTGATCAGGGAAACAATTATTTTAACGTGAAACACAGAAGATTCAGAACTGTGGGGGGGAGTTTGTTTCATTAACTGTAATTTAAGGTCAAGCCTGAACAGAGAAACTGAACTTTGAGACCAGTTTGAAGTCATTCAAGTAGAAAGAAAATGTCAATTTTAACATCTATTCTGACATGACACGCCGGCAAAATCTGTCTGCAGAGGAGGATAAGTGGAAAGTTCAAGAGCAGCTACTAAATAAACTTGAAAGTGAGATCGTGTTCTAAATGTTTTAAATTGTGCATTATCTGAAAATCAATCTTAATATGTATAGTGCTAGTTCATAACAAATGTTATCTCAAGACACCGTACTCTTTATTTATTAGATTATTATTGTTTATGATAAACGGCTTCAGTGCTCAAGGTAAATGTAAATGATTTAACTTAATTTCATGTAGGTACATACACAACAAAGTTTCCTTTCAAAAGCATAATCGTAAAAAAAAAAAAAAATCTTTACAGCCTTACCCGGCCAGGCTGCACAATCTCATGGTGTCCATTCAGACTGCACTGCACCTGGATCAGCTTCTGGAAGTTATCCTGATACATAAAGAAGTGTGCATCAGCAACATGAAGCCCTTCATGTAAATGTCAACACAAACCACATCTTTGACTGGTTTCATGATGTCTCTCACCCCTTGTTTCATGATGTCGTTGGCATGATTGGCCACCTCTTTCACAATCCCAAGAGCAGCTGAGGGGATTAAAAAGTGAAAAGTGCATCACAAACATGACTTCATGCACTGATGCCCTCAGGTGAGTTTACAGCGTGCAGATGTTAAAGGGTTTACCTTGTGTGTCCTTGTAATCTGCCGAGTCTTCAGACTGATTTTTCAGATAATCTGGAACACAATAACAAACGTTTAAGCGTCGGTGTCAGAAGTCCATACAAACAAGGGAAGACTCCTATGCATGCTGGGATACAAAAGCTCAGTGTTCTGCAGCGAATTCCTGGAATGTAATCTAAAAATTTAAATCCTGGATAACAAGGTCTGCAGGTGCTTACACAATACAATTACACAAGAGTGACGCAAGGAACATTCTTCCCATTTTGGTAATGAGGGATTGACTCTGATGCATTAGACTCATGAAACACTAAGCTCCTTCATGTTAAAGCTCCAGTTATGTCACCAAATCTGATGTGGGCTGCACTTCAAAAAAACTTGTTATATGAAAATTGAAGAGGCAGGACAGAAATTCTAAATGATTTTCCTAAACACAAGAGGGCAGCATGGCGCCTAAAATGAGACATCACAGTTTGGACAAACACACAAAGCTTTGGAGCCCATAATAACAAAGAAGCTTAATTTTCATTTACGGAAAATGAGTGTGACAGTGATGATGAGAATATTATGCTGAAAAAAACTTTTTTTGCAGTTGTACCTGTAAGCAGCAGCTGATACTGGGGAATCCTCTGAACAGGCTTCAGTAGGTAATGCTTCAAAGCTAAGTTAGCACAGCGTGGACTAGCCTGGGGGGGGAGGACATTACAAATGACCCAATTTTAGAAACAAACTCGTACATAAACAACTTTGACCCGCCCCGGAAGACTTTGAAAACAGGTTAAGCAAGCCTTGTTACCTCAAATTCCCGCACCACTGCGCCAAACGCTTGGTTCTTCTTACTCTGCTCTTCCAGTAAAACAACATTCTTGTCAAACTCGCGGATGTATGTGGAGTACATCTTCAGATATGGCCCTTTCTTCAGGAAAATGTCTGCCAGCTGGGCATTCTCATCCCTGTACACAGAATGAAGAGAATGAGATAAACTTAAGAGTTAGACATTAAGAGTTTGGTCTGGTGCAGAATGAAAGTTTTGTTACAATTACTGGTTGATTTATTTTGTAATTATTATAACAATGCTTTAAGTCGTATTATTAACTATGTGAAACATTGAAGTTATTGATGATTGTTACTTTCCCTCAGAGCCTCAGTCTTTTGTTTGATACAGGACAGTAGTCAGTATAATATGAAAGCACAGTGTGGAGTCAGGACAGAGTGGAGGAATCACAGTGAAAGACTGATGGTGGTGTGGAGGTTTGGTATCTTGTGCAGTTCAGGCTGTGTGTTATAAGTCAGCTCTTTTATACAGAAATCAAACATCCCAAATAAACACATTGAAGCAGTAAAACTCTGATGTGAAGTGTGCTATACGGCTTAGTTACGGAACATAACTGATGAAGGTAGACTGGTACAATATCTTCAGGAATGTGGTTCTCATCAGGTACATACTTCAGGGCTCAAAAGAATGCAGACACCAGCGTGTGTTAACAACTGGAAAATAAATGTCTGTGTGATTGTTTGACAACTAACAGGAAATGTTGTTAGAGAAAGGGCGGTGACAGTCACCAAATGTTGCTGATCGGGAGTCGAGCGTGCAACGTGTGCGACCAAGACTGTAGCTTCTTTATATGAGGCGTCTGCTCTACCAAAGGAATTGCACCAGCGCCCAAAAGCCTCTACTTTAAACAAGACTCTCCACAAGAGTGTCTCCACTTCAGGAACAAATTAATAGTGAAGAAGGACACTGATGTTTGGTGATAAGGCCAGGATCACATGTTTTGGTGCAGTTTAACCTCAATTTGTAATGAGGATAGTGTGTGAATGGTTTGGCCACTTCAAGCTAAAAAAAAACAATTTTATGGACCTTGTGTTTTCTCATGCTGGAAGCTAGAGCAGTTGCCACAGGGTTGGAAGCACACTGTAAGCTGAACTACCTTTAATACAACTTTTAAGATTTGTTTTATATGAAACTAAGGCGCCTTGCAATAACCATGAAAAAGACAGCTCCAGAGAGAAAGTAGGCCAAAAAGATATTGCCGTAGGGATTCTTAATTATAAATCGCCATAAAGTGAAGATGCATTACTGCTCTCTGAGTAAATACACAAATATTTAAAACTCTACCATTTGGCAACTCTCTCCTTGAGCTCTCTGAGCAGATCCTGGTTGAGTTCATAGAGCTGTGGGAGGTAGTACAGGATCTGGTTGAGAAGCCGCTCCTCAATCACAGCCTTCCCACTCTGATGAGACGCTCTGGATACCGCGTCACGGAAGTCCTGTGGGTCAGATATTACAGATAAAATCAGATGGACACATACAGGAGCACAAGAAGCCGTAAGTGTGTCAACTCAACTGTGAGGTTTTCTTAACAGTTTTAATATAATAGGTTATTTTGCAGAGCAGGGCAGACTCGTATAATCACATCCCAAAAGTAAGCCAGTACGGCATCTCAATGAACTCTAAGAGTTTTTAATAAATTCCACTCTGCAGAATGTGAGAAAAACTATGAATGAGAACGGTGCCGAGAGACTTGAGGGAAAAAAGATAAGGAGCAAAATACTGCTGACACATATCTGACTCACATTAGGCTTTCTTACATTTCCAGTATACTGTGAATCACGACTAAAACAGCACATTGGAGAGCTAAAAGGAGGCTGCTCTGCTTCACTTTTTTTGATGATGTGGATGTTTTTGGGGGGGTGGGGGGGTTTATTGGAACACATGGCAAATAAAACTGCTTTCAGACTCAGCACCTTGTAGAGAGCTCCCGTGGTTAACATGTGTGATCTCCTCCTACGACAACAGCCGTCTGTGAAGGAGGAATCGGATTCAAAAGGTAGAAGAAGACAGAATACTCTTACACGGGTGGAGAATATTCTCTGATAAGAAAAAATCTGATAAAGACACAACAACAGGCCTGTTGTTTTATCATCCATCACTCCGTAAAAAGCAGTTTGAGGGGCCTGGGTGAAACGTAAAAACAACAGAGACTATATAGGTCACCTTAACAATCTTCTTGGGAAGACTTCTCCTCCTTATGTGACTCCTCTGAAGTCTTCAGAGCCGCGAGCACTTTGGTTTGTGTGCTGCACGGAGAGGAGTCATTGTTGATGACTCAGTCCTACAATAATCTTTTGTTTATGACCTTTTCTCTCTAAACATCAGCGAATATTAGCATATTCATCATTCTGTTTGTGGTAAATAAAGAATCAGAACACTAGAGTTAATTAAAAAGAGCTTAACTTTGATACACTTAAAGCAGCACTGTAAACAAAGGTTCACACAGGAGCACACGGGCTGTTATGTAAAGATAATCTGGGGAGTTATGCCCTCTATTAGCACTATAGAGAAGATTTGTTTAGAGTTGGTGCCTGTTTTTTTGTTTGTCTCAAGCATTTATAAGAGGACAAATGTGTCTGATTCAGTACACACTCCTGCCTATGGCTACATGAATGTTTGATAAGGAATTTTGTTAATACATTTAACACGATTGCTGAACATTTTAGAGTTACACTTAAAAATGTTAAGAATGTAAAACCCGGTAGAGTAATCTGCAGAATTTAAATATGATATAGCCTGGTATGCTTTCACCTTACAATGAGCCATTTAGATCTAAAGAGGGAGTGTGCCAGGTCCGCTGAGCCCACTATGTTTGTACAGTAGCCCTGAAGGCACAAACGTAAGCCTAAGAGGGCTTTTCACATTTTTAACAAGATATGAAGCCACTGTAGGTGCTTCCTTTATGTTGGAAAGGGGTGGTTTCGGGGCGCCGGTAGCGTGGTGGTTAGTGTGTGCGCCCCATGTACGGAGGCTGTAGTCCTCCAAGCAAGCGACCAGGGTTCGAATCCGACCTGTGGCTCCTTTCCCTTATGTCATTCCCCACTCTCTCTCTCTCCCTGATTTCCGACTCTATCCACTGTTCTATCTCTACAATGAAAGCCCAAAAATACATCTTTATATAAAAAAGAAAGGGTGGTTGAGGGGATCAGTCATCAGTTGGTTGCAAGCTGGAACCTCGGGGTAAAAAAATCCAAAAATATGTTTGAATGTTACTATAGCTTGTTTGTTTAGAAGAAATCTCCAGAGTAGGTAAACCTTGAACTTTCACAAACTATCTTCTGAGCACATCTCACTTCATCTAAATATTGGCACAGTTTAAAAAGGTTCATCTTTTAACTCTCTTTATATCCATAAAACCAAGTCCAACACTAAGAAAGCTTCTGATAAAAGTTTGGAAGTATGTGCTGTTATTCAAACTATTATTGCTTATCTTCCCTTTGAGTGATGACCAGGATTTCCCTGCTTTAAGTATCAGCTGTTCAGATCAACTATATACAATTCAATGGTTATCAAATCTTTATCTCTCTTTGTATTATACAGTACACGTCCAATTACTTTTCAGCTTGTGAGTCATTTTCCTCTAAGAGCATTCCTCTGTTTGTTGTTCAGTGTTCTGTCGTATTTTCAAGCATGAAGCTAACTTGTTGTTGTGATTGAATTCAAAGTTGCTCTTTAGGACAGTTTTTTCTTGACGTTGTCAACTTATACATAGGATAGAGGTCCTTTCTATTTATTTTGTGAACATTTCATATCTCATAAAGATAGTCCAACAGTACACAGTTTCACTTTGAAGACAATAAGGAGTACATAGAACAGAGTTACACTGGTCTGATAATAGATCGAAAAACATCGGTTACTCACTCAGGGTGTGTTTTCTGGTGTTATGTATCAAACTTATTATGAGGGAAGTGCAGCACAAAAATGAAACTTCTTATTATTTTGGAGTCTCTGTTTCAGTAACAACTTAGAGGTGAAAAAAAAAGACAAGGAGACAACATGACAAGTTGCTGTTGCCTTCAGCGTACTCCACTACAGTGTCTGAGGGGGGAAACTGAGGAATGTGAGCGTTGTGAGACTGAGGGGAGTTCAGTCTACACACAGTGTTATCCTGCATGGGGTTGTGCTGCGGTGGCTTCTGAGCATAATGAAACACATATGGAGAATGTGGGCTCAGACAGAAGACAAGCACCAGATAAAATAAAATACACAGAATAACAACAGCTTCTGCTCTTTTCACAGCAAACATAGAGCTTGTTATTGTGTGGAGCCAAGAGTGCTGTGTGAGGGTACTTACAACATGAAGCAACTTCAGGACATCAACAAACCTGAAAAACAAACATTGAGTTACAAACATTAAAGATGCTGTAATGGTTGAATATGTTTTAGAGACAAGTAAAAGTTTTTTTTTACCAAAATTAGCCAAAAAGCTAAACTTATTTCCTCACTAGCCAGGTGAGAAACTTTATTTGCGAAGGTTTTGGGATATCTGCCTCCAACTAATACAAAGTTATTGAATTAAATGTTATCTGTAAGATGTTTACAACAACAACAACAACAACAACAAAAGTAGAATTAAAAACAACAGAAGCCTAGCAATTATCCAGAAGCACTTTCCCTTTAAGTTCCATAATGAATGCAACTTTAACTTAAAGGGGACATATTATGAGAAATCCACTTTTACAGGGTTTTTGAACATTTATTTGGGTAACCTGAGTGTCTACCGACCCACAAAATGTGAAATAAACCCATCCAGTCCTTTGTTTGTGGTCTGCATAAGTCTTACAACACAGAGAAAATGCCTGTTTCAAATTTGCTCTCCTTGTGACATCACAGTGGGATTCTGGTAAAAAAAAAAATCCTCTCCCCTCCCCTGGTATCTCCACCCCCAGCCTAGAGCAAAACTTTTTCACAGATCCACCATTTTTCTTCCCGCTAGCGAAGGAGTGATGTCTACCGGGAAAACTCAGGGGGGGCTCATTGCATTTAAAGAGACATACACACCAAAACGGAGCGTTCTGAGAGAGCTGGCTTATACAGGGTCACAAATCTCCTCTGGTGCTTGATTCATGTTATATTTTGACCAAAGCACAGCACAGATGTTTCATTTGGACCACAGGGGACTGTTTTAAAAGGTGGAAAAGGGGGATAATATGTCCTCTTTAAAAAACTGTGAAGTAGTCATGTTAAACCTGTTGTTAGCACATGTATTGGGATTGTCCAGAGTAATAGGAAAATGTCTATTTATCTATTTATAGCTTATTTTCTTGAGGGAGAAACTTCTTCTTCATTATGTAAATTATATTTAATACTGTGTGCATAAATAATGCCCTCCTTTTAAAGCACATATTGGGATGAAGGAAGTAACCTCAGAGACAGATACGTAAAAATATGAGTTAATAAAACCAAAAATTGTCTGGGGCCAAACCCCTCTAGATGTTAGCTATAATAAAAGCATGAATGATTTAATAAATTACTAAACCTGCACTTTAAAAAAAATCAAGACTCTTACACACTCTCAGAGCTCATTATTTCTGTAGCGATGTGCTGAATCTTGCTCTTCTTCTGTCCACTCT
Organism: Tautogolabrus adspersus; assembly: GCA_020745685.1. Lineage (NCBI taxonomy): Eukaryota > Metazoa > Chordata > Actinopteri > Labriformes > Labridae > Tautogolabrus > Tautogolabrus adspersus. The sequence goes on from CM036539.1 coordinate 23,016,081, forward strand.
GTGTCTAACAAAGGTGGGGGGAAAAACACAGACTTAGATTTACAGTGCACCATAATGATTCACTGGGAAGGTCACAACAGAAGTACACACAGAAGATACCTGCTGTGCATCATAATAAATCCAGAGAGAACTCACAAGGTGTCAAAAGGACACAAAGTTCATTCAGGTAACAGAGTGTTATCTCCTCACCGTGCTCTCCTCCGCCTGCTCTGGGTCGCCTTTACTTGAGACGGAGCTGCTGTCCCCCTCGTCCTCTTCATCTGAGGTGTTGGCCAGGGTGTCATCATCTGACGGACCTTCATCCAGGGGGGCCACTTCCTCATCAACAGAGCTTCTGTCCAAAGAAAGGGATGTTAAGGGTCAGAGGAGATAGAAGATGCCAGAGCGAGAATACAATGTGCAGGTGTTTTGGATACACAAACGCAGCTGCAGGCAAATGCCACATGGTGGGTATCAAAAGTGAGAATGTTATGTAGAAAGGAGGGTAGAAGAGATGAGGTTAGAAATGAAAACATCTGTGTCAGCATCATTTGAGGGAGAGTTTCTTTTTGAGAAAAAAAGAGCAGGAGTGTTTGAACATTTCCTCTCTGATCAAGCTTGAGTCATAAAAAAACAAAACAGGAAAGGGATGACATGAAACAACCGGAAACAAACATTAAATGATAATCATCAACACAGTCACATAACTCCTCTGGTTTTCAGTCCAGCTGCCTGCCGCAGGTCACAGAGAAGTAGTCTGTCTAAAAGCTGGCATGTCCCAACAGTAGGTTAATTACCTGGTTAAATAAAGGTTAAATAAAAATTAAATAAAATAGTATCAGAACCACTACCTGTAACACAGTATGGTAGTTTAAGCATGCAGCTCTAGAGTGGCTAGATATAACCAACCTAAAGGGAAATGTATCAAAGAGAAACTAACTACATAGTTCAAATGCCACAGTCCCCAGAGGGAGCTCTACATGTGAAACAACAGTCCCTCCCTGAACAAAACTGCAGAAGAAAAAAAAGGGCCAACACTCAGAGAGAAGCCTCATAATCCAGCGTCTGTGGGTCTAACACACTGTGGCATGTACCTGTTGCTTTCAGCTGCGACTGGCGTCCGATTGTGAGCCGCTCAGCGTGTTTTCAACATGTGATTGTTGCAGTATAAAGTAAAGAGGGGTGACACACTAAGCTGAGCGGGTATGCATTACACAAACTGTAATCCCATTTTTTTTTTCAGCTGACTTCTGCTTGCCGGCCATTGAACACAACACAAGGTTTGAGCATGAAATAGAACCGGCAAACATTACTTGTTAGGATTAAAGGAAAACGTTTAATTGAGCTAAATAAGCAGCACGCTGACTGTTCTGGCCAAACATTAAAGGAACTGTTCCGACACCATTACTCTGATTAAACACAAGCTTTCAATTAAAGCTGTTGACAGCAGGTGGGCTTGTGGATTATTCAGAGTAGAGTACAAGGTTATATGACTAAGCAAACGGTATTTAGGTCTAAAATAACAAGAAAATAAATTCACTGAAGAATATGTCACATTATGATATAATGGAAAAACTAAACTATGTGATGGAAGCATTTCTAAATTACCCAATCAGTTTATGACTGTGAGAGGCCTGAAAAGAATCAAACCCACAGATATTGGTCTGGCTCTGATTCAGAACAAAAGAGACATGAGACATTTTTAAACACACACTGCTCCCTAAAAATAGTATTTTTCCCCCTTGAGCAGCAAAAAAAAAATCTTTGCTCCAAACAGAACTCAAGTTTGGGCAAAAAACTCAGAGAAAGGCTTCCTTTAACCTGAGAAAAGTGAACAAAAATCATCAGTGTGGCTAATAACAACATAGATCAATAAGTGCCATTCTGGACAAACTGATACTTTAACAGTTTAAAGACTTGGAAGTTTAAGTTTCTTCAAAAACAGCCACCTGCTATCTTGCCTTCACACTCGTCTTCAACACTAAAGGCTGTCTACCGTCTAGTGTTATATTGATGTCAACCATCAGCACCTACTTAGCAAGCACGCGAGCCACCATACTCGTCAAACTCCCCTGACAAGAATCTGAGACAAAAGACACAATGTGTGGGCGTCTCTGTGATCTCAGTCACTCTCTGTAATCAACAAGATCTTTCTAAACAAGAGCAGTCTCCTGATGTACAATATCTTCTTAGATAAGTGAAGCACTAGGAAAAAACAGGACACAGAAGCAAAAATGAAAAGCCGTCATAAACTACCTCTCATAGTCTGTTGGTATGGGTATGGGATGTTGTTGTCCTGAGTTTTTCTCAAAGGACATGTACGGCTCCTGCTCCTCATAAATGCCCTCGTCATTGTTCATTAAGCTCTGCCAGGGTACTGTAGCCTGTGAGAAGGAGGCCTGAGGAGATGGCTGCGCTGTTCCTACATTCATGTAGTCTGATATCTCCTCATAGTGCGGCATATTCTCATAGTAAACGTCTTGTTCTGCTCCAGGAGAAAACTCATCTCCGTCCACACTCTGCTCCACTCCAATCAGTGGGCAGGAGAATTTGCGTTGACCTCTGCGATGCTCGTGGAAGCTTGGGCACGCGTCCTCTTCAGTGTCTACACTTTGTTCTTTTTCACTTGCAGCGCAGTCCGGGTTTTGGCCTCCTTTCACTATCAGCTTCTTCACCGAGAGCTTCAAGTCCAGCAGTTTCCGGAAAGAGTTCCTCTTCTGTCCGTCAGAGCGGACGAGGTCAGCAGCAGAGAATGACTTGGCTTTATGTTTTCCCAAGCTGGACCGAAGAGGTTTAATGGTTTGAGCTGCGAAGAGGTTTCTGCTCATTTTCTCGTCTGGAGGGAGAGGCAGCTCCCTCTTTACTCTCTCCTTCAAAACAGAATATTGTGATATCTGCCTTTTCTCATCTTCTTTCTCCTCAGAGGATTCCTTCTTGTGCATCCATGCCATTGGGCTGCTGTGTCTTTTGGGCTTCTTTGGGACTACTTTGGCTGTCACATCCTCTGCTGAAACACTGATGGAAGGAGGCTGGCTGAGCTCTGTGTTGTCTGCCACCTGGTCGTGCATTCCTTCCCTCTCCTTCTCCACCTCTTCATCCTCCTTGTCGACAGATATCTCCATCTCCTGGATGCTGCTGTCCCAACCCAGGTCTTCCTCTTCCACATCCTCAGGGAGTGTATGAGGAGCAGAGGTCGGTGCTTTTTCGGGTGCGGAGAGAAAAGGTTTTTTCCTGGGCGGAGGAGCTGGGGCGGCGCAGGCTCTTCTCGCGGACAGAAAAATTGTCTGCTGGTTATCAGCAGGTTCACCGACCGATTGTGATGACACCTTCATATCCCTCCCTTCCTGGCTCTCAATCTCTTCCCTCTCCTCCTCCTCCACCTTTTCCTGACGGGTCAGTACAGCCATCCTGGGTTTCCGTGGTACAGGGACTGGCTTCCTAGAGGCTGCTGGGATTGCTTTAGAAATCTGCTCTGAGCCAAGAGCATCTTCCTCTGGTGCTCTCCCAGCTGGGCTCTGAGATATCACATTACCATTTGCCTCATCACTCCAGGTTCTATGAGGAAAGGACGGCCTGAGGGTCACTGTGTTATTGTGTGTGTTGTGATTTTTGTCCAAAGTAAATGTTTCTTTAAGCAGTTTATGGTTGTCAGTTTGTTCTCCTTTCTTATCCACAGAAACTCCAGGTTTAGGGAGAAGCTTCCTTCTTTCTTCAGTTTGACCCTTTTGCAAAATGTTCAAGTCTTTCTCCATGTTGTTAACAGATGTTTTTCGGATGCACAAGCAGTTTCCCTTGCTACACAGACAAATAGGAATAATATAATCCCAATCTGGCTTTTTGTTCTCTAGCTGTATTCCATTTAGGGAGTTGAGAAGACCTTCAGTCCTCTGTGGGGTTTCTTTTACAGATATTTGGTGAGGGCTCTCTGTCGCAAGCAGCTTGGAATCCACAGCAGGGGTGAGTTTGGAGAGGCAGGGTTTGGGGGCCAGTACTGGTTTAACCCTCTTCTGGGTGCCAGGAGACGGGAGCGAGAGGACATCTCTCCTGGGGGTTGCCGGAGACAGGCCGGGCCTCTGGGGTAGGGTCAGCTTTGGTTTTGGGGCCACAGGTGGCTTTAGCATGCCTGAGGAGAGGAAAGCAAAAGATACATAAAGTTATCCCCTTTTAAGCAGAGCAGGCTAAAAAATCATCTCCCAAATCTGTTACAATGGGGGGAAAAAGCAGATCTTGAATATCCAGATGGTACATTTGATGCTTTTACAGTCATCTGGCAGATGTTGCTTTAATAAGAGTTCACTCTTAACTCACTTACTGATCCTAATGTAGCTTAGTGTAAAACTGCAGTAAAGCACTAAACCCCCTCTTGGGGGGGGTTAAATATCGCTAGGCATTTGTTTTACCACTCAACACAACAGCATCGTAATCTGGCTAATGGTCCAGGTCACTAGGCAGAGGGTGGGAGAGCAGATGGGGGATGAAAAGTGGGAGACAAATAGAGGAGGCCAGGAAAAGAGTCACGCAAACTGGTACATCTGACTGAACTAAAGTCCTGAAATCTTCTGTGATGGACAAACAGTAAAATAGTCAACTCTTTGTTAAATAACATATTTCACTATTCAGCATTAGCACAGGTTCAAAGACAGGACATATTTCACTTAAATGCCCATATCAAAATTAAATAGGCTACTATATTTCTGTTATTTACTTACACATAGGCTACAGGGACATTATTTTTTTACCATTTTATCTAACCTATACATCCAAACGCACATCTCTGCTTATTAGCTTAAACTACATATGTTGCTTAACCCCCTTTAACATTTTTTTTAGGAGTTTACCCTATACTACAAATCAAGGCTGCTCTTGTATGATAAATTGCTCTGTTTTAAACTTGATTTGGTTCGTAGTCATGAGGCGCAGTCGCTAGCAAACTTTAAGCAAAACCAATTCAAGAGTGCTAGAGAGTTTTCAGACACTTACCTGAGTTCATCATCGCGTCCTCACCTCGCTTCTTTCTTGTCAATGTTTGTAATTCAGCGCAGGGTATACTTCATTTTCTGTGTCCACATACATTGCAAGAAGTCGATTCAAAAATAGTGACAAAATACGATATTTTCTCCGCTTTGGTTAGAGCAGCACGCGCACATTTCATTCTGAGCCTCGGTGGCTGGCTGCCAGCGATATGAACCATTCAGCTTCCTTTGTGAGTCCATAAACACGCCACTAGGGGTCCTCGTGAGTCGTGAGTAGTGAGGCACACATTTCTAGAATAAATGAGAAACTGTTGACAACTTTAAAGCGTAGTACAATATATCATCAGTGTGTGAGAGGAAATCCAGTCTACTTCTTTGTTGAACTATCTACTTCCAATCTAGTCAACATGTCTCACAACTGCATTCCTACTTAATGATTAGTCACCATTACACTGAAATGTTCCTCATCATCATCACACACACACACACACACACACACACACACACACATACACACACACACACACACACACACACACACATATTTTTCCACATACATCATCATTGCTAATATTAAAACCACTGCATGACTGAAACGAAATATGACTTGGAGCCAGCTGATGCTTTGTAAGCTATTTTCAATATGAAGTTGAGGAAGTGAAAACTAAAAACGTCATTTATCAGTTTTCATTATGATGTGACTCGGTAACCAAGTGGGTCAATCAGTCATTGTTACAGCAAACAGACCGGGCTGGCTGGAAAGAATATCAAGATCCCAAAACATTAAAAATAAAGATACCTAAGCACTGCACAGTTTTCTGTTTTTATTAAATCTGCTAATACTGGGGGAAAAAATAGTACAATATAGAAAGCTTTCTCCCAGTGAAATGCACATATGAGGAGAAGCCCCTTACTCAAATAGCCCTGAAACACCAGCAGTCACAGATAATCACTGATGATAGATCTTTAGCCTGGAGAAGTTGCCAGTGTACAGCAGGATACTGCCAAAAGTTGAAAGACATTTTGTAGTTCAGTTACAGATTAGACTAATCAGTGCTGCCAACCTGCAGAGTAGGCAAATGAGGCGTTTGCAGTTTGATTGCACATTAACCTTAAGTACACAGTTGATGCATTTTGGAGACTTTGGTTCAACTTAAAGACTACAAATGACACACAGATTTTAACTCATCCCTGGAGCACAATCAGTGTGTATTATTATTAATATGAGGAAGTATCCAAGTCTTTTTTGGTTTGATACAAAAGTCCCTTTGTTGTTGCTGTGATTCCTGAGGGACTTTCCAGTTTTTTCTGTTCAGGATAGAAGACAATAGACTAGTAATTTAATTATAAGTTGTTAATCATTAAATCAAAGACATTGTAGGAATCATTTTGAAGGTAATATTTCTCACACACCTCTCATTGACCTTTTCCTTTTCCACTGAAGTGGTCAGTATTACATCTTGCCTTTCTTTTAGTGTTTCATCCTGTGAGTTGTGTTCATCTTTTTCTGCAGAGGCGTTCACTGTATCACTGCAAGGACAGGACAGACGACTAAGAACATATTCATTGCACTAAACTTCACAAATCCATTTTCTTTGGTTTAAAGTATTTTAATACAGAATCTAAATTGTGTTTTAAAAATACTAGTTTTATTGACCTCATCTGTGGTTAAATGTAAGCCCATAACACTGTTTTAAGTTACGTCCCCTTACATTCACTCTATTGACAGTGAATCACACTGATGATTCTCTTAGTACATCATGTTCACACTGGGTATGGTGCAGCAGTACCTGAACTTGTAGTCTGAAGGGAGGCTCAAACCTAATCTGTAGTCTCCCCTGGTTCTGGAGATTTGATTTTCAAGGTCCCTGACAGAGCAGCTGTGATCACTGCATACGTAGCCCACAAACAGCAGCTTCCCTCTGATGTACATCTGCAACATTAACATGTATTACATTACATTTGCACAAAGTTGCCGTTTCAGAATTATATTTAAATAGTAACAGTCTATGTGTTTTTATTAAGACTACAAAGAAGTGGTCTGGTGATCTTTTCATAATATTAGTCATTTGTGTCATCTGGTTTTTTTTGGATTTCACCACAGAGGAACTTATATTGTGTTTATGCAACATCACGTCAATTAAAACAGCTGATCCGTCATTTCATGAGATTCACCCCTTGGCCTTAAGTATGTATGTGACACAATGATGTCACCCTGATTCTATTTATTTCTGGTCGATGGGCCTTCAGAGGGATTGTCATCTTACAGAAAAAAAAACAATGACTTAAAAATTAGAGATAACTTCTGTAATTAAAAAGTTTCATCCCTCACTGAGAACTTTTGTAAAAATCTTCTTGGAAAGTTGGAAAGGGCAGCATCTTGATAGAGTCTTCAGAACTCCCCCCCCCCCCCCCCCACCCCCTTCACTTATTCTCCTTCAGGAGAGCACTGCTGCCGCCCCCCAGTGGGTGCCATGAAAACCTGCACTGAGCAGAGCATGCAGCCTCTGGGCCGCCTGCAGTGGGTTTACTGACCAGGACCATGCCAGGAGCTACGTTGTGTCGCTGCTGCAGCAGGAGCCTCTCCTCTTCACAGCTGGGCTTCCTTGTTGACATCTCATACCTCAGCAGGCGAAATGAATCCATCTGGCACTAGATTAAAAAAAGAACTGGTTACTGAGTTTCCAAACAGATACTGCGCAAAACTCTTCTGATTGTCTTACACTGACCTTTTACTTTTCTGTCCATTCAAAGCTGTGTTCTTGTACAAGAAAAACTATTCTGGACATTTTGTGTAATTTACCATTGGCCACTTTATAGCTAAAGCTAATATTAGCTAGAAGGTGGCTGAATGTGGTTTTGAATGATATTTTACGGGGTATCAAATATGTTGCTTATCTAAAAAAAGACCACATTTCCCTATATGTTTTCACTGTTAATAATCTTTTCAGTTGGATAAAAAATTTGTCAGATACCCTTAATGTAAATGTCTTTTAACCTGAAACGCTGCAGTTTCACATAATAGCAGCCTTTAGCTTATACCCTGAAGGTGATGTCATAGGTTAATGGCCTCTGTGTGAATATGGAGACTTGCTGATTATGCAGAGTCCTTTGGACTATGTTGATGTTATGTAGCTTGGTACACAAACAGTATAGAAGAGGTTACCACAATAAAATAAAATTGTTGTGTTCTGTTATTGTTTTTGCATGAAAGACAACATCCACACCTGAGTACATGGCATGCTTCTGTGCTTGTTCCTCGTCCTGTAAACCTGCTCCAGCACAACCTGGTCTTGCTGTCGACGTGTGTCGACTGGTTGGCGCGGCGGAGTCACACAAACCACCAGGATCTGTTGACTGTGCAGAGGCTGTCCCGTAATGAAGGCATCATACTCCAGGTCCGTCAAAGCTGGCATCAGTGTAGCGCTGCAGCAGCACCGCCTGCGGCCCCCCTCCCCCAGCATCTCATCTCTCAGCAGCACAGGGCACACTGTGAGGGGGATGGAGGGGGTGAATGATGGTGGGGCTGGATGGAGGGGGACAGCAGAGGGCTGCAGATCTGGACTGTTTGGAATAACCACTGACCTGGCATAGAGGGGGTGACAGTGAAGCTGTCATTTTAAAAGCAGTTTCTCTTATATAACGTTGGTAAATGTTGTTTGCTACAAGACAAGTCATGGAAATGTTTTTTTATGACCTCGCCTCTCTTTTCTCAAGTTTGACATTGTCAAGAATTTTCAGGGGTCATATGTGTCACTACTCCTCCTTTGTTCCCTTGTTGTCTTGGATTCAATAAGTCAACTGCCCTTTATGGGGGATGTCATAATGCTTTATACACCTGCTCTAGCAGGGCTCGAGGCTCTGGAAACTGATCAATAAACAGTGTGTTTCCATTGCTAATACAAAATCAATTGTGATACTGTTTAAGGACATACCGACATACTGACTTACAGACAGACTGTTTGATCCATCGATATACAGGAAAGCAGTTACCGTACTTTAGATGCATTGAAATTAAATTCAAATGTGGCTCGTTTCATTTTTCACATCCATTAATACTTATCAACAGTGTTTTTCACTATGAACCTTTCTGCCTGGTTTCACTCGTGAAGTGCTGATTGATTTGAGGGAAAAATATATTTTTGCAAACATTCAATTCAGAAGAGTGATTTAAATTGCAGTTATTCATGACAACAAACTTGCAAAAACAAGACGTGGACTCAGCTTCAACTTACCATTAGCTGATCATCAAGTTCATGAGGGTCAAGTTGGAAAATAGTAGGTATCAAGCTTTTAGTCAGAGATGTTTCCAGTCACCCGCTGAATTCAAGTCAAATTCTCACTCTTTTTTTAAACCCTTTTTAGGTCTCCACTAATTCCTGAGGAAAAACCTGAAACACTTGCTGCTAAAGGTTCCACTATGTATATATGTGCTAACTGAGTCTGTTTGTTGTTTTGACCTGTTATAGAGTTTGCAATGGGATTTGGACCTTCTTTGCTAAAAAAAAATAATGCTATAGTTGGGTTAGTTACTATAGCCTATTTATTGTATATATTGTATTTATATATATATATATATTTGTATACATAAAGTAATGGCTGCTTTAAACCAAACATTTCATTTAAAAAACAATATTGACTATGTAGCCTACAATAACATCTTTATAATTTATTCCCTAAGTTTGTCACGCTTTCTTTTGGTTTTATTCTTGCCAAGCCCAAACTGAGAAAACCTTGATGACATTACATGAGTAATTTTCTCAGCCTTGCCCAAGCTCCTCCATAACCCTTGACGACATAATACTATTTTAATAGTACCTCTTATGATTTAATCTGACATTTAAAATATTTGCACCAGCCCACTGGACTTTGGTCAAACATTGTGGCTCTCTGTGTTGCTGTTGAGTGTGCACCTTGGCAGCTTGACACTGGTGTCCGGAGCTCTTTCTGCTGGTGCTGACAGATGTCTTTGCAGCTTCTGTAACTCATTCCTGCCATCCTCAGGCTGCACTAGTTTAACATCTGCCCACTCAGATGGTTTTAGAGAGGGCAGAACAGCTGATTGTACCTCCCTCCTCAGCCTATTCTTCAGTGGGGCATCTGGCATTCGCTCCACGCCAGGACACTTGATCCCTGAAGGAGAGGAGGAGGTCACTTGGGAACACACACAGACACCAAGTGACACGAGTGACCGTGAACAAGATCCTGATGGAACTATTCAATAATGTTGACTTGGCAAGATTAGATGATACGGTAACAATTTGCTTCATCGGGTCAGATTGGGTCAACTTAAGTTTGGACTTTTGATTACTTATAATTCATAGTGCATAACTCCCATTGGTTGCAGTTTGTGTGTTCACAGTTTCATACCAATCGCCAAACGATAATAATCCAACCAGTCTTCCACAATGTTGCATACTCTCAGCTGAAGCCTCTTCAGCTCACTGCCAACATGTCCTCCTCTTTTCCACTTTGTTAACAGCTCCTCCAACTCCTCCACCTCCTCCAGCTCCTCCACCTCCTCCACCTCCTCCAACTCCTCCACCTCCTCCAACTCCTTGACCATCTGGAAGGGAGAGCAGAGAAACTTGCTCTGTATCATTACCCATCATTAGATCATATGATGTTAAACAACTAACGGTATTTGGCCAGCCGCTTAATACAAAGTTACTCTGTGAAAGCATCTAAAGACTTTGTTAATGTGATGCTGCCACTTAGCAACAAAAAAAACATAATTAACAACATTAAAAGTGTATTGTTCTGCCAAAGTGTTATTTTTGCTTTATAACATTAATCAGTTGCCTGATCTGTACAGCTGCAGAGATGAAAAAGAAATGAGATGTCACCTTCATTTTTTTAAGAACTTTTAACATTTGTGGATGCAGCCTGATCAGTTTACTGTGATTCCCCATAGGCCAAATATATCTGATGCATAAAAATATAATTATTTGTAATACTGTCCACATAATGTAATAATTCAACTTCCACTTATATTTGTTTATACTATTCTCACACATGAATTCACTAAGACACCCCATTATTAGCATTATTATGCCTCATCATGGGGTGATGAAAAATAATCTTACAGATGTTAGTGTCAGGTTTGTCTCGCTCTCCACAACCACAGCAGGGGATTTTGTCTTTGTGGTCAGCAGGAGGTCTTGAGCAAAGTCAGATTTAAACTTGCCTTTCGTCTGTAAACACAGCTGTCAATGCAGAGAAGAAGACTCTATGGATTATCATTGCTCATCATAAATCTAACATGTTTTTGTCCTCTACTTGTTTACTTAGATCTCACCGTTTTCTTTGATTGGTTATTGCTAGGCAGAGCAGAAAGAGGAAGATGAACACTTTCACTGTCACACCTGAAGCGGAGCATGGCAGAGGTACCACTGAACAGCCTCACAGTGATGAGAGCTGACACCTGAAGGAGACAAAAAGACTTGGACAGGTTTCCTTGTAATGGTAACAATCAGAAAAAGTCCCGTGATCACAGATGAATTTATGCAACCTGCACGCTAAAAACCTATTGTAAAACCTCTCTTGGTCTTGTCAGAGAGGGTCAGTGTTTGTTGATCAGCAGGTCATGCGTCATACCTCCCATGACCTTGTTTGTTTCCCCTAAATGTGGCAACGTCCATATGCACATCTTACAATGATCTAATATGTCAGGCCTATCTCACGCTGTATGTCAAAGAAATGGTAGAAAATATTTTAAGTGTCTCAAAATTCAATTTCGTAGCACTGTGGCCGAATATAACCCAATTTGGCGATTGCAACACTAACACTAATGAGGGCTGCTGCTTGTGGCTAAGTAAAAGCTAGTTATTCTTTAAACAACTTTTTTTTTTGTCTATTTTTGTGAGTTCAACCAGCTCTTATATTGGTTTGGGGATTTCAAATCAATCCCACAATCACCAGTTCAAGTGTCAGACCATCTTTTTGTGCTGCACCTTTACAACAATCTTCTCCCTTGGTGTGCGGTACTCGTGCCAGCTCCACTCCTTAGTTAGATTTCCATGCTGGTCAGACATGAATCCTCCATCCTGGTCCCACACGACTGAAACAGCAGAACTTGACGAACAGAGTAGGAATAGTTATATTTCAGATATCATTAAAGGTGTCACATAACTAATTATAGATTGTTTCAAAGCATTAAACAATTTTGGAGGAGAACAAATCTTTATTTTTATTTTTTACATTGGCATCAACCTCACGAGTCCAGACCCAAAACACAGGATCCCCCATTTACCAGAATTATGGTGATTTTTGTTGTTTTGTTTTCAAACTTTTGGAGGCTTTCAATTATTCAGGCTTCCTCCTGTGTGAGTTATCAGCTCACCTTAGAGGGTGGGTAACCGTGCCGTGACCAAACGCTGTGATGGTCGCCAGAATAACAGGACACTCACTGTCACTGAAGACATTGGTGTAGAAGCCTCCACAGGGCAGACCGGAATGGCTCTGACATACAGCCATACCACCTGAAGGGTAGCTGAGGAGACAGGGTCAAAGGGTCAGCTGCAGTGACACATTTCCCATAAGCCTTACACTGCATTTGCCTCTTGGTCAGCAGACGGAATAATAATATTAATGAATAAACATGACAAGAAGGATACTATATGAATGATGAGCTGTTGTTGATCTTGTATAGAAGCTTCTGACGAGCTGGATCCTGCTGTCTCACTTCTGGTATCTGAGACATCCCATTGACCAGAGTGGTGGGTTGGGCTTTTCTCCTCGCCTTCCTGTCCTGACCTTTTTCATCACCATAATGACGGCATAAAACAAGCTGGTTCAGGTCCTGTTCAGCTGTTTGCAGTTTTCTGTATAAAGACAAAGTAATATTTTGTGCTCAAATACCTGTTCTGAAAAGCCATTGAATTCCAGTATGCATTTGAAGAGTTACAAGGCAAGGCTTTTTTTTTTAAAGAAGACCATATGTAAAACTCAGAAATAATCTTTTGCCTCTGATGTAAGTGAAAAACCATCCAGCCCATGACACAACTTAGAGATTTACTGTTAAAATGACTTAGAATCTACAGCATCACTTTAGCATAAATGCTCACATGTTTACAATGTTAATCACCGTAGTTCAGTGTGTTGGCATGCTAAGTTTTGTTAATTAGCCCTACATCATAAACTGTATTAAAAAATGGATATAGGCTACAGGTCTGAGAAATGAGGCCAATGAAGAAGTGACTTAAACCTGCATTCTCTTCGATGACAAGAAGGGGACAAACTAATGTGGTTTTCCTCGAGAGTCTATGGTCTCAATTGTAAGTTTTAAGAGTTCTTAAATACAGTATGAAGTTGTTTTTCTACTACAGTCCCATTTAGACTAAAGTTGACAATAAGGGGGGTAAGGGGAGTGACTACCTTGTGTTTGTTAATCTGCTATACGCATTCTTTCAATTAGGACTTTCAATTTGACTTGGTCTGCATCAAAATAAAAAATAAAAAAATTGTGATAGCATAAAATGCCAAGCTTATTGATTCTTGCCATACACAAACAGGTTTCCACTTTTTCAGTATTTGCTTTAAATGTAATGTATAGTAAGGGCCTTAACGTTATTTGCTTAGAAATAATTGGAATTAGTAAAATTTTATGAATGGGATAAGAACATGTGCTCCAAATGTCATGGCAATCCATGCAATTACAATTTATAAAAAATGTGAAGGAGCCAAATAATGTAGGCTTGATTGGAGATGATCGACTGATATCTGTACAAAATGTTGTGCAAATCCACGTAGTAAATGTGGGGATTTGGCTTTGGGTCAGTGGAAACTTTTACTGGCTGGTGGAGCTAGATGTAAAGTCAGGGGATCACCGCGGTCATTAGGATTCACCCTCTGGGCACCATGAAAATATGCATATCATTTCTTGCTGAGTCATCAAATACGTACTGACACAAAGTGCTTAACCTACCAATTAATAGACATTTCCATCTACAGACTAAACTGCTTATCAGATAGGACACTTGAAATGTAGCCCCTCATTTGACACACATTTTCTGAAGGTTAAATACAGCAGCAAATGTTAACAACCCACTCAGGATCTCTTGTCTCCTGGAGCCGCTCCACCACCCACTGACACAAACTGATCCGCTGAGGATCATCACAGGAGGTCTGCTTTGGCTGGATGATCCAACCTGGACACAAATAACATCCAGCTGAGGCAGCGGGGAAACAGCAGTGAGCCAGCCAACTACAGAGACGGTGGCCATCATAAATACAAAGATTCAGAACCATGTCTTACCTGGATATTTGCTGCTATCTGAGGGGAAGGAGAAACTGAAGGTTGTGGAGTTGTGAACTGTTTGAGAATATAGAACAACGTCAACTGTACGTTGACACTTTTATACTGACTCTGTGTGAATAAAACGGGCTTAAAAATATGACTGAATGGCTCTGTACACTGGTAAACATTCATTAAAACATCAGTCCCCAGCTACAAGCTAACATGTCATATATGATAAAGCATATGTCCATTGTCCATACTGATTCATGGTTATTATTGGTTTTTAATAACCCAAGATTACAAAAGTACGGAGCCTCTGAAGTCCCAAAAAGATAAGGAAAAAAAACTTGTACCTATATTGTATATTTAATATATCTGACAAGAGAAAGAAATGAAACTGGATTGATACTCATTTTTTGATTAATGCATAGGGGACAATCAGTCTTAAAAATGTTTTAGTTTTTTTAATTTATATTAGTCTTATCTCAATATGGTGATGGAATGTTCTGGTTTCCTTGTACAGTAGTTTGTCCACTAGCGTGTCCATATATATTCAACTTTTTATTTGTAAAGGAACCATGTACAATATTAAACATAAATGTTGCCATTTGATGTATTGTACCAGAGTTAGCTTAGAGCTAGTTTACATCTGCAGTCCCATATAGGAAGTATTGTCATATCTGTACCATTATGTGGTATTTGATGACACTGATCACTAATAAGGCCTGTTCTGAATAGACTACAGAAGTTGAAAATTAGCAAAATCAACAAACTCCGTGAAATGCACCAGTTTCATGATCTGCAATGGTAATCTTGTTAAAATGGCCTTTTTCAACTAAATAAAATGAATTCAAAATCAATGATTGTGTAGAGCAAACATGTCAGAACATATCGGCCTTAATGTTATCCTGAAAAACATCATTAGGCATTCTGGCTTTTTTTAATTTAATTCTATAAACAGACATTTGCAACAATCTGGTTGTAGAAGTTTTCTCTCAAGTCCAACTCCATTCTTACTTCTTGTGTTTCTAGTCGGACTGTAAACAAGAGAACGCACAAATGGGGAAGAATTGGCGGGAAGTCTGACCACTGCTACACCCCCTAAAGACTGGAAACAAGGTGGGCTACACCTGACCTGTCGTACACCATCAGATGGTAGCCGATTGGATCGGAGATTATTAGCTTTTCACACGATTCCTAAGTAGCATGTCCTAGCCTACCTTAAAGGTATTAACTGTAAAAATATATATATATTAATTTAGGCCTACCTGTATTGTTGATTTGTTTTCGCTTTTTCTTGCGTGGATTTGAGCTAGCTTGTGGTTTTCTTGTGGAAGCAGTAATACTTCCAGCAACAGAGGAGTTTCTCCTTTCGTCTTCCCTCTTGTCATGACTGGATTTAGCTCTATCCAGCTCTGGGGAACTTTTGAAATGTCCTTGCTTTTCCGTCTGCTCTGGACTATTCAAGTGCACAGCCCCTGCAATCAGATCCTGCCACGAGTAATTCAGAATATTGACAATCCCATAAGGAATCTGGCCCATCTTGGTCCAGTCATGCTGTGAAAGCAGGAGAGCCAGTTCATCTAACAACCGAGGGGCTGCTCGCTTGTAGGCGTCCATCGGATCGTCGTGGTCTAATATTTCGAAGGATGTCTCAGGTGTATCATCATCGTACGTTTCTGTTGAAAGCATCTGAGGGAGCTTATTTATTTCAAGTTCTTTTATGTCGTTTTCTAGACCACTAAGAGAAAAAATAAAACATGTCTTAGATGGATAAGAAAAAAAAAAATATTTATTGCCATATAAAATTTGAATTACCTTCGTATTGTATCGTCCATTAAAGTGCCTTTATTTGCCACATTAGAATACAATATATTGCTTCTTGTTTCTCTAATCCGGCTTCGTTTTTTTGGCTGCAGAGTGGTAAATTACATTATTAGTAATCGTCTTCCTTGCTTTCTTAATCTACAGTAAGCATGATGAATAGTGCGGCCTACCTGATCAAAGAAATACAAAGGAGCGATCCTAGTTTCAGAAGAGGTCATGATTGTCTTTATATGGAATCCACTTGCATTTCTTCTTAAGACTTCCGACAAATGCAGATAAAACGCAGTAGGCGTCCTTGGAAAAACAAAAGCAAACTTGAAAGCTTTTAAATCCACCTTTCACTTGTGTAGACATGCCTCTGTCCGCTCATTGTGCTGGCCTTGTTGCTAGGTTACACAATTCTATACGCCTGTTTATGCCTGCTCGCGATATGGACAGTTGCAGATCTCCATCTCATTTTTTTTAATTTAACCTTTATTTGAATAATACACCCAACATAAGATAACACACTACAGAGGGTAGTGTGTCTGTATTGACACATTGGTGTAGTGACACACAAGTTTTTTTTTCAGTGAGGAGTTGCAGTCGTTCACAGGTGTGCGACAGGTAACCTGACACTCACTCAGTGTCTGGATGTTCAGAGAAAGTGATGATTCAAGCAGGCAGTGCAGCTTTTACAGGCCATGTGTCAGGACATGATGGTAACATAACCAAACAGAGAGAGATTAAAGTGGGATTTTGCTGCTCTACTATTACAATGTGTCCCCAAATAGAGAAAAGAAAATCTGTTTGGAGATGAAAGTTTGTGCTTCTCGGGACGAGGATCGTCTTCCTCTCCTCGGGTCAAGTCGTTGCGCACCGATCGTCTAATAGCTCATTATTGGCTCAGCTTCCTCCAGCACACTTTTCTGCTGTGACCACTGGAGGCTCTCAGCAGCTTATGCGTCACTTCACCTCTCAGTCGCTGATCATGGCGGAGCTACAGCTCCAGCATGAAGTGCAGCCTCAACTTCTTAATGGGGACGTTTTAAACGAGGAGAGAGAGGATGCAGACGCGACAGAATCAGTGAAGAAGAAGAGAAGAAAGAAGAAGAGGAATAAGACCACCGCACCAGGTAAGAGGCATCACTTTGTGGTTAGAGAATCGTTTAGGGGGGGGGGGAAATAGCGCAAAATTATCTCCTCTAGTGCCACTACGAGATAGAGCATGAGCGCCAAATATGCGGGACAGGAGACTTTTCAACCTGTCAGAGGATAGTCGTGTCCAGCTGTACCTGTCCCAACTCTGCTGTACCTGAGGGGTCTTAACTGAAAACGGGACAATCTCCTTAAAAAAAAAACAGAATGTGACTTCCAAACTGATTGAAAGCTGTCATTTGAAACCATGAGTGGAGTAAAAATGTAGTTTTACTCGAGATTAAATATGTTCTAGTCTATAAACCCCCCTAAGCTGCATGGAGTTATGCAATGGAAGTATCCACAGTTTTAGTGCAATAAGATGACAGGCACTCATACAAAGAACATCATGATAATTGCAGCCTTACTGCATCAAACTGTGGGAAAATAAAAACCTGAAAAAGACTCTTTAAGTTAAGTGTTATCCACACAGCTGTGTCTTTGAAGGGCTAAATGTCATAATGCTGCATGCTACATATGCCCTTGAGGATATTGACTCCTTAGGTATAGAAAGAAATTATGCACACACTCTGCCAAGTTGAGTCCATAGTGGATGGTGCGCTTTCTTGAAATGACTTTCTCAACCTCAGATAATTTACTCACTCCTGCCTGTGTGTATGTGTGTGTCTGTGTGTGTGCGTGTTCACCTGCACATGCATGCACGAGGGTGTGTGACTTTGCAGCAGGGACAAATGAGGCTGAGGGGGATGGAGAACCTGGAGGTGTTGGTGATGTGACAAAGCAGTTGGAGCAGCAAACGCTGGAGGACAAAGAGAAGGAGGAGGATGGAGAAGAAGGTAACTCCTCACCGGCATCATCATCATCATCATCATCATCACCTGAAGTGATTGTGGAAAAACTTTTAAGCAAGATGAAAAAAGTGCAACGGTCAAATCCAGCTGGTCATATCTGCAATGTGATATCTGAATTTCAGTAACACACTGGGAATCATGCCCAAGCCTCCCATCCTGTCGATATTTCTCACTTTGCAAACTGTATTGAAACTAACAATGCTTTCAACAGATGGTGAAGAGGGAGAGAACTCGGCTGGAAAAAAGAAGAAGAAGAAGAAAAAGAAGAAAGGATGTAAGACAACCATTTTCTTAGTGCAGTGAAACAGAATCAGAAGTACTCGATTAATCCCAGAGGAAAAGGAGAACATTACATTTGTTCACAATAAGAGAGTGACAGAACAGAAGTAGAAAAAGTTATTCGAATAAGCACTATACAATTATACCTTGGCTGAAGTAGAAACAAGAATAGAAATAATTATAATATAATGTAAAACGGTTTATGTTATGGACTAAAAATGTGTGAGATATAAGTAGCAGCAAAGAATAAATGCTTGAATAGTTGTTGCATATTGCATCCATATTGAATCTATTGCACTTGAATGCAACATTAAATGGTAACGGTGTTCTCATGGGTGATTATTGCACAAGTTAAAGAACACATGACTCATATGTAGCAAATTGTGGTTATGAATCACATTTATGCAGAGTGAATAGTTCAGATAGAGTCTTTTTCCGTCAATCCTTGCATAGCATGAGTTAGAGTTAACTCAGTTAGAGGCCTACAGAAATAGCAACGCGCACCACAAAGGCTTTCTTCTGTCAACAGGGATGTTCGTCCTGAATGGAATGCATCAGAATCACTATAAATCATCTTGTTAATAAAACAGGTGCATGAGAGCAGTTAGACTCAGTTAATTGGTGTCATGTTTGTTACAGAATGAAGCGCTGACACTGCAGGTGTAGGACAAAATGCATCAGGACCTTTTACGTCAAGTACAAAATGAATGACATCATGCTTCACATAATGACATCAGAGTGATGCTGTGAAATACTCCGATGAACTGTGCTACCTTGATATAACTTTAGCTCACTTTATGATACTATAAGTGCTTTTATACTTTAATTCAATGGGTTTCTTTTACTCAAGGGTGTCTAACTTAATTAGATCTGAAGTCAGGAACTGCACTGTATTCTGCAGCTAAGTTAAAACATGAATGTCATGAACATCAGGAGGATAACTTGTGTGTTCTTTCCTCTGCTTCTCCTTCTCTCCTTCTATCTGGGCCACAGTGAGGGGACAGACTGACCCTCCCTCAATCCCTATTTGTGAGCTCTATCCCAGTGGAGACTTTCCAAAGGGAGAGGAGTGTGAATATCCACCATCGAAAGACGGGTGTGTGACCTCCACATCGTCCCTCACACTCAGCAGTAGTCTTCCACTGTTTGACATGCTCAGTTTTTTATTCAGGTCTCTCTTTAGGCTGGACAAAGTCATCAGGTTTTAATGTTTAGTATGTGCTTAAAATAAACCAGTTTTGCCAGATTTGGCTTCATGCTGAAAAGGATCAACAGCACTTTCACCTGTGCAGAGCTCCTACAAGAGCGTGTCATATCCTCACAGCAAACATTTGCATAATGAGAAAATAATGAGTGCCCCTCTCTCTGCGGTGTGCCTGTCTACCTCCTACCAGGCGCAGTGCAGCGTGGCGGACCACCAGCGAAGAGAAGCGGGCGCTGGACATGGCCAACGAGGAAATGTGGAGCGATTTCAGGCAGGCTGCCGAGGCACATCGGCAGGTCCGCTCCTACGTAAGGAGCTGGATCCAACCAGGGATGACCATGATTGACATCTGGTGAGACATGCAGTGAAATGTCCTTGAGACTTCAGTCTTGGCTGCTCAAACCTACCTGGGCTCGTTTAAATATGAAACTGATATGGCTTTAGGGAAGAGGCTGTTTTGCAATGCAGGAGAACTGCTTTGTGGTTTCATCCTCTTCTGGATGCCACATCTGCCCTGAAAACACTCTCATTGTTCCTTTCATCCATTGTCCCTGGTGCTGCTCTCTGCTTCTGGCAGTGAGAGACTGGAGGACTGCTCCAGGAGGCTCATCAAAGAAAACGGGCTAAAGGCAGGCTTGGCCTTCCCCACCGGATGTTCCATCAACCACTGTGCAGCCCACTACACCCCCAACACAGGAGACCCCACTGTGCTGCGCTATGACGACATCTGCAAAATCGACTTTGGAACGCACATCAACGGTCAGAGCTCGCTAATAAGTATAACAATGCTTTTGGAGTTATGCTGTGCCATTTCACTCTTGGCATTTATCAAGACATAGAAAACATGTATGATGGCTTTGTAATTCCTAAAGTCTGGGATAAACTGGTATTGAAAGTAAATGAACTTCCACTTTTTCAAGATGAATTCTTGCTAAATATGTCTGCCAAATGATCACCTCCCAGGAACTGTGATAATGGCACAAAAAAACAAAGGGGGTGGAGGGCTTTATTCATAGCCTCCGATCTTCCCTGGGGAATACAAAAGCCTGAGTTAAGTGAGTTAGTTGAGATAATGTTTTTCATCACAAGACTTTGCTTGGTCTTTCAGGTCGAATTATAGACTGTGCCTTCACCGTCACTTTCAATCCAAAGTTTGACAGGCTGCTGGAGGCTGTGAGAGATGCGACCAACACCGGGATCAAGGTGACACGACTCTCTCTACCAATTCATGGTGTTGTTTGCACTGCTGAAAGCAACAATATTAGATATGAATATTAATCAATTACATTAATTCACATTAATGAAACCCTCAAAAACGATAGTGTATAAGTGTCAGTTCTGTCTGGCTCTAACCTTTGACCCAAGATAAACGTTGTGGTGAAATGTGACTTGATCTCACAAAAATGGGAAGGAGTAAAGCAGCTATCAAGTGCCGAAAAGTTGAATTATGTTTTGCGGAAATTCAAGCTCAAATGGCATAAAGACGCACGTAAAATACGTCTAAGTCTTTTTCTACACAAATAATCGAAGAGGACAAATATCCCTTACAGTCCAGACTGTCTCTATGTGAAGAATGTGATCCTGCCGTCTCTGATGCCAGTGTAAACATTTTCTCTGCCACAGTTTGCAGGGATTGATGTGCGTCTGTGTGATGTGGGTGAGACCATTCAGGAGGTCATGGAGTCGTATGAAGTGGAGATAGATGGGAAAACATATCAAGGTATTGTCAGCTCATTTATCAGCTTTTCTTCATGCACATGCTCTGTGCTGCTCCCCTGTTCGTGAAACCTCTGTGTGGTACTGCTCTCTTTGCAGTGAAGCCAATCAGGAATCTCAATGGCCACTCCATTGGACAGTACAGGATACACTCAGGGAAGACGGTGCCCATTGTGAAAGGCGGAGAGGCCACGAGGATGGAGGTGTGTGAAACTTTGTTGATGCAACTTCAAATATTTTTTAAACTAAATGTGGATGTGGCCATTCTCATCTTAGAGCAGAAGACAACAGTTCAGATTCTTTTTGAAGCAGAGAGTCTGAAATTAAACCTTTATTAGCTGCTCAACCTTGCTTATAAATAAACCCTTTTTAATTCTTGAGTGTAATTGGAAGAACACGCGGCTGGTTAGGGTTACGGCAGGGTGTGCAGAAGTGTTCCAATTCAGTGCTCTAACAGCATCTTAGTCACCCTCGTCAGCACTTTAATTACACCTTTTAATGGAATTACCAGCCGCATAGAGGAGCAACACGTGTTCACACTCATCAGCTCCTCATTTCCCAGAAAAAGGCACTGAATCGTGAGCATCCAGGGCTCATTAACATGCAGATTCTTCATCAAATTGGAACATGGTTTCCTTATACAGAGAGTACAAATACATCCATGCCTGCCTCACAGCTGCACAGCTGCAGTATATGAAGGTATTTGGACAGAACTGAGCGTTTTAATTGGCAAGTTGCTGTGTCAAGCTTTTTACCTGTGTGTGGGGTAGGGTGGGGGGTGCTGCTGCTGATGAGGCAGATTTATGTGCTGTATTTTTAGCTGAAGTGTGTTGGTGTAACAGGCCCATTACCCTCTTTGTGATCAGAGAGCGCACGGCTGGAGTGGCAGCTGGGCGTGCAACGGGGCTGCTAGCACTTTGACTGATTATCGGTGCAGTGAGAGAGGGTGTCGCAGTGTTATCAGCTAATACCACAGGGACTCCGACAACAGCCGCGCGCTGATAGAGACACAAGAAGCCAATGAGACCCGGCCAATCAACTCGCACAAGGCGCTGCTGCAGAAAGGACACCGCTGTCCTTAATAGACTACACATGAATGTATCAGCCGCTGGCATCTTGAGCTTTTTGTTAAATTTACTCTCAGTCCCCCCGGAGTGTTCTTGTCCTTTCAGTAACATCAAACCCACCCGGCTTGTGTTAATGTGTAAAAAGACTGCATGACTTTATCTTGCATTTAACTCCACGTTTAACTTCAAAATAAAACCGTGTCTTCTTTTGTTGCCTCTCAGGAAGGTGAAGCTTATGCCATTGAGACATTTGGCAGCACAGGAAGAGGTGCAGTCCACGATGACATGGAGTGCTCACATTACATGAAAAACTTCAATGTTGGACACGTACCAATAAGGTTAGCTCTGCCTTTTCTTTTTCATCTCATCCCTGCACTGAAAAAAGATTAAGGCATTTATTTAGAGGTTGATTCTTCATCTTCTGTAGGCCAATTGATAATTCTAACTTAGCGACCCATGTCTGCATGCTTGGAAGCATCTCTCCGCTTTGTCTCACTCTCTGTTGTCACTGTGCTACAGACTTCCAAGGGCTAAACATCTGCTGAATGTGATCAATGAGAACTTTGGCACTCTGGCATTCTGCCGCCGCTGGCTGGACCGCCTCGGAGAGAGCAAGTACCTGATGGCGTTGAAGAATCTGTGCGACCTCGGCATCATAGACCCATACCCACCTCTCTGCGACATCAAGGGCAGCTACACCGCCCAGTACGAGCACACCATCCTACTCAGGCCTACGTGCAAGGAGGTTGTGAGCCGGGGGGACGACTACTGAGCATGCCAAAATTTGAGGCGAAAAGGAGGAGCATGACAGCTCTGAGACAACAGACCTCTGCAGACTGACAGCAACTTATGCAATATTTCTCTGACCTATGTACATTTTCACTGCTTCTGTACCTTTAGGCCATTATTTAAGCAAGAGCAAAAGACTAGTGTCATGGCAGTAGCTTAATAGTCTTTTTTTTATCAAAGGATTAAGACAATAGACAAAGTACATTTCTTTAACTAATGTAGAGCTGCCATTTTAGTCAAATGTTGATGTGCTGCTTTTAGGAAATATGCAAAACAAGTATATGCAAAAAGAATCATGCAAAACACATTTTGGAGAACTCCTTGGCTAACTGCTGAGTTTTATTGCCTTGTTAAGATCTGATGGTGAAAAAACTGCTATGAAATATTTATACTTCTATATTTATTTGCTCTATTTTAATTTGAGGCAGTTTTATAAGAAATAAATTGTTATAAATCTTGCTTTGATTGCTGTGTGTATTTTTTTTTACAAAGGTTTCACATACTCAATTATTGGTTATATTACCAATAACTGATGATGTAAAAGTGTTGTTCTCTCTTTTTGCCAAAGGAGGGCGGCACTGAAACATGGGTCATACATCAGTCAGCCTCCTCTACATGCCAAGATGTTACAGTAAGACACATCAGGCTATTTATAGCCCTTCGTCTCAGCACAAAGGTACCATGGAATGTAATAGACTCTTCCCATCTGCATTAAGAGTGAGCACAATGACGTGTAGTTAAAGTGATTTAGAATAAAAAAGAACATACATGACACAGAAATAGCATTACATATCACAGAGACAGCATCATGCAGTCGTGCTCCCTTAATCACCACCTTGTCCTTTAAAAGATCAAATTCCAGCCCATTCTCTCTTCTTTTGGTAAAGTCTTTGGGACAAGGACATGGCCGGTGATGTCACAGTTGAGGAATGCATCATGTCTCCTCGCAGAGTTTCTCCTTGTCCTTGGAGACAGTGGACTCGGACTATTCTTAACTGGACCCGGCTCAAAATTGGCCTGCGGACGCTGTATCTGATCTATGATGTCAATGAGTATCCAGGCTTTTAATACATATTTATTTTGGGGCAGCAGGAGTCACTGGCCAGAGAGAGAAGCATATGTTCAGAGTGTATGTGTTCTTTTCCCACAGGGTTGGTTTCCGTGAGGCCGTCTCTTTTGAATCCTTGAAGTAGGTCAAATGAGGACGGCAGAAAATCCTCACAAAACAAGTCTGACAACGCTGACAATGATACACTCTTTGTAACTGCCCAAGCTCTAAGAGAACAGTCAATCCTGAGTGTTTAAGCTGCACGCGTGTACTTCAGACACTCCAGAAAGTGTGTTTTACTCTAAGACAGCAGGCGTTCCAGTGTGCTAGAGCAGAGCGCAGCAGCTCAGATTATTTCTCCTGATTCCTTTAATGTTTGTTTTTTTCATCCTCTACTCTCATCCAAGGCTTTCTTGTTCTGACCTGCACAATCCTACACTCTCTGCCAAGGGCATTAAGGATATGCACACACACACACACACACACACACACACACACACACACACACACACACACACACACACACACACACACACACACACACACACACACACAGACACACACACACACTTGCCCACATTCTGACTTTGTGTCATTCATGATATATCTTCGATATCTGTGAGACGACTAGGATGATTCGCAGGATACCAAAGTAAACAACCTTCAGTGAAACAGATACAGTAGACCTTGGCTGTACTCTGGCTCATCAACTCTGACGGCTAGCAAATAAAACATAATTGAGTGTTTAATATGCATTCCTTATTGTTTCATAAATAACCTTGAATTATGAGCTGAAGCAGACAGCAACAGGACTAAAACGATTACAAAATAAAGTTTGTTTTTGTCCTGATTAAAGTTCTGTAACTTGTTTTCATTGATCCTTAAGTTACTGTTGTTCCTTAGAGGTATCTGCTAACTGTTTGTGCTTATTTCTACCACATATCAACAACATCTGCTTTGTAGGGCTGTCTCTTTGGAGTGTAAAGTTCACTTTGTAGAGTTCCTGCAGCAGGCAGCAGGTTTAGCTTTCACTTCAGCATCCAAAAATATTCAAACAGTCCCTCTGTTCGTTCTGTTTCTCTGTCTCTTCACCTAATTTTTCTTTGCACTTAGCGCTGGCCACAGTCTGCTCTGAGGATGTGGAGGATTTTGCGTCCCAGACTCGACTTCCAGGCTTTAACCAGACTCTTTGTGTTGACCATCAGCTGGCTGTTCCTCCAGTTCCCATGACCAGCCACCAGGTACTCAGATCCTAGAGAAAAAACAGCAGAGTCTAATTTAATTTCTACTCAGAATGATACTAAGATACACAGAAGTGAAAGAAAACTAATGTGGGAGCACTTTATGTAAAAGAACACACATCTTTATATAACCAGAATAAACCAGTTAAATACTGTGCTGCTCTGAATGTTGCCAGAAATGATTATTGGGAAGGATGTGGATGTGAAATAGTCCCATAAACCCGAGGTGGCTTTAATCTCTAAGCTGTGAATGTCCGTTTTAAATGAGTGATGCCAGGACGTTGGCACACACTCAAAGCCTCAGTGAGCGGCAACAGAGATCCTCTATTCAGCACAAAGCTGCCAGTTTGTCCACTCCAGAGCTGACTATTTTATAAGCTTCTGCATTGTGAGCGATAAAGTTTCTCATTTGGAGCTGACCTGGGTTGAGGATGGGGCAGGTACAGCCCTGTGCGGTCCAGGACTCTGGGTACAGAGTGACAGTTCCTCTCTGGATCTTTAACTGTGGGTTCTGGAAAAATACTTTTTTGACCTTGACCTCCACCTCTGCATGGGAGCCTTTATCATGAGCTGACATCACCTTCACCAGCAGCACTGCCAAGAAAACAGAGTCATTCAACAAACAAGAACAAAATACAATCATCAGTCCTGACTTTTAACCTCTCAAACATGAAACCTTTTGTAGCAGATATCCTTTTCTAAACATGTTACTAAAAGAAGAAAGGTACATTCCTCAGTTTTGACACGTCCACATCCAGTTTACTGCTCATAAGGAGAAGAACAGAGTCTCTGCAAACAGTGGTATAATGTCCTCTGTGACCCCAGAGAAGCTTTTTAAAGCTTAGGAAAATAACCAGTTATCTCATCAGGATTATTTTCTCTACTTGGGATTTCGAGACTTGACCAACAGCCATCATTATACACTTGAACAGGGAGTTTAAAAGATGCAGACCTTGAATAAGCAGGGAGTGTCGAATAAAAGGTTGTTTTTGAATTGAAACAGGGAAATTGTAGGATGCAATTCTATGTGTGCTACAGACTGACGTCAGACGTCTTTTTCAGCTGCTGACTCATTTAGAATTAGACCACTAGAATGGCTGTGTTAGGAAGGGCTGTGTGATTTATTTTTGGCTTTTCTTTTTGTTTTTGTTTTGAAGACAAGCCACACATCACTGCCAAATATCCCAGCATTCAACTGATGTACATGTGGAAGTAATACATTTAGTCATGTGCTAGAAGATACACATGGCTCAAGAGGCAGGAAAAAAAGGTGACCGCAGTCAAGAGAAGAAATGGATGTAAATGTTTCAGTGTACAAAAGTTTACAACAATTTCCTTTGTAAATGTTTTGCAAGGAAAACACTGGATTCAACGTGTTTGGCCTCAATGAAACATAAACACATGTTGTGACAGCTTACAAAAAAATGTAAACACAAACATTGTTTTGGAGAACCTGCAGAAAGCACCTTTAAGGAGTCACCAGATAAGACATCTAAACCACAGTGGAACAACCAGGGGCATTTTCCACATTTAGAATTGTATTTTGAGCAAATCTGATGGATTTTGAACATTAGACACAATTGAATCATTTTCTCAGCTCTTACCATAGTCATACTCTGCAGCACAGAAGAGTTTAGGGCTGCCAAGAGCAACCTCCACACACTCACATTTCTCTGGAAAATAATGAATATTGTTAATAAGATTCATTCAAATCATAATAATGTATGAATTTTTATCAGGATCAGTAAAGCAGCATTTTCACGTCAGTGGGCTGATGTGAGTGCAGTGTGTTAAGTGTGATATGACCTGTGACTTACCAGAGTGGTGCAGTGCAGAGAAAAGCTCCTCTACCCTAAAGGGTGCCGTCTCACTATTATTGCTGCTGTGTCCCATGTGGCCAGCGGCTGTATAGAAGACCTCCTCATCCGAGCTGTGCCGCAGAGGTAAAAACCAGTCAGAGGCTCAGGGTTAATAACCCAGAATGCACTCTGCCTCCACACCATGCATCACTTTAAGTACACATACCTACATATGGATATGAAAGAAAAAAATTCCTGGCGCTCACCCAGAAATACAGTCGCCGGTGTAAGGGTCACACTCCCCTGTGCAGTCACATGGACGGCAGCCGTATTCATGAAGCCCCCAGTATCCCAGCATGCAGCTGTCACAGCGGGGGCCTCCTACACCAGGCTTACAAGTGCACTCCCCGCTGCTGGGGTTACAGAGAGGGCGACCACCTGAGAGGACTGAGCCTACAAGGTGGCAGGAACAGGCTGCAGAGGAGACAGAATAGGAGCAGTGCATGTTAACATCTCTGTTTGTAAGTCAAAAGACGTGTAACCTTTTCTGGCAAAGCACTCTGAGTACATGAAGAGCCTGGACAGGACAAACACATTTGTTTTACTTTCATATTGCCATGGGAGTTCAGTGTACAAAATATGTTTGCTTGTGCTTCTACGTGTTTTATCATCCTCCTGTAACGAGGGACAAGCTGGGAGTGTGTACTCGACATGCTCTGAGCAGCTGCAGCAAAAACAAACAGTAAATCACTCTCTCTCTTTCTCTCTCTGCTCTGTCAGACCTGCTGCCCGATGCTATGCTGTGATGACAGATAGATTTTTTGTTACAGACTTGTTTCCAAAAACGGCATGTTTGGTCCTAAAAATGCTGCAGCGTGCCTGGGAGGGGGAGAATGAGAAAAATGCGCTTGCATGGTCCATGGGAAATTCCTCCATTGTTCGTAATCACAGTCGCATTCCAAAATAGTACAGTCTCCTTCATTCCTGCTAAGGAGCGATCCACAGTTGTCTCACTTTCTCATCACTGGCAGGGCAGAGACATAGAAAGGTGCTTCGGGAAACTTCCTTATCAAAGAGATCATTTTGAGGGTCATGTAAATCTTAGCTCAATAACCACCCTCGACGTTTCAAAGGCTTTCCTTCCTAATTGGAATTCCCTGCTGGCATTCATCCACACAGAGTTATAGTTGCAGTCTGAAGAAAAAGTTTAAGGGCCTTACATTTGCAAGAGTCAGGGGCAGTTTTGGGTTGGCTAGGGTCTCTGAAGAAGCCTTTCTTACAGTACTGACAGTGACGGCCCTCTGTGTTGTGGCGGCAGTCATCACACACGCCTCCACTCCGTCGTCCAGATGCAAGCCACAATCCACGACTGAAGTGGCAGCTCTTGGCGTGACCGTTACATTTGCACTCTAGGTTGAGATGGACAGACAAACAGACTGAGAGGTTATTTCTTGCCTTGAAGATCTTTCAATTTGGAAGCCCTAAGCGATAGCAGTGACAACTCATGCGGCAGCTGACATAAAAAAAGAGGAAGTGCTCTGTGATTCATCAGGCGTGAGCGTCTAAAGGTTACTTGTGATTTATGAGGCTAAATTCATTCTGGAGATAAGTCTACATGCTGTGTGTCCTACTCTGCATTTGACTCTGTGTCCCATCACTCACTCTGGCACTCATGCGGTGTCCCTGTGATGCCGTTGGCAGACTGCCAGGGTCGATCATTGTAGAAAGGAGCACAGCGCTCGCAGTGGTCACCGGCCGTGTTATGTCTGCAGACACATTTACCATGAACCTGCCAGGCAAAAGAAACAGACAGGAAAATTAGTTTGAACTTTGGGGAATCTTCATTAATCTTATCATTTTTTTTCGGAATATTGTTTATTGTATGTTTTGGGAGATTTTCTTTACAGGGATTTCATTTTGTATATTTATTTTGTATGATTTCTCATTTATAGATTATTTTGGATTATTTTCAAACCAGAACAGTCCTTTCCAACTTAAAAATCCTAAACCATGATTGGCTATTTCCCTTATCAGAGGCGGGACCTATGTTAAAATAATTAGGGCTTTGTTGTATAACAGGGTGGTATTAGCTTTTTGTTGTGTTTTAACTACATTACATGGTACATGTCCTTGAAGAATTAAGGTCGGAAGCAAGCAGCAACCTCTGGTGTTGATAAAATTAAACAAATGCAGACGTGCAAAACCTGCAGTACCTCGAGTGTCCACTTGACACTGGCTACAGAAAGTCACATACACACCCATTCAAAAATCTCAGTTTTTACAACAGAAATAAACATATTTACAGACTGGTTAGAAATAATAATTCGGTCTGAATAGCTCATGTCTTTGTGGGCACCCACTGTAAGGGGGTGAATTGTTATAATTTATCCATTTTGATTCTATGAAGGATAGCAGTTATTCATAATAAGACGCATGGCTGACTTTTTGGCTGACCTGACTGACTGAGGGTGCAGGTGCCTCATCTCCAGCTCTTTGCCTGTTGTTAAGTCGACCGAAAGTTAGTTTGAGACAGCATTTTCAAAAGCCCCCTTCAGCAACCTGAGGCTTCGCCTATGTTCATTTTCAATCTCTGGTCAGAAGATGTATGTTGCCGCATCTTTTTAAAATTTAAAAACAATACAGAGGAAAATAAAATATTTTAAAAACTTCAATGTAAGCGGTTAAAGTAGAATTTATTAGTGAAAATAAAAAGTAAATTCATACTTGTGTCACCGCACCAGTTGGGCCACCCCATGTCAAAATAGTCTGGATCCACCCCTGCTCAGTGTCCAACTGTTTTTATTGAGTATTTAACCTTCTATAATTTTACTGTATTTCCATTAGTATTCTTAGCCCCATTGCAATTAGAAGACCTGGAAGATTTTTCCAGGCTTAAATAAAGATATGAATTGAACTGAATTCAATTATGGAGCTATTGATGGAAAGGGCCTATCATTAACCTCTCAGTGTATATAAGGGTGTGGTGGCCATTTAAAAAAAAATATAAGGCATAATGACAATCCAGCACAGTCAAAACATGAACATTGAAACTGTGGTTTGTATTTATGTACATATTAACTTGAACTTTAACTGATGCTGGTTTTTAGCACCAATGAACCCACATGTGGTGTCTGTTATACTATGTAATTATTGCAACACACCAACATCTACATACACAATCTCACTGCCTGTGTAACAATTGGCTCTGTTCTCCATTTACAGTAAAGACAATAACATGACCAAGACAAAGGATTTTGAAGGCATTATGCTGAATACTATAATGAAGGTTTCCACATAGTTAAATCCCTGTAATGGTAGGTAAAGCTGTTGCCTATTATCCAGCCTTCACTGCAGTGTTTAGCTTCAGCAGCACATACCAACACAAAACTAAGTGATGAGGGAGTGGTGGGAATAAAACCACAAACAGTATAGACCCAAACTTGTCAAAAAGAACAGAGGCAATATGAAGCCGCTTTCAGACCTCAGAGTGACACAACATCTCAGTGCAATTTCACAACAGATAAAACTGTGCAAGAGCTTTTCCTTGGTGGTTAATTGTGCAGCTGGAAGCTGTATGTGTGCAATAAACCAGTCTAAAATCACTCACCATGTTATTTGTTTTGTGTAGACTGGGTTTGTAGCCACTGGTTGGCACACAGTGCTCAGCATGTCCATTACAAAGGCAGCTGCCTTTCACAATAAAATCATATATGGCATAATGTTGTGTGGGGAGGGCGGCAGCTTCAGGATGTTTCGCCTGGCAGGGACACGGCTGGTGCTGCAGCAGACGCACCCTCAGGTTGGTGATCATGAGCTGGTCCTGGGCTGCTGGTCCATATGGATCCACTGAGTGCCAGGGAGACAACGCTCGATAGATCACCTGGACATTAAAGAACAGATGACAGACTAAAATAAATCTTAGAAATGTGCTGAGCAACTTTTTAAGTATTCTAAGCAAGTGATAAAATGGCTATAGAGACAATGATCAAGATGGAAACAAATGATGTAAGTTTACCAAATAAAAAAACAGGCATCAATCTTGTTTGTCTATCGTGCTCCTTTTGAAGCTGCTGTGCTCGAAAAGTCAAATGAGCTCCAATGTAAACATTGAACCAATGTTTCTTTTTCTCTCTCATTAGATGTGTTACAATGTTTGTTTTTCAGATACACCATCTCTTTCCCATTTACAAGTATAAAATTACTCCTCATCTTAGGTCAAGTACAAAAACTGTTCAACAGAAAATTTGAAAAAATACAATTTAAAGTATGAAGCATTGGTGAAACAGCAAGTGGACAAACATATAATAATGTCCTCACAGTTCAGTGTCATTTGAATAACAACTCACCTCAAACACGTCCTTTTAAAAGAACTGATGTTATTGTTTGACTTTGACTGCAATGATATTGTTCAGTGTTTTAAAGTCATGATCTCCATCAACCTACATGTTAACTTGTTAACTTAATTTGATTTTATAGTCCAACAATCTATATACCTAATACATATTGCATTATAAACGAGAGACAGTATATGCTGATGAAGGACATTTGTTTTGTGACATTAAATGATTAACTTCACTTATAGTAAGCATGTTTTCTTGACTGCTGCAACCCTTTCCTGCAAGCAGAGTTCAATTAAAAGTTAAATTTTTAACGTGTTATTTTATATCCGAAACACACCAAACTACTTTTAGGGTATGTCTTGCGTGTATAGCAAAAGGGACACTATTTATTTTAAGGGTAAGGGGCTTACAAAGAGAGCTGGCATTCTGTAACAAGACACATACTTGTTGCAGATAAACTGTAATTATGAGATCAGTCAAAGCCATATATTTATTGAGACATTCAGCCAGAACCTCCCAACATGGTCTGAGCCTCTGTGAGAGTTTCTTTTACATGATCTGTGTGAATGAAAGGTCTGCTCATGAATTAACCATGGCTGATTGTCTGGCTCAGCCCGGCCTGTGATGATGCAGCAGGTCAGAAAACCGCTTTGAGGAAACATCAGAGGTAAGAGTGAACATTGATATTCGGGCTGTGCATGTCAAAGCAGTTTGCGGCTCAAGAAGCTGGCCCGACTAAAAAGGTCTCCCACAGCTGATCAGAGGAGATCAGTTTACAAAGCCCGGTCAACTGTTTGTTCAGTGGGTTGTGTGATATCAGCTTATAATGCGCTCTGGTGCCAATTCACGGACAACAAGAGCAGAGCAGATGGTGAGTGTTACTGCTGTGAAGCCCCTGACAGTGTGTTTTTCATGTGGTCTCTCTCGGATGTCAGAAATAATATGATAATCCAATATTGGAAACTTTTTCTTTGTTCTTTATCTTTATTAAAGGTTAAATCAGGGCTGCCTTGCAATATGATCATGTCATTGATTTTCAAAGTATAATTGTTTTAATAAAGGGTTTAATTAATTTATTATGTAAACTAAACGAACATAATGTAACCCAGCTTTAAGTATTGTTGTATTAAAAATGATTAATTTACCTTTCTTGGTTAGGACAGCTAGAGAGAGACATGAAATGTTGAGAGGGGGAAGGGGGCGGGGGGTGACATGCAGCAAAGGGCCGAGATCGGACCCGAACCCATGGCCGCTGTGATGGGGACTATAGCCTCTGTACATGGGTTTTAAAAAGCTGTTACATGTCATACTGTCAGACACAGGTATTATTTTTAAGGAGCTAAATTAACCCCCACTGCATAACCTCCCTCCATAGTTGGATCTACAAAGGGGCATGAGGGGCAACTATCTTCTCCACCTACAGGTATGTTTTTTCTCTTTGCATGAGTTCTTCTAAAGTAAAACACCTGTAATGTTGGTTATTTACCTGCAGAATAATGTCTCCCATTCCACACTGTCAAACACATCTCTTGTATCTTTAACACATGTTCTAGACCAGCCCCTGCACTCACCTCTCCTCTGGTACAAGGAAAAGCTCCTGAATACTTTGAGGTGCAGGTTGCTCCACTCTCCAAAGCAGGCGACCCATCAGCCAGCCCAAATACCTCCTCACAGTCCCTGGCAAAATACCTGAGGGTCTTCCATGTGTGCCCATAGTCCTGGGAACGCTCCAACGCCATGGCAGCAGGGCGGGGGGAGCGGAACACCAGGATTAGGTGGGTGAGGAGGAACTCCGTCTCCAGGTCGAGCTGGAGCGTCTCCTCCTTCACCGCCTCTGCAGACTGCCACCAAGAGTCAGGGTTTCGGAAGGGGGAGTCATTCATGGCGGAGGCAGGGTGCGTCTGGCTGGGGACAGCAGAGTTGCATTGACTACACTTTGCAGCCAGGCAGGACCCCCTGCTGCGGGGGGCAGAAGTCTCTTTGTAGAAGCAGAAGGGCTCCGAGGAGTTGGATCCGCAAACCGACAGGGTGCTCAATAGTCTACCCTGTGCCAGGTTGCCCATGCGGGGGTTACAAGCTCGTCTGGAGCAGCGGCTCATCGCAACTGGACTTTTGTGTTTAGACATTTCTGGAAAGAAAATATGAGTTTATATTACAGTGAGAAAAAAACGCAATTAACAACCATTGTTCTTATGAAGATTCCGGTCTCTTTAACAATCGACTTTGTAATCAGTGCCACTATGACGCTGTCACTCAGGTACCAAAAGCATTCCCTGTTTTGTTATTTTAACTCTTTACAAAGTGCTGGCTTAAACGACTCAGTCACACAAGTTCAAACTCACCGGTTGGATCAGGAAAGGATGCGCACACCGGGATGAAGAAAAGTAAAGTCCACAGTATCATCATGATAAGTTTGTGCCGCTTTTTCTAGCTACATAAAAGTCACCTGTTGTTTATTCCACGAAAGAAGAAACGCGCCCTCAACCCCTGGATCCAAGAATATCCAGTCCTAAATAGTCCAACATGTTACTTTTATAACTACCACAAACGCTCACGACGCAGTTAAAAAAAATTACAACACTCAATAACATTAGCTAATTTTGGTCCTTCATGGTGAAGAGACCTGTATTAACTCATATGAACTGACAGCGTTACAGTCATTATCTGTCAATAAGTCCATCCCAAGCGCTTTAGGGTTCAACGTGTTGTGGTGCGTTCATTGACATTTGGAATATGAAGACGTTAGCCCCGCCCACTCCTTGTTCCTCCTCAGACCCCTCCCACCCTGATTCCTGAAAACAGACTTTTCAGAGAAAACCATCTTTGGTTTTTTTTAGGGTTTTGTTTATAAAGATGAAACTATTAGGCTACTTTATTTTCCCTATTAATTAATATTAATTCACCTCACATTTCTATTTCCCTTTAACTTAATTCAAACATTTACCCTCAAGCAGCATTATTTTTTCTCTAAATCCCTCATTAAACACCGTTATGAAACACGTTAGTTGTCATAGATGTAGATAAAAAAAATCATTAGTCTAGCACAATAAATTGATCACTTCAAAGATCTGTTGAGGTGCTGTCCAATTGTGTTACATTCCTGCCACATATCGGCACTTATTTTTAATTGCCACTCATTTAACGTGCTTACCTGCCTCGTCAGACAGACAATAGCCCTGCACCTGAGGGGTCGCACAACCCTTGACACCAGTAATCACAGAGAGGCATGCCTTTTTTCTTTACTTTAACAATGACATCACCTCATTGAGACATGCCATTGAGTATAATATTACAGGCAGATTTGCCATTGGCTAAGATATATCAAAATCACTGGATAGCATGTGAAAGTTGTTCAATTGTGGACAGTCTGTGAAAAAAATGGAGTAGAAGGGACAAAGACAGGAGAGGATGTTGAGTGAAGATGAAAGGGAACAGTGTCAGTGTGAATATACATCATACCTGTGAAAACATGAGGTCAGGAGTAATCTGTTCTCACTATGAATAAGGCCTGTCGTATGAATCATCCTCTCATATGCGTGCAAGTATAGGTGAAAGAAAAGTGGGTATTGGGTATTTTCAGTCCCTTCCCTTAGGCATCTTGGTCCTGACAGATCAGGACATTCCAGGAATACTGCGATTCTCGTCACAGTGACAGCCTCCTCTGTTTGAAGAGGAAAGGGTTCATGTCTGCGTGTTTTTAAATTTGCATGGGTTATTTCGGTTGTCTCCTGATGATCTGCAGGGGTCAAGGGGCGATGCACTGTGAGCTGTTCCCTTTGTACATCACTTGCGTATTTTTCGATCCTTAAATCCCAAGAGTCACCATGAAAAATGCTGCAGGAAGGATGTCTAATCTTGGCCAGTCTATGTGTATTCCCTTAGCTGGATGAAAGCAATGCTCATTACAGACAAATTCCTTTGTTCCCTTTAACTCCAGCTGTTTGTTGTTTTTCTCAGTTCCACAGATATGTACTCAGCCATATCAAAAAAGGAATAGTCTGAAATTCTGGGGGAAAAGGCGTAGTTGCTTTCTTTGGAAACAGGGGGGAAATTGAACTGGCTGTGTCAGAGGGTAAGATAACAATTTTTTATCCTTAGAAAGCCCAATGCAACTTTTCCTTGAATGGTTGAGGACACCTCCAACAGTTGTGTCCTCACCCTTAAGTTGCCAGGCAACCAGGAGGTCAGTCTGCCCTAGAAGCCTGTGCAAAACCCCAAAAAGTCATCTTTATTCTTGCTGCATGTGTCCCATGTTAAACAAAAGTTGCATCCAGGAATGGAGTCATCACTGATGCCTGATTGTAGTCAAAAATATCATTTTTGATTCATGAATCTATTGAGAATTGTGGGTGCTTAAACCTCACCAATCTACATCATAAAGGCACATCAAAAATAATCCTGAAATGTTTGGTGTAAGAAAATAAGTTGGACAAAGTATCATGTTACGGTCTGCTTTTTTCTGCAGCTTGGAATATGAGACAAACTGTATACTGAAAAAAAGGCACATGAGACTTTATTCAACTTTTGTCAAGCATGAATGCATAAGAAATATATCAGTTTGTGTTCATATAGATTGTACAGTTTACTTTATGGTGCTTTGTAAAACCATTTGGGCTGGCCATCTATTGATGGATTGATGGACAAAGTATTGAAATTAGACCCCCTACCTGTCTGAGCATAATATATTTATAGGCTTGGCCATAATTCAGTCCTTTGTAGTTTTAGTTAGCACTATAGTGGCAAATATTGTCCTGTATAATATTTTGATGGCGGATTTGACAATCAGTGAACGTTTCTTTAGAGCCCATTTGAAATCTACAGCAGAGTGTAGTTGGCAGCTAAGCAGCATTAGCAGTACAAGGAGAAAAAAACTTGTGAATCAATGATCACAAAAAAATATCCCTTTTCAAAAAAAGCAATTTTCCAGGAGGGTTTAATCTTAAACATTTGGTTGACAAACAACTATTTTTTGGTCTTGGTATAGGTCTCGAAACTGACACGAAAGCCCAGCAGGCAAACAAGAACTCTGTGGGACGCAGGACATAGAGTCCAGAACAAAAGTCAAGTACTTTGTTTTAAGTGAATCTCTCAGGCCAGGCACACTGTTTCCCTTCTTAATGATCCACAGAGGCTTACATTTCTAGCTCCGTCCACCAAATAGTTTAGAACTGAAGAAGCCTTTCAGAGGAGAGGTGAAACGTCTTCAAGATCTTCAACCAGTTGCCTTTGGATCAAGCTTTGAATTTACCATGACCTGGATGACAGAGAACCTACACAGACATCTTTCTCTTCTTAAGCTAATCTAATGGGCTGCAATATGAGGCTTCATAGACTTGAGAGTGGTATTGAATTTCTCATGTAACTTTGATAAAAGCTAGAAATCCAATAAACGTATCCCAAAAAGAATCAAACTATAAGAGGTTAACTGTTCTTCTATTCCATTAAAGCACTCAACCCTCTCAGCAGTAATGACCCCATTTTTCTTAAATAATTCAACAATGACAGTGGTATCTATCTGGGAATACTGCAGTTATGAAAGTCAAATGTCAAACTA
The DNA here is from genome assembly GCA_020745685.1 of Tautogolabrus adspersus. Lineage (NCBI taxonomy): Eukaryota > Metazoa > Chordata > Actinopteri > Labriformes > Labridae > Tautogolabrus > Tautogolabrus adspersus. The sequence goes on from CM036539.1 coordinate 23,053,123, forward strand.
CTACTGTACTACTACAGTACTGTAAAAGGGTCCCCCCCCCGCAGCCTGAAAATGCTCCTGCTGGTGGCCTCGTCATGTTATGACCCAATAAGATGACAGACGTGGGGCCATTCCACCGCCACTGGCCCGCTTTATTTCCAGACTGTAAAAGGATATGGTCCCCCCCCCCCATGCTGCCATGTCACCTAGTACCTTCAGCTCACTGAACCGTCTCAACCCTTGCAAGTAATCTGTCTACTCTCCTGTAAAAGCCAGACGAAAAGCCAGACATGCTCCAGGCGAGGAGGGAAGGTGCTGTGCCCACAGGCCAAGCATCAAACAGTTGGCTCCAAACACCCTCTGTCACTGGTTTCCATTCTCTTTTCTTTCATTTTTATGACGTTTATAACTGCTATCTGTCTGCTTGTTCCTAGCCATAACATTGGCCCCTTTTACATTTCATCAGATGGTTTAATCTCAAGTGAAAAAGGAAACAGGGTCTGTGTTATGTAAATATTAGTCTTAAAATACAACTCTCCCCATGATGTAACTGGTTTGGCATTCATGCTTATGTTGTCATATAAAACTATGATAGCAACTCATGAAAGCATATGACAGACTAAACAAGTGAATGAGCACAGGCCTGATATAAAGAGTGGACAGAGAGACCAGAGGAACTGTGGGAGTTAAACCTTCATAAAAGCCAGATGGACAGAATGTGTCCCATTTTTAGGGTTTCTGGGAGAGGGAAAAGAACACTCAGGGGGCTACAGTGAACCTGTGTCATGTCATTAAAAGACCATACAGGATCTTTATTGCAGAAGAAGAGTGAACTATATCTAAGCAAGTGGTTCTCAACTTGTCCAGCCTCAGAACCCAGTAACAACTCCTTCATGAAAAATCACGACCCAAATTTCTGATATTTTTTAGCCAATCAATTTTATTTATTTATTTCTTGAATAAATATATATTATTTTTGGGGCCATTTTTGCCTTTATTGGATAGGACAGCTGAAGAGAAACAGGAAATGTTGGGAGGTGAGAGAGCGGAGGGATGACATGCAGCAAAGGGCCGAGGTCGGATTCTAATCCATGGCCCCTGCGACGAGGACTATGACCTCTGTACATGGGGCGCCAGCTAGGCTGTCCAGCACCCCAACCAATCAGATTTATTTAATTAACAGTTTTGCAGTTTGTACCTCAGACGGTACAAAACAGATGATAGAACAAAGAAATGTAACAAAACAAATGTTTAAAAAGCCCATCACAGACTTCTTGACAAATGTATTCTCCAGACACGTGTTTTCGAAATCAACCGTAAACAGCTCTGAGATTAAAGTCAGAATTCTAAAAAAAAAAAAGTCAGAACCAAATTTTTTTTTTTTTTTCAGGGGCCCTAATCCTCTTCCGTACCTTTGGACAACGTTTTAAATCCATCCGTTTGTTTGTTTTTACAATATCCATATATTTTGGTTTGTTGGTTTGAGAGATACATCAAATGTTGTCACATAACACACACAAAAATGTCATTTTTGCAATATCATAAACAACACTTTTCTATTATATCACATCTTTCCTCTTCATTTCATGATTCCTTCCAAATGCAAAATGAATTTTGAACATTAAATGTATATTTTTGTCGCTAGTGCTTATATTGTCACTCAAACACTAATGGAGAGCACCCACAATAAACAGTTATTTTCCCCGATGTGATTGTCCCCTTTATGTTTTGAGGTTATTCCTAACATCGAGCCTCATGTCACAGCCTGAAAAATCAATGTTTTTTTACAGAACAGTTTTATAGTTGATTATATTATTTTGAATATAAAACTGGGCAGAGTAATTCATAGGGCTCAATATGACACCCCGCAGAAGCCGTCTACCATTGGATAACAGCACACTGAGGGTGCACCTCTTTCAAAACATCACATAAGATGATCCATGAAGATTTGACCCACAGGTGACCTTGGAAAGCATTTAAGGAACTCACGCAGCTGTTAATCATGAAGATGTCTTATGGCCCTTTCGAAGCTGGACATTTTCAGACAGAAAATAGCTTCATTTCTTAGGTGTAATCATACTTTCTGTAACTTCAGGTTGTATTATAATACACATTAATGAAGATGATTATGTAAAAAGCTGTAAAACTTTTGAAGTGCGGTGTTGTAATTGAGGATAACCATTCCATTTGGGTACTGAGGCCTCCTTTCCTCAGTTATGATGAATGGTAACATGTCTTGAGGTTCCACCCTTTAAACTCTATGATCTATTATGAGAGGAGTGTCTGCTGCTGCGTGACCCCCCTATAGGCTCCATGTCTAATCCCATGTTTTGTAATGTACTGAAAGTTGGAGCAGCTAAACATGTGAAGTATTATCACGTTGTCTAAAAGGTCACAAGAAGACTAATATATCTTCATTTTGGATGAGCGAGGATGTACAGAAGCAGCCTGAGAGTAAGTCCCATTCATCATTACAGGGCTTTAATAAAAGTCATTGAAGCAATTATTGTCATTATTTTTCTGCTCAACAGACTCTGGCTCATAATGACCCCTCACAAGTGCTGAAAGAAGAAAGAAGTACCCTATACTTTTATCAGAGTAATGTAAAGTACTTTAAGAACTGGGGTTTTCTGTCACTGATACCAATATCTTCTCAGGTTGTACGATCCCTCGTTTGTAAATGTAGAATGGGTTTAGTGAGTAGGGGGAAAATTCTGACAATATGTGCTGCTGCAGTTTGTTTCAGTTATGAACTCAGGCAATCATGACTTAACTAACAGGGTTAAAATTACATGCAGGTTACAGCAGCTGATCCATCATTGTAACAGACAACCCAAGAGGATTGTAATACAACACATGCACAATTTGATAACACAGAATCAGATGTAAAACAACTGTCCAGGTGCTGACCCGATATTCAGATCCCCAAATGTATATATTCAAAATATGTCTTAATTAATGTAAACTGTTTCTTCACCATAATTGTAATAGGCCGAGTATCTGCATTACGGGTTAAACTTCAATGGGGGTTTAGTTGTATTTGTATGTTTCACCTTTTTTTTGTTTGCAAAAAAATGATCATATATATTGTTTTACCTCAAATGAGTTATGATCATTTATGAGACCTTTTTATTTTCCTTGAATGAAGGAATGTTGCCACCTAGTGGTCAAAATGTGCATTTACAAAGTTTGTAAAGAACAAATCCTTGTAGTAAAATGCAGTTAAAAAGTAAACACATTTGCTTCAAAATGTCCATCTAATAATCTTGACTAAAGTGTTTTCTGCACTTCTGAGATAAACCAAGTGTAAGTGTAACATCAGTAGTATGTCCTGTTGTCTAAAGCTCTGCAAGAGGTGGTAGTGATGATAAAATTAGGTAACTGCCTATTTTTCAGTTGCTGAAGTAATATTTAGATGTGTTCAGGTTTTAATTGATGCCCATGGCAAAATATCTTTACAAAAAAACTAATAATGTAATTACTGCTTTTAAAGCCACCCCCACTGATTGATTTCAGTCATTTCTATTACAGTTGAATAAACTTCCAACATTATGTTGGTAGGCATCATGATAGGCATAAATAGTGAGCGAGCAAATATTCGTGAATGTATCCATATCCCAAACTCCGGGGGGGACCCAAACCATGCTACGAAGGTGCTCTTCTTTTCCAGTAGAGATGCAGGTAAATTACTAAAAACTCAATTCTTACAGAATAAGTGACATTGATTTTAGAGATATCACTATTAGGGGACAAATGTTGTCGATTAATTGAAAAGTTTTATGTTGCGGAGTATTTGTTACTTTATTTAAATCCGCACTGGATGAATTTCTTTTTAGATTTTTAATACAACTTTCCCCGATCCTCTACTAGTTGGTTGTCTTGTCTTGCGTCTTTTTTTTTCGCCTGAAAGAAAGTGTAGGCTACAGGTAACACAGGGCTAGCTAGCTAGCTAGCCTAAGTGTAAGGTGCATGCACTTGCGTTACCTAGGTAAGACAGACTTTAGGGCGCTTTTATGAAAATGTTTTGAATGTTTGTTTGAAAAAACGTAAACGGACAGTTGTCGTTTATCCAGGTCTCAAAGAGTTTCTTAGAGCAAGCTTTATTCACATTGAACGGACTGAATGGCAGTAGTTAGTTAGCTAGCTAGCTAACGTCATATACCAAATGTTAGCTAAATAACATTAGCTAGCAAGCAGCCACACACTCACGATATAGCTAGCTGTAAACTACAAGTGAAGCGCCGATTTACAATAATGACATGCGCTAAAATCGTTTGTCGAAACGATTATGTATGAATTGAACAGTGTGTCCTATATATGTATCGTCCCTTCGATAGCTCAGTTGGTAGAGCGGAGGACTGTAGTGGCTCAGTGCTGATATCCTTAGGTCGCTGGTTCGAATCCGGCTCGAAGGAGACTTGTTTTTTTCTTTCGCTGTTTCAAATCCGGCTCGAAGGAGACATGTTTGTTTCCTTTCACTGGTGCGAATCCGGCTCGAAGGACACATGTTTTTCCTCCCGCATGCACCGTAGAAACTCGTCCATCGTGCCATCGGCTCTATGCAGCCAAACTATTCAACAAGGATTGTATTGTCACTTTTTATTCACGTTAATAGATACATGTAGCTGCCCTAACTTCTCATCCTGGCTTCTTGCATTTACCTATTCGGACCCCTTTCTGAAAAAGAGAGTTTTTTCATGGTGGGCTTGAACATTGATTTCGAACAAGTTTTTTTAGATCGTCAACTACAAAAACAGCTAACACTGAAATGTTATTATGTTGTCTGCCTTACATTTACAATCATAGAATATTTGTTGGTTTTAATTGATTATCTAGATAAATAGAAAAGTTGGAACAATCACAGGCTATCCGGGAACTTAGCATTACTCTGTATTACTCATTTCTGTACTGACATTACTCAAGTCAGTACAGAAAACATGATTTATCAGTTGTTCAGTTTGAGGTGTAGGAAGAGTCTGAAACTGCAACAACACCACTGAACCTGTGGCCATTTGTTGTTATTATAAGGTTAGACTATTTCTGTGATCAACAGACTTCTGCCCCTTGTGCTACAAACTGTCATGAGTTGTTTGGTTAACCTTTGAATTTGTTGACAAAAGCTGCCTTTGCCGGTCTGTGACATTTACCATTTATCTTCCTCAGGTTTTTTTTCCTCAAAGCACCTAGGGGTGGCATAGTGGCTTCTAGGCCTGGACAGGTAGGCGCTTTTTTCACCGTGGAAATGTGAGCCCAAGATCTTTCTTTAAATTTGTATTTAAAGTGTATTGTACTGTATTTGAAGAAAAAATACTTATGGCGAATGAAAGTTCTCTGAAAAATAAAATACTGATTGATATTACTGTTTGTAATGTTGAAAATGTTTTTTTCTTCTGTTCTTTTCTTTACATTGCAGACATTTGCAGCCAAAATAAAACATTTGAGTAATTTACGAAGCAAACGTTTGTTGGTCAAACATCTCAAATGCAAAGATTGAATTCCTTTCAATGACATAAGTGATGGTTTACACAATGCCATGAAGTCATATTTTAAGGACTCTATCATTTGATTGATAAATTAAAGTTAGTTCAGCCTTATTGAGTAAATAGTTTCAAATAAATGGATTCCTTGTAATAGTTGTAATTGACAGTTCACCTTTACAGACACATTAAAGGGCAAGACGGATAAAGATTCATAAAGTCAGTGGTTGTACTCTTGATTCTTTTATTGTCGTTTTTGCCAACAGTTGCCCTGTTGTGTTGTTTCTTCACAGTATTATAAGTTCTACTTAATACAGTTCAGCATAACATTTCCCAAAGTTTCAAATTAAACCAACAACACATCCCCTAACTTTACACGAAGTAAGGAGCTGAAAGCAGTTAAAGAATGCCACTTAAAAACATTTGTTATGAATAGATGATAATCATTTCAGATTGTATTTGATCACACCAGAAGAGAGAACATTTAAGCATATAAGTGTTTGTGATACATCATTACAAATATTAGATATCCAACTGGTACAGTGGCTGAGGTAGTCGTGGCAATAAAAACTCAATTAGGCACACAAAGGCCAAAGAAGGGTTAGATACATACAACTCTTAAGCACGAGTTCGATACCTTATAATTAGTGGAGAAATACATATAAAGTACACCAATTTCTTACATTACCACCATGTCTTCAAGGATTATAAAACACATCAGAAATCAAAGCATTAATTTAGTTCATTCTTACTTCAGTGAGATTTAGGATCGTTTTTAGTCAAAGTCTTCATAAAGCATCGTTTTAATTTGAGTTATTGCAACAACAACAAAAGGACTTCTTTCACTCATGACGAACTCGCTTCCTAGGCGAAGCTGGAGGGTCCAGAGAGAAGGCAGTTGGAGAGATGGGACGGGACTCTGGGATGAACTCTGTCTGATACTTGTCAATATAAGGTTTGGCCACAGCCCACACCTTAGGGGAAATAAGAACATGTCAGTTTAACACATTGTTTGCCTTTACATTTCAATGCATGATTGGACACTCTCTAATAAGAATTGACTTTGCATCAGTCGCAGGATTTACTTGCCTTCTGGTCAATTAGAAGACGATGAACAGCTTCAATGTCTGGAGACATGAATCGGTCTTTAATCCACGGTCTGTTGGCAGAACAGGTAAGATTCAGAGACAGTCGGAGGTTGAACAAAAGATAAATATTAACCTTTCTGCACATCAATTCAGCAGGCGGAAAGTTTTGTACCTTGGTCACATCTGTTTGACTTACTTGACCACACTGCGCACAAGTTCATAGACCTTCTCCAGCGGAGTGGTGGTACGAAGTGGGCGGAGGAACTCAATGCCCTGACAGGCGGCTAACAGCTCTATAGCAAGAACTGATCACAGAAATCATCAATTAGATTGGATATTTTTTCAGTTAATTTGCGATATGACGCACAGTGCTTTTTATGAGACAAGTCCTCTTTATTGGAATATTTCAGGAAAAACTGTAAACATTACACAACAGCTGATGACCCTTCATCCTGTTAAATGATCATGCTTACATACTGGAAACATTACCAGGGATTATGCAATGTGGTGGACTTGATTTCATCTTAGGTATACTTAACATTGAACATTGTTGGATAATATCACAAATAGAGCCACCACTATATTTTACTTAATGATGTGAGCCGTTTTTCAAACTCACAGTTTATGGAGGGAAGACAGTTTTTAACTAGAGAGAAGCTTTGATTCACAATCATTCCTCTTCATTACAGTTTAACCACTGTTAGCTTACTCTGGAATCCTTTTTAACACAGCAGCAGCAGCAGCAAGTGAACATTGCTTAATGTTGCTTTGAAATATTACCTAAAATTAGGTGGTGGTCAAATATTTGTTTAAATTGTAAAGCTGCTGGTGCTAATAACAATTTAACATATTTAAAAAAAACTGCTTCAACAAATACAGCAGTTTGTGTAGCTGCTCATCTGTTATCCCGTTCTCATTGAGGCCGTTTATTTGATATCAGTTTAAAGGATTTCACTGAAGTCCAACCTGTACAAGAAAACCTTAGTTGTTTACATTATATTTAGTTTGTGTGTCCGCTGCTCTAGAATTGTACAGCCAGTATCTGACCCGTCAGTAAGTGTCATTGACTTTTTTAATGAATAGAATAAAAAAGTCTTACCTTGTTCCACATGCTCAATGACTCTCAGTGCCTTCCTAGCAGCCCAGCCTCCCATGGACACGTGGTCCTCTGTGGCAGCACTGGTGGACAACGAGTCCACGGAGGACGGATGACACAAAACTTTATTCTCTGAAACTACAGACATGGGAAGTCAAATTATAGAAACAAATTCTACCTGAAATGTATTGTTCAGATTTAATATCTATTTAATTCTACCAATGAATTCTCCCAATCCCATTTTATTCTATTGATTTTTCTTTGCGCACTAACCCAAGGAAGCAGCGGTGCAATGAGCAATCATGAAGCCGGAGTTGAGTCCTCCCTCATTGACGAGGAAGGCAGGCAGCTCACTGAGAGAGGGGTTACACAACCTCTCGATCCTCCTCTCGCTGATAGAGGCCAGCTCGTGGACTGCAATCGCTAAAAAGTCCAGAGCCTGAGAAAAAAAGGAGGGTAATGAAAGGGAGGAGAACAAAATCTATATCAAACTCTAAAAAGTAGTTGTATGAGTAACAACATACATACCTTAGCTGGGTATTCACCGTGGAAATTCCCACCAGAAATGGTCTCACCTCTTTCAGCGAATACCATCTTGTTCGGCGGTTAAGAAAGAGAATCTCAAATCAAGTGTAGAATTTGTGGCTGATCTTAGGAAGTTTGGATTCACTCATTTATCATCTACATTTACAAAACACATTCCTTTTCTTATCTTTGTTCCCGGGAAGGATACAGGATTATCTGTGGCACTGTTGATTTCTGTATTGATGATGTTCTGGACAAACTTTATTGTGTCGTTTGTGACTCCATGAACCTAAGGAGGAAATACAAAGAAATAAGTCAAAAATACTAAACCACTCCAGTAAGTAAAACAGTGTGAGAGCCTAAAGACTGATAGTGTAGAGTCCTGAAAAAGAAACATTACATTTTGTGATCGGAATAAATAAAACTTTATTTACCTGGGGACAGCATCGCATGGTGTAGGCATCCTGGACTCTGTCACAGAACCGGTGGCTCTCTGGAAAACCAAAACCATATGATGCTCATTAAGTACTACCTGTGTAATGGTGCACAATATCACATACAGCTATGCTTTATTTTGTGGGATTACTATGCATAACAAAAATATTTTTTTTAGGATCTGATCTTTCATCTGACCTGCAATCTGGGAGGGATGGTGATCAGAGTCCAGCAGCGAGCGGAAGCGTTGGGCGACTTCAATCTGCCCTGGGTGGGGACGCAGCAAGTGAATGTCTGCAGGAGGAGGCCAGAAAATGAGGAAGGATGGAAGAAATGCAGAAGCATGGAGTTTAAGGTAAATCTGGGGGGGGGGGGGGGGGTCTTTTTACAAGCACTGCTACTGCTCACCACTGTCAAAGGCATTGGTGGTTCCCTTTAGCACCTCCAGAGTCAGGCAGCAATGATGTCCGCCTGCTGAGCTATCGCCTGGGCTCGCTCAACAGCCTCTGCCCCCAGAGAGGTGATCATCTGGGTCCCGTTGATCAGAGCAAGACCCTGTAGGGGATACACTGAGAATGTGATCGGTGTATCCTACATGTAAACACTCCTCCTTAACTCTCAATTCATCTAACTGAGAGGGCACCATGCATTCCCAGTGAACCCTCGGTCAGGTTTTCTAGTGCAGGCAAATCAAACATGAGAGAGTGTGCTTGCTTTTAAACATTACCTCTTTGGGCCTTAGTGATACTGGCTTCAGTCCATGGGCCTCCAGGACCTGGCCACAGATGAAAGCAGAAAAGACATGTCAAAGGTCAAGGGTCATCAAAAAGCAAACATGTGTTGTCCTATTGGACCTTGCAAGCAGAAGGCATATTTCCTGCGATCAGCTATTGTTGTACAACAACTAAAAAAGTTGTATCTGTAAGATCTTACATATTTGGCGTCTGCCCATCCGCTCTTTGGAGACCACATTTTACCCTCTCCCATCAGCCCCAGGGCCAGGTGAGAGAGGGGTGCCAGGTCTCCACTGGCACCCACTGTTCCCTTCTCTGGGACAAAGGAGAGGCAGGAAGCTGCAGGGGAAGAGTGAGTTAGTGACAAAGATTTTTTATGAACGTCGGCTTTCACTTTACTGATCTCTAAAGGTTATCAAAAGTTATCCTTGGCCGACTGAAGCTGATATCCCAGGTCAGCCCAGGTGAAGTGAGGCTGGTGGTTTACCGTTGAAGGCTTCGACCATAGCATGAAGAGTTTCCAGAGAAATTCCACTGTATCCTTTGGCCAGAACATTGATCCTGAGAGCGAGCAGCATGCGAGTCCTCTCTGGGCTCAGCGGGTTTCCCACACCTAAACACCAAGAGATAACAGTGATCATTCTGATATAAATGCAGCAAAGCTGTGAAAAAAATATATAGTGTTATTTTTTCAAGCTCTGCAGAGTTTTATTACCGGCTGAGTGTGACCGCACCAAGTTCTCCTGTAGCTCCCTGTGGAACAAAAAAGTGCATGGCCATCAATCAGAACATTCATACTGCACACTCTTCAGCAGATCACCGAACTTTGGCAAAGAAAACAAATATAAAAGGTTGTTTTTTACTTGAGCTTGCTGACAGGAATGACTGTTCGAGCAAATTTGCCAAAACCTGTCGTGATCCCATAGACAACTGGAGGAACAGAGAGAGAGATAAAAAGAAATGAAACCAGGAAATTGTTTTTTTCTAAAATACTACTTATTTTAAGTAGCTGATTATTTAGGTCTTAATTCATTAATGTATCCTAACCTTTGTTTTCTTTGACAATGGTGTCCAAAAGCTCTCTGGATTGCACAACTTTTTTTTCTGCCTCCATTGTCAGCTGAAAATGTTGGCAATGATTAGGTAAAGTCAAAGATTACCACACTATAGCAATGACAAAAACAAAATGTGGATCATTACCTTTATCTTGTAGAGTCCTCTTCCTAAGTTGACCAGATCTGTGGATGTCAAGCTGTTGCCATCCAGGCTGATATACTGCACATGAAGACTGGTGTTACACACATGTAGTCAGTAAAGAATAATTAAAACAGAGAATAGATGAACACTTGCCTCTCCAGGTTCTTTGTATGCTGCTGTACTGTTTCACATAGTTGAATTAAGGAGAACAGTGTATAAAATGAAATGTTGCCTTTATGGTACTATTTCATTAAGAATGACTTAAGCCTCCATGGACTAATCATTTAAATCTTCACCCTTTCACAGGTTAGTCAATTTCAAACAATGACACTTTATGAAAACCTGTTTAAGTATGACAAGTGCCCCAAATCATTATGAAGGAACAAACAGTTGAGAAGTTTAAGGATACAGATGAGAAACTCCAGGCTCATATGGGATAAAGTCCGGAGACATGGTGTCGCCTTCAATAGCTGTAAGGACAGGACAATAATAAGACACATTTCTCCTTGTTCCATGTGGTCTGTACACTACTAACTATTCGCAATTACGCACATCTGTAGGCCTACTTTTTTTTAAATCTTCATTGTCCCCTAAATCTGGAGTTTGCATTTTAAATTCAAACGGTCATTACCCAGCTCAACAAAGTCATTATCCTCCAGTACATCATCGATGGTATCATCCGAGTCCAACAAACCCAAACCCTGGCACCTGCGCACCGCAAAATGAGTGACCTTAACATCCGTAAGGCCGCCGTTGTCCGGTTTGTTTTTCACATAACGTTTGAGAGCTTCTTGTCCGAGCCACTGGATGGTGTTGGTGGTGTCCCGGCAGGGCACTGCTAGCCACTCATCTCGGATATGGACGGTAAAACGAGGCATTGCGCTTCAGCGGGAGTCTGCAGCAGTGAGCGCTGCTCACCGCTCTCCAAGGTACCACCTTCAGCCGCTTAAAGTTCAGCCGCCAATCAGACGCAACGCTCAGGGGCCACGCCTTCCGGTTAAACACCTCTAAAGACCTCTGACCCCAACAGGTCGCTCACACAGATGAATGTTAGGACGGTTAACCCAAATGTTTTCACGTGACGTGATTGAACCACGCTTCACTTTCTTCTAAGTTGTCTTTATTTAAAAAGTAGACAAATGGACCGTTTTTCTACTTATAGTTGAACAACATAACAAATTGTAGTTCAAATATCAACAATTAAACAAAGTGAATTTAAGTTACAAACACAATCACTTTTCATTAGAAGTCCTTTGAAAAAGAAAACTGTAGAGAACGTGTATCAAATTGGTAGTGATGCGTTCACTTGCAGTCAGTCATTTTGATTATAAGAGCTTGGCTCAATTATATGAACATTTGCATCTCACATTGTTGAATCTACATAATATTGAATTGTTTTACACCCACCCCTACCCTTCAACAATTTCAAGGTGTTTCTACAAAGTTTTTGTCGGTCATCAAATTCAATTAAAATATGATTCTTCCTTTTGTTGAACTAATAACAATTGTACATAAAACATAATTATTCCAAGTAGCATTTATTGAACACCAGAGCACACTGACTTTATTAGCAGAAAGTGTCCCTCCAACAATGTTACCCTGACATTAACCCGTACCAAACCTTTAACTGATCAGGGATTACTACTTAATTCTTCTGGCATCAAAGATTATTGATTAGAGATATTCTATAACAACAAACAAACATTCTTGACTAATCAAATGTATCCACTGCTTGACTTACAGAGGTACTGTGGGTCCTAATGTTAGCTGTGTGTAGTACTGTTTCTATCAGATCATCTTTGTATCTTTCCTCTGTTTACCTGTGGACTCCAACACTTTTTTAAACAATCTAAAGGCCTGAGAAAAGAAGATTTCAAGACCTTTTCAGTCTGAACTGTTGAATGATATTCTAAGTAGAAAATGTGGACATAGCACATTAAACACAGGGAACATAGGGATCAGGAAATATGATAATCTCTTGGTATGCCATTTGGGCAACGGTCTAAGGAAGTAGTTTACGAAGGTCGCAAGATGCCTTTAAAAAAAACGAATACAAATTTAAAGTAATTTAAAATCGTATATTTTACTTGTTATTGTAAAAATAAATACACAAAGTAGTTCAATTTCAAATAAAACCATATTAAAGGTGCACTATGGAGTTTTGGTAGAGAAATGTGAAAGTTGTAGAAATTTCTGTGGTACATGTTCATAACCCAGAGGAAAATGTGGTCACTGTAACACTGTTTGAAGATAAAATGCTACAAGAGAAGTTATGGTGGGCTGCAACAGTGAAACTGTAACTCTCCTGGTAGCTTTTTAGCTCCAAACAGTGTTCAAGGAACCCGGATTTTCTTTGAGTAAAGTTTGGGTTTTTAGTTCAGAAAATACAGCATAGAATTGTTTCACTACTCCAACTTTCAAATGTCACTAAATCTACATAGTGCCCCTTCAAGAGAAATTTAAATGAAATGAATGTGTAAACATACTAAAAATGTAATTCATGCATAATGACAGCAACAATGTAGGTGTCTGCTGCTCTTTACACACACAGATACACACACATGTGTGTCTATTTATTACATTTGGTTTGTCCAATAAGTCTTTACATGGGAATCACTTGTTTTCTGTTTCTAGCCTTTATAACAATAAATTACTATATAAATAATGTTGGGGTTTTCAATTCAATTCAATTCAAAAAAACTTTATTTATCCCCGGGGGGCAATTCAAGAAGGCTGAATTTGAGGCTGTTTTATTCTACCACTGTTTGGTTAGGCCTATTGGCGTGTGTGTAGCTGTGTTGTATGCCTTAGCTACTTCCAGGGACAGTGGGGGCCCGCAGTCTCTGGAAGCTTTATTTTAAGGTGATTGGGACTGTTGTTGCTAGTCTTTATTTGTCCTCAAATGTTTTCCAAACACTAAATGAAGGCCAAATAAACTAAAATAAAGGTATAAAATAACATCTGAAAGTTCATATTCAAACAGCGTGACACAAAGACTTGGCTGAATATAGTTCTTCTATCCTGCTAGTAACAATGAATAGTCACCAAGCAGACATCCTTAACAAACAATTACTCACAACATGTGTTTATGTAGTTTAACGGTAATCATATATAAAATGTGCATATTTAATTTCTTGCCAAAACAACTTCCCAACTAAAAGCGAAATTAGCGAGGCGAACATGAAGGCACCACAGTAGGCTGTGGGCTGATGATGTCAGTTCACGGGCTGTAGGAGTTTCTGTATCTCCCTGTGTGAGTAGGCCTACTGCTGGCCGTCCGCGGGCAGGCAGGGGAGAAGAGGAGGGGAGGAAAAGTGTGTTTACACAGACGGCAAACTGCCTGGGGAATCGTAGGGGAGAGGAAGTCAGCCGGCTCTGTGTCTGCCTGCTCCAACTTCCTGCTCAGAAAAAGAAAAAGCCCAGGATCCTATTTCAGACCAGCACAACTGTGTAGGGCAGAAGTAAGCATGGAAAAACAAGGAATCACACAAGCTTCACCGTAAAGTTTCGAGGAGGAAAACCACCGAGGCAGAAATCGCAGGTAACGTAAAATGAATAACAGATATCTATGAACGAAGTTTTGTTGGCCTGTAGAGGCAATGGACGCATGTTTAGTTGTATTAGCGACTGTTTATCAACACTGAATATGAATTGTTTTTGTTGTAAAGTGTTTGTCTTGTGTTAAACCTGTTCGATCCAGTGGATTTTAAACTTTTAAGAAAGAATAGTTACGGACTTAGACACAGTTGTGCCGTCTTCCGGTCCGGGCAACATCTTGAAAATGAGACAGTAGGGCAGAATAAGGATCCAGACCTCTGTGCGCAACAGTTAGTGCAGCTTTCAAGTCTCGGATACAAGTGAAGCTTCCCCGTAAGGAGAGGCAAACCAAAGACGCGAAGTGCATTAACAGACTCCACGGTCGCTGGTTGGAGATGCGTTTCTTATGGGCCCATGTTGAATTTTCCACCGTCTGCGAACAGGAAGAGAGCAGATTTAGTCATGGCTAAGTAATGTCTGCGCGCACACTCCATCTAATCTCATTAGGAGTTTCCGTTCAGCCAACACACTGGATGGCTTTGTGCGCACGGCGAGACCTCAGACCGAGCATCCGCATCACGGCTCCTGATCCCGGCCCAAAACCACTAACTACAATGTCCCGGAATATTCCTAAAAAGAGGAGTGCCATACCTGTATGACTCATAAGATTGATGCTATCTCTGTAAGGCAGGCCTAACACTCGTATTACATGTAAGGAATCAACAGTAAGGTTATTATCACTTGATTATAGGTTACTTGTGATATTGAAATTCTGATCTCGAAAGAAGCAGCTCTATTCTTTAGTGGACCTTTGTGCAGCATCTTGCAAAGGTGAATGTTAATGAGCCACACTAGACCTGCCTGCTCAGAAGCCCTTTATTGGCGGGGTTTCCTTTTGCCTCAAAGTGTTTAAAAGGTCTGGGTTCAGAGTGGGTTACAGGGTGGAGCTGTGAAAAAAGGGGGGCAATATTTTCATCTTGTGACCCTCTCTCCCTTTGGGATTCTGATGGGAAGTGTGGCAAGACCAGGGAAACGCTCCCCTGCTGTGGGATCCCCTCTCCTCACTGTTTGTCCTTGGAAGTAGAATAGGAGGAAGTCCTGACTCTGACAGGTTTTTTAGTTTCACATGGCAGATAGAAAACTCAGGGGAGAGCAAGTGTCGGAAATGAGTTCAGCCCTCCCTCTGTCTCTCTTCTTTGGGCCTCTGAGGTATCTTGTCGGTAAAAGGCCAGTCCGCAATCATAGTTATGTAGCATCAGGCAATAATTACTCCACACATCCAAGATAAGATTACACAGTCAGGTGTGTTGGATGTAGGACAGTTTATTGTGTAAATCTTTCGATTCTGTTGCACAAAAAACTTTATCCTACTTTAGGGAATATATAAACACTATTTTTCTTATTTTTAAATATCTGATTACAGTATTATTTTATGCTACTGATCAACTATAAGCAACACCTGGCGTTTTAATCCCAACTTTATTTTACATGAAACAATTTTTACATTCACATGTTCAGTACTTAATTTGTGAGCAGAGTCAGTACCAAAAAAAATGGAGTTTGAGCCCCACCAAAATCTTATCGTCCGCTACTTATTGACATTTTTCTCATCAAATAGTCTGTTAAATGAAACGTTTTTCTAAGCCTTGGAGTTGTTTCACATTGCCTGTTTTGTTCAATTAAAGTTCAAACCTTTGAAATATGAAATTGCGAAGAAATAAACCTGAAAAAGGCAGCAACATTTCCTCATGTGTGGTGCTGGAAATTGTGCTTTTTTTGCTACATGACTAACAATTTATAAGAAATTAATTTACTTTTTGTTTTTTCCAGTTTAGTGTTTGTCATTCGTCTAACCGATTATTCCCCTCATCACTCCCTCCCCGACACACACACAGACACACACACACTCTGAATATGTGAGCTCCTCTGAGGCAGACAGCAGCTCCTAGGCTGCACATTCCTCTATTAAAGGAATAACCCACCCTGGGCCCGTCATACTTCCTGTAGAGAGAGGGCCAGGTTGGACCGCAGCATATTTCTGGCTTGAGCTGTTGTTCCTCTCCGTATACTTTTTTTTCTCTGCTGCTGCTACATTACACTTCTCTCTTTAACACTGTTCTATTCATCACCAGTCTACTCTTCCTCACACCACACGTTACTGCTCCAACAGGCTGGGCCTTTTGCAGACACTAACCTAGTTTTGTTTCTATGCAGACCGACAGATATAACCTTCAATTCTTTTGTTGTTCTAAACACTCACCTTAAATTCAATAAAATTTAGAAAGTGAAGAGCTCAAAGGAGGATCAACTTGTCTCTCCTTCTTGAGATATTTTATCTTGTCATGTAGCACCTTGCAGGTAGAATATGTGTCTGTAGAGTGGGGAATATACTGCGTGGGTTTGTTCCACTTTTGTCTCATAGAGAAAAAGACCACAGGAAGAAGACCTCAGACATCACCATATGATGTTTTTAGAAAATAACTTTGAAGGGCTTTGAAGTCATATTTCACAGTGAAATGTTTTGCCCCTCCCCTCTGCAGGTATGGACAGTGCCATCACTCTGTGGCAGTTCCTGCTGCAGCTGCTGCTGGACCAGAGTCACAAACACCTGATCTGTTGGACGTCCACAGACGGAGAGTTCAAGCTGCTGAAGTCAGAGGAAGTGGCGAAGCTGTGGGGGCTACGCAAGAACAAGACCAACATGAACTACGACAAGCTGAGCAGAGCGCTGCGATACTACTATGACAAGGTGAGATAAAACAGGGCTAATGTATGGGAGTAGTTACACGACAAAATCTTTGTTGTTATTCTCTTTAAAGCCACATACTCCCTGAATAGATACTTTCACTTCCCCTTTCTTATCAAACATACAGACCTCTAACTCTAGAACTCTAATACAGATGTTTCAGCACAGCATTTGACATAAACTGTCAGAAAAGCTGTCATCATCCCTGTAATATTATTAAAATTAATATTTGAGTCTGATGTCAGTCAAGGTAAATGTGTAAAGCGTTGTCATCAATATTACTGTTTCCTACTTTTACAGAACATCATCAAGAAGGTGATTGGCCAGAAGTTTGTCTACAAGTTTGTGTCTTTCCCTGAGATCCTGAAGATGGACCCTCAGGCGGTGGAGATGGGCCTGGCTTCTGGAAGGTTTCCCCTGCAGGAAGGAGAGGCCTCTGAGCTTGAGGTGGAGGAGGAGGAGGAAGAGGAAGGGGAAGGGGAGGAGGAGGCCCAGAGGAGAACCCTGGCACTGGCGCAGCAGTGTCGGAACGACTACCTCCGCTCGGGTCTCTACTCCTCCTTCAGCATCAGTTCCCTGCAGAACCAGCCCGAGCTGCTCCGCGCACTGCGGGAGCGCCAGGAGGAGCCGCGCTCTGTCATCCGCTTTGGCACCAACGCCAACGAAAGGAGCCCACCTCCTTCTGCAAAACCCGAGTTATACGTCTCCCCTCGCCTTTCCAAACTCCACTCCCCGCCCTCTCCCCTCACCAAACCCTCTCAGTCCAGAGGAAGCTGTAGCCACGCGGCTGAGGAGGAAGAGGAGGAGGACTCTGACCAGAGTGCTCAGCCCCTCAATCTCTCCTCCGGGCACAGGGAGCGAGCCCTGCAGCCTGAGAAGAGGAGCAGCAGCAGCAGCGTCAGAAGTAGCTCTACTAGTAGTAGTAACCAAGGAGATGGACTCCCACCAAAAAGCAAAAAGCCCAAAGCTCTGGAGATCTCTCCGTCCATGTTGCTCTCAGGGAGCGACATCGGCTCCATTGCCCTTAACAGCCCTGCGCTGCCGTCTGGCTCCCTCACTCCAGCCTTCTTCACTGCACAGGTGATTAACCTGAATATGAACAACTATCTTTATCTCTGAGCAGCATGGATGAAAGTACTTCTGTGTAGAGTGTGCCCGCCATGTTAAGGGTTTCCTCTTTAGAGCATTTAAATTGTGATTGAGGCGCTTTGGGGGACTTGTGACCCATTTAAGTTGTTCCTCAGCACTCCCCTCATGTATGTTTAAGTAGGATAAATTCTCTTACTGCTGATAAGTGCGACCAACACTTCAAACTGCATTATAACCTGCATCAACTCTCTCTAGTTGAGACTTGTCTACACACCCCAAAGCTCCTCTTTTGACCCATTTTTACAAGTTGTTACTTCTGTTCTACAATTTAAGGTAAGCAACCCTGCCTCACTGTGCCAGCTGAAGTCCTCTGAGCCCAATAATAATGATATCTTAGAAAGAAACACAATAACTGATGCTATTTGTTTCCGTGACCTCTATGTGGTTGCCTGGCCGGCCACAGGGAGATGATGGGATTTAACCCAGAGTCTGATGTCAGTGTCCTTAAAGAGACATACGGCACAGCCTGGCATGTGCTGGTGGAAAGACTGCCGCTTTATTTATTCAATTAGCAACTTAAACCCACATTTTCTCAAGAATCAGAGTAAAGATAGAAAGAAAAGGTTAATAAAAAAAATAAAAAATGGAGTAAATGTGAACATGCACTCATGTCGTGAAGGGATTTTAAATAGTTTTGAAGAAATTGCAGTTTAGACACATTTAGTGAGTCATTGTCTGCGATTAGTACAACTTTGACCTCACATATAACGTCACTAAGCAGTTCTGTGGGGTGGTCACAGTGTTTACTACATATAAAAAGCTGAACTATCTCTATTCAAACTGAACTTGAGGGGAGAAAAGGCCGTGCTTAAACAACATTTGCTATGAATTCAGTTCCTGCTGATATGACAGGATTCCTTGATGGATGTTTTACAAAATAAGTTTTAGATTTTTGTCCGTCACAAGCTTAGAGCCGCTTTCACCGAGTCGTGACATGTTGATTTGTTTTCATCTTTAATTCCAACAAGCAGACTCTGTGCCAAGCATCCACTGGTATTTAATAATCTATTTGAGTTAATAATGTGTTGACATTCGAGTTATTACAAAGGGAAACAACTCCACCACATCACACACTAACTGGTATGGGTAAGGTTAACTGGAACACACACACTGTCTGTTTGTGAGGGTGCAAAAAGAGAGATCAGAGGAAAACAAGCGATTTACAGAAATCTTCAAGTCCAGCCTAGGGGAGGAGGGGAGTGGAGGGGGGAGGAGGAGGAGGGGGGGGGGGGGGGGGGGGGGGGGGTTAAGTGATGCCATATGCTCCAATAATTCCATTAATAATGGGAGCGAGGCCGGGTCCCTTTGCAACACTGGCTTACTTCTCTGAGGTGACACAGGGGAAAGTCTGGGAGGGGGGAGAGAGAGAGAGGATCATGGGGGAAGGCAGAAATTGATTTCATATGTTTTCACCGACCTTTTTTCTCCCCCCCAATCAACAACATCCCCCACCGTCCAACTCCTCCTCCACACTCCTCGGCACGTCACCCCTGTATTCTCGGGGAGAAACCACAGACTTCCTTCCTGCTCCGTCAGTTTGTTTTTCCAAACGCCAATACACGTCCATTTACCATTCAGCATGTTTCAAATTACCAAAACCCTCAGAGCAACGCTCTGCAACCAGTGTTTTTGTTTTGAAAAACTGTTGTCCTCACTGTTTTCCTCTTATTTACACTAAGTCTCCCCCACTCTGTGTTTTTCCCCCTCACAGACTCCCTCCGGTCTGCTGCTGGCTCACAGTCCGCTGTTGTCAGGCATCCACTTCTGGAGCAGCCTGAGCCCCGTCGCTCCGCTCAGCCCCGCCCGGCTGCAGGGCCACAGCTCCCTCTTTCAGGTGAGAAACACACAGACACAGGTGCACAGAAAAGACAAATAAAAGCAGGAAATGAAAACAGATGGTGTGCACTAAGGATTATTACTTACTGCAGGAGTTTAAAATTGCAGGAGGAAGTTGTGCAGGTGAAATTCAACACTGATGCAAAATCCCCGTTCTTCCCAGCACTTATTTAAAGATGATAACAGAGATGTTTTTTAAGAGATCGAGACAAACCAGTTTCTAATCATTTACAAAAAGGTCACTCATTTGTTTTTTAACCCAGTATGACTTTAATACACACTCTAAACTAGCTATGGTCTTGATTGGTTGGATTTTGCATTTTCATGCAAGTTTTAACTTGACAGAAATATAATTTAAGACTGAAAGACAAGATGTTTTTGAGATGTGCTTAAGTAGCAGACAGCAGTGGTTGTGAAACTGGTTGAAACTTAGTAAGCAGAGGTGTCCTGTTTCAGCGCTTGTGAGAGGGAGAGGAAATCCTGTGAATACTTCCTGTTTGAGCCCAGGGGAGCCAGCCTGAACAGGGTGGACTGGTTTAAGAGCTGCTCCTCATTTGTGAAAAAATACACACCCACAGCACAGTCGCACACACAAACACACACCATACCGGATTCTTTGTGCACACATACTGTTGACTTCTCCTTCTGTGGTGGAGGTACAAGGGACAGAGACGAAAAGGAAGAGGCACAATGCATAAAAAAAAAAAACAGGAAACCAGAACAGTGACAATGCTGCAGTTCCTCACCGGAAAGCAGCTTTCAGAGCGCCTCCGTCCGCTTCTCGCTAACTCTCAGCCCCTCTCTCTTCCTCCACAGTTCCCCAGCCTAATCAACGGACACATGCCCATCCCCATGCCAAATCTGGAAGGAACACCCTCCTCTCTGCTCCTGTCCCCAACCACCCACAAATCCTGATCCAGGTTCAGAGAAAAAAAAAAACCCATCTTCAACCATCTCACGTGAAAGTTTCTCTTCTTAGTCATCATCTACAGCCGCAATCTCTTGTCTGTATTTTTTTTACATTTTGCTTCAGAAAAGTCCTTCAAGACAGTATGTGACCTCACTTTTTTTGCACTTGAGTTGCTTCAGATTCCAGTGATTGAAAGCACTTGGTTAAAGCCATACAATGAGCCATGATGTCTGGGAGACGCCTGAGGCTCTTTGTGATAAAGTACAGCACATTTCCACATGACCCTGTCCTCCGTGGACAGTAGTGACGTGTAGCTAGCCGCTTAAGACTAGCCAGAAGCTAACTCTGCATAGAGAGCTTGTTTAATCTTGTAAAAAAAAAAAAGTTGTTTTTTTCTGAAATGTCCATCACAAGGTGAAACTTTTCTCTTGTGTTGTATTATATGTATTGTATGCACTATGCTTCTCAGATAGTACCGGCTGTGCCTTTTTTTTTTTTTTTGTCTTTTCTTTCAAAATCTTTTAATGAAGACGAGATTGCAAATCAATGAAAAACCTTTGTAACACTTGTATGTTCTCTTTTTTATACTGGACTTGGTATACAGTTTGTATTCTGTATAATTTTGTATTGTGAAGAATGTCTGTCATTTTCAATAAACAAAGCATTGAATGCTTGAATGCTGTTTCCCTTCATAAACATTTTACCGTAGCTAAGCAAAAAGGACAAGAAGAAAGAAAGAAAACAGTTCATATATTTCTGTTTAAACTTTAAATTTTTATTTTCTTTGCTCTGGAAAAAAAAAGCTCAAATATGGGAGGGTATCTGCAATGAAATCCCACACCAATAACAATAATCCACAAATAAAGTTAAAGAAATCATACAAAACATCCGTGGTAACACTGTTAAATAGACTTTGACTCATATTCACTAGGGGCAGGACTATAGCTAGTGCTCCCTGAATCAGGAGTTCAGTGGCTGTGTGCTTCCTCATACAACAGAGCAGGCATGCAACACAATGATTGAGGCAATCCAGAAAATGAAAAGGGATCCGTTTTTACAGTTGAAGGGAGATGGGAATGACAGAAAGGAGAACACATCTGTAATGTACGAAGGCAGAGTAGCAGATTCCAACACTTCAGGCCTCATCTTTGTAACAGTCTGCAGCAGATTTAGGTGTCAGGTTGAGGTGGAAAAGGAGAAGAAGGTTGTTCACGGCAGTTTAATCTCTTCTGAAGAATTTAGGAGGCGTAACTAATCCTGTAATGCCCTTGTTAATAATCCTACATTGCCTCTTTCTACTTCCTTGCATTTGTTCATTGGTCACAATAAGAGACCAAAGCGTCCTGGAATGATAGTGCAGATATCTGACAAGAACGCACAGCTCTCCTAATAGCCTCCAGTTAGGATAAAATCATCAGTTATATCAAAGCTGGCCTTAAAAAACCTTCAGAGTAATGATCGCGTATGATGCAGCTGAGAACGGTGCCGTGTCTGCAGGGTGAGAAACACACACTGGTGTGGAGAACAGACAGAAAATCAAACCCTTTTGAGTTGCTACAGAAACATCCATCTGCACGTCTCACACACACACACACACACACACACACACACACCAAGGAGCTTTGAGGTGCAGTTTTGTTTGTATGAAAATGGAAATAATGACAAAAAATATCACTGTAAATACCACCACTTCAAAAACAAAATTAAAAATCTATACACATTGCATGTACTCATTAAAGTGACTGAGTCAGTTAGGATTCTAGACAGTAGTTGTATTTAGCAGCAAATTCTCTTCTCAATAAATACAGATGTACAGTATATAAATGTCTCTTTTGGGCCAACATCAGGCCAAACCTGGAGAGGAGGGGGTCGGCCGCACTGTGGACGAGTTTCCCCAAATAGATTTCTGAGGAGTGATGATGATGATGATGATGATGATGATGCTCAGCGCCAACATCAATCTCAGGTTACTGTACAGCGAGGAGATCCTTCCCAAATAAAAAAAATGACAGTCCAGAGAATCTAAAACAGCATGCTTTGTCTTCTGCTCTTTCCGTTGCCTGAAGGTAGACAAAGACAAAAATGAACTTGTTCTGTAGAATAAGACATTTATTAAGAGATGATGTATAACAATAGATGCTGGATCATTTGGTCATGGATTGGTGAGATACACTTAGGGGTACAACTTGGGGCCCAGTTTTTCAGGCCTTTATTTGTTCAAATTTTTGTACACAGGTACGATTTAAGTACGCCAAATTAGCTAGTAGCACCTCCTGGTTGCCCTGTACCCTTATATGTGCTGACAAGTATCAGTGGATGACTTTGATGCTCCTGAAAACTTGAAGCATGATGATTAACAGGCAGTATCAGTGTGCCAAACAGTCATAGCTAGCTTCCTGTTGTTGTTTCTTTAACCCATTCAGACCTGATGAGACGCAGACGTGCTTCTACCTTTAAGACCTGATGAGACGTCTACATCGCATAAGTCCATGAACATGAGTGCAAAGGAAATTAAAGTTAAAGCCAATAGGTTTAAGCTTTCAAATGTTTTATTCTTAAGGTCTTCTGATACAGAGACAAAGATTTTAGTAAACTTTGAAATTCTGTGCAGATTTTCTGAAAACCCTCAGGTTTTGGGAGGTTGATTTCAAACATTACTTAGGTTTTAGAGGGCGTTGTTTTAGGCGTCCTTAGGTCTAAATGGGTTAAACTAGCATATATCTGTCCCTTCCACAAACTGCATTACCTTACCTCCATCCCCAAACTTTCCTGCAGCTGCTTGGGAGACATTTCCCATTTTGAAAACCTCTTGTTCGCACTTCTGAATAAAAGTAATCAATGGATTCAGTGTTGCATTATTCCTCACCTGACTCGGGGTACGATGAGTTCCGGTAGCCGGGATCTCTCTGCAGCTGGACCTCCTTCAGTGTGAATATGGATATGTCTGCCAGACAGAGAGAGAAAGTCAGTCAGTGCAGCAGACATCACATCTTGCCAGGAGAACAGTGTCTTTGTTATGAAGCTGAAACTGATCCTCACTGTACACTGCAATATCCTTCAAGCTGTACCTAGAGGAGCTTGCCAAGTCTGCAGTACAGCGCTGCCATTTCATTACTCACTCTCTGGCAGTGTGTGCACGCGTGGCCCCAGGCTCCTGAAGTACGGCTGTCTCATTGCTTCATCTGCAGAGGTCCTCTTTTTCGACTCATACTGAAATACAAGGAAGTAAGAGAGAGAAAGCCATTAATGGACGACTGAAGAATTAGGTCAGCAATGTGTGATTGTGTGTGAATGTCCTGCCGCGCCTTGATGCACTTCTTTCTATAAATACAGTCCTAACATAGCAGCAAAATCTGTCACGCTGCTTTCAACATCCCGATCATGCCTGGCAGATTTACTGAGACTCACTTTTAGGAATGACATCAGCAGGTCGATGCCATCAGTGTCCAACCTGGAGAGAGAGGGAGGAGGGGGGAGAGAGAGAGCAGGAGAGAGGGAGGTCAGCAGAGGTGGGGTTGACACACAGATGCTGGTGAGTTTAAGGAAGGAAACTCAGTCAACTATTCCACAGGATTTCCTTACAGGAAGTGACACAGAGCACACCACTCACACACTAACTAAACAAACCAAAAACACTGAAGTCTGACTCTAGAAAACCTAAAAATCTCTACATGCAGTCTCAGCTCTTCTTTTATACCTGGGTCTGTTATGAAACAATTGCTCATTTCCATCTCCAATGATTAGAGGGCTACCGAGAGAGGCGAGGGGGAGTTTTAGAAACTAGAAAGGTGTTTACTTAAACATCTGAAATAGCCTCTTAAATAAAGGAATAAAAACAGATGTTTTGTGTCTTACCTTGGAGCGTGGTTAATGAGGGGCTGGGCCTTGTACTTGGGAAACTTGTAGGACTTGAACTCGTCGATGGAGGATATGCCAGACCAGTTGTCCTCTGTGGGAGTGCCTGTGGAGGGACATTCAATCGGTCCTGTTACAGTAGGGCTAAACAGGGCAGCTGGAGGGGCTTTTCACGTTGCGGCAGGGGGCTACATGCCAGGGCTAATTCGATTAGAGGAGCATATTAAAACGTTTTTGTGGTGCCTGTCAGCAGGGGGCAGCACTGACCTAGTAGCCTGAAGATGAGGTGCAGCTCGTCCTCCACTGTGGAGCCTGGGAACAGGGGTCTGCCGGCAGCCATCTCGTAGAATATACAGCCCACACCCCTGAGAGGAGAGTGAGACAGGAGGGATCAGGTGTGATGATTCTACTCAATGTGTTATCTGTTCTTATCTACAACCAACTTCTGGAATCAAACTCCCGATATGGAACCTTAATCGTCCAAAATGAATGAAGTATTAAAAGAAGAGACAGGTAGAGAGCAACCACCTAACCAATCAAAGTCTCTTTACTGTGCTGCATCTGTCAGCTCCTTATTTACAGAACCCACGAAACAAAACAATCTCCAAACATCTGGGATTATTCCACAAATCCCCGAAGATGCTCAAAATAATTTCACAAAAATGAATGACAGAAATTCTTTCTAGTGGAGGATTTTAATTGCTCCTGCATCTTGACTTCGCTACAGGAACACAAAACAAAGAGAGGTGCTAGGAGTCCGCTCAGTGTTTTCCAACTGTTGTAATCACCCCTGTAGAGCTAGGCCCACTCACCACATGTCTATCTGTGTGGAGTACTCAGAGGAGCCCAGCAGTACGTCGGGAGGCCGATACCAGAGCGTTACCACCTCGTTAGAGTATGTTTTAGTGGGCACAGACTTGGCCCTCGCCAGCCCTGTGGAGAAGAAACGTGAAATGAAAACAGATCCAACAGACACATTTGGCAGAAACTCATTCAAATCTGACTGAGGGATTTTATTCTAAAATGCACAATATTTAGTTTCAGTTTAAAACACCTTCATGTATCACTCAGTGTTTGTACAACTTGGATGAGTAGTTGATTTATTATGTGAAGAAAAAACAAGCTTAATCAAACACAAATGAATAATTGATGCACATTGTGTTTCAGTTGTTTTTACCAAAGTCAGCTAGTTTGAGTTCTCCCCTGTCGTTGATTAGAAGATTCTGGGGCTTCAGGTCCCGGTGGAGAACTTTCCGCCTGTGACAGTACGCCAAGCCTCGCAAGATCTGGTACAGAAAGATCTGAGAAAAAAAGATATTTGAGATCAGCAGCTTTCACCATATTGGTACAAATCTGTTTCAAATAGAGCGGCTGGTTACAAATAAGAGATTACGATACATGTGCCACTTAAGAATATCATTTGTATAATGCTGTCAGGATTAACTAGTTAATCACAATTAACTAAGGTCTGAAATGAATGCATTCATTTTTTTTATCGTGTTTAATCACGCCATTTTGTTCCGTTAGGAGCGCCTCTGCAGTGTCTCCATGTAGTCACAGTGATGGTGACTGCTGCATCTTTGAATGTCTCATTTCACTCACAAAAACTTTTCAACAGCTCAGCTGGAGAGTCCAAAGTAACATGACATCAAACATTTCACCTTTTTACCGTTCCTCTTGAGCTGTTTTCATTTAGTTTTTGATTCGTAAGTTTCTTTTCTGTGCTAAAGTGAATGTTGCTAACCTTAGATCTACCAGAAGGTCCTTACTTTATTTCAAAATAAAAGCAGGGTTGAATTCAAACAGCATGTAAAGTTCTCTACGATTTAGACTTTAAAAAAACTCAATAAAAGCCTAAACATTTTTATTGTTAAATAAGAAATAATGGAATTCAAAACATGCGATTAATCATAATTAACTATTGACAGTTTTAATCAATCACAATTAACAGCCCTAATATATAGTAATAAAATGCACTGAATGCTGCTTACATAAAAACAAAATAATCCATGCTCCTTAAAAAAATCCCAAGTTAAGTTTTAAAATGCAGTTTTTATTTCCATCCAAAGACATGTTTTACCCAACTATCAAAAATAATTAAACAAAGTCACAAGAAAGTTTCAAGTTTAAGACTTCAATTTCTGTTTTCCCCACAATGTCTCCATTCCACCACCAGGGGGCACACTGACAGTGCTTCTACTGTTGACACTAGCAGCCACAGAGCCTTGACAGTTGATGAAGTTGGCTTGGCCAGCAGGCCGCCTGTGGAGGCTCACCTTGACATTTTGCATGCTCAGTATGTTCCCACAGTCGTCCATGTACTGCTTCAGGTCTTTGTCCTGGATGAGAGAGAGAGAGAATAAAAGAGAGAGAAAGAGGGAGAGAGAGAGGGGGGAGAATGAGAAGAGTAGAAAGGCTCACAGGAATACAAACTGCAACAAGTTGAGCAGTTGTGCTCCTGTGTTGTCATCTCATCTCTGCAGAAGCTCATGAATAACAATGATGTGAAATAAATATTTATTTGAGCATCTGTGCACAGAATAACATGCGAGTCACGCAGGATGAAGGGGAAAGGTTCTGTTGCTCTCACCAGGTACTCGAAGACCAGCGTGAGCGACTTTTCTGTGTGGATGATGTCGTGCAGCGTCACAATGTTGGCGTGTTTCAGGTCCTTCAGTAGGGACACTAAAGAAAAGAAAGATGACTCAGCTGAAAACACTGACGATGTGATTACACTCAAACCATGACGTTTACTTTGTTCACATTGAGATGTCACTTTACACTTCTCAAGACAGCTGAGGTTTATTTATAATAATACATTGAATTTATAAAGTACTCAAAGGCACTGCTGTGCAATTCAACGAACTAAACAACAAAGAAAGCTTCACACATTTATGTAAAGAAACTTATCAAACACCAATCTAACGTATTCAGAAAAGAACTCCACACAAATACTCCGAGAGCACAAGATGAGTCATGGTGCAAACTTCACTGTCTTTATGAAACTTTGCACGTTTCCTTCATTTATAAAGTGTTTCACCTGGAAAGCAGCAACATGAAGTCAAGCCATGTAAACTGCAAATAATAAATCCCTTTAACACTTGATATATCTTAACTCGAGTGCTCTTACAGTAAAGAATTAAAACAAGATCATTGGTCAATGTTTCCATGGAAACTAACTGTTGTGTTTTGAGCTCATTTTTCATTAACTGGATCAAAATGTTACCTGCTGCAGTTTGTTATCATAACTTTTCATGCTAAAACAGATTGGACAATTTTAAGGTGTCTTTTTTCCCCAATGCATTTCACAAGTGAAGAATTAAATGAAGAGGATGACCCTCACAACTACTCAAGAGCAATATTCCTCTTATCAAACACCAGAATCCACATTACATCTGTTTGGCAGTTAACAGGCAGGTTTGGGTTGTGTATTTTCATTCATACCTTCTCTGATAGCTGTGCATGGCGCCCCCTCTTCGTGCTCCAGTCTGATCTCCTTCAGCGCCACCAGGTTGTCTGTCAGTTTACTCCTCCCTTTGAACACTGTGGCGTACGTGCCCTGCAGGAGAGAGCAGAGGAGAGGTTGTCAGAAGCTGCAGCTGGGCAGTAAAGGGTTAAAAGTAAACTGTGCATGTGTTATATATCACTAACTATGAGAAGAGTAGCACCTGTAAGGCTGTGAAGGTCAACAGTGAACACATTCCCACACACTCTTACATACCTCCCCCAGTTTGTCCAGTTTGATGTAGGTCTCCAGCTTTCCAAATCCAATTTCTGACTGGAGGAGAAGAAAGGACAAACAGCATTAATGAAGGCGCCGTCATTATTCTTACTGACAAGCTTACAGACACTACGGTAAACCCTTATGACGGCCTGGCAGCAGAGGAGGTGGGTGTAAAGAGGTCAGACCCCCCCAAACAACATCCCAGCTAATCTGTTGTGACAACGGACCGCTGGCTTTTGGCTTTTACCGTGTTTGTTTACAGCAAGGGGGTACTTTATTTCTAAATCAGGTTAATTACACAATGAAAACTCGAATGCACTTTCAGACAAGTAGTCATGTCAAATGTTCAAAATGTTAGGATCTTAAGGTTTTTTTTCATGTTTGAAAGTATACTGAATATAATTTAGTTTTTGATTGTTAACAAAACTAAAATACATCCGTATTAATGATCTTAGACATTTCATTTTAAAGACTAGAAAACCACTTCATTAATGGAGGAAATAATCGGTAATAATTAAAATTCAGTGCATGTAAACAAGGTGTAGCCGTACTGTGCTAAATAATTGAACCAAAGAAGAACCCATGATTTGTTTCAAGCAGCACAAACACTAACTTCTCAATGACTATGATGCATCGTTCAGTATGAGAGGCGGGCTTTAGAGTCAAAGTCTGAGGTCATGCTGAGTCCTGAGGAAAGCTTCAGCAGTAACTAGGGCGAGGTTGACAGAAACAGCTGCAAGACTGCCAGTGGCAAACGTTTCAAGAAATTATTAGGGGCCCGACCGATGTGGGATTTTTTGGGCCGATATCACTATTGGGAAGTGAATGATTGCATTGATCCCTCAAATGCAGTAATCAGACCCAGGTACAAGATATATAATGAGGCAAGATGGTCACTCAACTTGAAATTAACTGCGCATCACAGCTTGACACTCTGGAGAGTGATAATGCTTGTTGTAATCCATATAGCGCCCTCTGCTGGTGAAAGAGGTCTGCTAGTGTAATACAATGAAACTCAAATTAAACGCTATTCGATTGGTCAATAAATCTAGTAATATCAGCGCATATCTGCAACAAAATTTGCCGATATCAATAGTATCACTAATATCGGCTGGCCGATTAATCGGACAGGCTCTAGAAATGATCAACCAGTTCTTAGCTTTTAGTTGCTACAACTTTTTGACGTATAAAAAAGGGACAGCTAACAAAAAAATATGCATCCCAAATTAAAGAAATCCAGATTATGTTTGTATCGGTATGTATGATTAGATAAACGAACGTGAATCAACATATTATTTGACATGTCAGAGAAATAACAAACTGCCAAGAAAGTTGTTCGATTACTGTGTTAAAGCTCTAACACGTTCTTTTATGTCACATGTTCATTGTTGAGGTCGTGTATAACTGCCCACTATCTTAATCACTCGATGTGAACCACATTTTCAGGTTGGAAAACAAACTCCTGAAGCCTGCTTGCCCTGATAAAAGGAAGTGGTGAGTCCTTTGGGAGCAATCAAACTAAAGGGCAGCACAACTCCTCTGTGATGGAGTGTGTGTACATATGCAGAGGACAGGATGAGGCAGCACAGTGTTCAGACTTTTCCTCTGTTCTGCTTTCGACAGATGCACTTTCACAGTTAATTCACAAGACAATTATTGAAGCTGCTGACAGAGTGAACGCATGACAGGCTGACAGGATGAGATTAAACTGTCGAAGGCCAGGTGTGAGCTCTCTCACTCTCTCACTTCTGTTTCTTGCTGCCTTTAAATAAAACATCATCCTCACTGCTCTTTTTCTATTATGAAGCCTCTTCCTGACAGCCTTTCCGTGTCCCTTTCACTCTATTTTAAACTGACTGTCAAATCAGATCTGCTCACTCCAACCTGGGCAAGTACTGTACATTCACAAACGTCATTTCGGTTTTAACGGTGATATGCCATGAAATGATAAATGTGGTGAATATAACAGTAGCTGAATGATTCTATTTACCAACAAGGTCAGCAGTAGCAGGATCAACAGAGGCGGTTAAATACAACCATTAATTGGGGCATTCAGGTGAAGTTGCAAAGACTGGAAGTCTGCCTCCAAAAAAACGTCACCAAATCTAATGTCCGTGGCACATAAACCATTTCCCTGGAAGTCATGGTGTGTGTCAACAATTATAACCTGTCTTCACACATGCACTCCTGAACATTTCTAGAAAATTTAAGGACAGCCTGCCCAGATTTTTCGAAGTTGTTATTCACACATGTCCCTCACAGCTGTTGGATGGGAGGGGGAGGGGTCTCAGGAGGCAGGATGTGACTTTTAAACACTTTGTGTTCCAGCTCTGAAGGCGCACGAAACAAGCGCACCTCTTCAGTGACGTCATGTCACTCACACATCAGTTATCAATGAACTGACTGATTACCTTGGGGGGTGAGATTGTATTTACTACTACTGTTTTTTTGACAGTTGAGAATTGTCAGTCATTCCAGATTCTGTCTTCATTGAAACAAATAATGCAAAACTCTGTGAACATATCATTTACATTTTATAATATAATGAGGATATTTCTTGTCTTTTCATTAAATGAAGCAAAGCCATGCCCCCGTAGATCTAGCAGGGAGTCAGTGCATCGCTCAGAAACACTTACAATGGCTGTACACTTTGTATTCACTACCATTTAGTCTACTCTAATTTTTGTCCTCCTGACTTTTCATCACATTCTCCCCCTTTCTGTTTTGACCTCTAACTAGCCTCTCTCCTCCTCGTCCTCCTCCTCCTCCGTCTCACCAGTGATGCTCTGCGGGAGCGTCGGCTCAGAGGCTGGTCGAAGGGCGGGCTGCTCAGCTGCAGCTTCTCCAGGTAGCCGTCAGGTATCCGGATGTCGGCTGGCAGGGAGAGACGTTTGTTCAGGTCCTGCAAAAACACACACAACACACAAAATAGTTAAAAACAACAGAGACCCTCATTCAAAAACAGTGTCAACATCGTGCCAAACCCTGAAAAAACAGCAATGAGCCCTCAGCAAACAGCGTAAGCTATGAATAAATACCAATGATTGTCAACTAAATGGCAGAAACCCAGAGTACACAAGTAGCATATATATGAAGGAGCGGGCTTCAGCTCTCACTGGTCAACAGAGCGGGCAGTGTGTGTGTGTGTGTGTGTGTGTGTGTGTGTGTGTGTGTGTGTGTGTGTGTGTGTGTGTGTGTGTGTGTGTGTGTGTATGAACACACATGTAGCAGCATGCAGTTCAGTGTAGCAGACAGGTGTGGAGATCTTTAAGAGTTAAAGTCTCTCCCAGATCGACAACGGATTAAAGCATGAACCTAATGATCGTTACATAAAACAAAACACACGCTCTCAGAACAACATGAGGATTCTTCCAAGTATGCATGTCCTCTATTTGTTAGATTACTGTTAATCTTCTCTCTCTCTGCGCTATATATACTTCCACTCCCTCTGAGATAACACTGGACACTTAGTTACACCCCATCACTCCTTCTGACTACAAACACACAACGATATGCAACTTTGAGCGTTTCCACATTTCAACAACAAGCCTACGGTTGAATAAGTAACTGGAAGGTGACTGACATGTGGACGGCTGAACTTACCCTTCAGTCCTTTATGCTAACCACAACAATGATTCAGACTTTTTGACACTGTGCTCGCCTACAGCTGAGAGATTTAAATGTACGACCACATGAAGAGGAAGTGAGGCTTTTTATTACATCTTGAGAAAGCCACACAAGCTGCAGAGTGCATGAGCTGCTGATAAATGTGTCTATATAAAGGATGTTTGTGACTCAAGTATCAGAATCTTTGATGGCGAAACAAGACAGACTTTGCTGCTGGGATGATTTGTTGTTGTCCAGCGAGCACTTTGAAATATATTGTAGTTGTAGTTTTCTATTGTTTTTAAAGGATAAATTATTTACAGTTTGCTCTTTTTACGATAGGACAGCTGAAGAGAGACAGGAAACACGAGAAAGAGAGAATAGGGATGACACACAGCTAAGGGTGAGGGGTCAAAGGTACAACCCCAGGCCACTGCAACAAGGACTAAAAGTCTCTGACAATGGAGTGCCTGCATTCAAGCAGATTCTTGTGCATTCCTTATTTACAAATCAGTGTCCTTCTGTAGAGCTGAAACAAATACTAGATTATTTTTACCGTCTGTTATGACTATTATCATGATAATCTAATCTAGAAATGGTCTTTGAGGTCAGAAAGTAGACAACATTTTCCATGAGAATTTTTCAGAGACGTCTCGTTGTTGTCTAAGGTTGCTGTTTTTGTTTTTTTGTCAGAGCAACAATCCAAAATAAGGTTAACAATCATGAAAGACAAAACAACCCATCCTACCATTGGTGAACTCTAAATCAAAAGTGTACAAACTTGGTCTATAAGGGCTTCATCATACTGGGAAAAAGAAACATATCGTCACTATTCTGACAGATAAAGATTGTGATGTTATGAAAGGAAAGGAGGGAAGATCCTTTTTCATTGGCTTTTATGTCACACTTTCATACTCATGCTGATTTTATAATCACAGCATTTATTGGAGTCTGTAGAACTACAGGACTTCATTATAATAACGCAGTTTGGTCGCTCATTTAGCCTTTATCAAAAGGAATTCAAAAAAGCTAAGCACACTTTATTGAGGTTTTAGTTTTTCACAAGTTACATACCCATTTGCCCACTGGACATTTTTTGATGAAATTCATGAGATAACTGTTATTGTCTCATTTGTAAGTTTAATTCTGTGTTTAGTAGGGCTGGGAATCTTTAGGTGTCTCACGATTCGATTTGAATCTTGGGGTCACAATTCGATTCAGAATCGATTTTTGACTCAAAACGATTCTGGATTCATGATTCAAAGTCTATTTATGAATGAGTACATACTTCAGGATCTACTTCAGTCATCTGTGAGACTGGCTGAATGTCTTGTTGCTCTATCTGGCATTCTACTGAGTTAATGAGCGAGCCTTAGCACTTAGAAGGGAGTGACTGATTAACCAAAAAAATAATAATCGATTTTTGGAAGTTACGAATCGGTTTAAAATCTCAGAAGATAAGAATCTCGATTTTTACATAAAACAATTTTTGTTTCCCACCTCTAATGTTCAGTGTTAGATGTCGTGTCTTGAATGTGATTGTATTTGTTATTACGACATTTTTTTGACAATAAAATATCACAACTTATAATTTCTTTAAAGCAACAATATGTAACTTTTTTCACCTTAAAATTGTAGTTGAAAATGTCAATTTAATAGCACTATCATTTTCAACATAACAGTGCGGACCGATCACCCAGTCAGCAGTATGTTTGGCAGTGGGCCGAGGGTACTGTTTGACACACTGGCTGATCCTAAGAGGAAGAGGACGGTGACAGATGAAACTAAAAAGGAACAAAATCTGGTAATATTACTTTACCTTGTCAATTGTTTAGCTTCTCACAACAAACGTCTTTGCTGGCTTCGAACCCTCTGCTTGTAAACAAATGCACGTTGTCTCAGAGGCGTAGGAGTAATAGTACTGTGTTTTACGACAGTACAGTTGCACTCAAAGACCTTGGGTGGGCGCCAAAGCGCTCCAAACCCTTCCTACATATTGTTGCTTTCATGTGAAGCCCTGCTGTTGTTTCACTGATTTGTTTTGTTCTTTTAAATGAATGAAATAACCAGCCGGTTGATTATGTAACTTTTTTTGAATGACTGGATTATATCCATAACTGTCTGCTCTGTCAGGATTGGTGGTCAGTCCCCAGAGCAAGTGAAGTCTTCCATCACCTGACCTTTGCCCCTCCCCCCCTCCCCTCCTGTTCTCCAATCAACCCGTCCTAATCTGTTACAACAGAGGCCCATCTGGACCGTATTACAGTAATCCTTGTGATGTAATCCCAAAACAGCACTGCCTCCTCTCCTGTGAGAGACGCATCATCCACTACCTGACTGCAGACTGAGGGATTTCCTCACTCTTCCTCCCACACTTCCTCCTTTCCTTGACTCCTTTTTCTACTGTCCTTTCCTCTCAGTGTCCCCTCAGTCCAAAGTTAAAATAGTTTCAGTACTTCAACAAAAAAACATGTTGTTGTTCACACTGCTCAACAATACACTGACTGTTTGTTAGTAAGTGTTACTGTTATTTTTTTTCTGGTGGTGAAACAGTGACTCTGTTTTCTGTGTGTATGTGTCGCCTTGAATAGTTGTTTTGTCGTGTAGCTACTGGTATGTGCTCTTAAACCCCAGGAGGTCCTGCAATCAAACAAACCTACAAACACTGTCAGAGGGAGGGAAGTTTGTGTTTCTCAATCACAAAACCTTCTGATTGCATGACCGCCCTGTAGGTACTGTGCAACACTTTGTTCACTGACAAGATGACGACATGGACCGCACATCAAACACATGTAAGTAGAATTTAAAAGTCTGCTGTTTTTATGTTTGAACGCTTCTTTTTAACTTCATATAACTCAGAGTACTTCTATATTCACCAGACTTCAATCAATCACTTCACTTAAACTGTATTTTTAGAGACATTTGATTCAAGAGGTGCAATGGATCACAAATCTCACAGTTGGGATCGAATCATAGATTTTTGTCACAGACTGGATTGTTTTTGGGATCGGCCTACTCCTCGGCTGGCCATGACTCAAACTGTGCATTTTAACAGCACTTCAAATCTAACTGGATCTCCGTGCATCTTAATAATGTATCCCATCCTCAATTTTCTTCACCATACACACATTCAAACAATTCCAACAACTATACGAATAACATACACACACAGTTCATTCAATGGATGTGTGTGTATCTGTGAACAGGCTGTTTCTGCAGCGTGTGAAGTGTGAGGAAGACAAAACAAGAAAGGAGAAGCCTGTGTTTAGGAGCTATATCTTCAGGTTTTGGACAGAACACAGAGCTGTGACATTTGTTTGGCTACAGTCTACAGCTACAGTCTACAGTAGAAGATAGAGAGTGAGAGGAGAAAAGTTCAAGCACCATTTGATGAAAAACAACCGTACACAATGAAATATTAACACTTTACTACCCAAAAGTCTGCAAAACACTTGGGTTGAAATATTTGTAAAAGACTGAACTGTCATCTTATTTATAGGGCTGATCTCCATGGCGCCTCCACACACAACTTAAACGCTGCCTTCATTTCACTGAGACTGTAAATGAATTTAAGTCCAAACAGTCCAAACTCTGTCTGTGTGCGTGTGTGTGTGTGTGTGTGTAGGGGGTATGTGTGGTTGTAGGGGGTGTGTGATATAAACGGATCACGGATTATCGGTGATCTGTTGCTGTGTTCAAATGCATCTTCAAAAATGTAGATTCTGAAATACAAGAGGCTAAAAAAGACTTGAAGTCTTTGTTCAAAATGTTTTTTTTAATATGATCTGTCTAATTCAGTGTTACTCATTGCGCGGCTCGCGAGCCTCATGCGGCTCGCCAAGCTTTAACTGGCGGCTTGCACGGCAGTAAATATCATAATGCAGGCAATACAGATGTTTCATAAAAACACTCAAAACAAGCTCTTTTACATGTTACCCCTTTAAAACATTAACAAGTACTACTGCTCTATTAAAAATAATTCTCAAAACCGAAATTATAAGAATGGTGTTAATAGACTAATGTTAGAAACAAACTGTTTGGGGCTGCAATGACGCACTGCAGGGTTGCTAGATTTGGCGGCATCTCCAGCACTACAATGGCGATATGAGCTGCGGGATGGGTAACTCAATTGTGGACTGGTGTAGAAAATAAATAATTTTAAGTCATCAACAATATGTCATGCATACCCTCATCAATGGCTTGCAAGTTTTCACAAAAATATTTAGGCTTACAAAGAATATATTGCTCAATTGGAGGACACTGTGACCAACCTGCCAACACAGCACACTAGCGTCATAACAACAATAACTCAGCTATAGCGTGCGGCTTTAGCAACACTCATGCTAGCTAGTTTACGGACTAAAAATAGATCGATTTTTAATTAAAAAAGTTGCAAACCAGATGGACAGAAACAAAAAGGTGATGATGTGACAAACGAGGAAAATGAAGATCAACAAGAAGATGCCATAGAGGGGACTAGTGGACAGACAACAGGTGCTACCGTTGAAAAATTAATTAGGATGCATTGTATAATGTATGTTGTGGGATGACAAATGAATAAGCAGACATGATTTTAATGACTGGAGGTGGCTTTTGATATACCATGGTAAAAATGGCTCTCCTGGTGACTTTGTACTGTCGGTAAGGCTCTCATGAAAAAAATAGTGAGGACCACTGGTCTAATTGAAAGGATTGATATATGCACTGAAGAAAACAAGATCAACTGTAAAATGAGAAGTGTTCTCTGTGATTGTTCACTTTCACTGTAAAGCTGGAAATTAATTTGTACTGACTCGCGGCAGTTGAACATCCTCAAATCCCATTAGTGTCCACTAAGGTGGATTAAAGGCACCAAGTCTGGGCTTTGTTGTAAAGAAAGGAAGCATCCTTTAACACAGTTTCTGATATTTTTTTAAATCCCCACAACTATTAAAAATGATCAAATTAACTTAGAAGCGTTGAATATTTATCATTTTGTCCATCTGATTCTTTTTCATCACCACTAGAACTAACCGGATAATTCAATTTGAGCCATTGTCAGAAATCTGCAGAGCTAAAGAAAACCTATGAAGCAACTTTTATCTGTCCCTTGCAGATAAAGCAGCAGGATCCCTTCTCACGTCGAGCTGCCTCTCATGTGTCCCTATCAATCAGCTTGATGTGTGTGTACTCCAGTCTTTCCAAACGCTGATTGCTTCATCTTTACACTGACTTTCTATTGTCCTTGAATGGTTCAAGTTAAGCAGATGGAGATTATAACGACACACTTTATTTAATATGTGCAAAATCACACACCCAGGATTCAAACAATGCTTGTGGTGAATTTTAATCCTGCTTTAAAACCAACTGAAAAACAATAATAATCACAGCGAGAAGTCTTTCCATAATGTGTTCACTTTATGTAACCACAAGAGGAATGTCAAAATCTGACCCTCACTGACACTGTATGTGTGCGTCTGTGCGTTTGTGTGTGTGTGAATGTGTGGTTGTGTGTGTGTGTGTGTGTGTGTGTGTGTGTGTATGTGTGTGTGTGTGTGTGCGCGCGTATATGAGCAAAGAGAGAAATATGTCAGTAAGGGGGTTGGGTGGGTGGCACTGGTGGCAACTGTGAAGCCTTTGTGAAACAGATTTCCAAAGTATGTTCAGCATTAAAGTATGTCGAGTCACTGTGTGTGTGTTTGTGTGT
This sequence comes from Tautogolabrus adspersus, assembly GCA_020745685.1. Lineage (NCBI taxonomy): Eukaryota > Metazoa > Chordata > Actinopteri > Labriformes > Labridae > Tautogolabrus > Tautogolabrus adspersus. The sequence goes on from CM036539.1 coordinate 23,090,703, forward strand.
GTGTGTGTGTGTGTGTGTGTGTGTGTGTGTGTGTGTGTGTGTGTGTGTGTGTGTGTGTGCTTCTCAGATTATGTGGGCAGCTGAGGACTATTTTGTGTGCATATCACACTACAAGAACACATCCAAGGCTTGAACACAGCAATAGTTAGCACTTTTTGCTTCCTCTGCTTTTCAGCAAATAAATGTAAAAAAAATTACCTTGAACAAAAAAGTAGAGTCTGTACCACAGAGCCAGGTACAACCTCCAGCTGGACAAATGCTCCATGATTCATAACAGCAACATATTCAAATGTCAGAACCTGTTACAGTAGCCAGTGAGTCATATCCAGCAACATGTCCTTCCATTAAAAAAAAGCAGAAAGGATATGCAAGAGCAATGCAAGTTAAAAAACAAAGAGAAACAAGTCCCACCTCTGCAGAGATACGTCTGTTCCCTCTGTTCCTCAGACAAACACCCGTGGGCGACTGCACCTCATCGGAGGAAGTCCCAGACGCCTGGTCGCTCTCCCCGTCCGACCCCATCTTCAGGTTCTCATGGACGATATCTGGAATCCAGAAAGAAAGAAAAACAGGGAGAGAAAAGGAGTATGAGGGGTTTGTGTTTGACAGATGGAGCAGGTCTGTGGAAAAACAGGGCAGGGCTCGACACCGCCTGATGACTTCAGCAGGAAAGACAAACACGCTCTCTGACTCTTTTACAGGCCCCTCTGTTCTCATCCAGCTCCTGGTCGTGTCAAGCAGAAATTACACACAAGAAGTGAATAAGGTTTAATGAGTGTGACTGATAAGTTTTATTTGTTTCATTAGAAGACGAATCCATACATCACACTTTACCTGTTTCATGGCTAATCAAACTAACCAATCTCAGGTTTCAGGCATAAAGAACTTTTTCTCCAGGGTTCAATTTGATATATGCAGGGAGGAAAACCAAAAGAATAAGCATAAATATATAATATATTTTATATGGGTTAAGAATCCACGCGGCACATTTGCTGTTAATTCAAACAAATATTTACATATTTTAGTTTCATTTTTTTAACAACTGTGACTAATTACATGACTAAACTATTTGTGCTGATTCTTTTGCGTCTGCCCTGATATTTGCCTCTAGCAGTATTTTTTTTTTTACTAATAATAGGGGTCAGTGTGCAGACTACTCTGACTCAGAGGAACTCTGTAAGACAAAGATTTGTTCATGTAGTTCACTGGATCAACTCTATATCTATAGCTAAATATAAAGCTTGGTGTCCACTTTGAAAATACACCTGAAATAAAACATATCACCTGGATAAAAGACTACTTTCCTGTGAAAACAAACACAAGCACTATTTAAAGTCACAGAGAATAAATACATCATATGGTATCATTGCCTGTGTGTGATTAGTGTGTGTGTGTATCTCACCGAGGCGACTACCGTTGCGAGGCATGACCATGAGCGAACCCAGGCCTCCCCCGATGACGCTCTGAGGCCGTCTCAGTGGCGGCTTCTTAAAGGAGCCTGTGTACTGGTGGAGGAAGGAGTGGACACTGTGGGCCGACGGAGGACGGCCATTCCTCACTATGGGCTCTGTGGAATAAAAACAACTTCATGTTTAGATGATAGCTCCCCCCAAAAAAAGAGTTACAGATAATATGTTTGATGGCTGACTCGTAAGAATAACTATTACTCAATGAATGAAACTGCTACCAGAAACAATACATCTTATTATAACACCGACACAGAAAGGTTTTTGTTGGTAAGGCTGTGTATTAGCCAAATCTGGCAATATCATACATCTTTTGATAAAGGGTTGAACATTCGATTTATGCTATAAATATGACACCATTTAAGACCTGGCCTGTTTCACATGCCTGTGTTCTCTTTTTTTACCACTGGCAATATTTGTCACTGCTCCCTGTCTGTTTTTTTTAAGGTGGAAGATTAAACTAGAATGAAGACAGACTGAAATTCTGCAAAGAAAAAGCAAAGTCCGAGCAAAAAATGTGGCTGTTTGCGTTCACACATAAAGCTTCTACGGGAAATCTCCGGAGTTTTTCAGGAGATTTCTGCTAGTGTGAAAACGGTATTACATCCTTATGTAATGGGAGTTTGTTGTCATGTAGTGAGCAGAGTTGTTTATTATGAGAGCGCGCCCCCCTTAAAACTACTGTAAACACACTGGATATTAATGACCACATGTCTTATAAACTTGTTATTTCTTACACAAACTTACCCTTAATCATCCTCTCAACTATTCAATGACTCTCACAATCTCATGTAGTGTGATAGTTTACATCTCTAGAGGAAAATACATATTCTTCAGTTATGACAAAAAGTGTAAACAAAACAGAAAGTCCTTGAAGAAAAGAGCACATTCGATCGCTGGTTTAAGACAACGAATATTCTTTAACAAATCATTTCTCAACATGTTCTTTATGTTCTTAAGTTTGAGATTATATGTGAATGTGAAATTTGAGCTTTAATATTTTTTTAAATGGAGCTGAAATGTCATTCTCAGATTGTATGAATAAGTATAAGTCAAAATGAATTTCCATTGTCCTCTTAAAGTCGATTCTTTCTCATTATTTGCAGTCATGAGTAGTTTAGGCACCGAGCTGCTGACTGACTCAAAGCTCTGTGCTGCACTAACTATCCTTTAGTGGTTACATAGCATGACACAAGAGTGTATCAAATACTCATCGTTACATAAGAGGTTTTAACTCCTAATCTACTGATGCATATATTTGCATCATGTAACATGAGTAAACTGCTGTTTACGGTTTAACAGGCGAATGAAAGCTAAAGAAACACTAATGCACATGAAGCACGTTTGCATAAATGAACTCCAACCAGAAAAGTGAATCTTCTTTGACAAATATGAAACAGAATAATAAGTGATTAACATAAGAGGACAAGGTGTTTGAGAATAAAGATCTGTGCCAACATCCATGCCCAAAGAGAGAAACGGAGACACTGTAACTAAAGTGAAGGACACTGCTGACGGACACAGTACAGATTATACTTTTAACAGAGTGCTACAAATAAACAGTTTGTTATTCTAATGTGTTAAATCTACAGAAAAAGAATAAGACAGTTTTTGGATATGATCCTATTTTTAGCACCACTGGAATAAACAATTCTACTTATCCTGGCTGAAAAGAAATCTTTATAAAAACCAATGTGATTAGCTTGCGTCTAATCTTAATGGGTTTTGGTTTTTCAGAAAAATCACATCCCTACAGCTTTCTTCTGAAACAAGGGTTAGCTATTTGTAAACAGAGCTGTGTGAGTTTGTAGTCTGCTCTCTTATCCAGTGTGACCCTTCAACGGTCAATAGCCTAGAGTAGAAAAGTGAGACAGTCTTGTGTGTAAGCATAATGTCTTGTAGTCTCAGTTGTGTATTTGGGCGTGAGAAAAGCTTCTGCAACTGCTCGGAAGAGGAGCATTTGTCCAAAGGCGAGAATGGGGTTGACAGAGGTAAAAGATTTATTAGGTGAGGAGTAGCACCAACTAAAAAAACAACTGTGAAAGTGTCGAGAAAATGGAGCCCCAGAGAAGCAGGTTCTTGTAGCAGGCATTGATATCAGTCAGATTGAAAATGCAGGACAGTGTTAACATATATCTTAACGTAGACAAAAACAGGGTCAAAGAGATCATGTTTTTAAGAGTTCATGACCTTTAATGTGAATGATCAATATTAGATTTAATAGAATTCGGCTTCAGGGGGTTTAACACTTCAGCAGAGGTTAGTGCGTAGAGGTTGGATTGAGACTGAACCGATTTCATAGGTATGACACAGCACTGCATTGGAAACAAGTAGGTGTCCCTTTAGGAACTCTAGTTTTATCAGGAATTGTGAGCAGTGTTGCAAATCAACAAGCAGGATTGATTAAGGTTGGAAAACGAGTTACAAGTTAAACACTTTTTGTGATTAAAGATTCCCTCGTGGCACATCCAAATGTAATGCAGACGTATGAGAATGATAAATGTTTGTATAGTTTGTGTTGTTACTGGCAGTAAGTGTTTTTAAAGTCTATAATAATATCTGCTAGAATGTTCAAGTGTTTGATAGTTGTAATAGGAAATAGTCAAAGGCAGCTCCAGGGTGTGATTTCAATGCAAAGTTTTATTCTATTATTTGTATATATCTTCTTTTTTTTTTTTTACTTATTCTGTGATTGTGTTTTGTTTGTATTTCCTCGATTTCATATGAAAACAGAAAATCAGCCGCCATTCACCATCCAGGTCCTTCTGTCGTTCGTCCCTTATCTCTGTGCAGCTGCTGCTGCCTCTGGACCCGGTTATAACTGTTATATAATCAGATCAGGACCAGAACGCTTTCCCCAATCACAAGGGGTCAGATCACATCTCATGTGGCTACTCCATTCTGTCTCCTCTCTACCCTACTTACTGATACACAGGCTGCTGAAATCCCCTCACTCATGCGGGCTCACACACAAACACAACATGATTCTGTGTCCCCACTCAGAAAGCACAGAACACTCTAGCCAAACCTTGTGTTAATCACTGCACAACAAGCTCTTTACAAAGCCCAGTTAGTTCTCAGAGGGCAGGGGGGGAGGGGGAAGGGGGAGTGGACTTGGACGATCTGATTGATTGACGAAGTGGGGGAAAAAAACTTCTCATTTGGACAAAAGACAAGAGAGGAAAACTGAGGACAGGCCTGAAAGAGGCTTGTGGGTAAGGGTTGGGGCGCCCATAGAAAAGAAGAAGAAGAGCTGAAACATGAAAAAAAAAAAAAAAAAGAGGGGGAAATGGTTTCACCAAATCATCCAAGTTGCTGTGGCAATGTCATGGAAACTCTAGAATGCTTCCAGAACCTGAGCACCACGGAAACGAAGCTGTTGCACACCAAGGCATGATCCCTCTCTCCCTCGCTAGCGTCTTGCTGCGGATTTTGTGAATCTCGGTAGAGATAAGCTGCTGTGTAACTGTGCTTTTATTTTGACGCCTCCACGGTCTCAACCTTCTCCAAACCAATGACGTAACATGGGGACAGCGTGTAGGAGCCCAGTGTGTTGACTATCATCATCACATATTCAATCAGAATATATCAAACATTAAGCTGTAAAAGTATACCAAGGCTCCCAAGTTGCATTTCAGTAGGAAATATTCAATCATAGAGTCTGTTCAACTTCAGCAAACAGTCCATCACAGCCTCTGGGTCAGTGTTAGATAAAACATTCGGATTTGGATAAAAGTGTTGTGTAAATCCATTCAAATCCAAGCACTAAATCTCAATTTAGCAGTGCACTTTATGACGTAAACATGCTGGAAATTTTACACATTAGTCATGTGTTTGATTAAACCAATGAGTCACTTTTTCAAGTCGTGACGGCAATGGTGGTTGCTAATGGCAATGGTAAAGACTTCAGTGTCCCTGGTTCACTTTCTGATGGAGATAAAAGACTTCAGTGTAAGTTTGAGGCGCATTAGTGATGTCAATTCTGTCAGAACATTTTGTTACATTTTCTAAATGTACCAGCAGGAGCCATTTATCATATGAGCACTGCAGATTTACCCAAAGATAGCTGTTCTCTTATGTGTGCTTTCAGAACGTGTAAAGAACCAGGCCCTTTAAATGTAGTGTTTTATGAAACCAACATTCACCTCACTGAACATGCATATGTATATTGTTATACTCACACTGGCCACTTGATTAGATAAACTTGTGGTAGATAGATATCCAACACACTAACTAGCCTATATTCTACTTTCATATGCTTGTACTCTTTGAGTCTTTTTTGACATTGTCAGAACGTAGTTTTAGGGCATTGTACTCTTTAACCGTTGTGACACTTGTGTTATACTTTGGTGCATTGTATTTAAAAAAGCTAGAAAATATTCTGCCCCTCTCAGACATGTCAGTAAGATGGACCTGTGGATAAAATGCAGTCAAGTTCAACAACACTGCAAAACACAGTTTCAATATCAAGATGTGTTCAAATGAATACTCCTTTGACAATCTTAATCAAAACTGAACATTATTTTTTATCTTTTTTTAAGGATCTTTTTTGGGGACATTTAATGCCTTTGTTGTTAGCATGATCGACATAATTGATGAGAAACAAAAACACAGCCAATAGCCAATGAATATAACAATTCAATATTGCCATACAGCAGAGTTTCATTGATGTGTGTTAAGGTTTGATACACAGATATTGAAGTGATAGATGGGACAAACCATTGAGCAAAATCTACTGTATCATGGATGAAAATTGTCTATCATCTCTACAATAATGTCATCAATGTTAACCCTTCTTGAAGCTTTAAACTGATGACATCAATCCCGCAGTCTTAAAGATGCCGTGTCTGACAAGTTGTTTTTTTTTGTTGCCGAGTTACTGAGTTTTGTTTTAAGTGGCGTCTTCTCCTCATGCTCATAGATGTGTTTATATCTAAAGGTGTACTTGGAGGGGGGGGGGGGGGGGGGGGGGTTATTGATATGGAAAGATCAAGAGAGACAGGAAATGTCAAATGGAAAAAAACGGAAACAGCTAGCAGTCAAGGTCAATATCTGGAATCTAACCCTGGCCGCTGCAGGTACTACCCTGGTAGTTTACCTGGTAAGCTAAGGTTAGTTGGTCTGAAATACTAATAATAGACGGCCCAATGTGTAGAATTTGAAGCTGTTGATTCAAAAATTTGATTCAAGATGAAAATGTTGAAATAAGTTTAAATAATTCAACACTTATAAAACCTTAAACTGAGTGTTAAGCAGCTCCTTCTTTAGTGTCCACTTTCTAAACTCACCGCTGTCCTTCAGCCCGTTCTCCTCGATGGTCATCTGTTCAGCCAGCTCTGACAGCGACTCGTCGATGGTGTGGCTTCCTCGTAGCGTCTGAGAGAGGCGCCGCTTGAACCGCTTCATTTTCTCCATGGAGCTCTCAGGAAGGGGAGGCCTAAGGACCACAGATTAAACATTACAGACTTAAACTGTGGTTGTGAACTGTGTAAGGCGATAAGAACAAACAAAAAAAAAGATACAGACTGTATGAAGTTCCAACTGAATACTTCCTCTATTTGTCAGCTGTCTTGTTGATGCAGGCCTTCACATTTCACTGATAGTATCTGTAATGTAAAGTGCTTTTCATTCAAAGAATACGACTCACTCGCCTGCAGCCATGTTTCACAATCAGGAAGTTGCAATCAAAGACCTTGTAAGATCATCAGGTGTGTCACTGTGTGAACAAAGAATGCACCAATCAGCACTGTGACGTTAATAATGACTCAGTTCGTTCAGGCACATTACTTTACCTTCCTACCGCTGGGGTTACATGATGAGTTGGTGAGAGATTCTTACGGCGAGTTTAGAGTACGGTCGCTGGCACACGGGACTATAAAAGCAAATCCTAAACCAGGGGGATTTGCTGCAGAATGGAGCAGGACTAGCCTGGGCCACATTGAGTCCACATCACACATTCCAGCCGCATTTACTGTGTGCACGAGAGCAACTGACTGTGAGAGCTGGAGGCTGTGTGTGTGTGAGTGTGGGAGAGAATTTGTTTGACGGGAGGAAAAGATGTCAAATCAAGACTGAAGATGTTTGGGAATGAGAAGGATTACAAACTGCTTCTCTCTGTGACCTAAATGTGGAGATGACTCCACGACTGCTGCAGATCTGGACAAGATTCTGTCTGCGTGGTTGATGAGTAAAGTAAGCCAGACATGAAAACAAGTAGTGCATCTCCTCAGGGCTCACAGCCTGTCAACACTACACTACTGACAGCCTTTGTCTTCCACATATCACTCATAACCTCAATTCTTTACCCAGACACGACATCTAACTCACTCAAACAGTACACTACTCAGCTCACAGTTCACACAGAACGTTAGCGTGTTTCAGTAGCGTGTATGGCTGTAAACTAAGGCTGCTCTTTAAAGGATGAAGATTGGACACATAAATAAGAAGAACAGTTTCTTTTAAACTATTTTCCTGTAGCTATACAGTCCTTTTAACAGTTTTTGGTTGCTGTACTGCTTCTTGTCAATTCTGCCCAAATGTCTTGAAATTCTTAAAATCATAGACACAAAAAAGTCTTAGTAAAAAATAATAATAATTCAAGGTTGCATGTGCTACCCTTGGACTGTGTTTGTGAGTGCACAAACAGTTATGGAAAAAACAAACGAGAACATTAAGATTACACATTTCTCTACAGTTTTAATTTTTATTTTGAAACTAAAAAGTAATGTTTGATTACTTGACCATGGTTATTCAAAAAAAAAAGCGAACTCCACTCCGCGCTGCAGCTCAAGCTTTGCCTTGTTTTAAAACTCTTCATCACAGGAAAAAAGCCCCACAATGATACAGTATCTAGGGTGAGAAATAGGCCATGCAGCTGTTGAATAACGTTAGTTCTGCTTTAAAAAGTTTTTACACAGAGTTTGGAGAGTCAGCGAGCCTGGCCCCGTTCTCTCGACACAGCGGACAGCAGCCACCGTCTGTCTGGACTGGGCTGAAGGCCAAAGCAAACTGGGACGGTGCAAGATGAAATATTAAACAGAAGATCATGAGTACTATGCACAAGAACAGTTTTTATGCATTCACAGATTCAGGCAGCAGCAGGGTAAATAGCTGTAAAAATCCTTTTTCTATTATTTCAAGCAATCGCTCATCTCCACTTTTTTAAAAACTGCAACAACATTTCTTGACATAGAGACAATCTATTCAGTCATAAGGAACAGGAACAGATTACTCTACTATACAGACTTTCATTCTGTGCTTTAAGTCAAGCAGCAATCAATCTAATTATTACAGAAGCTGAGATGAGGCAGAACATCAAGTCGACTGTCACAGCAGCTTCACATCAGTCCGCTTGATGACACATCCGCTCCTGCAGGACCAAGAAGTCGGTCCCTTCCTGACTGCAGCCTCACACACAGCCTGCAACATGTGCCCTAGATAAAAAAGTACACTCATAACTCTTTTGGAAAACTACTCAATCCCTACTTCTGACAGCTGCCCCGGAGGAGACAAGCTACCCATCAAAACACTGGTGATTTAATCGTCTCTGCATTCAATTATGAGCTGACAGCGACAGCTTTCTGTGAATCCCTGCAGAGTTTCAAGCATGTTTTTATAATCCATGTGAATGAAAATCCAGATTATATCACTAGGACAATGCTTAAAATGAAAATTCATAAACAACTACTTATTATCAGCAATTCCTGGTTTAATTTTTTTCATCTTCACTATTTAACATAATTGCTATACTTATATACATACACACACACACACACACACACACACACATAGACATATATATATTTAAACATTTATAGCCTTAAAAATTATTTGAAAAGAATTACAGTCGTAATCTGTAGTTCTAATTCTGCTATTACAGGAATTATTGTGTTTACAATCGCTGGAATAGGCATTCAAGATTATTTTGCTTTTAACTAAAAGACCATACACTGCAGTCATGCAGTCAGTATCTGTTCAGTTACCATGGTAATATCAAGAATCCACTCTTCATTTACAAGTGTGTATGAAGGGGACATGAGGGGGCACATTAACATCTAATAAATAACCGAGATATGACCTATTATCCAGCTGACTATAGGTACAAATCACTTCTGAATGTTCCACGGAAATTTGATGGCAGCATCAGAGTGGGGGTGGGGTGTGGTGGGGTGTGGGGGGGGGTCCTGTCTGCTGTGCACATTATCCGCTGGCCAACGCTCCTGCACTGGGATCGAGTGCGAAGCTTTTGGACATGATCCCCGCACAGAGCCTTATCCTGCTCCCATAAGTAGGCCGGTATGAGGTCTGAACTCCAGAGCCTCTGGGAGGTGGCCATGGGGGAGGAGGGAGAGACACAGAGAGAGGAGAGGGAAATGCTGGGTTGCACTGGAAGGGTCCGAGACCTGCACTGATTCAGGATTTGTTTCCATGGCAACACTGCTACTTTTTCCATGCTGGAAATGCAGAGCACGGCGGGAGACTGCATGCATGCTGATTTCCCGTCTCACAACCTATAGCAACCCCAGCCCCCACCCCCATTCTCCTTAATACGTCTACATTTTATCCCCTCAACCAGCCAACAATATCCCTTTTAACATGTCTCTCACCCCACAGACAAACTCTCAGCACACAGGCAAACTCGTATATCTCCAGCTGTAAGCTAAATTACATTTTCAACCTCTGTTTTCCTGCAGGAGCTGGTTGTATGGATGCAGTCGAAACAGCAGAGGGGAGGGGGGAGGTGGAGGCATTATGGATGCTGCAGTAGTGACACCAGACATATGCTTCAAATGGATTCTGTCCTTCCCCTGCTGCAGCCTTGAGGAAACAGCGGCTCTCATGATAAAGAACAGAGGGCTGCTAAAAGGGTAAGGCCAGAGTTCCTGCTGTGAAGTACCACAAACCCCCGCGGCAGCCCCTGCAACGCTAGACTAGAGCTCCACAAGCTGCCATCGCTGCAGGAGTCTGTGCAACTGTCCCATTGCTAGGCGGACCAATCGCACCACAGCCACCATCACTGCCACATGGAGACTGCTGTCTGGGCCACCCACAGAAACAGGAAGGCAAGGTCGCAACCTCTCTGTTACCCCTGCAGGGTTCAGTTAACCACCTAAAGTCACAACAGCTAGGTAAAAGGGGGTCCTAGAAAACGTCTATCCCTCCTCCCCCTCCTCTGGCTAACAGAAGACGACAGAGAACAAGCGTGACTGTTGGCATGATTCATGAGTGAACTCAGCCTCGCTCTTTCTAAAGAGCAGCCTTTTCTCATCCTGGCCAAGACAATGAGGACATGAGTGAAGGAGCTGGCTCCATTATGGAGGCCTTATATAAAGGCTGCATTGTGCACAGGAAAAAGTAGGCTGTTTCAAGAGACACGGGAGGTTGTGGTGTGCTGCGTAGTGCTGAGCTGAGCTGAGCATAACAACCACGCAGGCATTCTTCCCCCGCACTCTGCAGCAGGTGAGGCTTTGCTTCAAGAGGAAAATCTGTTTGAACACTTTCAGGCAGACACACAGAAAACCTCTCATCATTTTGGCCTCGTGTCTTTGCTCTTTTTTCCTTTTCGCCGACACACATGCTTTCCTCACCCTGCTCTCACACTTGTCACATGTGTCACCTGTGTCGGCAGGGCTGAGAGCTGTTGACTGACAGGTCAGTGCTTGTTTGTGCGTGGGCTTGTATGTGTGAGTGTGTGTAAATCACAACAGACACCTCAGCCAGAGCCAGTGGCAGAATAAGGCCCAGCCAGACCAGTGACGCACAGCCACAGATCTCACAGGCAGTAAGATTCGACACCAGCTGATTAACACTGCTGCCATGGTAACAGCAGCTTGACTGACAGGTCTGCCCCTCTTCTCGCTCTCTCTGTGGCCTAACAGTCAGATAAAGGAGGAGCGAGTGGAATATTTCAGGTTTGTAGCTGCAGTTCAAAGACAAACTGAGGGTTTGACTGTGAGAAGAACATGTGTCACTGTAGAATAAAACAATCTGTATGTTTAATATGGATTTCACTTTAAGATTTATTTTATATACTTGCCCACTTACATAATGAAAGAAAAAAGAATATATAAAATATTTGATCACTGATTGATCATTAAAGGCCATTTTCAGTCCAGGAAACCAAACATTTGATGGTTCAACTGCTCAAAGGTGAAATGGGCTTGTCTCAGTCTTACATTATAGCTAATTGATTATTTTTGGTTTTGGACAGCTGGATGGAAAAAGGAAGAAGTAATGATGGGACTTTTACTTTTGATATTAACTTCAGATGCAGCTCGAACTGTAACTTTCATGTCCCTTTGCATTGCAGCCATGTCCATAGAGCACATAGAGAAATAGGCAAAGGGACTTAAAGAAATGACAAACAGTAAAATACATGAATACGTTATAATTGACGTGAGAAAACCTGGAGTATGTTTAGCCATCATTTAAACCAGAAGCCACCACAAATTAATCGAACAAACATAATTCCTCAGATGTGGTCTGAAGACAATAAAACCTTGTTCAACAAGTTAGATCTGACCTTTGGTAGTAATGTAACATGTATGTAACATGCCTTGTTTATAGACTGGAGGAGGTGGGGATCAAACTGAAAACCCTGTGATCAGTGGAGTCTGGTTTGTGGCACAACTTCACCAACTACCAAGGTGCGTGGAGAGTGAAAGGCTTGAAGAGGTCAAGAAGCTCCAGCAGCACTTGTAGTATAAACATCAATTTTATTAACTTGATGAGACGGAGGAGCTTCAGCTTGAGGCCTTCATCAGGGTCATACAAATCTGTGATCAGTGACCACCCACTGTACCTCCTGAGCCAAATTCTTGTCAGTGTGGGACCTTAATGAGATTTGCTGTAAATAAAAAAGAAAATCATCTTTCTTTAGGAACAAAGTTGTTAAAAAAAATCACAGCACAAAAGTTATTCAGATAAGTTTCCCTGCTATAAAAGTTAAACCACGACTCTGAAATAAAACACTGGCTTTAAATGAAAACGATACATCTTAAGCACCACTTACACGTCACATGATAACACTGTTTATGAATGGGATGAAAGGCCTGCATGAATAGTGACAGATAAGCCGTGTGGACCCAGCTGGGTGCAGAGCAGGGCACTGAGATCAACAGATATGCTTTGATCTTATCAGACAGGCAGCAGACTAGTGTCAGTCCTGCAGTACTTTTTCTTCTTCCTGATCCTTTTTGAGGGAAATCATCCAAGCTGTGTAGTTAAGAATCTTTTCTGGGAACAACGGGGATCAATAAAACAGAATCCAGACAGGACCCCTTCTGAATCAACAACAACAAAAACTGTTTCTCACAATATAATGACAAATATATTTAGATGGCCTTTTTATAATCTAAATAAAATGTAGAACTATGATCAAAGACTGCTCTTTGGCTCATTGCAGAGATAATCACCCTGACATGGACTCATCTGATCTGAGTCAAGTCACCTGGCGGCTGTTTGTGAGCAGAGCATTAGCATCAGAGAGAGCGACAATTAGCCTTCCCCTCCCGGCCCGTCTGAGCACCAGCAGGTCCTGTAGGCCTTTCATGGCTGTTTAATGGAAATAACAGTCTACACTGCTATCTGACTAAGGGCAGACGGCAGGAGGGGGGTTATCAGAATATCAGCTTCTGTATCAAACTGCAAACACAAACACCTCGCTTCTTAGAAGCTTTTGTAGCCGTTTCAGACGGCCTGCATGCCAGCCGCGGTAACAGCAAACCCTGCAGGGAGGTATTGTGTTTGTACCTGACTTAATTTAGTTACACTGCATGAAAAAGTGAAATTTCTTAACCATTACTTAAATAAATCACATGTTTCAATTTTCTTTCTAAAAGTCCAAGGGATATGGGTCAAATGCCTTTTTTTATACCATGAAGCAGAGTACATTTTAAAATTAAAAAAACACCAAAAATGTTTGGAATTGAGCCTGTTGAATGATTGATAATTTAAGCTGCTGTTTTAAAGGCTTGACATTGAACAGCAGGTTATATTTCCTCAGTGATAAGTAACTTCATGAGCTGAGGTTCACTGAGTTCAGTGAGTTTCTTAATTCAGCTCATTTAAAAAAACAAAAATACAGCTAACATGTATTTTTATAGCACCAGGGAGAACTTAATAATGAACACCTCAGCACCTCTTAATTATGCATAGCTATGCTGGCTGTAATAATGTTGGTCGGGATGAAGGTATACTGTATGTGTGTGTCTGCTTCCAAAAAAAGACCAGACAAGTGTTAAGACAGCTTCTGGAAAGCCTGCCAAGAGTGACGGGAAAGGGGCAATATAGGTCCATCACCTGTTTCAGACAATAATACCGCAGATGACAACCCAGATATGCGGCGTAAGTTATTACTGTAATCAAACAGGTTCTCGTCCAGCTGGCTCTGCGGCTGCAGCGGGGTCTTAACCACCAGCAGACTAATCCAGATCCAGACTCAAGATAGAGAATCTGGGAGTAGACTCGGTCAAACCTTCAAGCAGCATTTGTCTTGTGGGGCGAGTTCATCGTGAGAGGCCTGAGCTGCATGCCGGTGGTAGAGCTCTTGTTTTAATGCAGCAGAGAAAAGAGGAAGAGTTTGTATTCATGGCTATCTATAGACAGGAGTGGTGCCTGTGACATAGCAGCTGCTCCCAAGAGCTGTGACACATTAACCTTCAGCCAGCTGTCTTGGAACTACGGCTTTAACATGAGCTCTCTGACACACACTCAGACTCACTTGTATTAGCATTTAACCTTAGAGAGAGAATTAAAAATCGCCTAAAAAGTACATGAAGTTTGGTTTGATGATAACACATTTTGACTGTCACTGAGTAAGTATTTAAGCTTTAATAGGGAATTAAAATTGGCATAATTTTGTTTATCACTGTCTAAAGATTGAGTATAAGAATTTCAAAAACAAATGTATTAATACACACATGTTCACTAACACATACATGCGCACACATACACTCATACACACAGTGAACCATCATCTGATCTCCACTGGGACTTGGGGGATCAGCACCCGTTGGCTACAGCTGTTTCACAGCGGGTCAGGTTACCCTGCCGCCACCATCCCCAAGGCCTTCACCAAGGGAACAGCCCCACCTTAACTACCACACACGGGCAACACTGTCCTCACAACAATCCTGGCTGACCTGCAGGTAACAGGCTCAACACAAGGGATGTTCAGCGTGCTTCTCTGCCTGGTGCTCACACACATACACATCTTGCCAGGGAGTTCAACAAGTTGTGGCTGTCAAACTGAAAGCTTTTACAGGAAATGATTGAGAGAAAGAGCTTTGACAGCGCTTTCATTCAGCCATCAGCAAAACAACAAAAACTGTAAAATGTTACATGTGAACCGGGGATAAAAACCGCAGTATGTTTTCTGGTCCTGTCTGACCTCAATGCTTGCACTGAATACTTGTTTCTTTGCCTAGCTTTTGATGAAACAGTATCTGGATCATAATTTGAGATTGTATTAAAAACAAACTTGTTGTTCGGCTGCTTAATAACCTTTAAGAGATGTTTGGGTACTTGCAGGTTGGAGACCCGAGTGAATCAATGTGTAGAAATATTCATCAGTGATACTTCTGGAATTATTTGTGTACGTAACATGTAAGAGTCCTGCAGATTTCGGTTACGTTTAACATCAATGAGCATGGATCTAAATGCCAGTTTTGTCAATTAATGAGGAAAAACAAGTTTATTTATGTGTTTACAACGGATCACAGGCTTTTAATCTGAGCTTGTTAGGAATCAAAGAGAGCAGGAACAGGTCAGAATCAGGAGAAATAACAAGCACAGGAGAAAAAGGACCAGTGGAGAACAGGGAAGGTGTCACGGTCTGTGACCGGTGTTAGCTTTCTAATACGGTGTGTTTGTTTACACATAAAGCAATGGCTATAACTACTGAGTAGCCTAATTATGAGGAGTGCTTAGTGGGAGGTTAATACTTATGCATTACAGTTACTAACAAGCAAGAAACAGCTTGAATCAGTTTGTCAATAAACTCAACTTTCTCTATAGCCACATTAAACATCTATGTCCTCATCACGCTGCTTTATTTCACCAGGTCACACACCCCGATCGTGTCAGTATGTGGAGACGCAGTTTGTACATTGTAATGGGTTGTGCGCATAACAAACCACAGGCTTTTAATCACCAGGACAATAAGGACAGACCGCCTCCCGTATAGGGTTTGGGACTGAGCATGACAGACGGATCTGCTTCTTTCCTTTATAAATCATCTGTATCTCGCACTACTCCTCCTTCCTTGTCAGTGCTGGATTGTTCCGTATCGATAGAGTAAACACAGTCTCTCACTGAAAAAATACGGATACTGTATATCCCGTATTTATGTGCACTTACACATCTGTAATAAACAAAGAGAGAGAGTGTAACAGAGAGGAGTGAGAGCGATGGTATTCTGATACACTTACTGCAGAAAGATGAGCTAACCAAAACTGTGTCAGCAATTTAAAGCTTGATCCAAAGGCAGACTGGACTTAGTTGAAGATCTTGAAAACGTTCTGCCTGTCGGAGGAGACGTGAAACGACTTCAAGATCTTAAACAAAGTCCAGTTGCCCTTGGATCAAGCTTCGAATTTACCTGGATGACTGAGAACCTACACAGACAACGATTAAACAATTGTTAAGGTAATGTTTTCCAAGAAATACTCACACAGTCATTTCCTGCTTCTCATGTGTCAAGTGTGAAAATGTGTTGGTTTCTAAATCCTATGTGATATTAAACTGAGTTATGTGAATAAAATAAAATAAAATGTCTACTTGGGCTTTAGGAAACTGTCGGTTACTATTTAGTAATGGCAGACGTTTTGAATACTTTCTAGTGAATCACTTCTCAGGGAAGAACATCTACAGCATATTAAATAATCATAATTGAAACCCTGTTTCTGTTTTGTTTTCCAAAGTTCTGTTTCTGAGCAAGCTACACTTTTAAGGTACCTTTACCATTTTTTATCCTGACGCCCCCTTACAAAGGGATCAATACATTCTTAGTATTGAAAAGATTGTTGATATAAACGTGAATGATTGTGTTGTTGCAACCCTTAATAATCATTTTTTTCAAAGTGATTATTCTTATTCAAGCATTAAAACACATCATGCTTAAATTAAGAAAAAAGTTAAACCTTTAAGACTTTGTTCTAACCCTGTACATGAAAAAAAAAAGTATTATAAAGGCTATGTTTTACACATAGGAAGAGTCAAGTCTAACTGAATAGGAGTTGAACATTAGTTTGGTTGAATTACATTTTGAATACATTTCAAAATCGCACAATCTGGTGAGTGATTCAGCAGACTTAGAAGAAGGCTGTCAGTAACAAACAAAAAAACAACAAATATGTGAACACATTGGGTCCTGGGTGATTTCACATCACATGTACTTCCTCATCAGTTTGCCATGAGGATCCCTTCCCCTCTCCAGAACAATGATGTCTTCCTTTTAGACATCCTGCCAACTTCACACTCATCTCAGTCCCCCCCCACACACAACACCACCACACAGGTTAACTCCCCAAAGGAAGGAGGACAGCGGTACAGGAATTCATTGTGTTGAAATTCCTAAAAGCTGCAGGAGTCTCTCATAAAGTATGTCCCATGAAAGTCTGCTGTCCTGTGCTGTGCTGCCCCGGCTTACAGATGTTAATACTGACCGGGAGTAGGGTATATGTGTTCACAGGCTGGTACAGTTTGCTCAGTGCTTGAAGTAGTTTGAAAAAATGAATTGTATAGGACATCTGTGAAATGTGGGTCAGTGAGCTATGCAAGACGATACATGCATAGCAGAGCAGTAAGCCCTCCCTTTCTACAGCCAAACCTCACACAGTTTAGTGACAAGAAAATAGCCGACTGTTTGTGTTGCTCTCACAACAAACCTGACACAAATATTTAACTCAAGAAGGCATGAAAGATAACACTTTAACAACTTCCTTCTTTCGTTTAAATGCTGCCTGTAGTTAACCTGTTTGTTTTAGTGAAACGCAGCTATTCACCGGTGAATGAGTAAAACTGAATAGCTAACACAACACACGGCTGCAATCACACACACAGGGGTTTCTGTGAAGTAAACATTGCTGCATTGTTTAGCCCGTTTTTGTGTCAACGCAGGGTGGCAGAAATGTAACCAAGTGGGGGGTTCAGCCGCTGTTCCCCCGAGGTAAATTCACATAAAGTTACGCAGTAAAATTTACGCTCTCTCACCAGAAACGATGAGCGTTACTCCGACCGGAGTCCCCGACCTCGGAGCTTCTTCTCAGGCCGGATGCCGTCTTTCCCTCCGAGCTTGGAAAAAAAACAAAAAAAACACCGACGGCTTCTTCTTCTTCTTTGTGGTTTCCGTGTGGTGGGTGCTACTTTCTGGTCTCCGGTGTAGCCTATACCCGAGGGGTTTTAACCTTCGGCCGCATGGCTTCGTTTACAGGCGTCAAAGTTTCACCCCAGGGTAGAAAATTAGAAGCCTTGTTGGTGGTTTTGCGTGTCGGAGAGACCATGGCAGTGTGAGAGACGATGGTGATTACTGGTTGATCTCTCTCTCTGCCTGCTGACGCTGCCACCAACACCACACAGCCGTGTCATCGTCAGACTGTCAGCGGGGAAACAGCGCCGCCCAATGGCTGCTGTGTGAACAAGCAGTGAAGCAGACTGTGTGGCCCCACAGGGACTCCTACTGGAGGACATTCAGCACTCCTACAAATATTCAAACACATTTCACAAGACAAGTTGATTTATTACTCAGTGGTGGAGAACACCTAAATTCATTTTACCGAGTACTCTACTGAACTTTCATTTTAAGATTGAAAGTTAAAAAAAAAAAAAAAATGCTGAAAAATGTTCCTTATGGCTTGTAGACTATAGCTTTATTTTTCGTAGCATTTCTTTTGTTCATGTATTAATGTCAAAGCAATGTTTTACTGTTGTGAATTGTCCTTTCGGCCCATTTTATACAAATAACCAGCTGACTATTGTCTTTATAATTCCTTGGTTATTTGTACACATTCTAATAAAGGTGAGAAATGCTAATTAACCAGAGCCACAAATTACCCTTTTTTCAATTCCTTTTTTCAACCAATCACACAATCCTCAAAACTTTTTTTTTTTAATTGAAAGTAAGATGTACATTTTCACATTTGAAGAGCCGTCAAATTGTTTATCATGTTAACTAGTAGTTGCTACTGATTTTCTATCGATGTATTAATCAACTAATTGTTAATTTGTACTTGTGAACTGTTTCTTAATCATGTAATGTTTATCATGACGTTTGCTGCTTGCCTTCTTGGCCAGGTCACCCTTGTGAAAGAGAGTACTGACATTAAAACTTGTAGACTTTCTGCTGAATAAAATCTACAGATTTAGTTTGATTATGTGCAGCTGATGCAAGTAACAAAGATCCTTCTCTCGTGCTTCCCTCACTCTCTTATTTAAAAACCCTTCCTTTAACTTCCTCTCACTTCCAAGAGCAACAATCCCTCCACCTTGGATTGCCTCATTTAACAATTTAAACATTCAGTCTTTTCTGGAGCACAGCCAGAATTCAGGTGGCGGGGGGGAATCCAGCAAACAGAAGTCTGCATACTTTCCGGGTTTTATGCAGAAGCACGGAGAGAAAGGTTCTGCTTCAGCTGTACCTAAGAGCAAAAAAAAAATCAGCTCCATCACTGGGCACACTCTTCTTTCCCCATGTCTGTCATCCATGTTTAAGTGGGAGATTAATACTTATCCAACTTTTGGAAGTTTTGGTATTAACCAAGGGAATGGAGCAGATTCAGCCTGATGATGAGCCCTAGAGGTGAATAAGTGATTAGTTGTCAGCTAATGAACTAAACACATCAGCTAATAAACTTGCAAGGTTTTTAGATTACAGATAGAACTATCAAATGGGCCAGAAAACAGCTTATCCACTTTAAACACTACAAAAAAATATGGAGGATAAATACTGCCATTTAATAAACTGATTAGATTGGCTATGAATTATATTGCACACCCAATTTGTCATATACTAAATACTAAATAATCATCTTTCCACAGCTTTCGAAGGAAGCGAAAGTTATCCCACTGCCTAAGATTAGGAAAGCTACATTTAATGGTCCTAGTAGTCGTCCCATAAACTTGTTACCAGCACTAATAATGATCTCTGAGAAGGCAGTATTTGATCAAATACAAGAATACCTCTCAGAAAATAATCTGGTCACAAAACTCCAAAATACTTATAGAAAAGGACACTCTACATGCAAAGCTCTCATGGAAACAGATGACACAATGATCTGTATAACAAAAGATCTGTGGAGCACTCCTATTAGACTTTACAGCAGCATTCGATGTCATCAACCACAAGCTTCTTCTTGAAAAGCTGGAAGGTTACGGATTTAGACCATCAGCAGCTGCCTGGATGGAAAGCTATCTAGCAAATAGCATACAGAGGGTTTTCTTTAACGGAAGCTACTCAGATAGTGTGTCAGTGGAATGTGGTCTTCCTCAAGGGAGCTGCCTTGGTCCCCCCTCCATCTACACCAGTGATTTACCCTTGTATCTCAAATGCTAAATTAACCATGTACACAGATGATACTGTAGTATATGCATCATCAACAACACCTGCTGATTTGTCTGTCATCTCAAACAAGGAGCTGGTTATTATAGGAAAATGGAAAACAAGCTCACACTGAATAAATCCAAAACAAAAGGCATGAGCAAAAGATCAGACTTTTTTATAAAAAACACAACTATTGAGCAAGTTAAAAAAAACTAAACTATTGTCCAATAAATTGTCAATAAATATATATAATATATTGACAATAAAATGAGAAGTGTAAGGCGATGCAGAAAATTCCTTTTCTCCTGACTTAATTAGGCTTGCTCTGGGTCCTTTTGTTCTTTTAGATTAGTCAAGACAACCAGTGTTTGCTACTGAAAAAAAGGAGCACAAATTGCAGCCCTAAGAGCCCTTTAGGTTATCCTCGAGAAAAAGGTCCTGAGAGGCCCTTGATACTCAAAAAATGGTTCCTACTGAATCAAGTGTGCACTATAGGAAAATTACATTTACTACAGCACAATAGTTTAATAATTAAATGCATAAAGGAGCATCAAATCGCCAGCATCCTGTGCTTTTTTTCAGTCTGTTATCAGATCTGCATGGTCACTCCTTCCCTCTCCTCAGTCAATATTTCTCCAGGGTTCCACTCCACCTCTCACATATTTCTTCTTCACCTCTCCCTCCAGGTCTGCCTCACTTCGTCTCAGCGGTTCACACACGGAGCGAATGAAGATGTACTGGACGTCTGCAACCCTCCTGGCTCTCCTGGCAGTGCTTCTTGCACTTTCCTGTGAGTTTAATGCAGGAAATGTTTAATCTTGGAAGTGTATGGAGTGATGATAGCTGTGTCTATTTTTTGTATTTCATAGAGAGGTAAGCATCAGATTCTGTTTTTTATGTGTTTCTCCTTTCACCAAGGGTCCCCAGAGGCCGAATCTGCAGCTGTGCCCAGCAGCAAGGGCAGTGCTAAAGACCCACAAGGTGAGGAGCTGCAGCAGCTGCACCTCTTCCTTGTCATCTTTCTTTGTTCTTGAGCTGCTGATCCTCCTCCTGCTTCTTCTGCAGGTCCTATGAAGAGGATCTTCATGAAAGAGGCAGATGCCTCGAACTTCTTCAGGAAACGCAGCAGACGTGGGGCCAAGTCTCAGGATGAGATCAACGGTGAGTTCACTCTGGGTGTTTGAAGCAGTTTGGACTGAGATCTGGTCAGCTAACATAGTGAGTGTTTGTTTATGTCTGTGTCTTAAACTAAGCATAAGTCACCTTTTCTTACTTAATGCTAGGTATTTATTTATTATTTGAGAAGTAATAACACAGAATGCAATTGTTTGTTTTCCTCACAATAAAACGTTTTTGATCCTTCACACTTTCCATGAAAATTAGATGGTGTGAAAAGATCTTTGTCACAGTGTTTTACCTCAAAGTATGAAACAAATTCTGCTTAAGATGCAAGATAAATCCAGAAGGAGGTTTGCATGCTTCAGGAATATCCTAGAAATCAAAGCTATTGTCTCAGAAATACAACAACATGATAGGGTAGACTGCAGCAGTGTTATCAACAAAAGTACATTTGAATATAACATTTGAGTATTTTACATCTCTGATAGAAGTGATCTGAATGACATGTTTTAAGAAAAACTGTCTTGCACAAATCCATCAGACATCAGTGGGGAAGACATATGCTTATATCCTGGAGCCAAAACATTTATCATAAAACAAAGGTAAAAGGTACCAATGCCAAGCAAGCTTCTGTTCAGTTTAGATAGTATGGTGTGATCAAACCTTATCATGTCCCTTCCCTTGGCATAAAGAGACACTGTATGGGGATGGAATAGTTACCATTGTCATTATTTCCGCACTTACAGTCTTAGGTCAGGATGTTGAGCGCAAAGACATTGTGTAAAAAACAACAACAACAGAGCCTTTATTGTCTGAGGACACTGGCTTAGTTTTCAAAGGTCGCTGATGTCGTTGTTTTGAGTTTGATATACTTCTCTATTAATGTCAAACAGAAAAATGCATTGGCAAAGATGATCAAAAGTCTGTAGCAGCATCACAGGTACTCAACAAGATCTGTGGGTTTATATAACAAGTGGATGTTAAAGGAAGCAGAATCCGTTCTATCTGACTCAAACATCCAGCACAGGCAGATTCAGACCTTATTGCATTAAGATCACTGCGTCAAATACCAACAACAGATACAAATACCTGTTCACTGCCTATTAACTAAAAGATGGTTAAAAAAACAACTGTGTGTCCAGTGCGGTAAATATTGTATTTAAACTCTTGATTTTAATTTTTATAATACTTTAACCTACAGTTCTATTAAATGTGTATTTTGTATTTGTGTAACAGGTTATTTCTTATTGATTTATGTGTTGTTTGCATTATGTGCTATCACTGGTTTTACTGCAGCAAAACCAATTGCCCTTTGGGGAAATTAAAATTCGACTATTACTATTTAAATTATGGGCACAGTTAAAGATTAAATTACTTTTCAGGTAAATATTTTACGTTTTTCAAGTTGTCAGTTAGTAAACATGTAAGTGAATGTGTCGCGATGGTGGCAGCTGTTGACTGTTTACTGAACCTGATCTGAACAGAGGCCGCCTCAGACCTGCTCACCACAGCTCTTTGCTGGAGGATGCAGCAGGAGCCACAGGGCAGAATGGAGCTCACACACACACACACACACACACACACACACACTCACACACACACACACACACACACACACACACACACACATGCACGCGCGCACACACACACACACACACACACACACACACACACACACACACACAGCCACACACACACAAACACACACACACACACACACACACACACACACACACACACACACGCCTCAGAGTATTTCAGTGAATATCCTCTTCGAAAGTGTTGTGAAAATTCCCATACTGTACCATGTTTGACATTCCCCACTGATTGAACAGTCCTGTTATGTACAGTTCTGGCAGCAGGAGGGTGAGAGCACACAGTGAGGCGGTCGCTCCGAGTCTGAGTTGTGTAACAGGCTGTGGTTCTTTCTGTGTGTGTAACAACAACTAGACACTTTGTGCAGGCAAAGCAGAGATAAAATGAACACAAAGCAGTAAACGGAGTGAAAAGACTGAGGTGGAGTGAGTGGGTGAGCGGCTGGGAGATGAATGAGGAATGTGCCAACACACAGCAGAGAGGTCAGGTAGAAGCCAAGTAAAAAAGAGAGACGAATAAACACTTTGAAGAGCTGCTCATGCTGTATGATGACAGAAAAGCACAACAGCTCGCTCCCAGGCGGAGGAATTTTGCAAAGTAAAAAATCATTATTAGATGTTTTTTGGATGGATGAGTTAATGCTTATTTTTTTATGCTTTTTTATGTTTTGACATCCAATCAGACTCTTCACAAATGCTGCTGTTTGACTTTGTGTTTTTTTTAATGGGAGATTGTAAACTGTGAGAAGCAGGTTTGTTTGTTTGTTTGCATTCCTCCTGCTGTGCAATATTTCAAAGCATAACAAAACACAATAGTAGACAGTTGCCCTTGAAATCCATTCTTTTAAAAATGTTTGCATCATGAATACTGATCTGCAGTTTATCTGTTAATCTAAGTGGCTTGAATTCCTGACCTGAGCTCTTCACTGCATGCACTGACTCGTGCAGGGAATCCCATTAAAAGGTCAAAGATCGAGACCTCACACTGGAAAGGTTAGCACGGCTATCCCAAACCTTTCCTACATCAGCCAACGTCTCTTTCTAACGTTACTGCAGTCAGTCGGTGTGTGTTTCACTGACACTCACTTGCACAGCCAAGTTCTGTTCTGGTCTTCTTCATACATCCAAAAGCTGCAGGACTCAGACGTCACATGCAGGCTTTGTAAAATCCTTGGCTTTATTTTTTCTATATCAACACTACTCAGATAAAATAAGAAGAGCAAATATGATTAAAATAATGTTTTCCATTATCAAAATGGTAGGGCTAAAATAACTATTTATCGATTTAAGACAGGAGGCATTAAGTCATTAAAATCCATGCAGAAAACATCTTCTTTTCAATATTAAACAAAGAAACTGAGGAGTTTCGAACCGGTTATGAAACAGTCTCATCTAAATAAAAATACCTCTTTATGACTTAAAAAAAACAAAGCAGACTATCAGCTGGAAGAAAAACATGACCTCGATTGTTAGTTAAATGCCTGTCTGAGCAGTCACTTTGTCAGATTCTATAGAAGCAATCACATGCAGATGAAACAGGCCTATGTTATCATTTTTGTTAAACAGTAGGTTTTTGGAAGATTTAGCTTTAAAGATAACTACACTCTCATGTACAGGTCTGGTCATCAAAGAGATAAGACAGCTTTGTCCACAGGGGCTGTACAAATGAAAATTACTCACGGCTGCTTAAACTAATAAAAGTTACATGAATTCCATTCCTTATATGGGTTTTTCGTCACACAGCCAGTCCTATAGGAATGAACTCGTTTGTAGCCAAACTAAGCCCATTATCACACAAACATGGCACACCTTAGGCTACTTTTATGGTGGACTTTTTTGAGTAGTAGGCTGTATATAAGTAGCAACAAAAGATAATACCAGATGAGGACAAAAAGTTCCAGCAACACTTAGTATGAATATCAACTTTATTAACTTTAATAAATTATTTAAATATATATATTAAGTTGGTGAAGTTGTGCCAGAAAATCCTACTCTGCCTTAAAAGAAAATACCAGCAATAAGAAACCATGCCTATTGTAAGACACCAATTAAGTGTTTAAGTCAAGAATATATCTTTTGAAAGAAAGAGGATTGCGAATTTCTCCTCCTAATTAAATTAAACTTGACATATTATAAACCCCGCCCCCTTTCACTTTATGCTCCAATGACAGTTGAGCAAATATTTTCCTTAGTCATGTTCCCTACCCTGATACGCCTACTTAGCTAGAGCCTACTAGCCTACATGCTTGCTAGCATTAAGATGACTAAATTTAGAAGGTAATTGGATGTTGCCGAAGGACCTGCAGAGGCGACACGTAGCCTATTATTATCTTGGCCAGGTAAAAAGATCTAAAGGTCTCATTTCCAAAACTTTAATGATGTAACACAGATATTCCAGACACCACAGAATCCCTTGAAAACACCATTAGGCTACTCACTGCATTCACACTGTAATAAAAAGAGAAGCATGTTTAGATACTCCATGATACAACCTTTATTTAAGAGCCACAACATGTTAACACGATGTGTAGCACTTTTCGACAGAACATTAGGCTAGCACCTGGATAAAGGGAAACACTGTTGCCATGTGTCTTTTTTCAAGCTTGTTGGCAACAGTAACTAAGGGGCAGGGCTTTAAATTGGCTATTTGCACTATGTGAAAGGATTTCTTCAGGTGGACAGGAAGATGAATTACAAGTAACTCAGAATTTAGTGACTTTCATGTGAAACATCGTTTTAGAGGAAAACAATGAAAAAAGGGGCCTAAAGGGGCACTATGTAGATTTGGTCGTGAAATTTGAAAGTTGGAGAAGTGAAACAATTCTATGCTATATTTTCTGAACTGAATACAAAATGTATTCAAAGAAAAAAATGGGTCCCTGGAACACTGTTTGGAGCTAAAAAGCTACCAGGAGAGTTTCGCTTTCACTGTCGCGGGCCCACCACCATAGCTTCTCCCGTAGCATTTTATCTTCAAACAGTGTAGGGACCACATTTTCCTCTGAGGACAGTTTGTGTATAGAGTTATGAACATATACCACAGAATCTGTAAATTACTCCAACTTTCACATTTCTCTACCAAAACTCCATAGTGCACCTTTAAGTTTTCTTTTTAAACATGTAACTCTCTGGATGAGTAAAGCCAGCAAGACATGACTCATTAAACTTCTTTGAATTCCTTGGTTGTCCTGGGTTTGATTTGAAGCAGCTTCTTTGAATCCTGTCTTCTTTGTGGACGAAAAAAGCAGCTTTTGTTCATCCACAGTATGACTCAGTTTTCTGGTTTTCTTGAAGGCTGCAGTCATTGTGTTGCGTTTGTGTGCGAGTGTGCCTTTATGTGAAGGTGAGCTTTCAGTAGAACCATAGTTCCTTTTTTGTCAATGCAGTTTATTTCTTGACTGTTCTCTCCATTTTAAATATCTCATCAACAGATCTGTTGAGCATATTTATGTGTTGTGCTAAACTCAACCTTATTAAGTAGACTGAAGTGGGTGAGACCCCAAATCCTCTTTTTTTAAGTACCAGAGGTTCATCCATTCAGGAAGTTAATTGCAATAACAATCTTCCTTGGCATGGAGAGTTTTTATGATTGCTATAATTTGGTTTGTGAACACAATGATTAAAATGTGTACCCCGCAAAAGATCTGAGGAATTTTTGATTGGTTTCTAAAAGTAGTTCATCCTGCTTGCTCAGATGAGTCCGTTAAAGTTAAAGTAAGGGTAATCTTACAAAAATTCCACAAAGAGACTTTAATAAAAAAAAGGTTTTCTGATGCTACACGGCAATCTAATAAAAAGTTGGCTTTGAAAACTCTCGCCAAGTCAAGACTGAGTTCACTTTTGTTTATTAAATGACCATAAATAGAATTTTTAATGTTGTTTTTTATTATTTATATGTTTTATTTTTTTATTTTAAACACGGTTTTATAGATTCAAACAGGGGTTGTCCGTGTAAATGATGTTTTATTTAATGGAGATGCAGATTGTTAGAAAAATACGGGGTTCCTTTGAAATGATTATTTTTTAGAGATGTCTCTCCTTGTTTTTCAGCTGAGCAGAGGCAGATCTTGGCTGCAGACGAGCGAAAAAGAGAGTTTCACGAAGAGAAGAGAAATGAGTTTGAGAACTATGCAGAGGAGGACAACGATGGTATGCAACCCCCCCCCCCCCCCCCCCCCCATATCTGATTTAGTTAATTTACTCGACCAGCTTCTTCATCCAGTAAACTTCTTACAATTTCTCAGAACAAGACGAGAGGACCAGAGAGAGCACGGAGCAGTGGAGGGAGTTTCACTACGATGGGATGCATCCTCCTCAGGAGTACAACCGTCACTCCACCTGAGACCGAGATGGGAGAGGTGATACTGTAAGCTGAGAAGATGATTGTTTTCATTAAAAGCATTAAACCTAATATGAGGGGAAGGCATCTTTTCATATTTTCTACTTACATTTTATGAATTCAAAAAACACAGAAATTCACAACTTTATTAAATATTTGTTTATATTAATATGGACTATGGATAAACAAATAAAAGCCTTTATTTTCAACAAATTATTTCCCCTTTTTGTTGTTAGACTGTCAGATGTAAGAAAACATCAGAAAATTCAATAGTGACTATTTCTTAACATGCAGAATGACGTCTTTATTATAGCTAATGAAGAAAACTAATGGATTTGTGATGGATTGAGTTTAAAATAACCCAATAAATCATTCAGAAATGTTCAGTAAATGGTGAAGTTCCTGATGTTTGGGGCCATTAGAGCCTAAAAGGTTTCTTTAAGATTTCTTATGTGCAAACTCCAATAAGTGTAGTACTGTATAAAAAGTGGTCAACCACAATCACTGATATAGGCCTAGAGAAGATAGACAGTAAGTGATGTAAGTGTTGAGAAGATTAAAGTGTTTTTTGAAGCTGTTGTGGATCTACAAAGATTTAGAACACATCAACAGAATAAGTGTGAGTATTTACTGTATTTACCCATATTAACTATAACCTGTATTGACTCACCTTTGATGCTAACAGTATTATCTTTACATGTAGTAAAAACGTGTATGCAGAAATATTTTTGATGTAAAAATATACAAACTTGTACTTATGACATATTCATTTTCAGACAAAGAAGCAGCGACACATGCAAACAAGTCTCTTTTTTAATACATAAATCTCTACAAATCCAAAGCACATTTCTTCAACAATATGTAATACATGCATACTGAGGGGCCTTCAAAGCTTCATATTTTGCTTTCTGTTCTTTTATTTATTTTTTTTTGCGGGGAAAAACAGGGAAGACAAAAATAAACACTTAAGACCCAAGCTAAACTGTGTTGTTGAGATTTGTATTTACACCGAAAGCAAAGGCTTGAAGTCAGTATTAACCACAACATTTTTATATAATTTTATTCATGTTATGGTGCAGTCTTTTCCCCCTCGTTCATGTTAAGCGATTGAAATTCAAATAGAGGAACGACAGAATCAAATACAAAGATAGATCCCTTCTCTCTGCTGTGTGAGTCTCCAGTGAGAGAAGGAGAAAGAGTCATCCTGCTAAATTCAACAGGCTGGTATGAAAGCACAGTGTTTAAACACAGAGAGAGTGAGCTGTTCTCAGACCAGCCACTTCAGGAGCAGAAGCGGAGCATGATATTACAACCAATAAACTACACACTACTGATTTGACAATGCTGCAACGGGAGTTTTCTGAGAAACGCATTCACATCATTTTATACTTTTTATTTCTTAAGGAATTGAATGCACACTTCACTGATAAACATTTTCTTTAAATCCACAACATAATTCAAGGTTTTAAAAGGAAAAATAATCCATTTAGTGTGAGTTAAAAATTACATTCACACTGTCAACAATGA
Organism: Tautogolabrus adspersus; assembly: GCA_020745685.1. Taxonomy (NCBI): domain Eukaryota; kingdom Metazoa; phylum Chordata; class Actinopteri; order Labriformes; family Labridae; genus Tautogolabrus; species Tautogolabrus adspersus. The sequence continues at coordinate 23,119,287 of CM036539.1, forward strand.
TGATTTTGAAGAAAGAAAGCATATGTCAAACTCCCCACATGGCACATTAGAGCAATTTGCAGTTTTTTGGAGGTTGTTCTTTTTCCACATTTCCACCGTCCTCCATCCATCAGCAGTGACGGATCACTCTGTGAAAAGGTTTGGTAAGCTTCATGTTCAAGCACATCCCTGAGAACTGGTCACATAACAACAACACGTGGTTTCCCTCCTGTGGTCAAGGAGGACTTCAGAGTCAAGTCAAAGCTAATGAGTGAAATTGAACAGTGATTATAATGTAAAAACTAGTAGATTATCATATCTTTATCAATGCAATAACTTTTCAGCCCAGTCTTAAATTTTCAGTCCAGTCTAATAACACATTTACATGTTTTTGCAAGTGGTTTTCTTACAAAAGTCGTAATATATTGTAAGAAAATAAATAATCCAATGAGTGCCAAGCACCGGCCCTCTCAGCTATCGCAGCTGTGATTAAAACACATTGTCCTGCTCGTGTTCCACGTCCGCACACTTTAAAGCAAAGAGATAACGCACACTGTCACTGCTGGGAGTTAAGACCCTGTGGAACCATTGGAGCAAACACGACAGCAAATTAACAAGAGCTGTCAAAACAAGTGCAGATGATATCACAATTATTCACCACAGCTTGAAGCTCACTGTATATTTCACTTGCATAACATGACTCCACTCAACAGTTCCAAGCAGGATATTTACAAAAGGCATACAGTGGAGCGTCATGTCTTAAGACACTCACAGTCAAAAATGATAGCAGCTTCAATGATGAGTTCCTTTAAGTATGGTACTTCCAAGACCAGCTGCAGGTTTATCTTTCAAGACAACCAAGATCCATTCTGAACATGTCTTCCACAACAACATCTCCTGGTGAGCATCCTCCCCTCTGCACTTCCACGTCTCTGCGACAAAGAGGGCAGCAGGGGGGTGCTGTGCTGAGCCAACATAAATGGAGCTGAACCAATGCTCCTCAAATTCCTCCCGTTGGTTGGCAGAAACAGGTGGGAGGTTGCGGGATGAGCAAACTGGGCGACGGCTTTGAATCACAAGACCTGGGATGGTTTAATTCCCCGTTTCAAAGCTCTGTGGTCTCCCAGCTCACCTCCCGCGGAACCTGGCGTCATTTAGTCCCTGTGTGGATGACAGTAACCGTGGAGGGTCGTGGTCTCGATTGCTCGGCCACCACTGATGGCTCCTCTTGTATAGAAGAGGTGGCGTCAGAGTCCTGATTGTAAACTTTAATAGCAGACGGCAGAGGAGCTATCGAAGAACCTTTGGAAAAACAACAGATTTAGCAAACTGCGGCCTAAGACATGAACGAGTGTCATTTGAAAAGTAGAATAAATAAAGACTGAGTATTAGCCTGGATACTTTTTTTTTTTTTTTTTTACAACAAATCCCATGAAAAGAAATACAACCAATAATTTGTTGAGAGGCCAGTATACTTGTTAAGAAGTGCTAAACAGATGGTCTAATACAGAGGGTCCCAAACTTTTCAGCTCGAAGACATCAAGTCTATATTGCAAGTATAAAAACATATTTGATAAGAGTTAACAGCTAATCACAACAACAGCTTATGTTGGCATTCAACCACTGTAGCTAACATCACTGTAAGCTAGCTTACAACAATGTTAGTTCAGTTGGCTAACACCAATGTCAGCTAGTAAACACCATGAGTGTATTATAGAATAGACACAGCTGAGGCGGAGCCCCATTCATTCCTATGAAAGCTGCTCAGTTGCGCATAAAGCAAATATAGTCTGACTTTCTGCGTGTAAAAGTACCCAGATCTTCCACGTTATTGGGCCCATAGAACTTGCAAACTTGCAGTCGCAGTCCCCTGGCTCTGATCGTTGTTCATTTTGCCTTTAAAAATGTCTCTGAATTGGGCTTTAATTGCATTATAAAAATGTTAGGCTCTAAAGATTTAAAAATACATCAAAAATGTATCTGCTGATTTTAGACGTTTCTTTTCCAATGTAATCTTATGAAGAAAAGTAGTTTTGGGCCCAATGGCATCAGGTGTAACCAGATCTTACGTTAAATCAAATTGTACAAGAGTTTGACACCAGGACATGACCACACGGCTTGGTGTCAAACTCAATAGTCTTAATAGAACATTTGCTTTTCAAGGGATTTTTAAGCGTTAGCTGGAGGCTTTAGCAGAGTCACAACAAAGTGCTGCGAGACTAAAGGTTGGACATGTTTGTGTCTACAGAGGGCATCTGAAGTGTCACTCACAATCGTTCAGAGAGAGCGGGGCACAGTCCACAGACTGGCTCTTGGCTGGAGCGCGGCTCTGAGGGTTGGACACGGTGCTGTTGCTTTGAACGCTGCTGCCAAAGCTGGTGCCAAGCTGCAGGCGCCTCATGTGGCGAATCACAGCTGTAGCATTAAATGCTTGCTGTGAAGAGAGGGTGCAAACAGACAAAAGTAAATACAAAGACAGATCCCTGGAGAGGGAAACATCCCTGTATGCTTAAGCTCTTTAAAGACAGAGAATATTGTGGTTGTGTTTTCAGTAATATTTCATAAAAAAAAGTCTTGTGTGCTCACCCTCCATTTGCTTTTGGCAAAGTTTTTCCGCATCTGCCGACTGACAGACTCGTGTATGTTCTTGCAGAGAGCAGTGTCTCCAGCAATCCTGAAAATCAAAGTCAAGTCTTATTAGATCAAGAAAAAATAACAAATACAAACACAGCATAATTATTTTTGTTTGTGTTCAAACTGACTCGTCCTCATGCTGCTTTCTTTATTTTCTTGGATTATTTATTGAGTTATTCATCTGTGACTGATGAGATGATTATTTTTGCTTTCTCACCTTCTGTTGCATTCATCATAATTTATCAGTATGAAATCTTGTCAATGAAAGCCATTTCTTTGTGTTATAATGCCCGTTACCTGTGTCACAAACACACATATTTGTATTAAAAACGACCACCTGCCAAGGACCCAAAAGGCCCATTACTGACTAACAGACCTACTCATATTGGACACCAAAACCAGAGACAGCAGCCCACGCCAGTTTGCTCTCGTTAGCTCCGGCTCAGGCCTGGGAAGACATCCTAATTGTTCATTAAAGCTTCCAGATTCTTCAAGCATCCTTCAGGACACCGGCCACTAATTGGCAGCCATTTATTCAGCAGATTTCTCTCTGAGGGCCTGCGGTGCCAAGCAGAGGTGGGTTTGGGGCTTGGAGCCATGGAGACAGATGACAGTGGGAGGACAAGCTCTATATGACAAATGTGTAAGCCTGGCAATTTGCGTCATACCGCTGTTTAATCGCACCAAGATGTGTGGTTCCCTGTGACTGTCTGGCTGGGAAGCAGTGTAACGGCGGTTAGTTTTTCTCACCAAGGATGCTCAAGAGCCTGGTCACATGTGAATCTCTTCTCAGGGTCCTTCTCCATGAGGCAGCTGATGAAATCTTTGGCTGTGGAGGAAAATTGAAGAGGTCAAAAACACTTCCTTTACACTTTGTTTTTCTCTACAACAGAAAATCATGTCAGTATTTCATGGAAAAGTGTATTATTTACCCTAAAAATACAAGTTGGCAGGAACTACCAGGAAAAAAGACACAATTTTCTGAGGTGGCCCACAGTGATAACAAGTTCATTTTTTCTTTAGATTGTAGGAGCAATCAGTGAAAGTTGTTTAAAGGTCATAAGTAGTGGATGATTTCCATAAGAGATAAAACTTTAAGACTTGAAAAACCTACTAGGATCCATATAAAGTCAATAAAATGCTCATGCAACACAGGGAATTTAATTCTTGATTTGTTTTTGTTTTTTATACAACGAATTATTATACAAGTCTCCAGGGTCCGTTCTGTATACATAAAACATCGTACTCTAGTCAAACTAATACAAAAATGTTACACATCGAATATACAAAAAAAGAAGATATGTTACGATATAATATATACAGTATATTACTTCTTTTTTTGGGGGGGGGGGGGGGGGGGGGGGGGTAGGTCTTTACTCAGATAGGACAGTGTATGGAGTTGAGAGAGGGAAATGGCTCACAGAGGCTACCTGCTTCAAGGACAACAGCCTCTGTTTCTTGCTTAGAGAGTTTCAGTGTGACCTTAGCGATCTGATTAGCATGAGTGTTGTTTGAAGGTATCACAGAGACACAAGAGCATAAAAACACGAGTAACATGGTCTGAACTGACCGCTAACTTTAAAGTCCAATATAAGGAGATTCATGTCCTAATTTCCCACATGTATACACATAAGGAGCATATTAAGCATGCTGGGTAAAATATTAAATATTGAGTTTGGAGGACAAGGATTAGAAAAAAGTTTCAATATGTGGCCAAGGACTAAGGGCTTAAAGAAGCAAGTACATAGAAAAAAAGAGGCAAGAAACAAACATATGTGTCTTAGCTCACCAGAGTCTGATATGTCGTCCCAGTACGGTGCATCAAACTCGTAGTCTGCCTTGAGAATTTGTTCAAAGAGCTTGGAGTCATTCTCATCGTAGAAAGGAGGATAACCGCACAGCCTGAGGAGATGAAGACGGGTGATTACACAACAACAAACCGTGTGAGCACACTCATCCAGCTGCTGTTGGAAATTTTAACCCAAATCTAAAAGGATTTGCTGTGGTCTAATCTCATTCACAGGCAGTTTGATTTTTCATACAGCATGCAACAGAAGACGGGTCACAGGGATTATGCAGACTACATGGATGATAAGAGGGACAAATGGGAACAAAACATTCTATTTTTATATGATATGGAAGAAAGTACAAATAACAACCACAGACATAACATCCACTGAGATGGTCTTTAAGTCTTTATGTGAGGGAATCAGAAACTCTTTAACTTAATTACACTTAAATCCATCACACATAACGAATGGACTATAACCCCAGGGATTTTCTGTTTGCTAACGAGTTACAAAACTGAATCAGTTTGGCAGCTTCGTCTAACATTTTACTCGGAAAGTTTCTGTACTTAAAAAAATTAGAACAGTAGCTGTGGGAATCCTAAGACCACAATATTTGTCCCTCAAACAAGTTCAGAATCAAAAGATGTTTGTTTCACTCTGATTTTGTTTAATTAATGAAGTTCTCATGGTTAAATACTGATTTCATGTTGTCTGGGACGCAGCTTTGATTTCTTTAAATGTCGCTACGTATTTGATCATTTCAGTTACTCCAGGGAGTGGCCCAACGATGACAACTGTATCTTCTTTTGGACTTCCCCCTCACCTCTCTCCAGACTGAAATATCTCAATATCTTTATACAGTATATATGTTGGTCCCACAAAGGGGAATCCTACTCAATTTGGTGATCATTTGACTTGTTATCATTCATTATATTTCACTTTTTTAGAGACTTTTTAGTGCTAACATGTGAGCCACATACTGTATGTGTATCAAGATTTATATCCAATTTACCGCAAACGTGACGACGTTTAAATCAACCTGAGCTGTACTTTGTTATCAGTGCCAATTAGCAAATATTAGCATGCTAACCCACTAAACCTAAGCTGTGTTCTGAATCCATGCAACATATTCATTTTTATGCAAATATATCCAACCTTTCAGTCATAATATACCATTTATGATGAGTAAATATATCACATTAAGCCATTTTAGACCAACAGGAAGTGGTACAAATGTGTTGTTGTTTTCAGTTAAACCAAGACTCTGAAAGGTCACTGTTCTAGCTTTGCTATAGAGTCTTGTTTGTTAGTTAATTATAATACTGTTATAGGTTATTATTCATTTTATATTTTTATTTATTTACTTATTAACAACTGATGAATACTTTTTTATCTCTTTATAAAGTTTTATTGGTGGTCTCTGATCTGACCAAATTTGGGATTTTTGTGTAAATAAAAAAAAGAAAATCAAGCAGTCATCACAACAAATGAGCTTCAGTTAATAAACATATTTATATTTAAAGTGAGCACTTACAGTATATATGCGATGACCCCAATAGACCAGCAGTCCACAGCTTTACTGTAGGGCTTCTGAGCTAAAACCTCAGGAGCTAGGACAATAAAGTATATATTTAATGGTAAGGAAACTATCATTAATCCAGTAATACAAAGCAAGCATTTTTTTTTTTCAACCATTCATTGCAAACAAGACAGGAGACAAATGTGAATGTTTGGTGGTTAGCCTGCAGCAGATGGCTTAAGTCATCCTGTGGCTAATGGCAGATTAAATTAGATCATCTTGTTTAGCCAACTAGTGGATGTAATTATCTCAGAGTAAGTTTCCACAAAGCTGGAAAGAGCTCAGAGGGCAACCTCACCCACATATCCTGGAGTCCCACAGGCGGTGGCCATCACGTCACCTGTTCCCTCCATCTTTGACAAGCCAAAGTCGCTGATCATGATCTTCGATTCATCATGTGGACTGAAGTATAGCAGGTTCTCAGGCTGGAAATAAGAGCAAGAGTCAGAAAAAGGAATGATTGAGTTTGTCTTTGAGAGTTCATATGATGTTATGTCTGAGATATTAGACTATATATGAAACCAAACCCTCTGTATTTGTCTCTCAAGAATCAGGGGGAGTGTTAACAGCTCACCAAAGAGGCTTTATAAGTTTTACAGAGAAGGAAATCCCTGACATTTCACCTCTGTGGGCGATCCTCAACAAGCTCTCAGTGGTTTCCCTCGCACAGGTAAATGGCAGGGATTTCCCCCCTCAATAAGATTTAAGAGCTCTCCGATTACAATCAATTTAAATGTCAGGGGTAATGCAGGAAGTTAAAAAAAGATTGACAAAACAACAACAACAACAACAACAACAACAACAAGCAAAGGCTGCCGAAACACTGTTTGTGCAACAATTCTTTTTTTTTAACATAAGTAATAAAGAACTGAAACTGTAGAACTGAAGGCAAAAGGCATCAAGGTCTAAAAGAGATTTTTTTTTAAAGAAAAACACACAAGCTAGAACATTAATATATTTTTATTCTACAGTATTGAATAAGAAAACATCACGTTTAGCTAAGGAGAAAAATCCCTAAAATTCCTGTTCCTCATTAATAAGACTGAAAGTACAATCTTTTGCAAACAACATTCTAACCCTCTAAACAACAAATGCTGACTTTGTGACCACTATTAAAACCATGAATGAAATATCCTGTGATACCTTTAGGTCTCTATGCACTATGCCCATAGAGTGCAGATAGTTGACTGCATCCAGGACCTGTCTAATGAGCCGACTGGCATCCATCTCTGTGTAGAAACCTTTCTCTACGATACGGTCAAACAGCTCACCTCCAGACACCCTGTAGGCAACATAGAATATAACACAACACTGACTTATTTCTTTTTAAAGGTTATTTTGGGGGCTTTTTCAATGCCTGGATAGAGTTGAACACTGGGATGAGAGAGCGGGGAATGACATGCAGCAAAGTGCCTATGGTCTGAGTCCAACCCGAGCCGCCCACTTCGAGGACTATAGCCTCTTTACATGGGGCGTGCGACATGACTGCTAGGCTATCCAGCGCCCAATCACTGATTTAGTTCTTGATCATATCAGTTTCAGTATTAGTACATTTCCTTGTTGATTTCTAAAATGATGATTTCTAACTCAATAGCTCTGAGTTAAAAAGTAAAAAAATAAATTTGAAGACGCACATGCTGCTCTGTTTGCCTTTGTCTTATAAAGGGCTTGGTGTCCAGGATGTTTGAGCTTTTGAAGCTTTTGAACTTTTATGCATTATTTACCTAAACACACTAAAGCTCAAGTTAGTTGTCAGTTAGTCTGAGACAGACATGCTCTGAAACTGCCGACTTGTTGAAATCAAACTCACTGACTTTGTACAACTCTTCTCTTAAAAATGTAAATGTCTCATGATGACTTTGTTTCTTTTGTCCTGCAGACTTTTTATTTGTTTATTGATCAGAATTATTAAAACATATTTGAATTATGGCATGTGTTTACTTATTCATTCTTCTTATTTGACTGAACAGCACTCAAATGTTTCCTAAAGAAGGGTGATAAAGTAACTGGTACATATACATACAGTATATATATATATATATATACTGTATATATAATACACACTGTTATATACAGTGCATTAGCCCAACAGAGTACAGTGATACTGTGGAGCTTTGAATTTGAATGGACATTTGAGGCTGTTGTTAAATCAGTGTGTGCTTCTAACATACTTTGTTTTTTAAATGCAGGTTTTAGTATTTATCATAAGAGGAACATGATTTTTTGAGGCCTGCCTGTTTTCGCTTTATGTAACCTTGTAGAGTTGGCATCTCGTGTACTATCAGTTATTCCCTACAACTTTAAACTGTGCTAACAAAACCTCAAAGACAGACCAGTATTAAGTTGAGCATCAATAAAAAGAATGTATCTGCCTTCACAGACAAATAGCACTCAGCTTTTTACTAAAGTGAGACTTCCAGACAACATTAAGCACCTTGTAGAGGTACAATGAGGTCAGATAATCGCCGGCTTAATTGTTGTTGCATTAGACATAAATACTGAAATGTTGTTGTGAGAGGAAAGGTCTCTGTAACCATGGTGATGTATGTCACACAGGAAAAGGCCAAGAGGAACGGTTATCATATGTTCACCACAAACACTGACTGAACTTTAAGTATGAACATAGCAGCACAAACTTTATGTAGCCCACATTTACTACTAAAAATACTTCCTGGAAAACCACGATAAGTACTAACGTTTTAATGGAGTTAACAGGTGTCACAGCTTCAACCTAAGCTGAAGATTAAACTGTGATTAAGCCGATTCCCTTTCTTTTTTAGAACTAGATCAGAAGATTGATATAGTTAGCTTAGATTGGCACAATTACTGCGAACAGCTGGTTCAAAACTTAAGTTTGGCAGACCGTCGAATGTTCACAAATTCGTACAATAAATCATGTTAGCTACAAAAACAACAAACTGTGAAACAACACATCTGGTTTTATGGAGTGAGTTTTACAGATGAAGTCTCGTGATTTGTTGTCCATGTGCAGAGATCTGCAGAGTGTCTGCAAGGTAATGTGATGAAAAGGCAGTTACTTCTAGTGATGAGTGACCGTAGAAAACTCAATTCAATCCAGATTTTCATGTTGATTTGGGCGCATTTCTCATGTTCTTACAATAATCACTGGAGAATATATGAGTTTTTGTCTCAGTGGATGGGATATATAATTTTGCCAAGTTGGTTGAAGAGAAAGTACGGACTCTGGAAAAAAAAGCTTCAAAATAGCAGAACATGATTTAAAACAGTGGTTCTCAAATTTCTGATATTTTTCAGTAGACGGTACAAAACATGTGATGGAGGCAAGAAACGGAATAAATCTAACAAGTTTAAAGGGCTCCGCAACCGACTTTTGGGCCCCGACCCACCAGTTGAGAACCACTGATTTAAAAGACCCTATGGGTTTGTTAAAGATCGTCTGGTACAGATGCTTAGCTCTGTGACTCAGAAATAACACCTCAGAGGGACAAACAGGAAACTGTTTCTTTAACACAGAATTAGAGCCAGACAAGTTGTTTACCCTTGTTTTCAGTCTGTGTGCTAAACTGAGCTAACCTGCTGCTGCCAGCTTAAGATTTCACAGACAGATATGAGGCCGTATAAATCTATGATCCAACTCTTTGATAAACATTTTTCCCAAGTCTCTCATCTGAATTTCAGCTTCATCAGGCTCATCTTAATCCCATTCATCTTTAAAGCATCACCGTATTCACTCAGATATTCATCTGAAGAAATAACTGCCCTAAGGAAACTAGATGCTTATTCAAACAATAAACAAAGCACATTATAAGGACCTGTCATGCACAAACAATGTGGTGGTTGATGTACTTACAGTTGCATTATGAGGTACAGGTGATTTGAGCTCTCGTAGATGTCCTCCAGAGCCACAATATTCTCATGTTTTATCCTGGAGAGGGAGAACAAAGAATTCATTTTGTTTGCTGTCAGACTCGGTGTACTTAGGCACAGCCCACTAATGAGGTGCTTTTAGCTTTTTTCTTTTGAGAAAATGATGCCCTGCTAACTGAAAACAAATAATGTTTTGCTCTCCATTACTGCATATCACCTGTATTACTGTGCATGTGTGTTTTTGCGCAGTTGTTCAGTTGTACATGTATGTGTGTGTGTTTGTGTGTCTGTGTGTGGGAGGGTCTTAGGAGATGCCAATGAGTCATGAAGCGGCAACCCCCTTCAGCAGGGGCACCTGAAGAAAATAATATACAACAGACAAATAGGAGTCTGTGTCCAGGCAACCAACCATCAAGGTTGTATTAAAGAAAGAAAAGAAGCCTCTGCTTGGAGATATGCAGATGGCAGAGCGTGTTCACAAGTGCAGGTGGCTAAAAAGGAAAGAAGTGGGGGTGGAAGAGGAGGACGCATCTCAAAGGACCAAACAACCTTCACAAACTTGCCATCTATGTCCAGAACGAAAATGAGGCTGCAGGCTTAGGGCTGTTAGAAAAACAGATTGAGGATAAAGAAAAAGTAAAAGGAGAAAACAAGGTTGAGGAACCAAGACAGCAAGGAAAAGGGGGAGGAAGTCAAAGGTAGCAACTGTAACCAGGCAACTACACCCAACAGCTGGCATGCTCACTTAAAGAGTGACTGATACCTGAGCTTCTCGGGGGAATTACCTATCAGACCCTGGAGGAGGATGGAGTGTCACCTGGTGTCAAAACAATCCTATCATACTTTTTGTAGCGGAGTGTGATTGTGTGTACACTGCCCAGGCCCAAAATGGAGGATAGATGGGATTTGACAAGAGAGTTACTTAAGACTGACAATGGCTGTTTAATAGACTGACTGGCATCGGCATCTAAACTGTGAGCCATTAGCTGTATTCACACCGTGGATGTTTTCCTCTGACACATTGGGCTGCATCCTTTGGAGGGCGCATTTGAAGACCGATTGCATCACAGCAGTCGCGTCAGAGGCTGTCAATCAAATGTGGCCAACAAATTATCCTTCTTTACAACTGAAGATCCATTTGGAGCATCCTTTAAGGCCCAACATATTCATTGCACGTCAATTCAAACGAGCTTGTGGAGTCTAATGCAAACCAAATAATACAATTTTCAAATGTAAGTAATTGGTATCAACTCAATCGAATAGCTACAAATAATAATGTTAGGAAAAAAGGGGGGTTGAAACTTCAAATAATCTTTAAAATAATTGGTAATGTTATGTGGCGTTAGTGATGTCAGCTAGTTCCAGTGCAGCTGTTGAGGTTGCTAGGCAACAGGGATGGCGTTAAAAATGAAAGGGTAAGGGCAGGGACAGCTGGTGATGCAAACAGGTGATATCCATAGACCAGATTGCCTGATTTAACGTTCAACCTGAACGATCATTGCAGGCCATGGACGTAAAAAAATGCTACCCCTGAAATGAGACACGGCTGTAGTGTCTTTAGGCTGGAAGTTTTTGAAGGTGGGGAATGTAACAATTGCAATAATTTGCCATTTCCAGATTGAAAATAATAATAATAATAATAATACATTTTATTTATAAGCGCTTTTAAAGATCTCAAAGACGCTGTACAATTTAAAAAAAAAAGACAGAAAAGGTTAAAACAGTAAAGACAAACAACAGATATTGCAGCATACACAAAAAAAACAACAACAACAACAACAACAACAACAACATCAAGGAACACACGGTAAACAGTACACACATCACAATCATACATTAAAAGCTATTTTAAAGAGGTGAGTTTTGATCAGGGATTTAAATTTAGAAGGGTCAGTGCAGTGTTGAATATGTGTGGGGAGTGAGTTCCAGAGGGCGGGGGCAGCTATGGAGAAGGCTCTGTCCCCCCAGGTTCGGTGCTTGGTTCTGAGTGGGGGAGACAGGAGGTTGGCATTGGAGGAACGGAGGCTGCGTGAAGGAGTGTGATGGTGGAGGATATCGGTGAGGTAGGAGGGGGCCTGGTGGTTTAGGGCTTTGTGTGTGAGGAGCAAGATTTTAAATTGGATGCGATATGGGACAGGGAGCCAGTGGAGATTTTGAAGGACGGGGGTGATGTGTTCACGGGATCGGGTGCGGGTGAGAAGGCGTGCAGCAGAGTTCTGAATGTATTGGAGTTTATTGAGGACTTTGGATGATGAGCCATAAAGTAACTGATACATCAACAGTGGCAGCAGTGAAGATCCAGAAGGACACTGGACAATACTTCAAGTTAAAACAACATATCTGATGACACATTAGCTTGCAGACAACAGTTAGCGTTATTATCCAGCCACTTCCTGTCCAATCTTACTGTTAGCTTCTGACTAATATTAGTTTTTGATAGTATTGTATGAGATAATATGATATGTTAATTCCTATCTAATGGTACTGTTAACAGAAGTGATGAATGCTAACATTAGCTTCTGTTTGATTGTAGCTAATGGGTTATTGAAATGTGTTGTTTTTAATAGTCTGTGAATACCTTTCATAGGGTTTCCTACAACATTTTCGAATACTAATGTTTCAAATACTTCAAAGCTATAAGTAATATAAGCTAGGCAACAGCTAAATGTAAACATTAGCTGATATCTGACTATCGCTGAGGGGTTATGAAATATCTTGTTTAAGTTCAACGTGGCCCGTTCTCACTCCAATTTTCACTGCTTATAGTTTTCATTTGCTGATCAATTTAGAAAATAAAAGTGATACTGACTTGTTAAGATTTTCTCTGTTTATATAACGTTTTAACAGCGTTTCAACTTCACACCCTAAGCATGACATTTTGGAAAATTGTGTGTGCTGTGGGAAAATGGTCAGTTACTCATAAAAGAACTTGAGGATGATGCTACATGTAGGTGATGACCCCTTCTTAACTGTGTGACCTCTTTTGACCAACTTTTGGTACGTACTTCCTAAGCACAGCGATTTCATTCTCGATGCTCGTCTCCTTCCCCTTTAGCGCCTTCTTTGGGATGCACTTGATTGCGACCATCTTTCCTGTGGTCTTCTCCCGAGCCATCACCACCTCAGAAAATGCACCGCTGCAAGAGAGAAAGGAAAAACATGTTAGCCCGGCTTTATATGCACTTAGGCAATATTGACACTGAAAACCTATGGTGTGTGTGTGTGTGTAGATACAGGGCACTCAGACCACAGCACACAAACAGCATATTGTGAATATTTACTGAGAACTGGTTAGTCCCTGACTCTGGCCAATAGCCTCATACTAGGTGCTCGTGTGAGGCCGAAAGCATGGCAAACACTTTTAAAACCACTAAAAACACCCATTTAGGATGACAGATAGCGTGTCTTCCTCGACCATCTGTCTCCATACATGAGAGCTTTTAAAAACAAATACAGAATTAAGGGAATATTTGCTCAAGCAATCTGTATCTGTTGCTATGATACCACATTCGGTCCACCTTAATAAATCTTGCTGAACAGGCAGCATGATTGCTTTTTTCCTCCCCCCCCTGTGGTGTTGTTTTCAATGAGCACCTTCACAGGAACCTTTTCCCTACATGCTCCCTTAGCACAGCTTCATGTGAAGATTAAACAAAAGGATTGATGATTTGAAATTCCCTGGGCCATGTTTACAGGACCAAAACAACAAATGTGATCTAAATAATCCTTGATCCACTGATGACCTCATGCCTCTGATAAACTTAATGCAAGAAATAAAATAGTAAACTGAGCCTGAGGCCATAATACTGAGAGTTTTTGGAGTGCCGTCTACAAACCAAATTCATCTTCAAAGAGAATATTCAGCTTTAAAAAACACGAGTAGATCTGCATATTTTCCACTACAGCTCTCTGATTTCTTTTACATTTGTCCTAATTGCATGTTTGTTTGTTTTTTACTTATTATTTTAATTTTTTAACGGCTCATATAAAAGTTCATATTTTTCAAGCTAAACGAGTTGGTTGATGTGGGTGACACCTTGTCAATCATGGAGCCTTTCAGTTACATATGGTATGTTATGTGTAATATCTTTTAGACACAAATCCATCTTTCTTTTTTTAGCGAAATTAGTATATTTTGTTTGCTTTGTAGTTATAGACAAAAGGTCTGTTTTCATACATACATTTTAATGACAACTCTAGACCCTGACTCTCCCTGCAACTAAATTTACCTACAGGTACAAATAAAGTGACCTGAACCTGAGTCCAGCTGTTGTTTGACAGAAGCCATGTCTTTCTTTCCTCCAATTAAAAAAAAAGACAGAAAATGTTTCCCTCATAGATGTATCTGGAATTTGCCCATTCATGATGCGCAAAAAAGCAATTACTTTTCAACCACGCTATTTTTTATTATCATTGCCGTTATTGAAAGATATTGAAGGACAGGCATAGAGAATATGGAAATGGAAGCAATCTTTTTAAAACTATTCTGCTTCCTGCACTTGCCCATCCTTTCCTGTCAAAAGTATGTTTAGGGTTATCTTCAAAACTGAAAGTGAAACAGAGAAATACACCTTAAGTGATCCACCGCCTCAAAGAAAGTAAGACAGCTACCATCAAAAGGTCGATTATGTTCTCAAAGTGTAATCAGTTCCTCCCAACAGGCTCTAAACTGAGTTCCACTCACTGCACTAAGTCCCACAGAGGCCATCAAATCCACGCTAATCCCTCACTCCACTATCTCACAGCAGGGGGGGAGGGTCAGTCAGAGCCGCAACACATTAACACACAGACTGTGCATAAACACACTACCTTATGGTCACAAAGTCGGCCCCAGGTGTGATGAGGTGGAACACAGACTGCTCACAAAACAACTGAGAGGACCTGGAGTAAATGCTCCTCTGACTTTGACCTTGTTTAGACACACGTTGTGGGACAGTATGTAAATTTAAGTGAAGGAGTTGTTGCTCTACTTGCTGGCCTGTTACAGCAATCACTTCCTCCTACAGCTGTTGCCGTGAGAACAACGAGCATATTTTCTATTCAGCACATGCAACCCATTCTCACAGCTGCATGGATTTAGGAGTAGAAAAATTCTTTCTCAAGCAGGATGAGCCTGCCATGCATTCTTTTGCACATTTATTTTTCAGTGCACGCTACTTTTTGCTCTCTGCAGCAGAAGACACACAATGACAAAAACCACAGAAAACCTATGAACGTTCTAAGTGGGTAGGAGGTTTGAGCGTATAGCATCTTTTCTGTCCCCCCTGCTCACCACATTGACATGCCTCACCATCACTTCCTGAGAATGACGACATGACAGAATTCGAGCCTGTGACTATCCTCACTTTGTGAATGCATGAAGCATGACAAACTGCTGCAACAATCTATTAATGCTTCACAGGAAAGAAAAGGTGTGATATCTGCTATAGACATGCATATGGTGATGCTACCGCCCACCTGTTGTATCTGCACAAACTCTACCGACATACAAACATACATGTATACATACAAAGCTACAGTAGCATATACACAACAACCACACATTATTTTACGGGTTAAAGCTGTACTGACAAAGAAAATTCATGAAAGTCTGTTTTGGTTATAAGTAAGTATGATATTCCAGCAAAAATGTCGGATACTCACAAGTCCCATCTTTCTACATGTGACAACTTGGTGTTTTCACTCATCATATATGATAGTAAAAAAAAATCTTTGGACTGCGGGTCTAATAAACAAAGCAAGTGAAAGATCCAACTTTCTCTGGGCAGTTGCAAGAAGCATCCGTCACAACTAGTTTTAAGATTTAATAGACTGAATGATTAATCGAGAAAGTAACATTTTAATCAATCATAAAAAAAAAGTCATAAAATTTAGTGTAGTGTTCCTTGGCTCAACAACCCAGCACACCAAATTCATTTCTGGAGCAATCCGATATGATCTGCAGAAACATTAAAAAAGAAAGCTCCATCTAAATTAGGCCATTACTGAAGCTCATCTCAATCTATTATGCAAGATAAATAGGATTGTATGGCTGCAAAATGTTCCTGACCCAGTGTCACAAACAGTACAATCATAGCCAGCACACGGACTCTCTGGTGGAATAATAATAGTTGCATTTTAAGTTCTTCCCAGAGACACAGAGCTCCCTCCGTCACGTCTCTTGGATGACAGTATGAGCGGTGTGTGCGTGCGTTTTGCATAGTCCGCAGTCACCAAACACCAGTACACATGCAGGACAGTGAAGCCAAACAGGCTGACTAATGTGAGATGTGAATGTGGGCTGCTCTCTGTGTAAAAGCTGCGGCTGATGCTGTAGATGCAGAGCAAAGCCCAGTATCAATCAGAGAAAAAAATGTTCAGGCTTTGACCTCGGCTGGTTGTTCATGGCAATTATGAAATTCAGGGCACTGTTAATGGAAGATTTTTCTTCTTGGTGGAGAAAGCGGAGGTGGGGGTCTCACAACTGATGTTGGCTTTATGACATTTACAGGTGGTGTGTGTATCAAAGTTTGATGAGTAATCACTATGAGTCATGTTGTGTAAAATGCATTTCAGCAGGTGGTTATGCAACATATGGGCTTGAAGAGTAGGGACTTGATAATCCAGGAAGAGCTACCGCCAAGGCAACCTGCTGCGTTCAAAGTCACCTTTATAAGGGGCAACGCCAGCTTTAAGCAGGCACACAGGACAGATGGTGGGATTATTATTCAAAGAAAAAAAATATGTACACAGTTTGTGAAGGAATTATAATAGAAGAAAAATAATCAAATTGCTTTCAATTGATGCAAAGTCATTGTTATCATCATCTGGAAAGAACTGAGCGGTGACTTTCAGGGCTAAAACGAAAAGCCAGTGCAGAATTCCCAAACTGCAGTTCCTCGAATGGCCTCTTGAGTCTCGCTCCAAAAGTGAGCCAAACACAATAATCTCCCATATCAGATTGCCAAGCAAGATTTAACACATTTACAGCCTGGTAAAAAAAATTGTTTCTGTCTTTCATATTAAGCTCAAATTTATATAAGAGATAACTGCATGTTGGATCAATTGAATGTTACACAGCCAGTTAAATAGATCAGGGCAGGGCTTAGCATTCACCTCAGTGGGACCTCTTGGATTCTGGGATGTGTTTAAGTGTATTTTGTTTAAGAGTTTTTATTATTGAGTTTTGAAAATTAACATCACTTGCAATGCATTAAAAGTATCAGACCATAAAAGAAGTGTGTGCAAAAGTACTTTGTGTAAGAAATATTCTAGCGTAACTTTGTTGATTTGAAATTAACAGGTAAGACATCTTGGCTCACCATGCCTGGCTTATTAGCTTATTAGCCTGATAATGGGTAAATTGGTCAGCTAACAGCAAACCTTGGACCAAGACTGCATAACTGTGTAACTTAAATAACTTAGAATCTGCTGACCCCACTCTACTCTCTTCAGGCTCTAAAAGAACAAGATAGCGAAGATACAAAAATCAAGACTTCAAACCGGGGATCTTGTCAGTGTTATAAAATAATATCGGGTTCATAAGCAATTCTGTAGTATTTTCAAGTTTATGCTGCTCTTGTTGAAGCTTATCTTTCAACCCCAAATTCAATAAAGTTGGGATGTGTAATATGTAAATTAAAACAGAATGATGATTTGAAAAACATCCATCCATCCAGTTTCTTTTACCGCTTTTTCCAGTTCGGGGTCGCGGGGGGCTGGAGCCGATCCCAGCTGTCATTGGGATCGAGAGGCGGGGTACTATTTGCCAGTCAATCACAGGGCTGACATATAGAGACCGACAAAAGTGCAACAAAAAACTGAAAAAGTGGTAAAATGCTTTTTAAAAAACAGCTGATGGGACATCTTACAGTTCATAGGGTTAACTGGCAACAGGTTAGTCACATGATTGGGTATTTAAAAAAGCATCAGAGAGGCTGAGTGTATCTGAAGTAAGGATGGGGAGGGATTCGCCTCTGTGTGAAAGACTGTTGTAACAAATAGTGCAAGACTTTAAGAATAATGATATTTAACGCATGATTGCAAAGAATCTAGGGATTTTATTGTTTATAGTACATAATATAGTTAAATGATTCAGAGACTTTGAATAAATCTGAATCAATCAAATAAGCCTTTGTCAGAGAACAAATAAGCCATTACTTAGATAATCATTGATCAATTAACCATTTAAAAGGAATAATACTAACATTAGCTGCTTGCCTTTGACTTATTTGACAGTAAAATTGGTATTTTTGGTTTGGGTATTGATGAAACAAATCTTATTGTTCAAAGACAACCACCAATCAAGAGTCACCAATTAACCTAATGAGCATGTCTCTGGACTGTGTGAGGAAGCCAAAGAAACCAAGAGAGAAACCACACAAATAAAATGTAAACGCCACACAAAACAGCCCCTGAAGGCTGGAAGACTCGAATTCAGATCCATGTTGCTTTGATGCAATAAAACGGGTACCATAATTTATGCTAATGTTTTTCAAGAGTCCAAAATGTCTTAGTTTTACCTCCATTTACGAAATAATTTTCTGCTCTCCTGTTGCCTTTATGATAGAAAATGTAGTCCTTAGTTTATGATAGTTAGTTGGACAAAGCTATTTAAAATGTCTCTTTGGATTGTGGGAAATTGCCATTAGTCATTTTTACATATTCTGACTAAACAATTAATAATGTAGATAATCATTGGTTGCAGGTCTGAAATGATCACTAGGAAAGTATCCAGTAGCTTTAGATATATAACCTACCTTATAATGAGTAATCTACTTATAAATGTAAAAAAAAAAACAATTGCACAAATGCAGCACACCAATAAAATACACATGCCACAAAATGGTTTGACTTACTTTCACCTACAAGGGGTAAAGTTGTGGTTTGCCATCTTGCCAATAATTACTTTCTGTCTTTTCAGGTATAAAACAGCTTTGCTCTGGGGCTGCCACTTTAGTTTTTTTTTTTTTTTTCTAATAATATAATAACATGTAATCTAACAGTTTTATCAGTCCCAGTGACTAACACTGGAAACCATTACTCAACAGCACACTGGACCTGAGGCTACTTTCCAGGAATGTGCACTTTGTTATCACCAGACGGCTGATCAAACACATAAAAAAGATACATGACGATAAGAGCTAACACCACTGATGATACATGAGTTAGAATGGCAAAATATGCAACTCTGGAGGGAAAAGGTTGGCAGAAACCTAACCGAATCCAGCAGCCCGTCAGAAAGAAGCTGAATTATTTTAATGAGGGTGATTACCGCCTCCTGTGCTCTGATACAAGGCAGACTGCTGCACTTCAGCTCTGTGAATGCAGCGAGGACAGTACACTACGGCTCTGCAGGCATTCACTGCAGTGAGGGGGACAAGAATACAGATGGACGCAGAGAAAATGACTACACATAAAACATACTTTGCCTCATTTTAGAGAATTATTCGAATTTCCATCGTTACGGTCAATGACAGAGTATATCACCGCAGGAGGACAGTGGTACACTGGTTTGGTCTCCTTAGAGGGAGCAACTAAGGACTCTCATCATCCTAGTTGCCTAGCTGCCATTTCTACTGCATCAATGACCAAACTCGTCAATACACACAAACTGTGAAAATGATCAATGCAGGGAGGCAACAACATTCAGTTTAAAGCATCACGGAGGAGTCAGAGCCACAGCCAGTTTTGTATCCGTGGAAGAGGCCTGCTTATTCATAAATTATATCACAATTTAATTCTTTGTTAGGAAAAAATGTCTGACCAAAAGTGACCTGAATGAGTCAGCCACAGCTAAGCTTCGCATGGGCTGGAGTGGGGACTAATGGAGGACAACTTTAGTTTAGCACATTAAAATCAGAAAGTAATACCTGACAAAGCACTTACTAGGGAAGCAGATTGAAAGCATTATCCCTGGTGAAAAAAAACTCTAAAAACTACCCACTGAGCATCAAACAGAAGACAGACACACAGTTAGCAACTAGCTGGTGAACATTGTGGCGCATTTCGCAATTGCATTTAGCAGCTAAGGAGACAGATGTTTTTCAGATGTTAGTACCACCACAAACAGAGCAAAAACTGGCCTAATATTCCACTCATATTCATCAAGTTGACGAATAATGCTGCAAAAGAATGATCACGTTAGTCTTTAACTGTTGGAGGTCTAATAAATATTTTTTTTTGAACTTACAGCACACTGACCTCTCAGCACCAAACAGCAGACACAGGTAATGCTGTTTGGTAATGATATACTGTTGAACATAGCGTAGCATTTAGCATTAGCAATAAACAGCTAAAGAGTTCCTTCAGGAGTTGGTAGAACCAAAGAGAGTGAAAAGAGGGCTATAGCCTACCATTCAATTTATATTCATCAACTAAACAGTGTAGCAGCTAGCATTAAGCAGCTAAAGAATATATGCTTTCTAATTTAAATATTTCCTTTACATGGTGAAACGTTTAGCATTAGCATGCAAACCAGAACAATACGACAGCTAATATTGGACTTATTCATCACATGGACAGAAACATGACTCCAAAATAATTAAAATAACTATAAGAGGTCTAAATGAGCAACAGCTTTTTCAACCACATTTTTGCTATATCTAGTTATGTGATAATATGACAATGACTTGCAATAAGAACTACCCTATACTGGAAGGAGAGTATATATTTATATATATACCGGTAGATACAATGCAGCCAAGTGCTGTGTTCCCACATTAGGAAGTCATTAAGAAACCTTTTAATGTTCTCAGCCATGTCATTTCTTTAGAATAAATACATGTGTTTTCCACTGTATGTTACTTCAAATCACATAGGCCTACCCACAGCTTACAGATTAGACAGTGATACCTCCACAATGGCTGAAAACATTTTAACTATTCAAACTGCATTTCAAACATCCATCTCCCTGTCTTTTTCAGCGTGACTTGCATATAGGCTATGGCCCTGACAAATCTTGTTACTACAGTCAGACATTGGCTACATAAGATAATTCACCAATTTTAGAATCAACAGCAATGCTGACATTTTAAACAGAAGGAGTTTTGACTCATGGACATACATAAGATACAATTTTACCACTTAATTTCACAGACACTTTTGTCCAAAGCGACATAGCCTACATCTGAGAGTAAACAACACAATCAAGGATCTAGATAGGAGGAAACAACATCAGTAAGTGCCAACAAACAGCTTTAAATACGATTGAACACAGGTGCTGACAGACGGTGAACAGGGGCAATGCAAAGGGTGCATAGAATAGTTTTTCTTATTTTTCTTCGTTTTTTTAATCATCGTCAACAACATCACGGTCAACACCATCATCATCATTTGAGTAGCATCAATATTATCAAGAACGTAGGTGTTCATCAATTAATCAATCAACCTTTGTTTATAGCGCCAATTCTTAACAAATGTTATCTCATCATACTTTGCAAAAAGAGCCAGGGCTCCACTTTTCTGTGTGTTATATTATTTACAAAGACCCAGCATTAACCGACCATGAGCACGGGACTAAGATACATTTTGCAAAGTTACAGTGCAATATACAGTACAGAAATATACAACTACACCTTAACACCCTCACTGTGAGTAACAACCCTCCTTGTCTTTTACACTTACAACACATTCTCCACTGGGACCTGTGAAGGTGCTTGTGTGGTCAGGTTACTTAATTTGCTTCCACAGACTATCAGCAGCTTAAGGGTCTGAAATTAGCTGCAAGGCGAGAGACCGTGAGGCAGGAAGAACCCAGGCTTCAGTGGGGAAGATCTCATTAGCTCACAACAGCTAACCCAAGGAAACACAAGGAGGAAGTATGGCTAAAGCATTACTGCCACTGCTGCAGGCTTCTTCCTACAAAACTTTTGTCAATATCCAATCAGTCATATAGTTTTAACACCCACGTTCACACAGTCTGTCCTCCAGCTGTTGTTGATATAGTTGCTTTTTGTACATCGATCTTTGCACTTTATTTTCAGAATGACACATCCGAATGTTTCAAGTATTAAAATATAAGTGTTTATATAAAGAATAAAATGTAACTTAGAAAAAATCTGCAGTTGTGTTATATGAATTCAAGCCAGTTATTTCATAGAAGCAACAATATAGGAATGCTACTTTACAGTTGACAGTCCCTCTGTCAGCAAAATGATCTCGAAGTAAAATTGAATGACAATGCTCACATTTACACCTGTACTAATAACATCTGTGTTTAACCATGATATTGATCTTTAACTATTCTATTGATCTGTAGGTGTGTACAGCTGGTGATTTTGTCATTTTGCACATTCATTCTCTGTTTGTATGTAGTTGCTCAGATACACTTCAGGAACTCAATTTAGTCTTTTGTATGTGTCAGTGTTGACTTATGTGTACTCCCATGTGTCTGTGTGTTGTTAAAAGTAGCTGCATGGTCTTGGAGGAATTGAGTCACCTCACTGTGTACTACCTGTTTGAAATGACAATAACGACAGTCGCTACAGTTTAAATATGTCAAAACAAAACAGTTAAATGTATGTAAAGTACATATAAGCGCCACAAAGGCCCATGTCTCTTTATTATTGTTTAATATTTTATTATTATTACTAATTGTAATGTTACTGGTGGAGACCAAGCTTATTTTAACCATCTTAGACTGCTTTCATATTCATAAAAAATGCCTCATCTAATCTTATGAGGTCTAGTGTGTCAAATATGAATCTGCAAAGTTACTCCAGCTGACCGATGCATGGAGTGAAGTAAACAAAAAGGGCAACATTTCCGGGTTAATGTAGTGAGTTGAACTATCGAGTATTATGGAAGTTCAAATTGGATCTTAAGTGTAGTACCTATGTAAATGTACTTCCACTGCTATAGTGAATTACTTCTGCATGGTAGAAGATCCCTGCAGGGGGATGATCCCGAATTGGGAACCCAGACAAGGGAACTACAGTTGAAAGGTGGAGCAGGAAGAAGAGGAAAA
Source organism: Tautogolabrus adspersus (assembly GCA_020745685.1). NCBI lineage: Eukaryota > Metazoa > Chordata > Actinopteri > Labriformes > Labridae > Tautogolabrus > Tautogolabrus adspersus. The sequence continues at coordinate 23,142,064 of CM036539.1, forward strand.
GGAGGATAATCTATGTCTCTTGCTAACCAACAGTCCTTCCACGTCCATCTTTAATCCTCGTGCAAAGCTGCAGGGCTGCTGGGCTTTTCTGTCGCAGGTGGCCTGTTTTGAACCTTGCTGTTGAGCAACAAGGCACTCCCTGAATAACACACACAGGAAACTTGTAAATGGGACTTACTCAAAGTCAATCAGGACAAGTACAGGCGGTACGAGTAACAGAAGGGCCCAACAGTGACACACTGGGCCCCGAGATGTGGGCGAGGGATGCGTTTGTGTTCCTCCAACCTGGCCATTGTGTGGACAAAATCACGATGATTCACTGGTGTTATTCAGAGGTTCTTCGCACATAAATGAAAGCCTTGGGGAAATCAGAGCTGCCTCCAGGTAGAGCGTCTGACTGTTTAGAGCAACAGCTGAAGTGTTGAGTGAGCTTTATGAATCACCAATCTGCAAGACAGTTTTATGATGCTGTTCCTCAGGAATGACAAAAAAAACTGGTCTTGCCACGCTGCAATGTTTCACAAATTAAAGATGATGAAGACATCCAAGAAGACAAAGACTAAGTTAAAACAAAATGAGGTGGAATATATTAAACCAGTAGACCTCAATACGTTTATTTCATGCCACAACCACAGTGACTCAAAGCCCATTTGTCTGCTCAGCCTGACACTACTTCTCTCTGAAAATAAAAAAACCCACACTAAAATATTTCCCCAGGGAGAATCCTTCCTGGACATTTCCCAGAATTTCAAACAATACAAACATCACCACATTAGATTCCTCGCAGTCAGGGGAGGACGGGCATGTCCGTAGGGGACAAAGAGCAGCAGGAAAATTACAAATATGCTCTATTAAATGTATGATGTGTGCACCCTAGTAGTGGATCAGAAGATTGACTGCTTGTTTCTGTCATAAAAGCTCAACCTAGCTGTGACCAGGCCTCCTTCATCAGGGGAACTCTGGGGCTCTTTTCTCTGCAGCACAACTTATTCAAAGAAAAGACGTGAAGTCAAGCAGCACTAACAGCAGGACCAAAATAAACTCTGGAATTTGTCTGCCCTGTGATCCAAGGGCAGAAGAATAACTTAAACCAAAGTGGTCCCTAAACTGCAAATAACAAAACACATGAAACCAAGCTGCAGATGGGTTCTCATAAAGAGGGTTTACTGTACAAGCAGCCTGTAAACCCAGACATAATGTTTCTCAGCTCAAATCTGTTCCTCTGTTTGAAGAAGAAAAGGAAGAGAAGAACACATAGTCAGATCACAGATGGTGCCTTAATTTGGGAGCTCATTTAATCTTTTGTGTAGGCAAATAGGCCCAAACGCTGTGTTTGTCAGAGTTGTTCTGATGAACAAAACGAGAAAAAAATACATACGTCTGCACAAAGCTCTGATAAGACTACATGATTTGATCTGTGGGAAGATAAAACAAACACGCTGTAGCTGCAGTAGTTTCTGAATGAACTGATATCTCGACGCGTGTCAGACTTCACACATTATTGTATCTCATGAAATATGTGTTCACACTCTCTGAATAGCCTATTTCACTGATTTTTTTCACTGATCCGGACTTCATTTAAAAAAAAAAAGACTCTTTCTTAAGGCCCAGTCTGTTTCTCTGTCACCATCGAGCATTTGTCAGTTTATTCAGTGAATATTCAACAGCTGTCAGTCTGCTTTTGATTCCGGTTAATTCGCTTCAATGTGTCATTGTTCACTGACTGCATACAAAGTTTGGTATCGTCTGCACGGCTGCGTTTTCTTGTTACTCACGTCCCAAGGACTTCCTTGAAGTCAAATATTATCTTGATGTCATCGACATTCTTTTTCCAAGATCCATCGCCGTTTTCTTTCGCCATTTCGCACCAGGAGGTGGGGGGAGGAAAATAAGAGGAGCCGGAGGATCTTCCCCCAGACAAAAACAAATAAAGAAGACAAAAAGTAGCCTGGTGCACTTCTCTATTTCGTCAAGGGCTTCCTGGCTCTTTGTCAGCGCAGACTATCTTGCATCCTCAGCCCCATGTATGCAGCCAGGAGGAGAGGTATCTCTGTCCTACCCCGAGAGGTTATTTCACTAATCTGTTTGACGTAGCGGATCCCGAGTCTGAGCTTCCCCACTGTTCTGATCACTGTGGCGAGGGGAAACACGGCTCTCCCTTCCTCACTCACTCACTCACTCACTCACTCCTCCTCCTCCCCCCTCTATGTTACCAGGCGGGTTTCAGTCACAGTCAAACGGCGCAACGATGAGCTCAGGGCGGGCTACTTGCTGGAGGAGGATGGCACCTGGCAGTCGCATCTGAGCCGTGCTGCTGTGGCATCGAGTCACTCCGACCGCCCTGTGGTTGTTATAGCAATAGGGGGAGTGGGAGGTTGCTGCTCCCGCCTTTCTAACTGACAGCGTGCACGATGAACGATTGAAGTGTTCGCATTGCACCAAATTACCAACCCAGTGCAAACTCCACCGGACTGATCACTGCCAAAGTCTGCTTCTGTTTGCTTATCCTTTAAACCAAGTCTCATTATGTGTCTGGTTGCTACACAAATAAGGGCTCTCATCTGAATGCAATGAAATTTAAAGCGGCAGGGGCGTAGCCAGGAGAAAAGGGGGCCCCATGCACAGCAGGTGACTCTTGGCCCCCTTCCACTTTCCTCCATTTTTTGTTATAGGCTTGTAGTTTTGATACCGCTTCATAATAGCCTGTGGGAAATGTTTGCTGGAACCAAACCTGGCCAAGCCACCAACTAGTCATCTATATTTGAAAAAGTCAAATGACAATGTTGAAACAAAAGGCTATTAAAATGCAAAATTACATGTATTCATGAACAATCTAGCCTACTTATTTTAAATGTCTCTTTGATACAAACAAGTGGACATAAGACATACTATAGAGCCCCTCTTTTTATCATTTGTGTCTAAATTGTACTGACCTCCTCAAATCAACTCCCCTTGTTTCACTCCAGTTGTGCTGGTGGCTGGTGAGTGATCACCTGAATCTAGTTTTACCGTTTTGGTTACTTTCACTGTTTTCATAGTGTCTTTTCTAGTATTTGCTTTCAGATAAAATCTTAAAAAGCCACTTGTGACAGAAAGAGTTATTGTCTTGCGGGTATACAAAGTGGGGCATTTGGCAGATTAAAAGCTACTCCCTTCAGGAGAAAGAGGAGACCAAAAACAGAAAAGATATTGGCAATACTATCACAGGTGGTTTTAGGCACTATATGATAAAATGTGTACCATCAAGATAAAAACAACACTTGAATTATCTGCATAAGAAACAGACTGAACAATTAAAAAACGTCCAGGGCTGAGCAGAAACATCATCTTTTTGTAGAAGTCATCATGAAACCGTTTTGTAAAATGCTTAAATGCTTCTATTTCAGTCAATAGATTTCCTGATATCCGCAGTAATTTAACCCCCCAAAAATGGTTTGTTTTGATTCTGGCGCTGGCAGAGTTAGATACCAATCTCAGTCTTATCTACGTGAGTAATGATCGGCTGTGTAGTTTAGGAACCAGAAACCAGCCACTTATGAGAGAGGACTAATCCGACTGAGGGAACCTGGGGGCAGAATCCTGAAGCTTGGAACTAAACTAAGAAAATCCTTTTCAAATCAAGGTACTGTTTGTGGCCTCAGTGAGGTTATTTCTGTTAAAGACAGACAACAAAAGACGTGTGTGAGGAAAAGGAAGTTCACCAAAAGAGGATTTAAGTGACTTATAAGGGGAAATGAGGCCCGGTGAAACTGATTTAAAGGTATCAATGTGGAGCTCATGGAGTGGACACAAAACTGTCTGTATGAAGAGACACCTGTTTTTTTATATAAAGGTCAAACTTAGCATGTAGGTCTGCTCTTAAACACATCAGGAGAAAAAAAATAAAGAAACACGATGTATAACATTAAAAATAGATTTATTTGAAAATATTTTATTTTGAATGATTTGGTTTATTTACATTAGCCCTTTATTGCTAGTTATCAATTCAAGTCTTGTTTAAACGGTGATTTCATGTAATGATAAAGAACTTCTTATTCTAAATTTACTCAATGAAATGTCCAAATTCATTAAACTCAAGCTTTGATTAACATTTAACAAAATAGTAACAAATCCCTTTGTTAACTCAGAAAAACAGATCCCGGCACTCCCGACTCATCCATAGCACATTGTAGGGGAGCTACTGGTGACCTCTGTACTCTCATTCCTACATAAATATTTAAAGGACGATGATTAGGCTTCTCTATCAGCTTAGAGCCGATATGATCTGTTCAGAACACTACAAAAATGAGCATGAACTCACGCAGACTGAATGCACGAGATGAGCTCTTACAGGTTGATGCAGATAAGTTTCAGTCCCAAATGCTACAAACATGACGGTCAACTAAAAGTGCTTCCTCACCACAATCACATTGTAAACGTTGTCTCTAAGGCCTCGATTTAGATTCAAACTAAATTAGAAGTCATCAGTTTTTATCGTAGCTCCTTGTAAGTGAACACATGGAGGATACCAGCAGAGTAAAAGAGAGAGAGGGGCAGACAGGAAATCCGGTCTTGTCAACAAACCATAACAACGATTAAAACCTTTTTTTAACCCTGTGAATATAAATAAAATGATCCAAACTGTTCTCTTATCCCTTCAATTTTCTTCTTCATATTATTGACCTATCTTATTTCAAAAACGGCAGATCCATACCATCAAAAGGTCCCACTTATTTGCCATGCACCAGCCCCTTGTGGTGGGAAGACTGTAGATACTTTATGTAGAAATGACTAATGTAGTGTAGTACTGATGCTTGTGTCCTGTTCAGTGTTAGGAGAAGGACGTGGTGAGGATGGCCTCTTGTTGCTGGTGGTGGAGGGTCCCAATGCCGACAGCAGGGGCGGGAAGAGCAGGTCGGCTCACTAACCGGAGCTAAACAGGAGAGAGGAGAAAATGAAGTATGACTGATGTCAAAGTTTGATTGCAGAACCACACATCCGTACAGAATATTTTGTGAAACAGTGCTCACCTTGCAGGCCAGCTGCTTCTCAAACCTGGGAGCTACAAACGACCAGGGACCCATGTTCTCAGGCTCCTCCTGACTCCAGACAAACTCTGTGGAGGAATGTATTGAATATAATTAGATCAAAAATAAAAGACCTGATTCACTGTTTTCTGTTCACGTCAAACAAAGGGGACACTTGTTCATATATATTTTATTTTGGGGCTTTTTGTGCCTTTATTGTAGATATAGGACAGAATCGGAAACCAGGGAGAGAGAGTGAGGAACGAAATGTGGAAAAGGAGCCACAGGTCAGACCCAAACCCTGGTTGCCCATCTGGACGTCCATAGCATCCGCACATGGGGCGCTCACACCAACAACCAGGCTTTGACCACACAGAGAATATACATTCAAAATCAAACTAGAACTGGATTGACTTCAGTGAGTTTCTGCCAGGGAGAATAATGAAATACAAGAAGCTGAAGTGAAACTGGAAGTGAGGAAATGTCTTTCAGCACAATGGGCCTCATTCAACAACGGCTGCTAAGAGAAATGACTTCTTAAAATTCACTTCAGCAGTTTTAAAGATTCTGACATTCACCAAAGTTTTCTTATCTAGGATTTGTCCGTAGCTCAGAAGACAATCTACGAACACTCGGGAGCACTAAATTATTGGCTTTTGTGTTTTTTTCACAAGTACATCATTACCTAACATATATAGATATTCATTTTATATGTAGTCAACTATTTAATACTGCAATGTCGAGTCTTAAGGTCAAAATGTTAAAATGATCAATATAACTAAGCACTAAGGTAACAACTTTCAAATGAATGTTGAAAAGAGAACACTTCTTCACAACAATAATAACCTGCCTTTATGCAGGGGGGCTTCAATGACAAATCTGTCAATGGCTTTTCATTTAACAGAGCAGCTGCTTTAAATGTCCTGTGATCGTATTCATATTGAATATTAAGGAGCCATTTTCAGCCTCGCCCTTCTGTTTTTTTCTCTTCAGATTTCAGATCACTTTATTTTATTTCACTAAATCTGCTGTGTGTCTTTTTCTGATGACAGAGTTCTCTGAATGAGTGATATCACGTATCTTATATTCATAGTTTATATCTTCATTTCACTACTGATGCTTCTTTATATAAAATGATAAATTACACCGTCTGGGTGTGACTTCCAGCAGCACTACCTCCATTAAAAAACAACTTAAGTTTTTCTTACAATCAAAGTCCAGTGCATATCTTTTTTTATATTTTAGATTACTCAATCGTGTTCATACACTTCTCTTGAAAGCCACAAACACAAAGGATTCCTGGGTGAAGACAAGGATGTTAACACTGCAGCCAGTACTTCTTCAGTCTTGAAAAGTTTTGCAAAACAAAATGAAGCAATCACAGATTAAGTGTGGATTGACACTCATTTTGTTCACACTCCGTGGCTGAATAACAAAAACACCTCTGCAGTCACCCTGCAGTGAATTCAATTAGCTGAGGCTCAGATTGCTGTGTTTCAGAAAAAACTCAAGCATTAGCATCGACTGCTTTCTTTACAAGATGTCTGCTGTTGTCCTGAAGACTCGCAAACCAAAGAGCCGACTGTCGGATTTCTATTGAAGTTGCTGCACGCAGCTGAAAAGCATTCAACTCACTATGACTCACATCGGCTTTTGCAATTATTTTGTTTCCTGTGCGACACTCAAAGTGAGACTGATGTATCTCTGAAGAAGTGTGGTATAATATCTTTTTGCAAAGATGGTTCAAAAGCCACGGCTCACTGTGGATCGCTTTCACTGAAGACCAATACCAAACATGATGTGTACAAAGAAGCAACCAAAAATAAAAAAACCATGACTGTCTGCCAGACTAAAGGTCGTGAACACATCCCCATATCTAAATCTTTGACTTTTTTGTGTGCAAACAATCTCACATTTTATGAGCTTTTATATTTACTGTGGGGTTATTGTTGTGAATGTGTCCTCCTCTGTGTTTGTTTGTTAAGTGATATGATGATCTGAATGGTAATTTATGTTGAGGGAAACAGTCATTCACGAGGAAATGTGACTAAATCAAAGTGTTAAATATATTTAGTGAAAGTTATAACATTTCTAATAAACCAGCCCTGGTTAGTAGCAGGAGATCTAAGAAGCATGACAAATGATCTTTTCAACCATGTTGTCAGTATGTCTGAAACAGTGAAGGGGATCCCACGTGTACCTTTGGCGTTTGTGTATTTGGTGAGCTCCTGCTGCAGAGCCTCCAAAGGGAACGGACACAGCTCCTCCACACGGATGAGTGCAGTGCTCTGGTTGGCTGCTGATGTCTCCCTCTGTTTCAGCAGGGCATAATAATGCTTTCCTGAGCACAGCACCACCTTCTGGACACTGCATGGAATGAGAAAAAATAAAGGGCTTGGTTTGGGTATGGGTTCCACACCGGACACGTTTAAGGTGTTTTAGTAGGCTTTATTAAAAATATCTCGTAAAAAAGAAAACTAGAGCAGGAACAGTGCACTCCTTTAAAACATTTCACATCATTGAGGATCATCTCTACGCAATAAATACTTACAGAAGTTTCTAAACTTAAACTTCAATATATTGTAATAATTGTGCTTAAAATGAGTACCTCTCTGCTGAAACTGAAGGATCACCTATTACAGGTCTGAAAGATGTTCCTGGTGCCAGTTCAGCCAGACTGGAGACTGCCCCCTACAGAGAAAGAGAGATTTCATTGATTTTCTACTAATATAATGTTACACTTTTATGTCATTTTGGGGGTTTTATTTTAATTTTAACACTGACAGCTATGACACTGAATACATTTGATTGTACACTTTTTTTTTTGCTAGAACATTTTAAAATGAAAATATTTCTAAGGCCTTATTATTCAATGTATTTATCGCCTCTATCATTTGCTACATTATTGGGTCCTTTGGATGGAATCAATAACAAGTGCATGACAAAATGAAGATGTAAATATTTTACATTACAGTAAGAAAAATGAAAATTGGACACGAAAAAGAGGAGAATTCAACAGCATATTACATTTGGATACCCTGGATTAGGCTTCATGAATGAGTCAAATGTTCGAATTCATTTTCTGTTCTTTATCTATCTCGTATCTCGATCCAGCGTGACCACGATGCCTCTCTGAAATGCACTTGTTAAGCTATGCTCTGTTGCCTTGAAATATGGTTCCCCTTTTGACGTGTGCAAATAGGCAGGAGTGGAAATTGAAAGTTTTTGATTTAGAATAGAAATCCAGACACCCCTAGTATTCACGGTGCTTACAGAAAATCGTAGCAGCATCTTGGGTCCAGCCACAATGAGAGGTTTGCGGAAGTTTCTGATCATTTGTCTCCTCAGCAGGTGGAAGTACTGAGCAGATGTGGTGGGGTTGACCACGGCCATGTTCACAGTGTCACTGTCCACACCCTCCACTTTACTGTCACACATCTACGAGACAGAGGAGAACAAAACAGAGATCATTTACAGTTCAGATCATGTGTAACACAACAGAGAGCACGCACAATAAAGAAACATGCGAACTTAAATGTCCTTCTAACAGAACATGGATGGATGTTCCAACTTGTTAACAATAAGAGAAGAGATATAACTATGTTTGAATTTAATATTCCTCTCAACTCAGATATGCTGGTGTGTGACAAGTTCAAATTCAGCGAATAGAGATGCAATGCTGAGAATTTTAAAAAGGCTCATATACTTGTTTGTGTGTCTGTGCAGTGCATTAGTCAACACTACTTTCTTATGTGGAGTTATAGGAGTCCACAATACAGGCTTCAGCAAACCTTACAGCAGATTCAGTCAGGGAATTTAAATTGTAAACACACTTTATAGTGGACGTTGAACAGTCAACATTATAACATTTATTAACAATAACATTTGTTATGTTTCCCCTCCATCATCCTTTTTAACTGTATTCAATTCTGAGTGGAACATTTATGCTCTTAACAGCGTCCTCAGAACTTTCAATGACAAAGAGCCTCCCTGTGTTGCAATGAGTCACGTTGAAATGTCAAACAAGTACAGCGGTTTGACACTTAAAAAAAAAGACAATACTTCTTCTGTGTCTGAAATCTCCATTTGCTGCTCATCAGAGTGAAAACTACAGAGAGTCTTTAAAAAGGGAATAATAAATAAGGAGGTGATTTCACACGTCGACTTCATCTGATGTCTTTTGTTTTCTGATTGCTGCTGGCAGGCCACATAAGGAAATGTTACCTCTTTTATTTTAGAAAAGATTGTAGCTGTCTATGGTGTGTTAATGTTCTCTGTGATGTAGGGTTAGGCTCAAAAAATTGATATGGCAAAATATCGTCATGTGCTCCTTGCAAATACATGTATCGATGCAGATGTTACAGAAGCGATATGGCTGCAAAGCTGTGATGACAGTTTTGAAAGACAATTGACTTATGGTGCAGTTAACAATAACCATAGCCATAGCTCTGGGATTAAAATATTTAATGTATTTCTAGGATCTCTGTGGAATTTATGTGTTTTAAGTTGTAGGGTCCTCATGCCTCTGCTGTTATTCTCAACAATAAAGAACAGCTGTTGTAGTGAATTCTGTGTAGGACATGGACATTATCCAAAATCAATGTATATAACAGTATCGTATTGTGGCCTCTGTATCATGGGGTTGTGGGAAATACACAGCCCTACTGTGATGTATGTGTTTCTTTGAAGACAGGTGACATGTCTGCATAATGACACTCATTGCTCTATTTTTGCACATCGGAAATCAACTACAAAGCAATTTAATATGACTCCTCAGTTATTTTGTTGTTTTCCAGCATTTGTGGGCCTTTATGAATATCTAGAGCTTTGCATCGACACATTAAAAACATCAAGGGGTCAAAGAGCATCAGTTTGCATATTTCAGCACACATTCCTTTTATGATATTAGCAGTTAAACACCTCAAAGCTGTGAAAAGTAACCTCTGCACTTGCTGAGGTAAAACATTAATCCTCTATGAAAACTTCTAAGGTGGTTTTGGTGTATCATTGAGCCACAGCCTATGAAGTTACAACACTTATGAAATTGTTTTGTATTATCTGTTTTTTTTTGTTTGATTGTAAAGCACTTTGTGACATCTGCTCTTGAAAGGTGCTATATAAATAAACTTTACTTACTTACTTACTTACTTACTTAAACATGTCATTTTGTGGCATTCACATCATTCAGGGTGCATGTGTGACCTGTGCTCGCTCTTATCATCATACTACTCAAGGCAGTTGTTTGAGAGACACGACTTGCTATCTGTCAGAAAACACTTGCACTACATATCCATCATGTTTTACATGGTCACCATCTTTGTCTTGTTTTCAGACTGTCCCATAAATTACAAATTACAGAAGCTGAGGTGTTGTCACATACACTACTCAAACACAATCTGAAATGAGTTTTTTGGTCTGACATTGATGTGACATTACAGTCCCACAGACCTGCAGGAAGCGCTCCATACGACAGGATGAGTGTTCCGGTCCAGCTCCATCGTAGCCGTGAGGCAGCAGGATCACCATCCCACACTGCAGCAGCCATTTGGCTTCACCTGTGGACAGGGCAGTTTCATTCAAAACGTGTACATAAAGTGAAATATAACAAGGGTTATTAAGAACTTGTTGATAGCAGCAGAGTCAAAGGGATCAGAGCTTTACCTCCAGAAATGAACGTATCAAAGATGATCTGTGCACCGTTGAAGAAATCTCCAAACTGAGCCTCCCAGATGGGAAGCAGCTTTGGCTGTGCGATACTCATACCATATTCAAATCCAAGCACAGCCTCCTCTGACAGCGGGCTGTTACATACCTAAACACACCAAACTACATTATGACGTGCTACATGACGTATCTTCAAATGCCAGGTTTAGATTATGTTAACAATGAGATATGATCTGAGTTATAGGGATTTCACCTCGAGGAATCCTGTCTGCTGAGGGCTGATGTGGTTCAGGGGGATGTACATGTCGTTAGTTTCTTGACACACCACCATGGCGTGTCGCTGACTGAACGTGCCTCTTCCAACATCCTGTCCGCTGATTCGGATGTTAAAGCCTGCAACAACAATATAATAGAAAATCCATTCATTACAGGAAAAACATTAAATGATTCATAAATCGTCTCTGATATATTTTCTTCTGAACTCTGACCTTGTGAAAGGAGAGATCCAAAAGCCAAGGCCTCTGCTGTGGACCAGTCAAGTTTGGTCCCATCTTCCAACTTCTGTAATCGAGACTGAGTGCATACAAGAGGAAAAACACCCTGATGTAGCTGTTGCCATGTCAACACAAGATTATATAATAGAAATAGGCAGAGAGGATGGCTCTACCTGTACATGTGTCTTCCTCAGGTGGCTGTGCATCTGGATTTCCTCAGGGATGTCCACAGATTTCGCTCCTACAAACTGCAGCAGAGGTACAGGGACACCTGTGTCCCAGGTGGTGACTCTGGCCTGGGGTTCCACCAGGTCCCCCCAGCGGCCCTGCAGGTTGGTGGGTGGAGGGCTGTACAGGGTCATGTTGGACAGCTTATCGTTGAGCATGCTGTAGTATTCGGACTTCATCTTGTCTCGCTCTGCATCGGTCATCAGCCCCTCAGAGATCAGCTGGTCTGAGTAGGAGTCAGGGACGCTCTTCCGAGATCTGTGAGGATGCATCAGTTCGACTCAAAATGGACACATCACATTAAAAGATATTCTGCACAATAATCCCGGTCTCTTAAATTACAACTTGATTAGAACTGTTCCTATCGGCTTCACCTGACAGTGAAACATGAGTTGAACTCAGTAGTTGCACAAAGAGTATGAAAGGCTTTTCAGGCAGATCGTTAATCCCTGCTTCTCTTTATCATGTATCTAAAGGTTCATATTTTAAGAGTCTGGAATTTTTTTTATAAAAATAAATGTTCCTGACTACATTAAACCAGTACCAGAAGTACCAGAACCCCTCTAGAAGCCAGTCTTTAGTGAGAACACAAACATATCAAAATAAATTAAAACAGCAGCAGATGTTTTGTAATCAAATTGAGTGGAAACTGTTTTTAAGGGCTTTTTTGTTTGATCTGCAGTGACATATAAAAGCTGATTTTTTTGCTTAGTTAGTGTTCAGTAGTCAAAGTGAAGTCTTTAAATAGTGGGTGAAAAGTGAGAAAAAACTCCCACAACAACAAATGTTAGGTTTTACAAGCCCACTGAGAACTACTGCTCCAATTTGAAGCGTACGCAAATATCCATTATTGTCCCACTCAGTTAATACTTCACTTTATATGCCCACTGTAAGAGAGTAAGCTTTCCAAAATGCCCTTCACACAGTTTTTTCCTTTTAAATCATATTTCTAGAAAAAAAAAAAATCATAAAAAAGCTAAATTGAAACGAGCGGACATAAACCATTGAATCTTTGAAAGCAAATATTTACTGATACCTCTGTAACTGTTACTGTACACAATAAGGAAATAAGGAATTCAGTTTCTTCACTTGGGTAGGAAACATAAGAAACATGCTCTACATGCTACAGTATGACGATGAAAATATGAAGGGATGCAGAGTAAAAAAGAAAAACTGACCGGATGATCTTGTACATGGCTGGGTTGGTGAAAAAAGGCTCATCCATCTCGTTGTGGCCCCACTGACGGTAGCAGATCAGATCCAGGATGACGTCTTTCCTGAAGAGCCGCTGGTACTCTACAGCCAGCCGAGTGGCCCGCAGCACCTCCTCTGCATCATCGCCGTTTACATGGATCACAGCACAGTTCACCATCTTACCTGGGACACAAATGTCAGTTTCCGATTAAAGCACAGTGCATGATACCTGAGTCAAGGTATATTTAGTGCATTATTTCTGTGTATACAGAGTTTTTGTTTACATTATTAGACAGTTTTATTCCTGAATAGAAAGAAAAAAACATTTATTGTGAGACTGATGCTGTTTACATGTTTCACTGACCGACATCACTGCAGTACAGAGAGGATCTCGCTCTCTCGGACGGAGTGGTGTACCCAACTTGGTTGTTCACAATAAGGTGGATACTCCCGCCTACTCTGTAGTGAGGGAGGTTTGAAATAGTCAAGGTTTCTGGAACAATCCCTTGGCCTGTAAAAGAGCCGTCGCCGTGAACCTGAGCAGAAGAAAAAGAAAAAGAAGGCGAAGAAGAGAAGACAAAGAAGAACAAGAGAAGAAGACAAAGAAGAGAGAGATTGGGATGAAATTTTAGAAAAACTGCAGGAGGGTTTGATATGAACTGGTGTACTAACTCCTGTCTAAGATGAAGGCCTAGAGGGGTTTCTCGTCTTTAACCTCTTGCAGAGTTTGAGCCTCGGATCAAGAGTAAAGAGGGCTTCACATGACATAAGGTAGAGGTCTACAGCTTCAGGGCTACAGTGTCCATGGACACATTTATAAATCTCTGAGCCACTTTTGGCAGCCAATATGTTTAAGCACCTTTAAAATGTGATTGTTTAAAGACAAGAGCATTTGCTTGTTTGTAAGCAAACAGGCCGTCAGGATCATTCATAAACTGAGCCCCCCTGCCCCGTCACACTAATCTGTATCAGATGAATGTGTGCTTCACTTTAAGCAATTTTAATTGTGCTGCACATCAAACACACATTCATGAATGACTGTAGTGCTAACTATATGCTGCCTTGTTCTGGTAGCTGGAGAGATGCCAGGGCACTGCCGAGGTACCTTTAAGCAAGGCACCGAACCCCCAACTGCTCTGGTGCGCTCCCTGCATAGCAGCCCCACTCTGACATCTCTCCACTAGTGCATGTCCACAGGTCCTGTTTGTGCATGTGTGTGATTCGGGCCTATGTGTGTGAGAAGCATGTCCCTAAAAATAACAGAGTGTAAAAACCGAATTTCCCCTCGGGGATTAATAAAGTATATCAAAATTAAAAAAAAAAACAATTTAAGTTGATCTAAATGTGTTATTAGTCATCAATCAAATAAAGAGATAATATTACAATGTTATAGTCAAGTCCATGATACCCATACCTCTACGTTTATAAAGGGATCTGACAATTGTTTCAAGACACGTGAAAAATTGTGAACCTAAACTTTATCAAGAGAAGTGTTACAACCTTAATGTAACGCTATGCAACTGTTTTACTTGAAAACTAAATCATTGAGACTGTACACTGACTTGAAATAGGCTGAGTGGAGCCTCCTTCATCCCCACTCTGTGCTCTGAACACCTGTTCTTGTTCTTCTGTTCTTACTTGGCGTGATGGTGTGTAATTTCCATCGAGAGGTGTCTAACACCTTGAGGCACTTCTCTCTGGCAGAAATCCTGGAGAACACTGCAAGTTACCAAGCTCTGCGTATATTCTCTGTGTGTACATTGTGGCAGAGGCAAAGAGACTTAAGAGGACTTAGATGGTGGAGGAGAGAAGAGAGAGTAACAAAGAAAATGACTGGCTAGAGTAAATGTCTGCCTTGCTTTAAGTTGTTGATGAGAGGGTGAATTGTAATCTAAAGTTGGAAGGGTGCCAAGTCGTAATCTATATCAGTTCTGACAAAATGATGCTCATAAATTCCTTCAAGTAAAATTAAAATGTAATTACAACAAATAAGAATACAAAGTGTGATATGACATCCTAAATCTGAAAATACTCATGTTTTCTGTCACTCTTCTTATTGCCACTTTTAAATGAGGGCGAGAACATTTCCTTCTTCTTGCAGGTTTAAACTACTTTGCAGCATGTGTGAGTTACTTGCTTTGAATGTATACCTGCAGACAGACCACTTGGTCCCCTGGCTGTGCTTTGTCTTCTGGTGAATAGTCTCCCTCTCTCCTGAGCTGCTGCCTTGCCCGGGCTTTTCCCTGAGCCACAGGGTTGATTGCCTCCAGGTGAGATGGGTTTGGCAGCATGGTCACGTGAATAGGTTTTGTGGCTCCGAAATCTAACTGCACGGAGGAGGTGAGGTGGGAGAGGACGTCGCCGATGGCAGGCGAGGTGTCAGGGAACTCGCTGAGGCCGCGCATCTTACGGAACATGAGCTAAAGAGAAGGATAGTTAAATAACTGACCCTTTTTTTTTTAACTTAACTCATGCTGCTAATTACAGGAATGGCAAATAAACTGTCGTCATGTCATGCATAATAAAAAAATGTCTCATCTACTGATTAACCTCTGGTGGGAACTTCAGCAGGCCTGTCAGGAGGTTGAGTCTGCCTCTGTGCGGCATGCCGATGACAATGTCAGTGACACCGCTGTGGGCAAACTGGTAGAAAAGCTCATGAAAGAATCCCATCATGCTCTCTGCTCCTTCTCCTCCATAACGTTTTACAGTAGCAAACTTGGTGGCCAGAAAGTGGTCAAATTCCTACGATATGTGAGAGAAAAATAAAGTAACTGATTTATGACATTGAAATTTAATAACATGTGTTGATTACATTATCCTATTCATTCTCCGACGGACCTGAGACTCCAGCATGATCTTTGCCAGCTGCCTCTTCTCCTCTGTGGAGAAACTATTCTTCTTGAGTTCCTCAAAGCGGTTAGCGAACCACTCCCGCTCCTCCAGGCTGCTGAGCTGACTGGTCTCCACTGATAGGTGGCCACAGTACGCTTCTTTCAGATAGGCCTCAACCTCCTCAGCTGAAGCCTCCGCTTTGCCAAAGTGTCGTAGACCTGCAGGAGAATGACAGCCCAGATACTTGATGTCTTGTCTCTTTTGGATGTCCTACTCTTTAGTGATATTGATGCTAATTTTATCTATCTGGGTGATTATTATTCTATTAATATCACTACATTGCAATTACTCATGTATTTAATAGGATTTGCTGTCAAAACCATGTATTTACTGTAAAGTAGTGAATTTATATATTTTTTAAATCAGATGTAATGAAGGTCTTTTATTACATATAATACAATATTTTTTCAAGTAAAGCCAAAAAAAGTATTTCCCAGAAATTGGCATGAAAGAAAAGTACCTCAAATGTGATGTGTACTTAAGATCAGTGGTGTAGTGCAGGGTATACGCAGGTATACGGAGTATACCCACTTATTTTTCAGTCTCCATAGGGTATACCCACTTCTAAATCTCCTCTGATCCACACCATTGATTGATTGACATCATACAGTAGTATGCTGCAATTTTTCCTAGGATGGTGAAGGGATGACCCTCCCTTCTCTGTCTGATCTTGGCAAGTACACACTAAATATGAGTAGTCTTACGTGTCACTTGTTATAACTGAGGCCGTTTATCCTCTGCTGGATGGGGTAGTTGAAAAAAAAAAATTAGGGAAAAATTAAGAGTATACCCACTTCTAAAGGCACCACTACACCACTGCTTAAGATCAATACCCGAGTTAATGTTCATCACAACAAACAAGCATGATCAGTATCAGTAGGCATTGTTTATTATGTGATATGCACGTAAACAGTAGGGTCCTTCCACAGCGGTCACCTACCTGAGGTGTTGAGTTGTCCTCTGATGGTGCCAGTCAGCATGTCTATCTCCGGGACACTGTCAGCAACAGGCTTTTGAGGTAGTAACGGGTTAATTTTAGCAGCCTTGTGTCCATGTGTTCTGTATGCCTCCACCAGACGGGCAAGACCATGATCTGATCACAAAGCCAAACAGAAACCTCCGTCAGGATGAGCCGTCCTAAACCACGCTACAGCCTACAACTTCATGCAACTTTAGGCTCAACCAAAAATATAAATCAACAATGTACCACCAGGAGACAACTTCTGCCACATTTTACACGGGTATAGAGGACTTAATATACTTAACAAACACTTTATTTCCCAGCAAGTCACAAAACTCCACGCACACAGTCTCATCATGTGTAGTTAAACTGTCCGTACAGTGAATTAACCCCACACTGACCTTGGTTCAGCGCTGCGATGCACTCGCTCTGGAACTTGTGCTGGCTCTCGGTTTGTTTGGGTCGGTATCCGTGAACACCTTTCTCCGTGTGATAGCAGCTGCTGACAACATGCCGAGCGACACTCGGTGGCAGCCTGCATAGTGACTTTTTCAACAATAATACGGCCGACATGTTTTAAAGCGTGAAGCTTTGAATCTTAAAAAACTGCTAACAACAACCACTACAGGACGGCGGCCATACTGTCGAAAGAAGGACGTAATGGGAGGAGACGCCGCAACGAAAGCCTATTGGCCGGGGTTCTCCTGCTCATTGCACAACACTATAACGAGGAATAATTGATCTTAATACTTTTTTGTCATTTTGCCTTGTACATATTAGTAAACTAATCTCTATTTCTATTATAAATTAATACATTGGATAAAGTTTTGGCTAGAAGAAATGTAGTTGCACTCGTCGTGACGTAGCGCAACAAGTGTCAAGTGACAAGATTTGTGCTGCGTTCATGGGGTCCTTGTAAATTACATACTCCTAAATTGAAAGTATCAAAGACAGATTTCGTGGTTTGATCAGAATTGGAGCCTGGTTTAATGTTTTTATATGTTGTTTCTTGGCATTGATTGGACTGAATTCCCACCTTTTACCCTAGATGGTAAAAAACAATTATTGCATTATGATTTTAAGGTGATCTCTTCAAACTTATGTGAATAATTTCACCCCAATTACTTCTAAATCTTTCTTGGCTTTTGATAATTGAAAACATTGAAACTACTGATCATTGTTCCGGGTAATCTTCTTAGAGGCCAAATCAACTACTGCGGCATGTGTTGTTGAAACTAGAATATATTTTTAAACTCTCCTGAGCATTGGTAAACTTTAGGTTTTGGATACTAGTTGTATCACATTATGATGCATTTCAAGAAAGGTTAACCTTTCATAGAAATACAACAGAAACTGTGCAGAGACACAATCAGCAATGTTAGTGTCATCAGACCTCGATGCAATGCTACATAGCATGTTTGTCTTGTTTCGGCGTTGTCCAGCTTGAATTACTCTCTAAACATGATTATGTTGTTTAGCAGCTAAAGCTCAGTCTCTCTGCACACAGATGTAAAAGTGCTGCATCAGTCTCAAGTGCTTGAAGTTGTTTCACCTCTAAACATCATTTTACTATTAAACTCTCGTAGGAAGAAAACATTGCAGACTTGCAGTATTTTAAAGGTGAAAATGTAAAAGGGAGTCTTACATTGTAGAGCCTGCGAATGCTTAAACAAGGTGTGTTTGGTCATTACTCACCCCGGTATGCGTTAAGCTCTTCAGTAATATAGAAAACTGAGCCATTCAGGAAGTCTGATCTTGCACCTCCTGATGTGTGAAGTTACTGATTATTAGCACAATATGGAGCTTTTAGAGCTTCTGTGGGAAAGGACTGCATTCAATAGTTAAACTATCATTTAATCATATAACCTTCTTTTTTTTTACTTAGTCGAAGAAAATATAAAAACACACCACAACACTTTGCAAGGCTCCATGTCACCAAAGGTCTGATTTGATGTAAACAGTCTAAAGTCCTGATATATTAATGAATGTACTTTGATGTTAAACATGGAAAAGAAAGCAAATGCTAATAAACTGGAGTAGCCAGGGTGCAGCAAATGTTCGGCATCTTACTTTGATGAATATTTCATTATTGATTTATGGTTTAATCTGTCTGAATATTTCATAAAATCCTTTTAATTCCCGAGTTCTCCAAATCACCCAGGGCTGATTATCCTTGTTAAAATATGTACGGTTCTAAATATCACACCAATAATTATCTAAACGTTTTCTCGATGTTGAATAGATATCCGGTGGATCATATATTGGCAAAGAAATATTTTCTTGCTATTTTTTATGAAATCTTTTTTACAGTGAACATTCCTTTATATGGATGATTCTAGATAGGGTTATAAATCTTAAGACCCCTCCCCGTTAGAAGAAAGCTCAACAGCCTTTAAGTCACACACAAGAAGATCACAGCGTGTGAGAGTAAATGGCATCATATCAGATGATCTTTGGATGTGTCCCCTCTCCTCTTTTATTTGTGTTATACACTAATGAGTGTCAAAGCAGACGTGAGAACCGGCATATCATTAAGTTTGCAGATGACTCAGTGATTGTTTCCCTCCTCAGCATAGATGGATTATGAGATATTGGGCCCCTGGACTCTACATCCCCCCCCCCTCTGACTCCCCTAGACAGAGATGGTCTACTATTGCTGTTTTGCGCTTGCTTTTTGTATTTCTCCCCTTATAGTTGAGGGGCCCATGATGATGAATAGGCTTATATTCAGGCTATTCCTTTACTATTTTTGGTTGGACTTTTTGGACCCCGATATTGACATGAATTACTGAGCCCTTTAACTATGCAACATTAAAAGTAACAGCGACTTCACGCAGAAGCTCTGGCTTAGGGGCCCCATGAGCTCTTGGTCCTGGTAGGCCCGTGCAGTAATCCACCCTTGCTCCTCAGCAGTGATGACTCAGATCACAGCCCAGTCGTGAGTGAATTTACAGACTGGTGCAGGTCATCCTTCCTTGACATTAATGTCCTAAAGACAAAAGAAATGACTGTGGATTTCAGGAAAAATCCCTCTGTCATTTCCCCTGTTTTCATAAAAAACCAGGCTGTTGAGGTTGTGCATCAATACAAATACCTATGGACCATCATGGATGACAAACTGACCTTTGAACTTCAAACTGTTTTCAAAAAATCTCACCAGCGTGTGCACGTTCTCAGGTAGCTTCAGAATTTTAATGTTGACAACACTTTCATGAAGATGTTTTATTCTTGTTTCATTGAATCGGTTTTCACTTTCTGCATGGGGACCTGGTACGGGTCACTCAGCATCAAGAACAGCAACAAAATGTAGAGCATCATTAAATTGTGTGGCAGGATCACAGGATCGTCCCTCTCTGACCTTTCTCATTTATATAAAGTAAAGTGTTTGAAGAAGGCTCAGTCAATCTTGGGAGATCAAAGTCATCCTCTGTCCAAGGATCTGAAGTTGCTGCCGACAGGCCGCAGGTTCAGCCTGCCAGCATGCAGGACAAGGAGAATGAGAAACTCATTTGTCCCTGCTGCCATTACCTTTGTAAATGACTACCTGTGTTGCTTCTGTTTTCATCGGTTTCTTATCTACTGTATTTATTGTCCATTCTATGTTGTATGCTGATTGCAGGCTGTATGTTTGTGTGTATTTTACTGCTGACTGCAAAACAAATTGCCCTCTCGCAGGTATAATAAAGACAACCTTGAACACATGAGGATATTCCCAATAATCCAGTTTCATGATTACTTTAATAGTTGAAATGTATTATGACCTGCAATAAAATCCTGTCGCCCCCATAGCATGTAAACAGATTAGTGTTCAGCTGTATTTAAAGGTAGAATGTTTTTTTTTTTACTGAAATTAAAGTCATCACCTGGGAGCTCACCTGAAGTTTAAGATAAACCACCACACTTAGTTACCGTTTAGAAATTAGCAAAGAGAAGCACAACAAAGAGAAACAAGTTAGCGAGACAGGACACACAGGGGGAGGGAGGGGCGGTTTGTAAAATGTTTTTACAACACTGGACGAGCACGACGCACAAAGACACACACAGTCCATATTAGGGGATATGGTTTAATTTGGAGACAGAGGCAAAGAAACACACCACACATGAACAAACATTGACCAAAAAAAGAACAGAGTCTTTCAGCTACACACTCCTCTATGGGGAAAAAAACAAACAGAAAGAAGTCTACACAGGTAAAAGCAAGGCTCAAATTAAACAATTAGTTAACTCTTTAACTAAGACAATTATCAACACTAGCTGTGGAAAAATCTGATGACCATTAAACTATGTTGTGGACAGCACGAATACTAACATGAAACTTACCACGAGCTTAGAGGATCCCAACCCCCCCGAAACTGAAACTGATTAACGAAGTGAGGAATATGTAGAGAAATCAAAATCAGGCATCTTTTAGAGACAAAAAACAAAACAACCAAAAATTGCTTGACACCACCAAGAGGCCACACTCAAGACCTGGTCAAGGCGAGGCCACATTGAGAGGCCAGACAATTTTTTTTTCCAATATAGATTTTTTTTCTTTAATTTCCAATATAAAAAGCTCCACTGGTACAAAATACATATGAACAACCAGTTGTAGAAATTGGAAAGCCTGTGTTGTATATTTTTCTTTTTTTCCTTTTTCAAAGCCCACCCAGTTTCAAAAAAAAAAATTGCCTGAACAGAAAAAAGAAAACTATGTATAACACGGATCACATCAAGATGCACCCACTTTGGCTCTCATAAAGACAAGGAAAAACATCTAGTAAATTATTGGTGGAACATGAACAAAGTCCTACCGATTATCAGACAAGAAATGAACGAGATCTATTTTCTTCTTCTCGCTTTTCTTATGGATCGAGACAATATCTATAGATGCAAAGCTACCACACTGTCAAAAAATAGCACTTCAGAATGTGAAAAACACAGAACAGAGAAAGTGATTGTTAGAGCCTGAACAGGATTTGTGATGGAAGCCCCTGAAGTGAGTCAAGTTCCTGTTGGGACCGCTGTGGACTGTACATTGTGCTTTTTTTTTATTTTTTTTTATTCATTCACAGTAACACTTCACCATACACATCATACCACCCTACACCTGCACTCATTTCAGTGTTTAGACACACAGTTTTATCATGGCACCTAAGTTGTCGCCTTCTTTACGTGAGCTTTTAGCTTGTTGGTGACTTTGTTGGATAGAATAAATTTCCGCTAACACATCCGATCAACCAACTGTTTGTATAGCAAAGTGTTACAGTTCATGTGTTCACACTAAGAAAGAGGTTTAACCTTCAAATGTATAGGGAAGTTTATTGTTTATCTACAATTTCTTTAAACAACTGTTCAAATTGAATACATCACAATACACATTTACCAAAAACTCAACACACAAGAGTGGGAGGGGGCAGAAGAGGGGTGGGGAGTGGGGGACATGAGCAGGGGACAAGAGCTTTAATGACACTGGCATAAATAGACAAAAAAAGGCTAACTGCAGCAATCTCTAACCCAAGGCCTAATAAGGATGTGTAGGCAGTTTCTAGACGTATATATGGCACTTTGAATATTGTATTGCATTTGGATAGAAAAAACACACTGTAAAAAGCACATGCCCGTATTAAAAAGTGGAATCAGTGGTACCTTGCAAGTTTTGGGATTATAAATCACACAACATTCTGCAAAAGTGATTAGCTCCCACAATTGTGCTTAACGTTTCTCTTACAAAACTACAACACTGTCCTCGAGCTCGGTTTCAAATTTGGTACCATTTTTTGTTTTTATTCTTTTTATTTTTTTGGAATATTTATATGTATTTTGAGAAAAGAAAAGAAAAACAAAAAATCAAAAGGTCTAATGGTGACAATTGTGCACTGTGTCATAATAATCCTGTGTGAGTGTTTAGTTTCACACACAAAAAAAGCCCCTGAGTCGACAACTGTTTAGCGCCATCAGGTACGCAGTTTCAGGGAACCCCTCTTTGGGGGGAGGGGGGTGAAGTGGTTGTTATTTTGTAGTAGAAACAGACAAAATACCACCCCGGTAAAAAAAAGTGTAAACTTTGTGCTGAAAAAATGGAATGTATTTATAAACCAACACTATTGTGGTGATTTTAGTCGTATAATGTGCCGTGCATCGTGTACGACTCAAACATGATATTGGAAGTCAATTTAAAAGAACGATCAGCGAAACCTAAAAAAGCAACTGTGAGTGTGTCTATTAAATGTGCAGAGACCCACAGGTCATGCGTCGTGTGTCCAAGTGATCTCTTCTTCAGGGGCTCCCACATTTGCAATCACAACGTGTATTGTGTGTGTGTGCGTGTGTGTGTGTATAAAGAAAAGTAGGTTAATATTACAGGAAACTATCTTTTGTGAATTCAAGAAACACTGAGTTTGAAACATGGGCACTTCAACAACAAAATAAAATAAAGAGACATTGTCTGGCATCTGTATGATTAACAGACATTGTAAATCGTCATCTTTCAACATGAGGCATCCAAACTGAACCCAAGTGAAACATCCATTAATGAAATTATTAAGAAGAAATTCACAGAGAGTCTACAAGACGTACCGTGGAAGTTGAACACTTAATTTTCTTTAACACAGGAAAAAAAAGTCTACACACTGTGACCCTTCGAAATAAAATAAAAGGTACTTTTTTCACAGAAATTGAAATTACAGTTAATGCAGAGGAGTTTTTGAAGAGTGTTTTTAATTGACTAGAAATGCGGTCACATTGATCAAACTGATTTTTAGTCCTCTTTAAAAATGCATTACACCGAAGATCCCCCCCGACACAGATGACATTACAACATAATCTACAAAAACCCCAAAGTTTTGCCTGGGTTCCGTTAGTTAAATTCTATAGATTCAATGGTATAAAATATAGGTAATCTAAGTGTGCATTTAAACCACAGATTGTCTATTTGTGAATCAGTTCTAAAAAAGTTGACTCATGTAGGTAGTCATTTCTCTGTATAGAGTAAATGTACCTTTTATTGTGCCATCAATAGTTCAAAAAAAAAAAAAAAAGGTAAATACACTGGAAATTTTCCTAAATGAAAAGAAAATATATTTTTTAAATAGCCTTGGTGAAAATCTTCACGCTGCCCGCAAAATGTAGAGATCATTACAGAGCACTGAGAGGGCTTTTTCTGGTCAGACTTTCAAAAGTGTTGTAAAGTGGTCTATTTTTTTTTTTTTTTTAAAGAAGCCACCATATTGCTAATGGCACCAAATAGCACAACTGTGTGCCGATCCCTGTATTCAACTTTCAAGTGAACTTTACTGAGAGAGGTAAAAAGAAAGCAACATAAAAAACCAAAGCTAAATTAAAAATAAGAAATCCCACAGGTTTTTAAAACATTCGCCAAAAAACAAACAAAAAAAGGTCTCTTAAATGAACTCAACGCAGGAAAGTTTTCACATTGATTTGCTTGACCTCTCTCCCACCTGTCACATTTCTATACAGAAAAAAATGAAACCAAAAAAAGAATATACATGCAGAAAAATCAGGTTGAGCTAAGGTCAAGGGTCAGTGGGTGGCCAGGTATTGGTCAGGCGAGCTTAGAGAGACATCACAGACAATGGTGGGATGATGAGGCCAGGAGTTTGGCTTGGCTTTCAACATCATGAAGACATGCTAGGCTAATGATGAGCAAACAGGCATGGAGATTTGTTCTAAAAAAGGAACAAAACGTGAAAGGAAGAGACAGAGAGAGAGAGAGAGAGAGAGAGAGAGAGAGACAGACAGAGAGAGAAGACAAAGAGGAGATAAGAGAAAGTTAGGGGCACAGCACAAGAATTGTTTAGCCATGAGGCACAAAAAACAACAAAAACAAATCACCACATACAGTAAGGACAGCGTGATAAACATTTCCCCCCCCTTCTTTCCCCTGACACACAAAAACAATACACAGATTTAAGGAAAGTGACACCACCAGGACGTATGGCAGAGACTCCAACATGCACAAACTGTATACTTGGCACCCAAAGAGATCCATCTAGAGCCAGTCCCATGTGGGAGACTTGGAGGATGGATGGAATGACTTGAAGGTTGTTAATAGAGAAAAGAGAGAGAGGTAGCCTAGCTCCACATGGCTTATATAATGACGGCGAGAAACAGTGGGAGACAGAAGGGGAAGAAATGGAGGAGGAGCAAAGACTGAAGGATTTAGAGTGCAAAAGATTTTCACATTGAAGAATGGGAAACGAACGAGACAGACTACATGTAAGAAGCCAAACGCAGGTTGAAGCTCTGGGCTCGGGTTTCTGCGTGGCCTGGCTGCAGCCCTTCAACACAACAGCTGATCCTTAGTCAACCTGTCTCTCTTGACCTGAAGGCAATGAAATGGTATGGAAACACACCTGATGCTCTCCACTACTTACAGCGACACAAAATACCTCCAGCGAACACTGACTCCAGTGATAGTCATAAATAATCATATACATTAAAATATTTAATTCGACTCAAATAACATGATAAAACCGCAGGAATGAAATACAGCAAAATGTGGAAAGATCATTGCAACCACTTTTAATTTTGTATCAGGAATAGAGCGAGTCTCCCTCCTAGTGTGGGCTCCTTTCCCCCTGCCCCCCTGAGTCTCTGCTGTGTTGACCTTGGCTGAAGGGTGAACTTACCCTAGCAGTGCTAGCATTAGAGCTGGGGAGGGGGGGAGGCCCCAGGGCTAGGATCAGTAGGGTTTGCTGTCGTTCTTGGAGCGCTTCAGCTGAACCTTCAGCCTCTTCATTCCAATCTGAAACCCGTTCATGGCCTGGATGGCAGCTTGGGCAGACACAGGATTGTCATAGCTGACGAACCCTAACAAGAAAAAGTGGTGTATATACATTAGTTACATCTGAAAAAAAAAAAAATCAGATTAACTTTTACAATCTGTAAAGGTTTACAGTTGTTGAAGTTGAAAAACTAGAACCCAACACACCACTGAGAGCCGATTTGTATTTGTATGCGTCGTTTATAAGGGAGAGGCAAAAACTGACAATAATGTCCCACTGCCATTTACTTCAAGGCCATATTGACATATTGAACATATTGAACAAGGCAATATGAATAATTGTAATAGTCCCCAACGCACACCGTAGAATACAAGACACTCTGTTTTTTAAGGGTCTCCCAGAGAAAACATTTTTTTTTTTTACTGTCTTCCTGTGTGACGATTTCCATTTCAGTTAGAAAATCAATCAATCTTTATTTGTATTTGTATAGCGTCAATTCATAACAAGTGTTATCTCAAGACACTTTACAAAAAGCAGGTAAAGGACCTTACTCTTTGTCAAAAGTCCACAACACATAGCACTTTCAGTACCCTCTGTTTTCGCCATGCAAGTTTGCACTCCTACTAGCTACAGTCGGTAGTTTAGATCTCAGCCTTTGGTGAAAGTTGTGAGGTACCCGCCTTCGCTGGTCTTGTTGAATTAATTATAGGAGTCTTTCAATCAAAAGTGCACTCCAAAGGGTTTATTTACCGAACAGTATCACACTGTTTCTTTAAATGCAGGATTATGGCATGAAGGACAAAAGATGTTAAAAAGCAGTGCTACCAGCCTCGACGGCGTCTCTGGTGTTTCCCAGCACAGCTTGCAATACACAATGAATGCGGGTGAATTTTCAATCGGTATCAGATCACGTGCAATGAGTGATGGTGGCCATTGCACTCGCGGTAATGAGAGCGCTTGTGTCAGCATTTTATACTGGTATGTTGGTCACACCGGTATATAGGAGCAGCCAACTTTATAAATGAAAAAAAAGGTATTATAAGTGCGTCTTATACACCAGATTTTAGGGTAATTTATTAATTCAAAAAGTGCATCTAGTTTTTCTACAAACTAGAGAACCAGCCAAGTTCAGAGATTTTGTTTGCATGTTTTCTGTTACAGAGAACTAAATACATTTCCTGCTGGCCGGCGTCTCACTAGGACATTTATGGTGACACAATCACAGGGCTTAAAAAAGGACAGTAGTGTCAACACACTTACCGAAGCACTTGCTCAGATTGGTCTGTTTGTCAATGAAGACTTTGGCAGAAACCACATTTCCAAAAGGCATAAACATCTGCAGAAGATCCTGGTCCCCAAACTCCTGGGGCAGGTGGTAGATGAACAGGTTGGCGCCCTCTGGCCCCACTCCATTTGGAAATAAAATCATGAACTCAAGTTAGATAGCAGTTAAGTTTCATTTGATATTTAAAAATAAAAGCGGATGGAAATGAGGTGAATAGGACTGAAACAAGACAGATTTATAAAATGTTATTATTAAAAAATGTTGATGAGGTGCGAGGCTGTGTTAGTGAATTCAGGGGAACTTCTTACCTTCTTTCTGGCTGCCAGCAATGCTCTGCTGCAGGAGAGACTGGCCATAGAGGGAGGGCAGGGCGGAGGCTGTGTACTGCTGCATCCCTGAGTAGGCCTGGGTCAGAGCGTCCATGGAGCTGGCTGCTGACCCGTTGGCCATGGAGGCTCCCAAGCCCCCATTCATTCCCCCCATCCCTGTAAAACAGATTCATGTGTGGTACATTCAGAACTAAACCCTTTTATAACTTGCAACAAAGTGCTCTACATACAGCTGTAGTAAATGATATATAACACCAGGGGGCAGACAATCAAACTTTTACAGCAAGTTTCACATCATAGCAACTTTATTAGGTGAACTATAAAAATTACTGTAATGTACTGTAATGCAATACAGCAGAACAAGTCGGAAAATTATCATTACCTTACAACGATGCTGGCCATTTGTTGTTAAAGCTTTTTCCATAGGCGTTAATTTAAATATGGTTATTACTGACAAGTGTTGTTTTACTAGACTGCATCACATCATATTGTGTTTGTAATGATCCCTCAAGTTCATAAACAGAACAAACTACTTGTTAAACAACACTACAACTTCCTGCTACTGCAAAGTAAAACCTAGAATAACAATAATAGTCTCCTGTATATAAAATAATACTTCCTAAAACCTTTGTAGCTTTGTAAATAACACAAGCTCACAGTTGATCTTTTATCCGTCTTTCAAAAAGGAAATTCTTACCGCCGACACTGCCGGTGAGCGCGTTGAGGTTGAGGCCCATAGAGGTCCCTGTGAGACCCTGCAGGGTGCTCAGAGATGCCAAGGTGTTCATGGCAGCACCTGCGCTGGACCCTGCTGTTGAACAGGCTGTTCGAAGGCACAATTAACAAAAGGACATATGGGTTACCACAGAGGGGGACTTCCTCATTTTCAAACGTCCTACATCCATCTTAGTGTGGGGCATTTTTACAACAAATTGTTATGTTATGAGAGGATGACACAGCAGTGAGGAGGCAGATAAAAATCCGTCTCTTAACGAGAGGAGGTCATTAACACAGCAGCAATATGCTAAAGTCAGACAGATGGAGCCAATGTACATTTACACAGATTAAAGGGAAATGGGGACTCTCATAACATTTTATATGTGGGTGATTAACTCCCATAAAATAAATGAGAAATTGCTGGGCTTGTTGGGCAAATAGCGGGCGAGGGACGTTTTCAGAGCAGTAAGTACCATCACAGCAGCAGGAAGGCCAACTGTGAAAATGTGTGTCCATTTTTTTTGCTCAGACTTTTATTTAAATTTAAAATGTTAAAATAACCCCACCGAGCAGGCACACAATCGCGACCAAAAGCACACAAAACAAGGTCTTCTAACTAAACTAACAACCACCATGCCCATCAACAACTTGTATAACTTCCTGGATGCTCAATAGTGTACATGCAGTAAAGCACATCCTACTAATTTAACTCGTGCTGTTGTTTAATTACCTGGGCTGCCCAAGCCTCCCAGGGCTCCACTGTTTGAAGAGAGGGCGCTGGTGGAGGTTGGGCTGCCAGAACTCTGAGCTGCAGCCGCAGCGGCCGCTAATGTGGCCAAGTTCTGCAGCTGTAGGGGATTCACACCGGCTGGGAGAACAGTAAACAGAGGTGGTTGTCAATGACTTCAAAGGGGAAACAAACTTCTACAGAATACAACATAAAAGTTGCAGATAGTGGGGCTTTGGTTGAGCTCAGTTGGTAGAACGGGCACCCCCATGTGCAGAGGCTATAGTCCCCACCCAAAAATAAGGGTGGGGACTAAAGCCTCTTTTGGGACAATGCTATCCCTTAATCTCGTATTACACGCCCTGGATACAATGGGGCATTCTTGCAATCAATGTCAGATTTTTAACGACTGAGCGGTCGGGTTACAATTTAATTTAATCTTCATTATGTTTATGATCTGAAACCTTGTTTTGGGCCTTTATATTCCTTCGTTTTTAGAGAAAGGACAGTGGATAGATTCAGAAACCGCCAAGTCATAGCTATGTGCCGAGTGTTCGCCCACAAGTGGCCTCCACAGGCCCAGAATAACAGCAGTGATTTTTATTGTGCCACTGATCTAATAGAGAGATGTGATTTACTGCAGTAAAAAAAGAAGAAGAAAAAAAACGTGGGCTTGCAGCAATGAGTCACAAGGTTTGTGACATGAAAATTGTCAGCTTGTTCATTTATAGAACATGCCTTAAGAGCAGTAGTGTCGACAAGTGAAGGAACCAACTCACCTCCTAGCCTCTGAATACCATTGAAACTGCTCTGGTTACTGGTAGATGTGGCCTGCTGGAGAAGCTGTTGTGAAAAATAAAGAAGAATTAGAAATGAATTCAACGATTGAAATCTTAAACTTAATTGCTCCTTCTAATATTAGAACTATATTTACAATTTAGTGGTTACACAGTAAAACTGAAGACAAAGGTGTGATATTATACTCTTGGAATTTATTCACTCTTTAAATTTTTGATGCATTTTTATTTGATTATTTAGCAAACAATTTCTTTTACAAATGTCATTTTAATGCAATTGCAATTCATCATAGGAAGTCCAGATGTTATTTTTCCTCTGGCAGTTTAACACTTCAGTTCAGCCGTCATTACGTCTTTGTACATTCATATTGATACTGTAAGCTGTAATACTCTTATCCCGGTCTGTGAATTCACTTTGCGTTTTGGTGAAGAGTGTTTATGGTGCAGTTTCTTCAATACTGTGCAGTATTTTATAACTCTTTATTTGCTTTGCTCCTTATACTTTTTATATGCATCAGTATTAAGTTCATCTGTCTCAGAATCGGGTTTATTGCCAAGTACATTTACACATACAAGGAATTTGTCTTGGTGTATTGGTCTGATAGTTAAGTAAAAGTTTCTAACATTTTTTCAAAGATTTGAGACCTAAAAGGCAAAAGGACGACCTAAAAGCAG
Source organism: Tautogolabrus adspersus (assembly GCA_020745685.1). NCBI lineage: Eukaryota > Metazoa > Chordata > Actinopteri > Labriformes > Labridae > Tautogolabrus > Tautogolabrus adspersus. Next base: position 23,171,762 of record CM036539.1, read on the forward strand.
CAGCCCTTCTGTTCTTCCAAAGAGTGCTGCTTTAACAAAGAGAAGGAAACCAGCCTCAGGGATGATTTCATATATTTTGTTTGTGTTGGTTGACTGGTTTTTCAGTTTGTACATGAACTTTAACAGCATAAAAGACAAAGTATTGCTTTACATGCATTATTTTAAACTGTAGAATGTACTTCTGTTTATCTGTATACTTGTATGTAAGACTGAACTTTAAATAAAACTCACAGAAACTTCACCACATGATAATTAAAGAGTGTTTATGGGCCTCAGCAGGGCTGCATCTTTGAGAAATACTTACTGCCAGGTACTGCGGTGTGAGGGTCCCCAGGCCGGCCAGGTTTCCCCAGGTAGAGGCGCTGTTGAGCTGCTGAATCTGCTGTACTAGCTGCTGCTGCAGGCGCCGCTGCTCCTTATCTCTCTGTGTGTCAGCAAACTTCACCACCAAAGGTGAGGAACAGCCCTGGAGCAGCAAAGAGGTCAGAAATGTCAGAATAATTCAGAAGCAAGGTGAGGATTTATCTGCCAAAGCAAGGACACATTCATTGCTAGGAATTTTTCAAAAGGGGGTATCAGCTATGCCTCTAGACATTTTTTCTTTATTCCTGTTGCATTCATATCAAAGCTAACACATAGAGGACATCTGCCATGCATAGCTGAGCCAGGTCACATTCCAGAAAGGGGCACAGGATAATGCTGCAGACAGTGAATCTTTTTAGCACTCTAAGGAGCTGAATGGAGTCCACAGACAAGCAGACAACAGATGGAGACAACACTTAAAACATAACATTCAAATGAAGATATGTCAGCAGACATTAACAAGAAAAATGCATTACAATATACACATTCACACACACACACAGAGTCTCAGAAACAGTCACATTCTGTTGAGAGAGACGCATGTACACGAGGCATGCGGTGCTAACGACTACTAAGAGTTGAAAGCCAGACAGGGACCAGGCCGGACAGGGAAAATGGCTTCTGCACCTGCAGCACCTCCCTTTGCAGAGAATTTTGGAGGTTGCGACTGCAGGGTAAATAGGTGGCACCACCACTGGGGCCGGTGTTTAATCTGGTAGGAGGAGTGTTATGTTTGGTTGGGCTGCTAATTAGACTTGGTCTGATGCTTCACTGGGGAGCCTCTGACCTGCTGGCTGTCAAATTACTGCTGCTCCACTTCCACAAAGCTTGACAATGACATGGACCCAGTTTTTGGAGAAATCTCTTAGGACAGATAGCTACTCCAGTTTGGGTTAATTCATTGTTAACCTATATTTGATGATGTGGATTTTTTTTTCACTGTAGTCTAAAATATGGATTGATTATGGCAGACTGTGGTGGCTAGGTTCCAAAATATGATCATCAGCAATAAAAGATTCATTTAGTTCAGCCTAAAATTGGAGCTGACAGCATTTGTGTTCTTTTAGCTCTAGATTCAGCAGCCATGAGAGGCAATGTTTCAATTTTTATTCAATTAGTTTGCGGACAACAATGTAATTTTGTAATTGGCAAGAGTGGTTTTGGAAAGGACTCATACTCTGTGATAAATGGACTCCATCTGCTTGGGCAGGTTCTTCATCTTTCCAACACAAGGGGGCAGCAAAATGTATGACAGGGGAAGGGGGGAAAATGAGAAATAGGTGCTAAGGGGTACAGTACCTCCATAGTCTGAGAGTGATGCATGGTTTTGATTGCATTCTGTGCCATTGCCCTGGTAGCAAATGTGACAAACGCACAGCCTGTAGGGGGGGGGGGGACAATAGGAGAGGGGGAAGGGGGGAGGAGGGAGGGAGGGAGGGACAAGAAGAAACAAAACAAGACAAAAGGTTTGGACAACTCGTTATGAACCCCAAAAAAACACATTACAGTACAGAAAATGGCAACTCCCAAGCACACAGACCCACCCTCACTGGTTAGCACACGGAGAAAGAACACAACAAGGAGAACAGTAACACGTGTCACATGAGCACAGTGATTGACGGATTAAATTGCCACCCAAAGAGGCTTGACTACGTGGTGAAACAGTCAATGTGATTATATACACATAAAATGCACACATAAATACACACTGAAAGGCTTTGATTTGCTCAAATATGTAAGATCTGCAAACATCAAAGGGGTATTATAAACCGTGGTTACATCGCATACCTTGGAAACGAGCTGAATTTTATGGGCAACAATCTCTGCTGAGTTTTTAATCACGTACATCAACACGAGAGCCTCGTGCTGCCTGCTGTCTGAGACTTTATGCAGAAGAGAGGTATGTAGGAGATGCAACGACAGGCTAATTCCAGCCTTTGTTGAGTGTGATGAAGGAGGCGGTAAAGGAGGAGCTGAGCTGAGCTGAGCCGCCTGCCAGCTGAGCCCACGAACACTAGCAGCCAACGGTTGCCAAGGCGACGGGCCATTGTGCTGGACAGCAAGTGCAGTGGCCCTTCACTGTGCGATTTGGAGGCTGAGTGTAACAGTGACGGGAGGGGAGACTATGGGGATGGAATGGGTGCCACTGAGGTGAATAGCACTTGATATGGGGGCGGAGAGGGTTGATTTGAAGAAGTAGGGAGGGGCCTGTGTGAATACTTGATGAGAATATGTACTTGAGCTATGCTGAAGGCGGCAGGATGTGAGGCCAAGAACACTCTGCCTGTGCCGAGAGCACACCTACCTCTGCTCTGACCATCTGGTCCCCGGAGGATTCGGCACTCTTCTATCTGTCCGAAAGACGAGAACATCATTCGGATCTCGTTCTCGCCGTATTTCTTTGCAACCATTCCGATGAAGAGTTTTCTGTCCTCTACAGCTGTGCATGCATGAGAGAAGGAACAGCGTTCGGTTAAACACAAACAATTACTGAGCTTTACTGAAAAAGGAGTAGTTGAATCAAGTGTTAAATCATGCATCTTTTTTTTTTTTTTTTTTTCATGCCGCTACATTTTCTGCCTCTCACTCAAGGTGCCAGTCTCTAGCACAAATCTCTGTAACTAGCAGCTTTGTTTGCCTGAGTGTCGACTTCTCCAGACAGATGACTGTATCATCCATTTGTGCTGTCCTCCAGATCCTCTATACCTGCTATACTCTTCTCCCCTTGGTGCCTTTTAGAGCCCTTAATCCTCCTAACCCCTGACTCTATATAAAAATGGTGTATTGCTGTGCATTGCCTGAACTAAGTCCCTCTCAGTCTTTCACTTTCCAATAAACTGACCCATAATCCAGCCCCCTCATTCTTTCAAATCTCACACCCAGTTTGTCAAGGCTAAATCTTGTCGTCTTATATACGGTATTCCTACAGAGAAATCATGCCTCTACCTTTCCTTCAATTGGTGTGACCCTGCATTTCACATGAAACTACTTACCACTTGTTTTCTCACTGTCAGCGGGTTTCATCTGGATAGGATGATGCATCTGGAAAAAAGAAATGACAGAAATGTTCAACACTGCACTTGTCACCATTATAAACTATTCAGGTGCTTGTCCTCGTTATCTCTCTTCACGAGAGTCTCATATCTTCATACTCATCTCTAAACCTACTATCTTCAAGCACTCTCTGCCCCTCGTTTTGGCCTTTCACTCAGAAACAATCATCGCTCATCATGGCCAAATGGAGGAAGTGTCAATGAGTTGATGGCAGGGATCAAATTCTCCACTCTCCAATTTCCCTCCTTTCTCTATTGAAGGCTTGTGATTGCATCTATTGATTCTTCCTGTCAACATTGCTCATCTTTTTTTGGTTCATTTTAAATAGCTGGTTGACAAGCAAGCCAGTCCTGTTTCTCTCAAACATGAGTATGTTTTTTCTTTGTCTGAGATGAGACATATCTTAAACGTCCTGTTAAACACGATATCACACAGTACAAGATGCAGCAAAACGGAGCAGTAAAGAATCTCATCCAAAAATCTCTTCACATGATTATATTTCTTGGTTTATTTTGTGAGAAAAGGGATGCAGCACAACTGCGTTAGGACCTGTTTTTTCATACCACTGTAGGACCACTTCTGATGAATATATTTTTAGCACATCTACCTGCCATGCTAAGTGAAAGAAAAGGAAAATATGAAGCTCATGAAATGCCTCAGCAGGTTGTACTTATGAAAAGTGGTGGGTTTGTTTTTGACAAGCACTAAAAACAAGCAGACAGATGGCCTGCTCAGTATGGGCACTGGCTTGCATTGCTGACCAAGGAGAGCAAGGCACAGAAGGGAGAGAAAACTGGAACAGGGAAACAAGCTTTTCTACTGTCACGCAAACCAAACTCAGTCACCTGCAGTCAATGCCAGTAACAGTATGACCAGGGATTGGGATGCAAGAGCTGAGCTGTTAGACCACACTTTATTTGAAATGTCTGCGTGATGGATAGTCCTCTGCTGAAGGGAGCGACGACTGTATACTCAGCCTGATACCCTCATTCGTCAAGCCAGTTCAATATTTACCTGTAACCTTACTGACAACAGCTCCTTTTTCCAATAGACTGGGCTATTGATTTAATTGACGACGGGAGTTGTTTGGTATAGATCTAATTGATTGAAAGGGAGAGTAATTTAGAGCGCTGTATAGGCAGAGAAGATTTGTAGAGGTTTAACAAGCAATTGCACTTATTCCAGCTGGCTGGGCTTTAATCTCTCTAGATAAATCAGGTAAGTAATTAAGATACCACAGGCTGCATTGTAAAAATATCTTCATCATTTTATACATCCAACCTAGGGAAATAAAAATGCATATGTGCTTTATGATTTATAAAGACAAGCATCAATATTAGTTCCACTTTGTGACATAGGGTCCTGCACTTGAGAGAATAGCCTGTTGCCGGGTCAAGCACAATTTACCTGATACCTGCATAAATGTGTGTAGGGTCAGCTCGCCTTTCAATTTAGTGTGCTGGGGCAGCCTTCATTGTAGTGTTCGGGCATAGTAGGGGCGATGATATTTTTGAGGCCAAACATGCAGTTCTGTGAGCCGAGAGCTCATTATCGGCCGGTGCACAGCTCACAGTCTGCACCAGGGATGTAGAGGGGCTCAAGCAGCTAAATGCAGCCCATACTGCGCTTACTCACCCCACTTAAGGTCTTTATGTTGTGCAGTGCATTCTGGGCCTCCAGTGCAGCTTTTCTTGTATAAAAAGTTACAAAACAGCATCCTGCAGAGAGAAAAACAGGGACAAAGAATGGGCGGGGGAAAGGAGACAAAAACGGCATTAAAAACGCAGTGCATACAGACAGTAAATGTAATCCAACGACTGCTGCAGAGCAGTCAAGTAGCTAAATGGATGAGGCTAAGGTCTCTGCATATGATAATAGAAACATGTGACAGGATATTCTTAGCACCATGGTGCACGCAGCTCGTGTAGGAGCTTGCAGCGAGGACACAAGAGTAATAAGATAGTTGAGGGCTGTTGTGTGACACGGCTATAGAGATGACCACAGGGTTGGATAGCTGTCAGGAGGCAGTGATGCACAGTCCACAGGTCAACAGTGGCCAGGCATGCCAGGGCACTGTACCAACACATCTGAGAGAGCAGTGCCACATTACATAAGAATCCAAATCACATAGAAAGATACATACAGGAGGCATGAAAACAGCACAAAGACAAGAGGGAGCAGGAGTGGGAGAAAGGAAATGGAATCATGGGAGGAGGTGGTGGGGGAGGGGGTAAAGAAAAGAAGAGCGGAGGAGGGGGAGAAAAAAAAAAAGCCTCTCATCCTTCCGTCCCAGCAGACCGCCAGTGGCGTTCCAGCCTGTCAGTTTCACTGGGCTGGAGAAGTGGAGCACTGCAGCGTCTCTGACCTACATAGTGTGTATTATGCTGTTACTGGAGCTCGCAGGCCGTGGGGAGGGCTGTTGAACTCTAATATGCATCGAGCTGCTCTCTTCTCTCTCTCACAACCAGCTGAGCTCTCTTTCTGTGCTGCTTAGCCCTGCCTCCGAATTACTGGGGCTAAATAAACTACCCAGAGAGGCGTGATAGTCATCAGATGATTTTTTCATGACCTGCAGTAAATGTGACCCAAAAAACAACAACAGCAAATCGAATGGCTCCTCAATACATCCCTAGAAAAACAACCTAAGTGGAATGGGATTAAAGCACTTCCAACGACACGTCAAACAAAAACAGGGTGACAAATAAAGTGGCATATCTTGTACTAACTGAAAAAAAAAAAAAAAAAAAACAGGCCACCAATATCACCAAATGCCATCATCTTTACCATTAAGAGTACGACTACTAGGAGGAGAAGTGATGGGTGTGGGGGATGCTGCCGCAACAAATTCACCTCACACAGGCTGGGTGAACCAAAGACTGCTGTGATCAAGCCAGATTATCTATTAGAATACATTAACATTGCATTAACATGTCAATAGGCTATCACAGCTGACACTCCACAAAGAACAGGGGAGGGTTCTGCTATAAAAGGGGGGCTTTGAACTCTTCAGCCTCTACAGGGAACTGCACAGTATAAGCTGTATATTTATATATACACACAGCATAAGAAGCCCCCAGGAGATTTTCTGATATACCTTCAAACAGACTCAGAGTATTTGAAGTTATCGTTTGGGGTCACGATTCGATTCTGTACTATACAATACATACATTTTATATTAACACACACAATGTGCATCAAGGTCCGTCCTGGTTACAGGACGTGTTCTCATTAGGGCTCTGGCAGACTAAGGTTCTTTGACTGAAAGGAAAAGTGACAAGCTAGAAACCAAGTCAAGTTCTAAAATCAGGAATTAAGTGTTTTGTTTTAGCATACTGCATCAAGAGATGTTTCACATATGCAGTCCTGAACATTTTCTAGGATCTATCCTGGTTAGACAGGAGTGGGGCGGGGGTCTCCTGAGGTAAGACATGACGCAAAAAGAACAGTGTGGAATGGGCAGAGTATGCTATTCAGTGCTATAGGAGAATATTTGCCTATTTATCAATGGTATGTGTAGTTCCCCAGAATCACCAAAGAGCGGAGAAGAACATACTGGCACAGAAAAATTAATGCAGCGATTTAATTACGTGCATGGAGATGTGCACGCAGTCTTTGGTCGTGCACCGATCACAGTGAATAAACCTCAACACCCCCTTCCACTCGCTCGATGTGAATCCTCCTGATTACATCCTGCTGCGTTCTCACATTAGCTCAATCGGACTTTCTGCAGAAAAAATACTGAGGGCTGGCAGGAGAAACTCCGGATAAAGTCTGGGTGAAAAAAGTGCCTTTTTGTGTTCACACAAAAAACGTACCCCTAAAACGTCAGGAGTTTTTAAGGAGCTTTGTGCAAGTGTGACAGCACTAAAGATAAAGTGAAGACACAGTTACAAGGCAACTGTTTCTGAAACAAAATAGCACCTGACAAGACAACACATAGTCCTCATTTTGTTTTCTTAATAATATACTGCTGGACATTAGAAATCTGAATGGATGCTGGAAAAATGGGGAAAGGCAACATGTGTGTCTCAAAGTAGCAGGGTTGTTGTAACTTGTCTTTAACTTGGGCACAAAGAACCAAAAGTGAGGACAGACCCTGCTTAATGGCTACAACCACATATTTACCAGACTGAAAAAACAGACAACAATCTCGCAGATCTCCACAGACTAATTCCGCAGTGAAGCTTTTTATCCACTTCACTAATGCCAATGGATCTTGACACCTCAAAAACTACGAGTGAGAGGTCGCCATGGTCTTGTCAATTAGCTTTTGACAGCTTGGTGTGGCCATTAAAGCTTTGGTAGCACTAAAAAAAGTTTCTATTTAGACAAAGAGTCCAGCATGAAACTGAGTCCTGACACATTAAAACCCATGAGTGGATTAGCGCCTTTAACCACAGTGAGCCCTTCAACCATCAAGGGAATTGAAATTTGGGTGATGTTGTAAACCCTAGACAGTAACATTAGGGAGAATGTCATTCACTTTATTCACCTGCAGTTAGTTACGGGAGACTAAGCACTTCCAGTGGCACTTTGCAGCTCTCTGCAGACAGCAGGCTGCCACTTCACAGTCTCCTCTAATTGCAGCATAAACTGAATCAGTCAACTTAAGAACCATTTCTAAGTTGAGCGCACCGAAAGATGTCTTGATGGAAAATTGCAGTTGAGAAGCATTTCCTTTAAACAATGCTGCTTTAAGCCAGTATGGTCAAACATAATTATTATACTACCATCAAGCAAGGTTATTAAAAAAAAACCTCAAACTCCACTTTCTCTTTATTTGTGTCCAACAGAAAGTTACCAACCAATTGTTGGAATTATCCGTTTATTATGGCTGTAATTATGAAGAACTAACTACAAATCTTTTCCTTTTTCCTGATAGAAAAATAAAATGAAATGTGGTGATAAGTTAGGAGACTCTAAAATAACTTTAGTAACCTTCATACCCAGATCATAAAATACATATCTTTATTTCCAGAACAAAATATAAGAGACGAGCAACCACAGAAAATACTGTTTTAAATAGTGTTTTATGTATTAATCCAACAGACTATCGACTGATAACTCAACACTATATTTAAAATGTATCCTGCGTGCAGCATTCATCAGCGTGTGACCTTACCTTTGCTCTGAGGGGGATTCTGGGTACGATCACGGAGGATGTTAATCTGGTGCACGGCTCCAAAGGGCTCAAAAAGCTCTTTTAGTTCTGTTTCTGACCAGGCGCGTGGGATCTGTCCCACAAACATCTTGATGGAGTCTGGATCTGGCTGGTCCAGATGCTCCAGCGACCCGTTCATCTTGCTGCCGTTGCCGTTGCTAGAAGAAAAAAAAACAGTCTTGTAAGTATACCTCACTAAATTAATGTCTAAGCTGTAACAGTAATATCAACAACAGGGATAACAGGATGACTCTTGAAACCAAAAAAAGTTTGACAATACTTAAGGCCTGATGGCTCTTCACAATATCTCATCTGAACTGGAGGTCAGCAACATGGCAATGAAGAACTTTGTGTTCTTCTTCTCGTTAAATATTTGAGTTTTTAAAATGTCTAGAATGTGAGGACAGGCTGCCTTGAATTTATAAAAAAGACTTTGATTTAACTTCGAACAGAAGAGCATGCTCGTAGAAGATCTTTCATGATAATGGTCACAATAATCACGTAGTAGTTCCAGTGGATCTGAAAACATTTCATGTGAAGTGACAAACATCCATCATACTGGGCAAACAGCACACTGTGTAACTAAGTTATTTAAACAAAAAGGTCATAAGACGTGAAAAACCAGTTCTGCTCCAGGTCTATTTAAAAATGTACCGCTCATGTTTTTTTAAACTTTATTTGCCTAATTGAACTAGTTATCTTTAACAAATGCACTTTTTGACCGTCACGTGTAATAAAAAATAAAAATGAGTGTTCAAACTAAAGGTCAAACTTTTTAATAATGTGCTGTTCTAAATATTTGTTGGAAACATTTACTATGTACAGGTATCCATCTCCAAAACTATATATTTGAGGGATGCAGTTTTATCGTAAAACCGATGGAGTGGTGATTTGATGTGCTATACGTTTTTCCTGCATCCAGAACTTTGTGGCGCTCACCTCTACTTAATCTAGTTAAGCCACCAGCGCTGTATCGTAAATACAGAAAACACGCTGCCAAACAAAATAAGAGGAAGAAGGACGAAAGGTGAGGAAGATGTTCAAAGTCTGGAGGAGCTGTATGAACATCTGTTCAAATGATTTTGTCGTTAAATAATAAACACCTATGCAGATCTCAGAATGCACGTTCAGCCTGCAGAGGTATTTTTTATGAGACAGCTGTGACCGATTTTTGCCAAATTGTTTCACAAAAATACACCAGAATACAAGATTTACATCCAGGGGGAGGACCCGCATACTTAATTAATTTATCCTCTCTACTTGAACTGTGGATATAAGACATTTGCTTTCATGCTGTATTGACTTTGGTTTTTAACAGGGCACATACATTAGTATAATAAATTAGGTTTAATGTGAGATTTGTCCTTTCTTCAATTATACAATTATTAGAGTACACTGTAGGAAAGGTTACACCACCACCTCGTTTTAATTATTGAACCAGACAAAGCCCTGGAAGCCCATAGTTAGTTTTATCATTTTTTTAATCTAATTTTCCCAGAAAAACTGAATGGCCACAGAGGATGAAATCCTTTCACTGTGGCTGTAAACATTTGTACACTGAAGTAGATGCTAAAACAATGTCTTGCTCGCAATAATGGACAACTCTGAATTGCAAAGCAAAAAAAAAAAAATCAACAATGTGGGTGGTCGGGGGTAGTGGGGTGATGATGGAGAACAGTAAAATAATAAATCTTTCCAGTTTCCTCTGAGACAAGCCTCAGGGACAGAGAATCAATACCCACCAGTGTACCTATGACTAAAGCACCTCCGTCTTACTCACACACAAAATCAAGCACACAAACACTTCCTTACAGGGTTGGGGGGGCTTGGCGACAGGAGAGAGGCCCAAGATTCAGCCATCCAGAGTTACAACAGAAGAATCATTTCAAGAATTAAGCCACCTAATACTAGGGCTGGTTATTGTTCAAAAACCTCACAATTCAATTTGATTTTGATTCTTTGGGTCACGATTCGATTCTGTACCATGCTTCGATATCGTTTCAATAACTCACATAGATGACAGAAATGTCCAGATAATTCATCAGAGTACCTTCTGAAATGTGTTAAATAATAATGTGAGCATTATTTGTATTGGTTCAGAACAAACTGACTCCAAAATGTATTTTACAGACGTTTAGTCAAGTGGGGTCTCTGTACAACACTTATCCCAGTATGGAAGCCGCGAAGGAGGTGGGCTTAATTACAAATGAAAATAATCGATTTCAGGATTTCTGAATTGATATTGAATTGGTAAAAAATATATTGCAATGCATTGATGAATTGATATTTTTAATCAGCCCTATTCAATAATACAAAATAAAGCAGCAGGGAAGGACAAGACGGGCAAAGAATCCCAAGTACAGAACAAAAATGATAGCCTGTAGTCCAAAAGATACGAGCCTGGCACACAGAGTACCACAATTATAACAATAACATTGTAAAATCAAGACTGATATACCAATGTAAAAACAATTTAATACACAGACCTTTGGACACGTGCCATCCATCTCTTACAAAATGTGCCCAGCCGTTCTGCGGAAACACCAAACTCCTTGAGGGACTTTAATGACATGCTAACAAATCACACTTGAGTTTCTTCATCTAAAATAACTCCACACTGCGGAATGAGTGTTTTTCTCGCAGTTGTCAATAGAATGATAAATTCACTGAAAAAAGAAGCTCCAGTGAAAGAAAAGTCTCTACACCAGATACGGGTCGAGTTCCCCCTTCCTGTCCACTCCGACAGCTAAATGAAAACGGCACAGCAGAGCAGCAAAAATCGCTGGTTACCAGACAGAGATTTTGCTGTGCATCTCTTCCTGAGGCGCTTGGCGATGGTACAGAGAGTAACCTACAGCTTCTTCACCACAGCAGGGGAACAATCACATATTGTTCCCCCCTGCTGGAGAACACTATTCACCGTTCCTCTACAGCACAATGGGCCAAGTCAGAGTAATGCTTTGGAACACATCGAAGCTATGTCTGCTAAGGCCACAGCGCTGGCGGGTGACACCATTTATCCAGTATAGCCCGTGGCACTCCAAACGCCATTTTGCTGAGGGCTATTTGATGAAATATGCTGTAGAGAGAACAAAACTTTTGAAAAATCTGGAATTGACAAAGTATTCAAAATAGATGGAGCATAATAAAGTCCTTTGAAAACAGCGTCTCTTTTTCATTTAAGGGTTAGGGTAAGGGTGAGACAGCTGGTGAGAAAGTAAATAAAAATACACATACCTTGTCCTGGATTATCCATCAATAAGTTTAAGTTACTGCAAAACGGTTTGTATGTCACAAATTCATATTACTCAATGAATTGGGAGTATTAAAATAAAATTATGATAAAGCATACATACACCATACGGTGGCTGCGTTAAGAGTAAGCAGAGAGTAAGTATGAACTTGAGAAAGCAAGAATTGAGGGGAATGTAGAAATGCTTTACATTAATTATAAAAGCATCAGGGTAGGAAATTAGCCCCTTTCACCCATCAAATATCTGGGGTTTTTGTAATGGCGGTTAAATTTGCTCAACCTTTTGCTCAATAAAAGTAATGTGACAGAGTAATTTGTGACAGACAACAACATATTGAATCCAGGTCTTCCGCTTGTTCTGCTCTGTCTTTATGAGCAGAGCCAGGCAGCCCTAAATGCATGCGGCCCACAGGGATTCGCCCCCTCCTCACGTCATTGCTAACAATGATGGGATATGTGCTGGAATGGCTTGGCTCAGTGTCTCTTGGGAGTAGCGCACCACGGATTAGCATCTCCATTACAACGGGTCTACCTGCCGAAGGTGTGTTTGAGCTGATGTCTGGCTGTCTCAAGTACTTGCTTAAGATGATTAAAAAGAGCTGGCCGTGGCTGTGACTTGTGGACAAAGGAGCGGCTGTAAATACTGTTTCCCATACCTTACACCTGATACGTATGTGGCATAAAACTGTATACAACCCTTATAAAAGATAATAACAAACACATATGGTGATTGTTTCAACCGTAAAAATAGAGTTTTATTCTGAAAATAAAGCGGATGTATTAATGTTGTTTCTGTGTCTGACTTACTGTCCCACTTCAAAAAGCCCTGCCCATCTGCTGCCGGATATTATAAACTAAAATAACCTTTTTTTCTGTTAAAGAGCGGGGCAAAGAGCATGTCAGTATTTTCTTGAATAGTTTAAACTTCTACCTTTATAAAAAGCACATTGCTTGAATACTTTTAAGCGTTGATTATAATTTCATATGTCTTAACATTATGCTGCCCGTTACAATAAAGAGTTTTAATCCACCAGGTAGGAGAGAAAGTTTCTAAATGTCTAACTCTGATGGAATTACAAGTAAAGAGATCCTCAGGTCCCTTGGTTATTCTTAAACAGTTATTTGTTTTTGTAAACATGCATACGCTTGTACGAAAGTGAGGCGTGGCTAAATACAATTAATATATGGTACAGTAAATATAAAACATTTGCTTTTTAAAGTCTGTAAACAGGGTAAACAGCTAGTCCAGCGCCATCCAAAGTTTACAAAAAGCATACCTCTGATTCTCTAAAGCTCAGGAAGTTACTTAACTGACCTAGAAAATTGACCAGCTCCTCATCCAAATGTCTTTAAGAAACCAGAGGAGCCAATTACCATGTTGTACCATTCCTTTAAAGGGCTAGTCAGTTATGGCTAGCTGTGCTAGCTTGGCTACCACAAATGTGACAGCTGCATATGAGGATCTGTATCTGCCAGAAGAATATCAGTTCAAAGTTGCATCTGCTGAGATTAGGCAATATCTACTTGACGTGTTGGGAAAAAATGATCTACGCAAGAATGACAATTATTCATTTCTAAGGTTGTTCATTTCTACAGTTTTGAATGAATTCAAAACGTCAAATTATTTTTCTAAACTAACTTTCTTGCGTCCTACAAGTACATTTCCCCCAGCAGCAAACTTGAGCACTGCAAACCAACTGCTGGCATTTTCTTTCCTGCACCATCTCACCCTTCTTTGGTAGCCTAAACTGATGCGGCAGGGGGTGTGTGGCACTCCTAGCTCGTCAGCCATGCTACTAACATTAGCTAGCTCTCAGCGTCAGTGATGCATCCCTGTGTCTGACATACTGATGTACTGCCTGTACTGTCTTTGAAGCAGCAGAAAGACATTCAGCTCGTCCTGTTTTCATTGAAGGCAAGCGTGTGAGCAAACTTCTTCTACAATCTCTCTTGTGAGAGGAAGCTTGACCCGACGTAGTCAATATGCAGGGTCTGCAAAAATGAAAGTGAAGTATTTGAGGAATGATTCAAATGCCTGAGCTCACATCAAATGCCACCACACGGAGTTCAAATAAATGGAACAAACAACAACTGCTGCCCAACGCACGGGGCTTCAAGTTACAGATCTCAATAAAAACTATCCACCGTCTGTTTCATGTCAAAGACCTGTGGTTCTACAGCATCATCAACAATGAAGGCTCTAGATAAACGAGTGCGTTATTTTATTATAGGCAAGTTTCTGATAGTTAGCTGGATGAGCCCACAAATTGTATTATTTATAAAGTATTTTAAAAGTGAAGCATAAATAAATGTTGTAAGTGTTTTAGAATATTTCTGTGTATTTACATTATTGCAATCAGCTGATAAAAACATTCCAAATAAATTGAAAATTGATTTTGAATCAAATCGGGACCCCAAGAATCAAAATTGAACCTTGAGATGCTGAAAGATTCACAACAAGGATATCTGTCATTAGAGCTAGAGTGATCAGCTATTAAAGCGGCATGGTATGTCAACACAGCAGTGGTGTTATGCCAATGAATTCAAAGCTGCTGGCATGTGCCTCAAACTACACACTGTTGACCAGTTTAAGATGATTATTTCATCAATAATTGAATTGAAAATTGTTTGACAAAAACATTGCCATTGATTCTGTTCAATGAATAGTAGCTTAAGCGTAGTTTCAGTATTAAGACTTATCACGGTTAATACTTGCTTTAAAATGTGTCTTGGTGTGGCACAGATGAAAGTTCTGTCTCTTCTCTTGGGCAGAGAAAGAGGAACATTGTACGACAAAACTGAAAAATATAACCTAAAAATTGATACCACTGGATGTAAGTGAGAAAATATTCTTAATAGTTGGTCAAAGCCAAGTTTTTATGAGAAATATAACAAGCCCATCGGTACAGGTCCAAAAGTATTCCTCTTTTGGCTCAATTAAAACAACAAAGGGGATTGCTAAATTTACCATCATATCAAAATAGGCTAATTTAACCAATACCAAAATTACTATTAATTAGGTACTCAGAAATACTGAAGGTTATTCTGCTAATACTGACACGCTACGCTTCCCATACCAGCCAGCAGAGTGCTCCCAGACTGTAGTGAAGTCTTTTGCCGAGGTCCCACAAACAACCCTGCAATGTGGCAGCTCCTCGTGCTCCAAGACGCCCTGAAGCAGCTGACAATTCATGCAGAGCCAGACTAGCGACAGTTGCGTGCTTACTGCTGTATCATCCATAAAAACAGGTGATTAATCTGGAGCATGTGTCCATCCTGTTGGTGAGCTCTGACCGTGCAAGTATGCCAGCGACACCTTTACCATGCCCGAAATAGAAGGCGAGCCAAATTGGCCTGGTAATGTACATAAATTGGAAAGCTCAGCATTGTGGCTTGGACATTAGTCATGCCTAAACCATAAAGGGTCATTGCAAAACATGGCACATGATTGTATTTTGTCACCGCTGCTGATGGCAAGCAACCTTACTGTTGTACATTTCTATTAATAATTTCACTTCATCAAAATCTGTTTTAATTACTAATACACAACCAATAATGTTATCTGGTACTTCTAATGTGAATTTTAGTGTAAGAATATTAATTTAATTGTTGTTTTGACTGCTAAGGACAACATTACCCATAAGGCTCTACCTATTTTAGTAATAGACAAACTCTTTTGCCTTAGGCTGTTTTGGCAACTAGCAGCACACTGCTGTCACCCTTTATTGGGGATTAAATCAAAGTCAAAGTTCACATGGACACTCGTAATGTCTGTGAAGAGAGACGGAAATCAGTCAGCTTGAACAGCTGTTTGCTGGTAATACCTTCAGAAAAAAAGTCCTGAGTTGCTATTTCTTTCAGGAAACCACTGGCCCTATAAGCTGATTCAACGGGACACAGAATGCCTCTAATGCCTGGGTAATATTTTTGACAGCTGTCAAGTGCAACATAAAGGCTCCCTCTTCTTCATGCTTTTATTTTCTTCACTACTACCAAAAGTGTCTGAATATTCTCTGACAAGTTAAATAATGTTTCATAGAGTTGGTATAAAAATATATTTCTGACAAGCTGGAAGTTTTACTTCAAAAAATGGTCAGAAAACAGCATGAGGATTTACAGACCATTAGCTGGAGGAGCACTGAGCAGGATCCTCAAACTCATTGCTCGGGAAGGGGAAAAAAAACAAAAAACAATTGACGACCAAGAAGGAAATACGCTTGAGGCCAGAAGGCACTAAACAGGAGGAATATGTGTTATATGAATTCCATACCAAGTGTTACGACCCTAATCAGCACATTGTGGTTCTGATGAGATGTTATTAAATATTTTTTCCCTGGAATTAACTCCAATTCAGCTCAATATGGCCTGATTTCATTGTTGCATCTCCCCTGATGAAGACAGACATGTTCAATCAGCCTCTGAATAGGCTGCATGTTAACAGACGGCCAGCATCTGATGACAAGGCCCGCCCCATTAGCTCCATAATCACACCATGAGTCCCTGGCAGTTATGGATGACTTTGCTAAAGTAAAGCTGGTGTGAAGGAACAGTTAAACATCCAACTGAATAAAACTGTGCTAATGCCTGCGTCAGTGTCAGATTGAGCGTGAATTTAAATCTTCAGGTGGAGCTCACCAGAGCCGGCAGCCACCTTACCGCTGTATCTCAAAAGAAGAGACAAACAGCCCACTGAAAACAGCAATTACATCTGATTACTTTGACAGTGTGCTGACTTTCCTGGCTTAACGAGTCATTCATTATCCAAACCTGTGATAGGCAGAACAGCTTTAGCCAATACAATCCCCGATTTAAACATGGAATTATAATGACTGTTTTCTGTGTCGAAAATCAATCCTTTATTCCTTTATCCTAAAGTGTAGACACTAATCGAGAGAATAGTTTAGTCTTTTAAGAGTCAAAATTGTGAAAAAAGTGCGACAGATTTTCTTAAAGTCCAAGTGGCATCTTCAAATTGATCAAAAACTGAAAGTCTGGGTTTAAAATAAATACAGAAATTCTAGCATTTAAGTAGACCAAACCAGCAAATGTTTATTCCCTCTTTATTTCTGAAATGATTTATCAATAACAACAATACCTTGTTATAAATTATCTTTCAATTAAAATAAATGCAAATGACTGCAGGACTACAAAGAGGTTTAAACAAGTGTTAGCTGTAAAATGAGATTTCTAAACCCTTTTTTGTGCCGCAACAATTACGTGTGGACGGGACACCGTGGGATTTTATGCAGAAAGCACAGTACACACTTAACTTTTTTGTCACTGCATTGTTAGGGCAACATGTAGAGCTTGCATACATTTCTCACTCAGAACACTTAAATGGAGGAGCTAACATATTTATTGCAGACTATACTGCATATTACAAGAATTTCTTACACACTCTACAACTGCTAACAGAAGCTCTCTGCTTCAGGGAGGCATCAATTTAAAAGAGACACTATTATTGTCACATAATTTCAATCCAGTCCATTACTGCAACTCTTGACTTGTCCACTCAAGAAGTGCTTTTTCAACCAAACAGCTGATTGCACTTGATAATGTGGAATGTAGTCACTAACTTCTATGTCACATTTGCTGAGCTGAACGGTGCATTAGCCTTAAAGGGGTATGCAAATTGATATCCATTGTCTGAATAATAAACGCTTATGTTGCTGCTTCAAAATACCTATTGGGTCAACTTTGTTGATAACTCAACAGACAGTGAGCTTTGACTATACCATGGACACAGTGAGTGCGTGTCTTATGTAACTCTGCCCTACAATATCTTTTGTTTGCAAAGCTTGCGGAGGAATTTGCTCAACCTTCGATCACACCAACACACATACATGATGTGATTGTAAGCGTTCCAAGGCTGTGTATGTAGTTCCAGGACAGTCAATCTTGTAATTAATACCAAACAAAGTTAGCAGCAGGAGCAGAGGAACAGGTGACAAGCCAGATCAGAGCCGATCAACTCTCGAGTTTCAACATCTGGCTGGATGGCACTCATCCTCCACCACCTTTGTCTCCTCACTCACAGGGAGGTGAGAGAATCAAACAGCTGGCCCAAGCAGCCCTTTCAGACCCTGTGCCAAGATACTACACTTCGCACAGATCAACAGCTCAACGGCCACAACAAAAAGGGATCACTGTGACGCTTAGCTTACTGACATAGCACTACGGCTGCACTGGCTGCCAATGGATCACACTTAAGCCATGATAGTCGCTCTTACTGTCAACAAACAGAGGGATAAATCAATCAAATCTAGCTGGGAACAGATAATCAACACCTCACTGTCCCCAAGTAACACATGTGAATTATGCTTCACACAAAGTTCCCTTTAAAATTTTAAATAATGATAATATTACACAGTTTATGACACATAATGCCCACTAATTTCACAAGATTTAACAAGAAAGCGCTTCTGGTGAAAGGTAGGGCTGAAACTAATCGTTTTAATTGACTGACTAAGGGAATGCTAAACGTTATAGAGAAGTGAATAGCAACTATCACAATTTCCCGATTCTCAATGTTAGTCTTCTAAATACCTTTACCCCTTTAAAACTTAAATATATACTCTGAGACATGAAATAAAAAAAATATCAACATACCCCCACTGATTACGTGGAATTTGCAGTAATTGTCTTGTCTATTTTTTTTTCTTCATAAACCCTTTTTACTATTAACCGATTGTTTCACATCAGTAAAGCAAAATGAGAAGAAATAGATATGAAATACAGGTTAAAAAATGGCTTTGCATTTATTAATGCCAATCAAACTTTTCACTGTTAATGACAAAACTACTAAAAGAAACACCCTTAGAAGAATGAGAGTGAAAATGTATTTAAGTGCTGGGCCATGTAATCAAACGACAAAGGCCATTTTGCTGGAAAATTTGAGATGGCATTGCTGTGAGTGCAACATTTACATTTTAAACAATCTTGAAAATGCAGGCAGGGGTGCTGGGAACGCGTTTGTCAAACTGGATGAGCTGTTCTGTCGACACACATACTATGCACTTCTGTGCTTGGTGAATGTCTTCCCCTCTTGTTTACATGTCGTGTCACAAGGTTTCCATTAATGGCTCAATAATGTAGCAAACCACGTGTTTTCTGCCGTTCAGTCAGCACTCTACACTCAACATGGACGGGGGGCACCACAGCCTGGGAAAGGCTGCTGCGGCTAACGATGTTAGCTGCTAGCAGAAAGGCGGGGAGGGTCAGTGAGTCCAGCCGAGCAGCGCTGACTGAGCCCGTGTGCTGCCTCCAGACTCGGTCACTTGTGCTTCAAATAAAAATGATGTTAGCTCGGCAACACATTACAGTTTTAGCACACTTAACGTCAAGTTAACAGGGTTACTCTGTGTTCAACGCACTTCCCTATAAGCGTCGATTCTGAAATGGTAGAGCCTACCTTTGCAAGACGACGTTAACTAGTTCTGCTCAAACAACCAAACGAAAGCCCTGAAGCAATCATGTGGCGTTCGTGAAAGTAGATTACACACAAAGATGCACACAACCGTGATGTTTCTTAAAGCTAATGGGTGTTTTTTGTCTTTACTGATACCGAAACGCGTGATCTCCGGAAGCACATGTCACTTGACTAATGTAGCGCGCCCAGTATCTAATACCGTCGCTAGCTAAATTTACTTCTAGTCACTTCGAGTGATGTGTCAGCAAACAGTGCGTTTGCTTAGTTGTAGTTTTGGGTAGTGTTATGTGTTTTAACAGACTTAACTCGTGGTTAATGCTTTGTTGACCAAGTTAGACAAACTAATTTAACTCCAGGTGAGCGTACCGTCACAGCTCGTCATGATTAGCAATGTTAGCATCCCAGTTGCCCGTTAAGCTAACATAAGCTAACTCCCAACTCGCTGAACTGTGTTGATTTTCTCTTTAAAATCGAACTAATATTTGCAGTGCTGGCGGAAAAAAAAAGATGGTTACGCAACGCCTATCGGTAGTTTGGTTACTTACATTGTGTCCCCCGCAGTCAATAACCGACTTTCGGTTAAAGGGTGGAAATCCAGGTTGTACGTCGAAGTCATCTTCAAAACAACGTCAAGCTATCTAACAATGAGAAGCAGCGTCCGCTCACTCGCAAGAAGCGAAACTCCGGCGAGACGGAGACAACAAGACGAAGCCGAACAGGTGCAGGGAGGGGGCGTCTTCTTCAAAACTGCATGGGAGAGAGAGGGGGCACCGATATCCGCCTTATTCCTTCCTCCAAATGTGTCTCTCGTCTCCGACTGAAATAAAATGAGGCGAGCCGCTGTCACACGGCACACACACGGAGCTGCAGCAAACCAGAGGCGTGGCCTCTTCAACAAAAGTCTGAACCCATGCTGCCTCTCAACGCTCCCACACCGATGTAAAATTACCGTAATATCTCCATAGGGTCTGGCACGTGGTCTCAAATAGAGTTTATATAGTATAGGGTGTTTTATCTGATGTGGCAATGGATGCTCATAATGACCGATATTCTTAAGCCTTAAAATAAATCAGATCATTTTCGGCCTCATTGTGAAGGGTGGTGAGTAAGAGGAGTCTGGAGTGTACCGATAATGATTAAAGAGTCATTTAAAGTGTTAAAATATAGTACCCATGTCGTAACCATCAAGATTAAGTATACTGCTCCTGTTTCCGTCTTATCTCAGGAGTCTAATTTCAACACCAGGTTTTTGATTTGATTTGAGTCAAGTAAATAATACTATTTACAGTTTGTTAATTGTGGTTATTGTGTTAGGTCTGTAAATCTCTTCCAATCCAAAGTGAGATGGTTAAATTGCAGTTAGTTCTGCTGAGTTGCTTTTCCCCAGGGTCATAGGTCATGTTCCCCTTTGTGCTGGGCTGTTGTTCCCCAGGGGGAGGGAGAGCCTATCTTCTTTTGTTGTGCTGGACTTGCTGGGCGAGGTCTCTACACTTGGGGGAGGGGGGAGGGGGGGAATGTTAAGTGCTGTTTGCCATAGCAGAGAGGCAAGGGATGGGAGATAGCCTAATTATCAAACCAATTCAATATAACACCAGCAACTGCACAATCCAAAAATATTATTCATAGCCAGTGTTAAGAAACATCCTATTCATGAGATCCAACATAATCCTTGTATCCATGGCAATTTTAACTTGGCTCCAGTGCAGTGTGCTCTATTAAACAGTGCCTAAAAGAGGCTTGTATGTATAATGTCACATGCAACCTATTTTGCCATACATGCAGACAAGCCCACTTTGCAACATGCATTTGCATTAAGCTTGAGGGGCTGCCATAAAAAGCTAGTCTAAACCTCTCTGGAGAATCAGGTTTCATTAAAATGGAGGAAAACACAATAATGTCATCCCACCCGTGGAATTCACATATTTTCTTTGACTCAATTAGATCTCAGGGGATTTTATTGAATAGAGTTGATGTAAAAGGAGCAGGATTTCTCTTAAAAGAAGCTCCTCTTTTCCTTGTGGGTTTGATCAACACATACATAGTTTATTTTTACAATTTGACTTCGCATCTCCTTTGCATTTCTAAGAGATTTTTATTGGAGTGAATTCCAGAGGCTGATGCTGAGTTGCTGGCACCTTCTAATACTAGCGTCCTATTCTTAATCTGAGATTACCACTACTGTAATCCTATCATAATCCTCCCTATGTACCATGCTTTTGTTGTTTACATCAAATGTTTTCCCCTTACTGTAGCAGAACTCAACATTCAGCATTTAAATTTGCACCCTTTTTCGTGACAAACAGTACAATATGAAAATAGGACAGCGTTAAATCCATATAGGCCATGTCCTATCTCTTTGAAAACGTCGCCTTGAACTTCAAGGCACACTTTTTCTTAGCTCAGCCTTTTGTGAAAGCATTTGCAGAATGGCGACCAACTCGAGGGCTCTCAAAATGGAGAGAACTTCTACTGTGTCAAGATGTACTGAGCACACATGATAACACTGCCTTATCAGGGTGCAGTTCTTCCAAATCAATGCAAATTCTGTTGTCGATGTAAATGCTGCATCCTGTTCTTTCAAAGATTATTACTATCTCTTGTTTTTGACTGAGGATTCTATAAAGCCAGGACTCGTTTCAGTAGATATCTCATCACACCAGCTTGTGTTTTTCAGTGGCAAGTGACAATTATCTGCATTACTGACAAATTCATCTCTCACTCTTTTATAGTTGATGCAAGCACCTGAGTCCTGGGTGGAACTTTGAAAAGAGGAGGAAGGTAAATTAAATGACGCCAGAATCCTATAAGGTATTGATTTTGTGTTTTGATACAATTTAGAACAAATCCACTACCTCCTGATTGAAACATTTTGTCAGGTGAAGATAATATTGATTTATACATCCATATTCATTAGACCCAAATACATAGATTCTGGGCTCCTTGAAAAGGAAAACCTATGGGGACCGCAGAAGAACACCACCCTGCCCACACTCACACAGTCACAGCATGGGAGAACGGCTCAACTGGAAACAATACATCCTATCACAATATTCAGCCTGGACAAAGAAGCAGTCCAAATACAGGCTGCTCCACAAAAGCTAGTACAGATTTGAATGTGGGGCCAACCTCAACGTACCTCATAGGCAGGTCCTCATTCCTGACTGAGATCCCGGCCGCAGAGGGGGGACAGCGCATGCTGTTGGCATACAAACTCTGCACCAGGGCCAGCTCAGAAGAATGTTCCAACATCGGTGCTCTGGAAAAATCCACCCGGTGTAATGGACACTTTCTTCTCTTTCCCTCTTTCCTCTATGTGTTTCTTTTCCTTTCTCTTGTCTTCCACCCACTCTTTCTCCTCGGTTTAGTGCAGCAGAGCGGCGCCCACCCCCTTCGCTGACTGGCGTGGCTGAAATAATCCTCTCTGACAGCTCATCGTGCGCTAATGCATTGTGCTGCCTGCGGCAGCCCAGTTTGCAGGCTGTAGAGCTGTGGCCACAGTAGCCCTCTTGCACTAATTGACACCCATATTAGGAAAACTTCAGGATATTGGACATGGATGATTTATTCCCGCTGGCAGATTGGGGAAAATTAAGGGAAACAGTGACACAGTTAACACAAAATCTCCTCCACAAGTCCTGATTTAGTGGCACGCTTCTATGCATGTTAGTATGTATTTGAATCATGGAGGTGTTCCAGATAAAGGCTGAGGGAAGGTACACTCCTGGGAGTCTGGTGTATTAAAATCAGCCCATTATAACTATTTTTAACACTCACCTGTCTGCTCATCATTAAGCACCTGAACATACAGTGGGATAATATTTTAACCATCTCAATTCAGCCTGTGGAGATGTACTACATGTCACTGTCCCTCTCTGAGCAGGCTAATGACCCTGTTGGGGACAGGTAAAGGACTTTCTTCAACAACCTCCTGTCATTATTATTCTGGAGGAGATGGGCTAAAGATAACCTGATTGGATATACACAAACATCATATTCAGCAGTGTTAAAAAAAGAGCAGGTTACTTTACAGCCCACATTGTTTTCCATTTCAAACTGCAGATAATATATGTACCTTTTATTAGGTGACCTGTGACTGTTACAGGCTGACATGTGGGCCTACTGACGTTATTTTATAGAATAATGTAAATGTACTCAGATAAGTACTTTCATGTGATTTTACTGAGTGAATTAGGACAAAACTATGGTCCACATTACAACTACATTACTGGAAACCTTATCAATTAATGGCAATGGATTCAGAACAAAGTAAACAGGCTGAACCACCTGGTGAGATTAAAGACTCGTCTTTTATGTTAATTTGCATTGCACAAAGCTCATTTGCCTTTTTTTTCTAGGGCATGGAGTTGGGAATTTGACAAAGGCAAATCAGCTTTTAAGGTGCTGAACTTGCAAAACGAATTCTCTCATATCTTACACTTGAACCATATCTTCCTGATCTTATGCAATCAGATTTTAATTTTAAAGTATCTTGTCACAATATTCTTTGCACAAAACCCAGGAGAATTTACATCTAGGTCTCATTCTCCCATAGGCGTTGGGTCCTGTTAGAGTGACATGATATTAAAAAGGAAAGTCGCCTGAAACAGGGTCATGTCGTTGTGTGCGGGTATCATAGCTGAGAAGAGCAGCATGAAGGGGCTCCACTTCCTCTGATCGTTGCGCAAAATCCTCTTGCTCTCACTTCTGACATGAATATTTTAAACAATGATGTTGAAATCCAGTTCTTTATGGTGTGTTGCTGCTTAGCATGACTGTCAGTGCCACAGGCGTCATGCAGAGCACAGAGTGAGAGAAGGTCTCTCTTCCTGCTCTCATCTCATGCACAAAAATGCTAAGTATGATAATGTGGGGCTGTGCATTAATGCTCTGCAAGCGAAGCCTCGTGCAAAAGAGGTTTCTGGGGTTAAAATAACATGACACAAAATAGAAAACTTTATCACACAAAACAGACACTGTGCAGTGGACCTTTGAAAGGAAAGACACATTGCTGTACTAAAACAGCCACTTCCTGTTCACATCCACAGTAAAAAGAAAGGTGGTGTTAGTGGGTAGTGCTTGCTGCAGTTGAAAATAAAAAGCACTCAAGTGTGTCATGTAATCAGTCATATAACTGCACGTGTTCACAGCACTGCAGGTGGCCTTGTGATGAGTGAAAGCAACCATCAGCTTTCCCTTTTTACCACTTGTGTGCTCCCTTAGGACTGATAGCACAAACAAATACTGTCTGTGTTTTTGTGGGTGAAAACCGAAACTGTTACAGCTCGTTGCACATATTTGTTTTTTTTATTATTTTAGAGTGTCAGGTTTTTAGGCCTTTTATTGAGATTGGACAGTGGATAGCGCGTGAGTGAGAGAGAGAGAGAGAGAGAGAGAGAGAGAGAGAGAGAGAGAGAGAGAGAAAGAGTCGGGAATGACATGCTGGAAAGGAGACACAAGTCAGATTCAAACCTGTGTCGCCCGCTTCAAGGACAACATCCTTTGTACATGTAACCGCTAGAGCAACGGTGCTCTCACTGTAATGTTTTTAAAATGAAAGAAGTTAAATTAAAACCTTGGACAAAAGAGATAATTCGAAGTAGTCAGTATGGCCTCTTTGTGATGACCAATTTTCCTAACGTCTACATTTGACTAAATAATAAATCAGTGAATCCTTGGTTACAGCCCTTTACATGACACCTGTTTTGATATAAATACGCAGCATTATAACTAACTTAAGTAGTGCTTTAGAATCATCTGGACGAGGTGAAAATATTTTTAACCAATAAGAAATACAGACTTGATCCTTTTTCTTTGCATACATACCAGAGCCCTCTCTTTACAGGCACGGGGGAAATTTATGATCCAACAGATGCTAGCAACAAGCTTTGGACTGTACGAGACCTGACACCAGCATGTGTGATTGAAGAGGGACTGACACAGCGAGAGAGGCCCATGAGTGGAGTTAGCACATTACTGTCTGCTCAGCAGGGGGATACTGCTATCTATGACTGCCTTGACATTTTAATTCATACAAAGTATCACCTCTTTCATTGCAATAACCTTTGCCTGAAACTTCCAAATAACTGAACACAACAGTGCTTCATTACAGATTTTACAGACTGCATGTCTCCTTCTAAGTGTGTATGTCCGTGTGGATGTGCCTGAGAGTCTGCATTTGGTATGATAAAGAGCTACACCACATTGAAATGTCAGCTTGTTTTGCATGGGCAGAAGTCGTTTTTACTTCCCCTTTACACAGGTCACACATCATTTTTTCCACTTCCCCTTTGATTAAGTGTTATCGGAAGACTGAGTAGATTTCCATCATGACCGTGTATGGAAGTAGACACTCAAACTGAGGGGAAGAGATAGTCGAGTAAGTAATGGGAACATTTGACGAGGTAAAAAAAAAGTGAATCAGTCAGGTGTGCTTTCTAGCTCTTGAATATATAAATAATTTTATATAATCTGAGCTTTAAACAAATGCATCATTCAACTGTATCGCGTCCCTGTGACCATACTCAACAAATTAGGCATGGTCAGTGATTTTTCCATCCCTCCAATGAATCAAACTAAAACGGAACTAAAATGTGTTATGTAGACTGAAAGACATGCGAGTACAGTGTTATATTCAGATCTAAATTTTAACAGCCATCAAGATAAAAGTCAGCCTATTACAAGCCTAAGATATTGGGATGCTTTTACCAAAAGTAGGTTGAATCATTTTAATGGGTCTGTACTTCTCAAAGCAACAGCTCTGCACATCACACACCCATCAAAGAATTGGTTTTAAAGCACTGCTACTCTTCATAAATCTTTAAATGGTTTTGCACCAAAATACATGGTTGGTATGCTGGAATATAAACCAGCTAGACTTCTGCAGTGAGCCGGCGCTTATCTTCTGATTATTCCCAGAAATAAATAGAAGAACAGAGAATCTGATAAACATCCAGACCTTACGTTAGAGTTCAGTGCCTTGATGGATAATAAAATCCTTCAAAACTGATACAGCATGTAAGTACTACTCTTGCAAACCTTTCCCAGTTACATTGTACTTCAAAGAATGGAATAAAAGTAGATCAGGCATGCAAAGACCTGATAGTCCACTGACATCTAAGTAGATACACTTTACTTTCTCACAGTGCATTCTTCTCTATGGAAAGTCTTAATAGCTTCTGATGAGCTGTACATCATGATTGCAGTCATCTATAGGTTCTCTCATGAAGGATGGCACATCTGGAGCAGATTTACTTAAAGGCACACTTCACAAGATAAAGATTCCACATGCATCAACAAAGAGATACCTGTTCCATTTCTTACATTCATAATGTGGTGAAATATTTTATTTCCTGGGCCTGCCATGTTGTCTACACATTTATTGTCATGAGCAGCACGCAACAGTGTTTGTGCATGAATAATGACACCGTGTGGTCACTGAGGGGAAAGCAAAAACAACCCTGCTGCAGATGGAAAAGAAGACATTTTAGAAGAAAGAAATCAGTTCCTCGCAATCCACAGTTGATGTTTAAAAAAAAAAAAAAAGGAAGCAAAGCCAGAGCAATGTAACTGTCATGAAATCTCCCACATATCATACAAAGGTAAGGAGCTGTATGACAGCTCAGCAGCACAGACTGCTGCATGGGAGGTTCCTGAACTTGATCCAAGTGTGAGGGGAAGAAAATCCAACATCTGAATCTTGGTTCATTACAATATTTCCTTTCTGTTCTTCAATTTAACCAAATAGGCAGCCTATGGGGGAAAAAAAGGGATGGGGGGGGGGGGGGGGGGGGGGGGTTGGGGGGTAAACTTAAAGAGAGCTCTGTCCAGGTTGAAGATAACGTAAAGAAAATGTGGGAACAGTTTTGATGTTAATGAGATTTACGTCTTAAAGTCTGTGAGCGCACAGACTGTTCATCTTTAATATTGAAATATCAGCGAAAATAATCACAATACAAGCACAGCTACAGTATGACTCCAGGACCAATCAATGAGAGGGAAAAAAAAAATAAAAATACAAACTTTAAATTTAAAAAATGTACAGAAATTACAGAAAAATCATTTGAGTTAAAAACCAACATCTGAAAATGCATTTAAGTCAGAATCCCAAGACCAAATGCGCTTGGCTCGGGAATTGGTATTGACACATTTATACACACCCGATGCCATCGTCATTATATACATGACATTTCAATGATACTGCAGAAAACTGGGGACATGTTAGAGCTTACTCTGTCTGTGGCTACACGAGGGAACAGAAATAAAGACAGTGGATGTTAGTTGTTCTCATATTGGGATTTTTGAGCTCTTGACACGTTGTCATGGGCTCCTGATACAAACATAATTGCTGCGATCTCTGACGACTAGACAACAGAAACAAGCAAACAATTTACAGGTGAAAAGGGAAAAACCACAGAGCTCCGCATGAAGGATAAGGCTGGATATGTGCTGGTTAGAGCAGTTTTTCTTTTCAAATCACAAATCATCATGGTTGACATCATTAGAAAAATCATCCCATGTTAGCATGAGCCACAGTTTTTACAGTTTTTTTTTTCTTTTTTTCATTTTACAGCAGTGCCATGAGTGTTCATTGATGGCTTTAAGTCCAAAAAACAGTCCATGTGCTTTTTGCATAGTCTCAATGCGGTTTGTGTTTCCGTTTCTTGTGTTTTTTGTCCTTCTTCTTGCTGGAACATTTGACACAGAACCACGGCTGATCCTCGGGAGGAGCTGTTGTGATCCCAACACAAGGCCTGAGCAGAAAACAGAAGAGGAGAGTGAAGGTCAGTGACGGGTGCTAAACTATAGTTATGGTAAAAAAAAAAAAAGTCTCCAACGACACAGTTGGGTCAATAGACCAACTACTGTCAAATATACTGAATAATAGTCTAGAGGAAAATAAATGTTAATAGCTGAAAAGCCTGTTGTGAAGCCTGGCTGAGATCAAACTGATTCATGCTACAAATGGCCGCCTGCAGGTGACCTGTGAGTGGAGATATCGAGATCTAACACATAAGGTTTTTGTTCCATTATATAAACTGGAACAACATTTTTATGATAAATTATAACCATTGCACTTTGAATACAGTTCTACCCTTAATGAGTTAACATGTCTGACAATGTAAGAGCCACCGTGTGCTGTCTGATCCTGAACAGTTATCAAAGAGTTTATTGGGAGTTTAGAAAAGAGGAAAGCATCAGGAGCTGGAAGGTGCGGGTCAGAGTTCTGCACACAATTTATCAACGACTGAGAAGACCTTTGACTAATATGCTTTCTGAGTTCTCCTACAATGTGTCACTCTCTGCTTTCAATAATTTGGCTTTAAAGAATGAACCACAGTTCCCATTTTACACCTATCAGTCTGACTGAGGTAGACTGTCAGATACCAGTAACACACTTGCTACAATGGGGAAGAGATTTATTTCAAACCTGATTTATCCTGTACCAAGGGAAAGTTATGAAATGTTATCAGTTAGTCTAAAATATCACTGTTGGGTTCATTTCTTGACATGTTTACTCTTCTTTTTTCGCACTAGCTCTCGAGCCATCGGCAGGAACCAAAAAAGAATTAACAGAGTTGAATTAAGGAGGGACCATCAAAGAACTTGGTGTTTCCAATATCCCTAAATCTTCAATTCCTACATTCCTAAAATCCTTTTATTTTCAGTTTAAGGTTTCAATTTTATATGTGAGAAATCTGAGGCGCCTCCATTAGGACGTTGGAAACAAATGTCAAATCGAGTTTACTCATACTGGCTTCTTCAAGGTTGTCTACCACAGCACTAAGTGGTGGTAATAATTCTAATAATACATTGGAGTTATTGAGCACTTTTCTGAATTCTTAAAGACGCTTGGTATCCATCTGTGTTTACTTACCTTCAGAGTATGATTCTGATACCTTTCAACACTACTTTTCAAAACGTTACCACAGGACCTGAATCCAACGCTTGACTTACCCCTATCTTGGATGGGCAGAGTGATCTTGATGAAAATGAACATACTGTGAAGGCTACTCTAGCCAATGCAAAAGCTCCGCAAATAAATCGTTTGAAGAAACATTTTTTTTTACAAATAATATTTCATGACATGGAAAACTCTATTTCTACGTACTTCTGCCACAAGAAGAAAGCAAAGGTGAAAATGAAAACTGCTTGTAGACAGAAGGAGGATAGTCCTACTCTACTAGAATCAGGCTGACCTTACTTTCATTATTTATAAGTGGAAACATTTGTTTCTTTGAAGCTAAATAAAAAATGCTCCTAGTGCTGCCACCCACATTCATCCAGGTCATGAAAATCTCCCTACAAAGGTTTTGAAAGTAACTCAGTTGTATCCAATAAAGAACTCCTCATTCAGGTAAATCTTCCAATCTGTTTGATTCAATGAGAATTCCTATTGAATATTTAAGTCACAACACTAACCTCACTTTCTAAACAAAATAAAGGCCCAACATACTCTATCTCCCATGTGCATGTATTGCAATGTCCAGTGATAGACACGTTTCTAGAAAAGTATGTTAAATACATCTGCACGGAGCGCTGGTGGCACAGTGGTTGGTGCGCGCGCCCCATGTATGGAGGCCATAGTCCTCCAAGCGGGCGGCCCGGGTTCGGGTCTGACCTTTGACTCTTTTCCCGCATGTCGTTCCCCACTCTCTCTCTCTCCCTGATTTCTGACTCTATCCACTGTCCTATCTCTCCTATAAATGCCCAAAAAGAACCCCAAAAAAAAAAAAAAAAAAAAAAAATACATCAGCACAATCTTTCACAGAAATTAAACTTCAGCCTTCATTTTTTTTTGCTTGCTAGACTGAGCATTTGGTTCCAGTGGCATTAAGTCAAACCCTAACAGAGACACAGTTGTTACAAATGGTCAACTTCTCTGCTAATCAAGAGGATGTCACACATTTCTTTTCATGTATTTGGCCTCTGCATCACAAAAATATCTTGAATAAGTAAAGAACGACTGATTTACTTTCGGAGTAAAAACGGAACCTGACAGAATAAAACGCCCCTCATCTCTTTTTATTGATTTATTCTCTATCATGTGAATTTTCTCTGAAAACAAAAAAACTGCCTTCACTGTGACACTTTGAAAAAAACTGAATGTATTCTTCTCTGAGCATAACAATAACCAAAAGAACTGAAAACTGTCATTCACAACAACATGTTTTAGAACCAGCAGTACATCTACTTTGAACTTCAGTGGATTGTTCCCTTTAACTTCATATAGATCTTAATATACAGCATGTACTCTTTTGAAATAAGAACAGTGTATAATGACATTTGTTGACTTTTGTCCTGTCGATCATCAGCAGACCCCTAACTGACAGAAAGCTATCAGTTTTAAATCTCTAAAAATAAAAGACAAATACGCCTTTGATCTGCTTTAATTCACTTCTTACTCTGATGCTGAAAACACAGAAAACGATGAAACCAAAACTCAGGTACCCTCCAAAAACATGAAATCTTATGATTCACTAAAACACAAGTTTTCACCAACAGGCACAAACACAGTGAACTAAGGCTTCAACTGAAGGTCACAACTGTCTGAAACTTAACAACCAACTATGCAAAACTAAAGTCAGCTATAAAAAACAAAACAATGCATGGGTACAATAAGGCCATGAACAAAAACATATACGAGGAAATGAGTCTCTTACCAATGATACCAATCATCGCAGTCATCACATCCTATCATGAGACTGCCGTCATCAGGTTTGTTGCATCCAGGACAAATCCAGATCTTGTTTCCCCATTCATCTCGGATCTTTGGGGGTAGACACATAATCGAAAGCATCAGTGACACACGTAGAAAAGTGATGAAAGCAACCAACATTTACATACATTTTGTTAATGTCCATCCAAACACATGCATTACACTTTGTCTTAGCTTAAAGATGAACCAAACGTTATAAACACACTGTTCTAAAATAAATAAGTTGGAAATAAATAAATGTGGTGAGTAAACACTCACTACGTAGTTACTGACGGTCTCTGTAACGACGCTTCGGACTGGTGTTTTGAAGGACGCTGCTGGAGACATCATGGCGCCGGGAGAGAGCAACGATGACAGAGCAGGAGCTGGTGGGAGCGGAGAGGCAGGCACAGGCAGCGTGGGTACCACTGGGGGGAGTATTGGGGGTGGCGGAGGTGTCCGAGGGCGATTACCAGGTCCCGACTTGGTAGCTGGGGTCTTGGGTGCTGGCGTTCTGGGCTCGGAATTTGGAACCACCTTGCTGATAACACTAGTAAGAGACAGAAAAAAAAAGTGAACACAAACACAACAGCACGGTACTCTAGTGGCATTTCTGGAACATCATTTTAAAATGTAGTGTTGTAATGTTCTGAAAGAGTGACTCCTATGTTTACTCATAATTATCTGTAACAAAGGTTATGTTTTCACCGACTCTAACACTAACCCTGTCTGTGAGCAGTAATGAAGAAAAACTAGCAGCCTGGTTTTCATCACACTGAGTGGTTAAAGAGTGAAGCAGAAAACCATAGCTGAAGCCTTTTGATATTGAAACAGCTCCTGATCGTACTCATAGTCAAGGACTTAACCTGTCACACAGTATTTGATGACTTATTCAGTGTAATCACTCAATGACATATGTGATTACATTTCCTCTAAAAACTGTGTAATACTTGATTATTACAGGTTATATCGGTTATTTATGTTTAGCTGAGAAGCTTAATGCAATGTTTTCTAGTTTCCAGGCTTTATGAAAGAAACCACTATTGTGTTTCTGTGTGAAGCATGTCAAAAATGTTCCATGAAATTATTCATTCTTTTTTTTTTTATGTTAGTAGAAAATACATTTGAGTGTTTTTGTGTAGAAACAAAAACAAACATTTTTAAAAGACTTTTCTAAATGTATACAATTTGACTTAAATCAGAAAATTTTTTTTTTTTTTAAAAAGACAAGACCTGAATCTGCCATTTGAAGCACACTTGGCGTATTTGACAAACACTGATGGAAGAAATATTGAGAGAAGATTCACTAGAAAGAGTCCCTGAAAGCTTACATTTTGTCTTGGCCTGCTCCCACCCTGAGTGTCAGTCTGGGGATGACTGGAGATGGTAGAGGTGCAGGAGTTTCTACTTTCACCTGAGGAACCAGAAGGGACACGGTAAGTTTCAGTGACACTCTAACCCAAACATAATATAACACATCTTAAATAAACAGTGGTTACCTTCTCCAGTCTAATCCTCTCTTTTTCCTTCTCTTTCTCCTTTTCTCGTTTTTCCTTTTCCTTCTCTTTTTCTTTCCTCTTCTCCTCCTTCTCCCTCTCCTTTTCTTTGGCCTTCTCTCGCTCTTTATCCTTTTCTTTGTCTTTCTTTTTCTTCTTCTCCTTCTTGTCCTTTTTCTTGTCCTTGTCCTTGCTCTTTATTTCCTTGTCCTGGAGGATCGGGGGCAAAGGAGGAAGCATCGAGGGAATACGCAGACAGGCAGAGGGGCTGAACAGGGGTGGAAGTTCACCCAGAGCAAAGGGGGCTAACGCAGATTGTTTCTGCCTGTCCTCCTTGCTCCTGTCTTTACCCTTGTCCCTCTTGTCTTTGTCCTTTTTACTCTTTTCTTTATCTTTCTTTTTGTCTTTGTGTTTCTCCTTTTCCTTCTTAGGTCCATCTCCGTCTCTGGATTTTATCTTGATGGAGCCCTCAGGCAAAGTAAAGTCTCGAGGAAGGAAGAGCTCATCATCCTTCATTCCAAAATCCTTCCAGGGCATCTTGCCATCCTTGGAAAAGTCTTTGTTTTTATCCCTGTTCTTGTCCTTGTTCTTCTCTTTCAACTTGCTCTTATCCTTCTCCCGGTCCTTGTCTTTTGGCTTATCTTTTTCCTTCTTCTTCATTTTAGTTTTGAGCTCCTTCTTCAGCTTTTTCTTTACATCCACTGATGACACAATCTTGTTCTTCTCCTCAAACAACTTGAGCAGAGGTTCAGGAGTAGGTGGGGAGGCGGATCCTGAGGACACAAAGTCTCCCTGGCTTGGCTGGGCTGCAGATGGTCCGCCCTGATTGACCTTTCGGATAACTTCATTAATTGAATCATCCATAGTCCAATTTCCTAGGCCTTGGTATGCCTGTAGTTGAAGTGGTGTTGACGTGTCTTTTATAGAGTTACTGGCCCCAATCAGGGCTTTGGGTGTAGATGGCTCCATGATGGTCAGCCTCCTAGGGCTGGAGAATCCATTGCTATCGGAATCAGAGCCTGAGGAGAACGCAAAAGGATCAGGCTCCCGTTCAGCACACGCTCTGGCAATCACTGCATCAATGGAGTCATCAATGGCTGCGTTATCTGGCTCTAGTTTCTTAAAGGGACCCTCAGCTAAGTCCCTGTCCTCAAGATTTAGTCGCATATGGATGTTTTCTTTGCCCATCCTCTCATTCAGAGCAGACAGTGGCAGCTTTGGCACACTGTCTGTCTTGCTCTGGGGTTGGGATGCTTTGGATGAACCCATCTTTGGGCTCTTCGGACTTTTAGGACTCTTGGTCCTGCCTGGGGATTTCTTCCTCTCCTTAGACGGCTTTGGAGAGTGGATGGGACTACTTCCCACCGGAACAGGAAGGACCCCTTTAGGTGACTTAGTCCGTTGTCTGCCAGGGGATGAGACCTTAGGCTTTCTTCCTGGGGTGGTGAGGCCCTTTTGATCCGAGTGTTTTGGTACAACCGGCTGAGGTCTGAAGGAAGGCAGGGCTCCAGAAGGTGTTTCAGGTGACAGGGGATCGAGGCTGTCATGAGAGGGCAGCATGCCTGGAGGGACACGCTGAGGGTTGAGAGAAGTAAGGGGCTCCCTTGGCTCAACCCCCCCACTCAGGACTGAGGCCAGGGTACATGCGTGGTCTCTTGGAGGTAGGCATCATGCCCATAGCTGCATCTGGACTTTCCAGGTGCCTCTTCAGCGGGTGGTTCTCGTCGTTGACCGTCTCGTCCTCGTCCATGTCCTCCTCATCCTCTTCCAGTGCCACCTGCATGGCTTCGGCTGAGGTTCCCATGTCAGCAAGGACCTCCTCTTCCTCCTCTTCTAAAGACGAGAGGGACAAAAAATGAGTTGAGTACTTTTTTTATTATCTATCCCCAACCACAACACTGATTTACCACAACCAAAAGGTACAGATTCATACACTTACTGGCCAGGTTTTTTTTTTTTTAAAGTTTGTCTTAAACTAAAAGTGCATTTTAATAAAGTTTTTGTTGACAGGAGTTGTATGTTCAAATTCATAATACTTGAAAGTTTAATGATAAAAAATGAAAAGGTGATCAAGTGATGAACATGAGAAAAGTTGCACTGCTTTTTTCCCCCTAGATAAAATCATCATAGCAATAAGTGCACAATATATATCTGTATCATATATTGTCAAAACTTTGGATCAGATCAAACCATGTTGTCCACCTTAAACAAACTATTAACCAGCAGAGAACGCAGAAAGAACACAGGAGTTACATAATGTGGAAAAACAACAATTTTTGGATCATTTAGAAAGACGTTAAAATGGCAATACGATCACTTTTGCATCACTTGTTTTATTTCACATGAAAATACTATTTGAATTGTAATGTGATTTCAACAGCGCTCTGCAACAGAACTTCACTATAATGTTATGTCACACATTGACCAATATAAAAAATGCAGAGTCTGCAAATCTGAAATTGTACTTGGCCATATTCAATCTCAATAAACTCTCAACAAGAGATTGTTACACATCCATTACATGAACTGACCTTCTTGTAAGGAGACCAGGGGTGGCATGTAATCTGGAATGTACTCCTTCCTTTCCTCTGCATCTCTGGCTCCTGGCTGGGGAAACTGCAGCACATTGTTTTTGCTGACAGGAAAGAGTGGCGTTTGATGGGTGAAGGGCACAGGCTCCAGATTATGGACGTAGTCCTCCAGTTCACTCAGACTCACTCCCAGCAGCCTAAAGGCTTGGCTGACATCATCCAGGACCGGATCTGTTCGTCCATCTGCAATGAAGCATCAAAACAAACCATTAAACCTCATCACTCTTGTTCACTATACTTTTCCCGTAAGCGCTGATAGAAGTTGGGTCAAAAGTTTGACTGCATACTAGTTATAGAGCTGCAAATACAAGGAGGTGTCGTGAATGATGCTGAAGGACCGCTCAACAGGTTTCAGACTGATTGAATCGTTCAACAGATAACAAAGGACTTCTACGCTAATACACATGACTACGACTATTTACATTAGGCTTGACCACAGCTGACGACCATTAATGCTACACTAATAACTATAAGTAGAAGCTGCTTAGCTGTGTAGCTACTGTACTTTTTGACACATCAACCTTTGCTAGGGGGCGCAAGCTACAGAGCTAGTCAACAACAACGTGATCTGCTAGTTCAGTCTTGAGGGTTAAAAAAGTAATCGGGGCACTGGAAGAAGCACTCACATAGCTCAGAATAGCGATGGCAGGCCCTGGCCAACTGCTGGATATATCGATGCAGCACATCCGACAGCAGATCGCACGCAGTGAGCTGAACCGCATCCCAGCCCAGAGCCTGGCAGATCTGCGCCACCGAAACACGCAGCAGCGAGCGGGCATAGCTCTCGCACATCTCGCTGACTTTGTTACGGTATTATTCCGGTCAGTTCCTCTTCCAAAACATGTTCCCGGGCTTCATGTTTCACGGAACCCCCGAGGGGTATGAGTAAACCCGCTACCGCGGTTAATTTCGGGCATCTACTACACTAAATATATTGGCGCTTTCGCCAGAGTCGCCATCTTGATTCCATCGATAGACCCATCCCCGAAATCTAGTCCGCACATGCGCACAAGTCAGCGACTGCCTACGAGCTCTGCTGTGTTCGAGCGGTTCATCGACGGCTGACGATGCGCAGTTTGTTATAGTAGTCTAAGTTGAGCCTGTTTTTACCTATTTACTCAGGCACATGCAGTTAAACTGATCTGTTTGACCAGTGTTTCAAAAAGTCTCGACAAATGCATCGGCTCTAAGCTAGTGACTGATGTTTGCAGATGAACACGTGTTCAGAACAAATGACGAGCAGTTTTGATTAATCGCTTCACCCCTTTTCTTTTCCTGAACTTAGACCTTATTTTATTTAAAACGATAGGGACCTGGATGAGTTTTCATTTCCTTTATGTATTTTATCCAGTAGGCAGGTATTTGGATATTTTTTTTGTATTTCTAAGATTGTCGGTTTCTGGTACAAATTCATAGCTGCTTGTAGAAATTCCGGACCTATAA
Organism: Tautogolabrus adspersus; assembly: GCA_020745685.1. Classification (NCBI taxonomy): domain Eukaryota; kingdom Metazoa; phylum Chordata; class Actinopteri; order Labriformes; family Labridae; genus Tautogolabrus; species Tautogolabrus adspersus. The sequence goes on from CM036539.1 coordinate 23,208,247, forward strand.
CTTTCCCCATCAAAAACCAAACAGGCAATATTCATGAATACGGCATCAAGTTTCCTCCATGTTTGATTTAATTCATACTTAGAACCTTGCATATATTGAATATTATGTGCTACCAATTTATCTGAACTTTTTTTTTTATTCGTTTTTAAGAATTTGAAGCTGCTAAATGTTTTTTCTCTCCATCTATTTACTATTGTTGTTTTATAGACCTTAAATTACCAGTCTTAAAAGAACAGATCTTCCAATCTTAGATGGTTTGAACCTCTGCAATATGTGTTGTGATGTAATGTGCTCTCTTTCTTTTTAGACACTCCCATCAAATACATTTTTATTCTCAGTGAGGCCCTCTCCTGGTTCAATCAAAGTTCCTACCTCTGATTCCTCTGATTGTTTGAAGGGCCACATGCCATTAATGAGACCCAATTTCACAAAAACAAAAATCATGGTTATATGCGGTTTTCCATGTAACCCTATTTACAAGTAAAACACAATCTTAGATATTTCACAAACTTATTTTCATCCACTCACTTTCTATTGTAATGGTCTTGGGGGCAAGGCTGTATGGGTAATAAGGCTTCAATAGAGTACACTACAGTATTAAACTATGTAGAGTAATGTTTGTTTCAAATAACAAGGGGAATGTTTTGAAGCCTTGAATTGTGATATTTTAAACCTCGTCCTCTTGGCCAAAAAAATAGGTCAAAGTTAATTTCACTTTTCAACAAGTAAAGACAAATCAATGCCTTTTTATAGACGCTTCCTTTTACAACAGGATGGACAATGTTGTAGTTAAAGGTTTAAGGGTAAAAACCATAGATGTAAATATTAAGGTGAAAACACAATGCAGAGTGAGTGGTCAGTCTCTAAGTGCAGATTCATTAAACAATGAGATGCTTCTTTATTCTCAGACACAAAGGTATAACAGTGAACAGTAATATACTTAAACATGTTACACTTGAAACAGTTTAATTTAGCTTTTTTTGCAATGTCTGTACACTGTAGTAAAATAATAATTACATACTAAAACAAATCAAATGTATGTGAATAGCCTTGTGACCACAAAGATTGTATCATTTAAAAAAAAACACTACAAATGATTGTGCTGCAAATTAATCAATCCAGGGTTGCAAACTGAACAACAAATATACATATATGTAAAAATAGCTTTTTTGAACAAGTTATCATTGCCATGTGCTCTAAAAATACAATACAAAATACATACATTATTAACAGTTCACCTGCCTGCATACTGGCATCAGTGGCATATTGACTGAAATATAAGTCAGTTTACAAATGAACCTTAACGAAACCATGTCAAGCCATTAGTCATTAGTTAATACTCAATTGCTCAAAAAGTTGTATATCTTCATTGAAGGTAAATCCTAGTTTCTCCTCATTTAGTGAGCTTCTGTTTTATTGATTAAGCTCAACTTGGGTTTGTCCTTCGGACTTTTTCAACTTAGACTGAAAACGCTTCACCGGGAGAACACGTCAGGAAAGAGTTGAATGTCGTCGTTATTATTCCATTACTTTCAAACTTGCTGTCTGTTGCTGTATCTGTAAAAACAAGAAAAACGTGTCATTCTTTTTTTCAGCGTTACTATTAAACATTAGCAGACTAACCCAGACCCAATGCAATGTTTTTTGTTTACATTTCCAGATAACACGTTCATCCATCTTTGACCGATTTGGGAGATGTATAAAACTACAGAGACCCAACAATACTTCATTGTACAAGATATTTAATTCAATTTTCATTAATTTAAAAAAAAGTTTTTTTTAATGCATTTGTGTAGAGAAATTTGTGTGGTGGCATTTTTTTTAACTGATTGCTTCTATGATGCAGACACTTTGGTCATACAGGGACTGGATGGCTTGAGTGACGGCCCCAAGACCTGTAATACATACATGACCCAAGAGGGACACGTTCACAGGCCTTCTCCAAGGCCGCAAAACACACGTAGACTGGATGAGCAAACTCCCATGCTCCCCCCTGGAGAACTGCGAGGGTAAAGAGTTGGTCCTCTGTCCCACGGCCAGGACAGAATCGCTTTGCTCCTCCTGTATTCGAGGTTCGACAATCATCAGAGCCTCTTTCCAGCACCCAAGAGTCAAATTTTCCTGGTAGGTTGAGTAGTTTAATGACTCTTGTCAGACTGGATGAGGTGGTTGAGACCAGAATGCTAGCATCCATCTATCTATCTATCCATCCACCCATCTATCTATCCATCCATCTATCTATCTATCCATCCATCCATCTATCCATCCATCCATCCATCCATCTATTAATCCATCCATCCATCCATCTATATGATGCGTATTAATAAAGTAGACAAAAGAGGTATCCAATGCAGTACTCTACTTCTACATTTAGATATAAGATGTATTTTTTTCAAACACTTGCTATACCTTAATTGCATACCAAATATTAAAATGACAATACAATATCAGGTGAATTATCGATTGTAATAGTGTACTCATGCTGTATTGTCTCACCGGTTATAAAAACAGTGTACCGTGCCGAAATATTCTGGACCTGTAGGCGGACCAAACACGTGAGATAATCCGGCTGATCTCTTGACATGAGGTCACACTCATGATAAGGCAACACCTCAATTATTCCAGCTTCTTGGCACCAGTTTAGGAGTTGCTTCTTCTCTTTTGCCTCTTGACTCAACCTAAATATGGAGGGAGCAAACAAACGTTTAGGCAAGATAATGGAGAGGCTTTTCAAATATGCACAATCAAAATCACTCTATTATGAAATGATTGCAATCAACTTGTATGGTAACCGAGGATATATGAGTAATAAAAAAAACATCAATTTGGCATAAAATCTGGGAAAGGGATCTGAAACCAAATATGGAAAAGAAGATATGCCAGGAGGTCAGTTAGAGATGCAAAAGGTTAATTTAAAGGCTACATAATCATACATAGGAATGATTACATTTGTCCACAAAAAAATAAAAATCTAATGTTCATCGATGTCAGCAGTGTCAAATATGACGCAGCTTTTTTCACTCAATATCCTCCATTATTGAATCAAGTAGTTTATTGTTGTAGAAATGTCCCTTCTGCTACAAAGTACTTAAACACAAGAGTTTGGTCCTGCACTGAGACTTTACCTGCTCTTAAATTGTATTTGCGACTGCTTCTTTGAATTCAAAATGTATATCACTTTTCCCCTGATTATTTTTTTATATTCGTATAGGCTTCCTCCATGCGAACAGATTTGTTTGGTTTTGTTATTTTCTTTGTTAAAAACTGTTGTGTTGTATGGGTTACAGAAAAAGGAAAGCTTTGTATGTAAAAAATAAAATGATTAATTTTTCGTTAGTTTTCTGGAGTTGATCCATACCTTGCATTTTCTTTTAACCGACGGCTGTCTCTGTAGTGCAACATCCACTTCCACTTCCCTGTTTTACTCAGCTCTTGCAAGATTTCTGACATTTTTTTCATGTCACCTTAAAATTCAAACAAAGTTGATATTGTCAAGTCAAACTAGGATAATAATAAGTAACTAACATGACAAATTCTCAATCAACAGCTTTTTAGTTAAAAGTAGACATACAAAGGCTGAGGGGCTCCAGTGCTGCTCCGTCCAACATTATTAAACCCCCCTTTGTGAAGAGCTCCTGATGGGTGAGATTGACAACGTCATCTGTTTCGTCAATCCCAGCAAACTGCACGTCAGGGGACTTCTTCAGCGCTAACAAGTGTGGGACCTGAGATAGCATAAAGCTCAATCATTATTTCATTATAATTCAGGACTGCAACAATCTTTTCACTGGCTGTAAATTACCTCACAAATGTGCTCTGCAATGTCTTCATTCCTGAGGATGATGAGAAGAGATGAAGAACTACCCTTATCAAGGAAAAACTCAGAGGTGTGTACAGCAGTGTGGCCCTCTGCCTCCAACTGTACCTTTTGAAAATCAAGGACAAATTCCGCCATTAGACTTTAAAAGCTGCATACGTCTGCAACATTTTTGTACATACTGTTGCTTAAAAAATGTACAAATGTTATAAAAAGATATTTTTACTAATATTCTTACGATACTCTACTAAAAATGCATACCAAGAACCTAGGCAATGAACAATGTAGCTAAAAAAAACCAAATACAGCAATTTTTTTACTTGTCTTACCTTGGTTTCCTCAAAGAAGACATCATCTGACGTCTCTAATATGAAGAATCTGTACTTAGTTTTGCGGGATTTCTTCACAACGGAGTTCAGATTACTGCGAAAACTATTGTCCATCTCCCTCTTCATTTGGTCACAGAAGTCAAAATAGTTGCTTGGTTCAGACCTTGGGCAACCTCGTTCCATGTGCTTAAGTGTAGATGGGACTTTTCTGACAGCACAAACATTGTTCATCTTTTCCTCATAGAGCTCGGCACATTCGGCAGTCACAGCAGACACACCAGCATGTTCAATTGGTGTGCCTGCACCTTGAGATGACTTTTTAGAATGTAAATCCTTTTCCCCCTCTGTGGTGGCTTCCAGGTCTTCCCTGTCAGACATGTGTACCTTGATTTTTTGTCCAAAAAATGTCTGTGCATCCAAGTGACCCACGAATTCCTCCTGCTCCTCTAGACCTGAAAAGTGTACAGTCACAGGACTGGGGCAAGGCAGATTCAATTTTTCATGTGAATCAGGTTGGTGAATTGATCCCTTTTTACTTCTTTTCAGAAGCTGTTTCATTTTATCAGAAAAGATAAGGCACTCCTGTTCCATTGACGCCTCAGTTGGGTCATCTTGTATGCACCGGTGAGAAAGCTTCTCCAGAAATGAACGAGATCTCTTCCGGCTAGTGTTGTAGACTGTGCATGTGAGTGAGCTATCAGGGCCCAGGTAGAGACTGTCATCAATGTTGTTGTCATCTTTGTAGTCCACAAGTGAAGTTGAGGCACTCGAGCAGTCTTTCTGATCCATGTCAAGACCCTCTGTAGCTGTTTGACCAACTCTCTCTGCTGAACTATTTGTCAAGAAACCATGTTTTCCATTGACAAGTTGAGATGAACTTTTTATAGATCCACAAGCCTGAACAGGGAGAGATGGTGAAGGAATCTTGTTGTATTTTGAAGAGTCCCTTCTTTCGTTCTGATACAAAGGATCTTGGCATACAAGTGTAGCTTCATCATACTTTGACTTACTGTCACCTACATGTGGCGACCAACTGCTCTTCGCTAAACGATTGGAGGCTTCTTGGGCATCGTTGTTTATTCCTTCAGAAGTCCCTTTGAAATATGCTGTCTTTTTCTCCAATAGCATTATAGTGGGTGTTGTAGAGGTGACTAAAGGGATTTTAATTTGTTTATTTTTAGTAAATTTCAACATTACAGAGTTATCAATTTGTCTGTCTTTTGAGAGGCTATCTGCTTGACTTTCATCACTCTTTGATGGTTTCACAGCCATGACAGGGCGCTGACTGGATGAACATGGTTCATGACTTAAATTGGCCTGTGATGTTGTTGTGTGTCTGTCTTGGTCAGCATTTGATTTAATGGCTCCCAAAGTAGAAGTAGAAGAAAGGGATTGGTGGGGATGACAATAACCTTGCCCTGAGGAAGATTCTTGTGATTTTTCTGTTCTTTCAAAATACTGTTGATGTACAGATGAGTCTGTCTTCTTAAGCTGCAATCCAACCCCAAGTACTTCCTCTATTTTACTTTTGAAAGGTGATATGAGAAAGTGTCCTGGCGATTCTGTGTGCAGTTCTTGTACTGAAGAGGATGACACTGGTGCTAACTTTTTATTGATTATTTTCAACTTCGATTTGGAGAGGAACTGGTCTATACTTTGAAAAACTCTTAAAGTTCTTAGTTCAAGATCAGGATGAAGACCATGAAGAGGGTCAGAATCTCCGTTAACTGTAGCCTTCTGACAAGGTTTTTGTTCAATAGGCACCTCGTCATTTCCAGTTTCTGAGCTTCTGTTGAGGCATTTCTGAGTCAAAAATGTGCTGTTTTTACTCCCACTGAAAGTAGATGGATAACTTTGAGGATCAGATGAAGTTATCGACTCGTATGGTTTCTCATCCATAGTTGGAGTGGGGCACCGGTCGTCAGACCAACCTCCAGAGGCCCATGGCTTGTTTTCAGGAATATCAAGATGGGATACTTTGCCTGAAGACACTTCTGCCTTTTTACTGTTCATTTGAGATGTATTACACACCTCTGTGGGTTGAACAGTTTCAGGGTACGTAGTTTCATTGATATAGGATTTTCCTTTCTGACCTTGAACAGTTTCTTCCACCTTGTCCTGTGACTGTGAGTCATGAGGAAGTACTGTATCCTCTCTAGAGATGTCTATTCCAATAAATGGAATTACAACTCTACCATTACACTTTTCCAATCCCTCGTTTGTTTTGCCACTTCTTTGATCCATTTCTTTTGTCACTTCCGCTTCAGTTTCAGGCTGTATTTGCTCACACTGGGGTGAATGAGACTGATGACCTGATAATTCTGTATCAGTTGGGTTATCAACCATGTGCTCTGTCTCAACTGATTTAGTATCCCAATGTTCATTATCATCACTTGTAAGATTGAAGCTTGTCATTACTTTGTTTTTGCCTCCTGTTTCAACTCTGTTATTTGTCTGGGGAATTAAGTTCCTCGCATTAGGCCCATCTAATGAACCTGTGCTCTCATTCTTTGTTGCTTTATCAGCAGAACAAATGTCATTTTCTGTATTTTCCTCAACTGCAGGTTCATTACATTTGGCCTCCATGTTTGACGAGGAGTGTGGACCTTTTTCTGAGATGGCATGTTCATCTCCGCCATTTGCACAGAGCTTTCTCAACTGTAAATCATGAAACGATTCTTTGTTTTCTGCTTGTGGTAGCTGCTCATCCAGGTTTTCTGGGCAAGTGTACTTTGTGACGTCATCCTTCTTAACCAAGTCTTGGCCATTACACATCACAGACGATGGATGATTTTTTGCATCACTTTCAGTATCCACAGCTGAAACAGAACTGTCTTTCTCAACAAGCCTGTCATCTTCACCAAAGTGATCATCTTTGACCACTTTACTTTCATTAATAGCACAACAATCCGCATCTTCACTCACATTTACAGACTTGCTTTGTGAGACTGCCATAGGTTCCTCTCTTGATAGCTGCTTCTCATCTTCCAAAAGATTTTCAAGGCAAACCACACCCAAATCTTTGACGGTTGAATCCCCACCTTCCTTGATACTTTTCGGATAAAGCTCATGATTATCATCTTGGTGTAGCTTTTCTTTTACTTCCAGGTTTTCTCCATATTTGGGTTCAATTTCATTTTGCTGAAATGTCCGAACCCCATCTCCTGCTTCTTTGTTGCAGTCATCCATCATGGATTTGGATAAAACCCTTTCAAGTGGTTGAACAAAACTGATCTTTGTTGCCTCTGAATTTCCAGTGTCGTCTTTCACATCAGTCTTGTCATTGTAGCATCCTGGTAACATATCAGCAATTCCGGAAGCAGTCTGATCTTTTTCTGGTTGAATGGTTACATTTTCCATTGCTTTCTGTTCAGGAATTCTTGGTACCGATGAAACATTAGTGTGCTCCAATTGGCCAACTTTTTGCAAAGTGGTGCTAGTCCTATTGTTTTTATAGGTACTTCTGACATCATTCACCTCTTTAATGATCTTTTTCGAGAGTACAATCTCTCTAAAAACCTACAAAAAGCAGAAGAAAACATATTGGAATAATTACACATAATAACAAATTCATGAAGTAAAAATCTGAGTGTTGTTCCTCTCTGGCTTATTAGTTTATTGTTATTTTAAAAATATTCAACAGGAGCATATTTCCCTTATTACCGTATATTACGTTATTTATTGTCCTCACGTGGGCAAGTGAAATGACGTTCCGTTTAACATACAAACATCTCCCACACAACACAAAAACAAACCAGAATTGTGTTAAAAGTCTGGTAAAAGAGGCCTCAAACAGTTACTTGATAGGCAGTGCGAATAGTGTCACTGGTTGTATGCTGCTGTTAGACTTTGCCCCCATGAATAAAAAAGCAGCCTACAGTCTATTTTCTGACTGCTTATTTTGAAAAAGTCATGTAACTAAGCTCAATTATCATCACGTCTTTGTACATTCTATTGATTCCGCGGCTGCGTAATATTGGCCCAGTCCGTGAATTTACATTGCCTTTCGGCGTCGTGGAAGCACGGCACAGCTGGAGCTCCACATAGAGACAGAATCAGACATGCACACACACATCTGGCCTCTGTTATGCTCTGTTACTACCTCTGAAGATGGTACAGAGGTGGGATCATGTCTGTCATTATGTCTCTGAGACATTCAGATTGAAATCGAAACATCACGGGTAAATCACCCTTGAAACGGCAGTCTTAATAGGGCTTTAAAGTCGAAGATCAACCTTTGTGCCTGTGTGCCATAAAGTATGTCAAAGTCTTTATATCCCATAGTGAGAAAAATGGGTAGATCGAAAAACTAAACAGATGGTAAATTGAACTCTGAATGACAAGGTGTGTTCAATTTAATCTCGAAAGTCGGAAATTCAAAGTTGTATGTCATCAGAAATGCCCTCTGAAGTCGGAACTCCGACTCGGAAACTCAGAGGAACTTCAGTAACCCTAGCTCACAATCCAAAATGGCTGCTCCATGCATCAACAGTAAGGTATAAGCTCTACATTAGTGTTTATTAGCAACTTAGTCTTGTATTTGTGTAATTAAATCAATCACAGCGATAGTGTAGTGCAAGTTCCATCTGTGGACATGTTGTCATTTTGCTTTTTCTTGCAAACTACCACATAATTTGTCGTTATCGCCTGGTATTAGCTAACTCAACGAAACATACGTCCATGTTGCTTTTCCAACTTGTTGCAAACTCGTTACTGGAACCTGGTCTACTCCCGTGTGACGTCATTCCCAGCTCCGAAATCCAATTTACGACGTTCATGGAACGCACCAACAGTTTCAACCATAGATTTTCTTCATCCAAGGGAGGGCTTTTGGTTTGTCATTTTTGATTAATTCACAAATAAGAAGTCTCATAAATTGTTGGTTTAAGAGGCCAATTCACTCCCAGATGTTACAACCAAATAACAGAAACTGTTAAGCTCGGTAGCTATTTCAAGCATCCAATATAAATGGATTGTAGCTCAATATAAACAAATTTCAAGTATGATATGATTTACTAACAAACACTTACTAATAACAAATAATACAAACTACGATCCCGTTTAATACTGCTTGATATTTAATAAAGAATGTTCTTTCACTTACGGCAGCCATTTTGGTTGTTAACAAATGGCCTAAACAGCACTCTACTGTCAATTTGATGAATAACAGACAAATGGCTGTGATTGGCTCAACCTTGGATTGGAGGCTAGAAACATAACGTCTGAATGGGCCCTGTTCTAAGTTGAATATCAGAGTGTTAAGAAGCTGAGGTTTATTTCCGGGCTCTTTATATCTTTAATTATTAGAGAGGACAGTGGCTAGTCAGAAATCGGGGAGAGAGAGTGTGGAACTACATGCGGGAAAGGAGTAACAGGTCAGATTCAAAACCAGGCCACCCGCCTGGAGGACCAGAGCCTCCGTACAAAGGGGCGCATGCACTAACCACTACGCCACTGGCGCCTCCTGACGTAGGATTTTTAACCCCAATTTAGATCTCAGAGGACTTCGTCGCAAAGTTTGGTTTGTCCCTTGTAACTAAACCAAGTACCATCATTAGTTATTTTTAGGTAGTCGCTTAACAATGGCATTGATTGTATGCCAAAGCATTTGAAAATAGCAACACTCCAAATGCATACAATTTTGTTTTTAATGTAATAGTAACAATTGAAACAAACCTTGGATGGACTTGCCTCCTGTTGTCCCTTGGATGACTGGGTGTTCAATGTTTTACTTGCGCCTTTCCATTCACTAGACGCATCTGTGTCTTTGTTGCTGACTTGTGAATCAGAAGTGACAACCTCTGCATTGGAGTTTTTAACAGACAAGTCCAAAATCATAGATCCATGGTCCAAGGTCACTCCTTGGTTCAAGGCAGAGCCGTCTTTCATGCTGAGGTCCAATGCTTTTGAAATTAAAGGTTCTGAAGTGTTCACCACATTTGGGAAATGTTCATCTGAATTGGCCTTCAAATCAGACTGGCCTGAGCTTGCTACCACCACAGTGGACAACAAAGAAACCCTCTCTTCTGAACATGGTAATGTTAAGTCAGAGTCGATATGAAATAACCTGGGTGTTGACCGGCTGTAGAACAGACCTATCCACATGTGCACGATGAGCCGAAGCTCTTCACTGGTGTCTTGAACAGAGTAATCCCATGGCCTATTGAAGATATGAAATTCACAAAAGTTAGCCCAATTAGTTGAATATTATGTCATTCAATGCTATCTAAACTAAGTCTAGAATATACATATGTACCATATTTGTCAACTAAAAAACAGACAAGTACAAAATCAATGTGAAAAGATCTCACTTTACATAGATAAAGATATGTATAGCCATAAATATTTGTTCAATATTGAGAACCCTTGTACAAAAAATGAATACAATATACATACCCATGCAAGGCTCGGATAATAGCTCCATCCTTTGGGTCACTTGCAAACTTGCTGTCTAGATTAAAATCGTAGTTCTCTTCCCATTGTTTTGTGACTTGGACAGATTCATTCTTGTTGACAAAGGTACGGGAGTGTCTGAACTTCCTCCTGTGCATCAAAGGTTTTTTCGGGTGGTCTGGAGTCCTGCATACTTGTTCAACTTTATCTTTCAGAATGGCAGAGAGGTTTAATGTTCTACTTCCATCCTCATACATTGTCCTTTGATGCTGCAGCAGTCCAGCATAACCACTTAAAGGGGAAACCTGGAAGGGTGTACCTGGCAAACCCAACGGCAGAGAGGAAGACGGGGGCAATGAGTAAGCATGTTCTTTAGATACCAAATCAACCAACTCACTGCCTCCCACAAGATGGCTTGTTGAGGGAGACTCGAGAGTCTGGATTGGTCTAGCAGCAGGCTGTCTAAGCAGGGCATGTAGAACTGACTCTTGGTCAACACTGGTAACATCTTTTGTAAGGTCACACTTCTTCAAACTTATCTCAGGTTGTCTCCCAAGTGCTGGGGTTGGTGGTGGTGGAACCTCATCATGACTGGCACTAAGAGCCAAGTCAGCAAGTAAGTTCAAAGCATCTGTAGATGGACAAGCACTGTTCAATTTTTCCACAACAGTGTTCCTCACAGTATTATCCCTAGTACACTCTTTGTTATTGTGTTTTTCTCTTTCAAAACAAGCTGGAGTTTGAAAATGTAACCACCCTGTGAAAACAAAACAAAAGGAGAGAAGAGAAACTGCATGAGAAAAAGGAAAAAGCACATTGAAAGCATTTGAAAAACATCACCAACATGAACAAAGGGATTGATTTATTAGATCAATAAAGCATTATCTGGGTGCAGATGCATTGTAGGATGTGCAAAAGCTCAGACCAAGCAAGAGCAAAAGCAAACTAAAACTAAAAGTGAAGTGAGTCGAGGTGAAGCAAAGCAAAGCATAGCTGCTGAAGACAATTTTGGAAGGGAGAAAGCCAAGTAAAGGTGTGTTCCATTTCCTTGTTATTGATTTTATACATCCAATTAAAGAATAGTTGAACAACAGAACATTTAGACAGGACTTACATTTCTTTTTAACATTTTCTTCAGAGATGTCTTGATGCTTTTTGAGTGTTTTAATCCTACCCCTTCTTGGAAAAATTGAAGGAGGCCTTTGTATGATTTGACTTTGTTTGTCAAAGGTTTGTTCTTGCGTCTGTGATGAGTCTTCACTTTGCTGAATACCAAGACTTTCAGTTTTTTGTGCCATCTTTGGTATCTCTTTAGGAGTTAGGCCAAGGGCATATGCAAAAAGAGGGTCAACTGACGGCTCCTTTGACACTTCCTTGAAACCCAAATTAGTTTCATTGCTCTTCAAAATACCAGTATCTGATTCCACTTTGCTCATCTTGAGACAGGGCTCAGTGGCCGTGGCAGTACAGTCAGTCATTTTCTCCGATGCAAGGAAGCCCATCTTCCTCTTTCCTCTAAGAAGAACTGATTTTAACTTGCTCAAAAGGAATTCAGCCTTTGTCGGACACTTTACTGTAGGGACAACATCACTGGGATCTTCTTGAACCACTTCCGGAGACGAAGTGTCTATGCCATGATTCTTTAAAAGATGTTTACCACTCTCTAGATCCATATTTGAAGAGTCATTGCCAGCATCTAATGGTCTTGAAATGCTGTGTTTAGGAGAAACAGGACTGACCGTGACATTTTTAAGATGGTCACCTCCATTCCTGAATGTTGTGGTCTCTATTTTGTCCAATGCTGTCTCTGGGGCTGTGCAAGCCTTTTGTTCCATTTCAATTGCATCATGACCTTCTTCAGAAGCAACAACCAACATTTTTTCAACTTCCTGTTCATTTGTTCTAGATTGAAGCTTATCTTTTAAAGACTTGATCTTATCAGCGATGTCTACAGATCCATGAGGAACCAAGATTCTTCCACATTCGCTCACAACCGGCTTCAAGTCCCAGCGCTCCGTTTTCCTTCTCAGAGGAAAAGCTCCAAGTTCCATGAAACTCTGCTGTACAGGATCTGTTTTTTTCTCCTCTGCAAATAATGGACCAATAGTACAAGATCTAACTTTTTTATTTCTCTGTGATAGTTTTCCAAATATGCGCTTTCGCCTTCGTGCTTTCCTCCAATCAGTAATGGTAGGTTTACTCGACTGTTGGTGGTCTACTGATTCCTTGGCAAGGCTTTCCTTCAGACTTGTCGAGTTGTCAGACTCCACAGACATTTCTACTGTTGATAAACTGGGTGTCTGAACCCAAGTATTAGACACCTTTTTGCGACCTTTAGAAGGACCCCTGTGTACTTTTCTACATTTTGTTTTTGTGAGATTGTTGACCTCAGGGGCATCCAAAAGCTTTTTGGTTCCAACAGTGTCATCATTCAGTGTGTTCACGTCGGTTGTTTGTGATTTTGCTATTGAAAAATCAGAAATCTGTAAGTCATTTAGCTTGGCAGACTCAGTACTGATCACACTCTCATCGGTTCGCTCTGCTGAAGTAATGCTGACAATTAATTCTGCAGGTAGTTCATCAGATGTTGAGGGAATCAGAATACTTTTCGTCCTCATGTCAGTTTTTATCAGCTCACTCGGTTCAGATTTTTCAGTGTCTTTGTCAGAACCTTCAACATGCAAATTATCTGCTTCAACTTTTTGAGGATAAATTCTTAAGTCAATTGGTGCTTCAGCACTTGTTACTGATGTCCCAACATTCATACAAGATTCCTGGCCTGCCAACTGATCTTCTGACCAAGTGCCAGCAGCATTGGTTGGTACTTCTTCAGGAGATGACAGACAGATGTAGACATCATCATCAAGGTCTTCTATTTGGTTTTCTTGTCCAGCCACCAGGATTTCCGAAGCCTTGGCCACAGGTATTTGAAAAGCGACCGGTTTGCTCAGGTATGACTGTAAGCTTTGCCATGCCCTGTTAGTCCACTCAGGGGATATGTAGAGGTGCTTGTGAGCATCTGGCACATCATACTGATCAGCATAGATGCTGACTTCCCTCAAGGGACTTGACTCCAACCCAGGACTTATGAGGGCTGCATAACTCTGCATATGCTGTGCCATTACTTCACTCAGTTCTTCAGTTGGATCAATGGGTGTTTTCTCAACTTCACCCTCTGCATAACTTAGTACAGGTAGAACCCGGAGGATTTCAGGTGTTATGGCGGGGTTTCTGTGTCCAGATTTTGTGTCTGAGATAAATCAAGAAAGAGTACTAGTTTAACCTCTGCTTCTACATGGATAAAATGACATCTATTCTAAACAAACACACATTAGAACTGTCATTTCTTTAAGTAATCTAAGAAACATATAAAAAATAACCACTGTTAAAAACACTCTGTAATCACCTTTCTGTATAACTCGTGAGTCAGGAAACACAAACACGCCTTGCAAAACCTCAGGCACACTGGACCCAGTATCTGTGAAAAAAAACAAAACAGATAAGATATGAGGTTGATATGATGCTGAATAACGGCTGTTGACAAAGACATACCTGAACAAGGTCATCATGAAACTGACAATATATTACAAAGTTCTTATTCTCATATTATCTTACTGTCATATGCGGAGAAATGGGAGGAGTGCACCAAGATTAGGAATCCACCATCATTCAGTGGAATTGGAAGAGCCTGTGCAAACAAAGGTTTTTAAGGTAAATTGTAGGTTTTTGGATTACAAGCAAGCATATTATTATGCAGAACTGAGGTAGAAATAGTTTTTATGAATGAATGATTAGGCCCTACAGCGTCTAAGACTTTAATATGAACAGAAACTCACGATATTTTTCTCCTTGACCTCACACAAAAGCAGAGAAAGTGAGTTGGTTTCATCTACCTCAGAAGACACAAACTCACAAAGACTGCAGCATAGGCCATCCAAAAGAACTGCAAGACAGCAAAAAAAATCATCAATGTTTGTTAAATGCAGGAAATATGTAGAAAATAGAGCTCCTGGGAAATCTAAGTTTTTTTCCACAAATTGTTTAAAACTGCAGCACACCTTCCCCAGAGAGGGAGCAGGTTTCAAAGACAGCCCCTGGCAAAAGATGCCTCAGATCTAACATGGAAATCGCCCGATCAACTTTCACCACTGGTGGCCTATATTGGAAATATAGAGCACAGAAAAGAGGTTATGAATAACATTTTAAGTCATGTAGGAATACTGTGTGCATTTTCTAAACTTACAGTTCTGCAGGGATCAAGGCCCCTGCTGTAGACCTCAGTCTGACATCATAGAACTGGTCAACTACTTGAAGCTGACCCCTCCACGGAAAGAAATGACGAACTGGGGAAAAACAATGAATCCTCCAGTAACAGTCCACATTCATTAAAAAAAGGTCATAAAAATTCTAGAAATATATTATTTAAATCTTTTAAATGGACACGTGTACGATTGTATGCAGCTGTGTATTTGTTAGCAAGAACTACTATTCCAGCAGCAGTTCACGTGTGCTGTTTATTAGATTGAACTACCATAGCAGTGTAATAGTAATTTTTTATAGCATTATACAGAGTGAAGCCATACCAGGTTTGCTACCAATTTAATGAAACTTACCCAGTTTTTTCTCCTCACTGAAAAGAGGAATCAGAAAACATTCCATTACCATTCCTTAATTTCCACTTGTTTAAAATCATATTCAGTACAGTGCACAGTGTAACAGTGAGGGCAGAGCATCTTGTTTCTACAGTGCAGTACCTTTCCTGATGGGGTGCTACAGGAGTTGCTTTGGTATCCGTGTATGAAAATGATACAATGGCATGAGGGCATGCAGCACTGGGAGATGGAGACGTCTCACTGCTTCCATCATCCAGCAGCTCATACATATAATACTGCAAAATCAAAACAAGAGGTACTTGAGCTGCCTGCTGTCTACACCAGTCTTCCATGAAGATGTTCAACAATATTGTAATGACGAGGAAGCACTAAACAGATTAGACAGACACAAAAGTTGCATTACCAACACAACATCTGGGGATTGCTACATGTCATGTGTTACCTCCAGGTGAAATCCATATAGGGTGTTAAAACAGTGTACTTTTAATGCATCTACATTTTCTGTGCATTTTCAGATCTATTTTAAAGTAGCATGTACAGTGGGATAAACTTTGCTTTATGATATTCATCAGGGGTCGCAAGCATCTTCTTACCTGGGTTCTTTCAAAGGCAAGAAAGGAGCTGGTTTTTTCAGATACTGAGGGCAACTGTTCTGACACATGGCAGTCAAACCCCACAGTGGGCACGGTGAAAGTCTGGGTGTAGTTTTCTAAAGTCTTTTTAACTCTCCCCTGTTCATAACAGAAACCAACAACACTGGCTTTATCTTGTTTTTCTGTGAATGAAAATCCAGCTGCTGCACATCACAGGCAAATATCAATCAATATGTTTTTTTAATACCTTTGTCAGCCTGAGGATGGCAATGTATCCAGATTTCCCATGATACCAGCGATTGAGATCCAAACAGTCAGAGTACATTGATATGTAAACACCTGAGTAAAAGCAAAAAACATTCACTAATGTGTGTTTAGGACAGACAAATACAGAGAGGGTTATTTATTCATAATAAAAAACTACAATGTTACACTCATAACTCTGAAGTTTCTTTTCAAACACCTGACACTCCTTCTGCAGCATGACCACACCTTAAAAGATGAGTATGTCAAGGACACACCACAGTTTGAATACCTGAAAGATCTCACCCACTGCAGTCTTACATGATCTCAAAACAATGGTACATTGTGTGCCATATACAGAATGATACCAGCAAAAGATTTTAGGATATAGAATTAAGTCTACAAGGTGTGAACAACGCTGTAGTGACTTTAGCCTTTACATATTCAAATTGTTGAAAAAGAAATTGCAGTTGTCAAAGAATTTAACGTATAAGTAACAACACACAGTGTTGACTTTAATAGATTGGTTATTGCACTTGAAATCAACTCCTTACTCTAGTTTTCGTGGAGAACAGCGAACAAGATAATTAATTCCGAAACTAAAATTATTTTCCCTGAGCAAGAGAATATCTGTCCAGTTTTCACGAGAAGAAGAAGCTACAATCTAAGTTAAATTATAGAATAAAAAAAAAAAAAAAACCTTTTCTATCTAAGGGCTACAACGAGAGACATGAAGGATCTGTTTTTCTTAAAGGAGTCTGACATCAGCTGGCTGAAAGATATAAGAAGGGTATTGGCCTGTGAAAATGTTATGAAGACCCTAAGTGGGTTCTGGATCCAAAACCCACAAAAAGGTCAAATAAGTTCTCTTGTTCGTTGAAAACAACCAGTTGGAAATCTAAACATATGAAGCAATACATACAGGTGCATCTCAATAAATTAGAATATCATGGAAAAGTTAATTTATTTCAGTAATGAATTTAAAAGTGAAACTCAAATATATATTGTTGATTAATTGCACACAAAGTGAAATATTTCAAGCCTTTATTTGTTTTAATCTTGATGATTATGGCTTACAGCTCATGAAAACCCCAAAATCAGTATCTCAGAAAATTAGAATATTGTGAAAAAGTTCAATATTGTTGAACTTGCAAACACCTGCAAGGTTTCCTGAGCCTTTAAATAGTCTCTCAGTCTGGTTCAGTAGGCTTCACAATCATGGGGAGACTGCTGACTTGACAGTTGTGCAGAAGACAGTCATTGACGCCCTCCACAAGGAGGGTAAGACTCAAAAGATCATTGCTAAAGAAGCTGGCTGTTCAGAAAGTGCTGTATCCAAGCTTATTCATAGAAAGTTGAGTGGAAGGAAAAAGTGTGGTAGGAAGAGGTGGACAAGCAACAGGGATAACCACAGCCTTGAAAGGATTGTCAAGCGAAGGCCATTCAAACATTTGGGGGAGCTTCACAAGGAGTGGACTGAGGCAGGAGTCAGTGCATCAAGAGCCATCACGCACAGACGTATCCAGGACATGGGCTACAGCTGTCGCATCCCTCGTGTCAAGCCACTCCTGAACCAGAGACAACGTCAGAAGCGTCTTACCTGGGCTAAGGAAAAAAAAAGTGGTCTGTCGCTCAGTGGTCCAAAGTTCTCTTTTCAGATTAAAGTAAATTTTGCAATTCATTCTGAAATCAAGGTCCCAGAGTCTGGAGGAAGAGTGGAGAGGCACAGGATCCAAGTTGCTTGAAGTCCAGTGTGAAGTTTCCACAGTCAGTGATGATTTGGGGAGCCATGTCATCTTGTGGTGTTGGTCCATTGTGTTTTATCAAGTCCAAAGTCAAAGCATCCGTCTACCAGGAAATTTTAGAGCTCTTCATGATTCCCTCTGCTGACAAGCTTTATGGAGATGCTGATGTCATCTTCCAGCAGGACTTGGCACCTGCTCACACTGCCAAAAGTACCAATACCTGGTTTAATGACCATGGGGTTACTGTGCTTGATTGGCCAGCAAACTCACCTGACCTGAACCCCATAGAAAATTTATGGGGTATTGTCAGAGGAAAATGAGAGACACGAGACCCAACAATGCAGACAAGCTGAAGGTTGCTATCGAAGCAACCTGGGCTTCCATAACACCTCAGCAGTGCCACAGGCTGATCGACTCCATGCCACGCCGCATTGATGCAGTAATTCATGCAAAAGGAGCCCCAACCAAGTACTGAGTGCATATACAAGAACATTCTTTTCAGAAGGCCGACATTTTTGTACTAAAAATCTTTTTTTTTACTGGTCTTAGGTAATATTCTAATTTTCTGAGATACTGATTTTGGGGTTTTCATGAGCTGTAAGCCATAATCATCAAGATTAAAACAAATAAAGGCTTGAAATATTTCACTTTGTGTGCAATTAATCCACAATATATATTTGAGTTTCACTTTTAAGTTCATTACTGAAATAAATTAACTTTTCCACAATATTCTAATTTATTGAGATGCACCTGTACAAGCTAACTGGTTTGGCAGGTTTGGTACGTCCTTTATACTCCCTCATCAGCCGTTCACAGCTAAAGTTAAGACATTTCGAAACACTAGGAAAACCAACAATTGTATTTAAAAAATGTCTCTTTCACCATTAAAAAACAGCAGTCATTCATGTGGGATGAATGAGTCTGTCATGAGAATATGTTTGAGGACTCATGACATAGAAGAAAGAAAGAATCGCAAACTTAAGGCACTTAAACGCTTGTTTTGAAAAAAGCAATACTGACACTATAAAGTCCCAAACAGTAGAAATAACCACATTTCATTAAATATTAATTACCCTCATGTTTTCTCAAGACAGCCCTCTAAATGTTTTCTTCTTATCATGACTTTACAAATTAAAGACTTTTAAAATCTTTTTTCTTTATTTCAGGTTACCTTTTCAATGCCAAATTGTATTTTTTAAGCTAAAATCTAGAGTGACAATCTGTCCTAGACCTAACACCGATGAAAACAGGCCTGGCTGCTGAGTATAACACAGATCAACCCTGTGCAACTTGACAAAATGTACAACATGTGACTCAGAGGAGTTCCTGTTTTCACGTGCCACTCTAGTGGGGTTTGCTACACACGTTCACAGAAAAACAGCTCCTGAAAAAGACTGAGACCAATGTTCACAACTGATAACTTATCACAGTGAGTGGGGAAAAAAGCACAACAGACAGAATTTAATTTCAAGAGGCGACACTTTAAACTTGAAGTTATGAAGAGAGAAAAAACATACATGGTACAGCTGTATAAAATCCATGTTATATTGCACAGTGAAACAGGCCATTTCTGACTCATACAGAGTAGCCAACACCTAGTCTCAAGACCTGACATACAGTTTCTGTTTCACATCAAAAACTGTTCCACTTTCAATCGTATGTATTCATACATTCAAGTTGCTTTCACTTTCAAAGGCAGTAGAGCAGCAAACACTACACAAGTACTTTTTTCTTTTCCTGGATCTGCACTACATATCCTGGACAGGCTGCATAAAAGGACACCATCAAGGATATGCTTTCAAGGGTAATAGCTTGGGTTAACATATTTGAAGTTAATTAGCAATGTTCTGCATTTATTTTCCTAAATAACCGGTCTTAGAGAACGTCTCGTCAACATGTTAACCTCTTGTATGCTCGTGCCTGAGTTGCATGTATTATAATGTCAAAGTAATCTTACCTTTTGAGGGATCTCCCAGAGTTGTGCAAGTGCTGTTTCCAGTTAACACACCTGTTTCTCCAAGATTGTTAGCCTTTAAAAAAATACAATTGACATTCAGAAGAGTTGTTGGAACTTGTATTGTCTCAGGTCTACCATGTATCAAGTTATTACCTTGTTGACATCATTAAAGAGCAGGAAACCGTAGGATTCCTTCAGATCCTCTTCTGAATATCCTGCTGCTCTTCTCTTTGCTCGGAAGGCATTGTACTGATTATAAGAGATAATAAAAAGAACGAGACATGACAAATGTCCCTTTGATTTCCTGTTTGTGATTCTTTTTACAGTAGCATTTACTTATTAGCATTCAGGTTTTCTGAATGTAATCCAAAGTCGACAACAATGAGAAGGAAATATTTTACATATCTCAATTAATGATATTAGACACTGTACAGAGATGCATTAGCTTTTTAAAGTGTTATTGTTAGTATGGTGAATGTCTTATCATTTTAAATAGTTGGATGTAATGGAAAAAGATTTGGACTGACCTTTTCTTCTAGTTCAGGGTTTTTCAACAAGAAAGCAGACTTGTATTCAAAAGACTGTTTAGATTCTTCATACAGGTACGCACTTTTCAGTGGGGCCAAAATAATGTTCTGAAATACGTCAGAAGCTTCTGGCACAGGTACTAAAACACCTAAAAGTGGACAAAAATAAAATAATTAACATAGACAAAAAGGTGAAATTGCGGAATAAGAGCAGACTGGGTTTTAACTTTAGGCTACTCTACTAAAAAAAAAAGTTTCCCAGTTATTGCACAAGACTGGGACGGTTTGTACTGTGAGGTGACACCTAACCCACCCGTCCCTTTTCGTCAAACTATTTACCAATAGGAGATATTTAACTCAAGTGTGGACCTAGGCCTACTACAAATCATATCCTATACTCGTTATTTTACATTTAAAGTGAAAGTTACAACAAGGGGTTTCCCAAAACCACATCACCTTTGCTCGAGGCACCATTGGCACTTTCCATTGCTGACCAGTTATGAAATCAGTCGTTCTCCTTTTGCCCTTCGCTGAAAACTGTAGTCTCTTGTTTTATACATAATTACAGCGGATTTTTTAAACCCGTATGTACACTGTTTTCAATAAGCCTTTCAAAGTAACTTGATCCACCGCCCAGTTTCAACACACATGATCACACGACAACCAGGAAGTTAAAAAATAACCGACTGTCCAAACGCGTAGAAACAAAAAAATTCCACTTAAATCCACGGTTTTCGTTTCATATGTAATAAATCCTTATGAACCAGAAAGCCCCTCAGTCCTCATGGAGAGACCAGATACGCATGTATAGTCCATTTCGAAAAAGAAACAGAAACCTATCGAAGAGGTACAGCGTCCATCTTGAAAGTCTAAACCAAACTGTGACGGTGGAGAGTGGATCGACTGCGCCCGGGCGTGTGAGTGCTTTTCCTGCTCCAGTAGAAAAATTAATGATTGCTAACCTAAAACGAGCAGAGACAAACCTGCGTGACTACTCCTTACCGCAGATACACCCTGTTTGTTTGTTTTTTAAAGGTGTTTCTATTAGATTCATGATTAGATTCGTCGAAATAAAGGGAGCTAGTTTAGTATAACTTTAAAGGTTAAAGGAGAAGTTTAGAACAGTGTCAATTTACATTGGCTCATTACCCATGAGCTAAGACTGTAGTGCTGGGATTTTACAGTTCTCCCAGTACACATTTATTCTACACAACTTTTGCATGTTTTATAATAAAATGGGAAGTTTATGTAGCCTACATTTACCTGGCTTTATGGCTGTTAACCATTTGGACTAGTTGTTGTTTTTTGCTCACCAACATGATGTGGGCTTGTGGTTAATTATATTAAGTTCCTTTAAACAATTTTTTCAAAATGTTCTTGAAATTGTTGTTTCAAATATAAAAGGTTATTGGACAGCTTTATGCAGTTTTAAGACACTTATATGTTTTACTAAAATGGCCTCTTGGTTTTGAAAGTCAAGACAATGTGGGAGTGCCTTAAATTACACTGCTTTTAATGGCCAGCAGGGGGCGACTGCACCGCTAAAAAAAGTCCAACATAAAGTGATTTTTTTGTACCTTATTTAACAATTAATATTAAGTTTATTGTCACATTGGCTAGCTTGAAGGTGCCACCATCCTTTCTCTGCAGTTTTATAGCTTTATAGTTACTGACATGAATATGGCCTTTATTACTTTAGTGGTATGTGTTTTGTACCTACGATGGTATGGATCCAGCTTTTGAATGTGAGCTTTTACGAAGTCATTTAACACAGGCCAACAAAGAATTGTTGAACTGCAGAGTATTTGAACAAGTGGTAATAATATCAAAAAGGGGCGCTGGACAGCCTATGGTTATATTGCGTGTCCCAGGTAGCTTTTAAAGCTGGCAACCCAGGTTTGACTCCAACCCTCAGCATTTTACCCCATGTCATTCCCAACTCTCTAATCCCAGTTTCCTATCCATTGTCCTTTCTACATTCAAAATTGACAATTGAATGTTTAATTATTCTGCCCCGAGTGGTAGTGTAAAAAAGTATAGCTAATCTAAGCTAGTCTAGTATTTAAGTAGTGGAAGTTCAATAAAGTTGGCAATTTTTTTTAAGTATGACAAATGAAGGGGGGGAAGGGTACAGTTCAAACAATACGCTGATAACAATCAGATATAGCTGTTTTACTATATACCCCATTAGGAGCCAGAATTCACATCTAGCAACCCTGTGAAAATGTTGAAACTTTATTATTATTGACAAAATTACTTTGACAATAAGCACATCAGATCAAAAGTGCTTCATGTTTTTCACCTCTCAGATTCTCAGGTTACTGTGGACAAGAGTAGCATGTGATAACACACCTACCTGGGAGTGTCTGAGAGTCTTATCTGTATCTTTTGTAATAAGTAACTATTCAATGAAATATGCAGCAATATAATAGCCGGAAATACGAGTAATGTTTTAGCATGACAATGTCGGACTGGCTGCCAAGTTTAACCTGACACTACATTTATTTGTATTTCACTGATAGCTTTAAAGTGGTAATAAAAGGATCTGTTTACAGTTATATCCATGTTTATATTTTGATAAACAAGGCCAAAATCATAAGCATCACAACCACAGCTGCCAGAATGATTGGTCTGCCCACACCCTTTGGAAAAAACCTGATCCCTGCTGTTATAGCTGCCCTGAACAAAAGGCCTTGCTGAACAGGCCAGATTGAGAACTTTTGATTGTTGTTGAACTGTGTTTGATTGATACACTGTGTTTTGTGTATTTACTGTTCTTTGGTGGGAATTGTCTGTTGGACAGAAACGGGGCTGTGAAAGGAATTTCCCCATGTGGACAATAAAGTCTAGGGTCTAAAATCTGAAGAATCCCACCGGCTTGATCATTTCAAAGCACTACCTGACCAAAAGGGTGTGCAAAAATGAATCACTCTTGAACATGACGGATACTGCTAACAGAAAAGATATGACAATGAAAAATTAACATTCACATTGGTTATGGTATAGACTCTCAACAATTATAACTAAGTCTGACTGGAATGCACTCAAACTTTGAACTCTATTCTGTTACATGCATGATAACCAATGGCTTGCAACATTATATTGTTACAGAAATTATCAGCGCAACTGAATGACAATGCTACAATCATGACACCTTACCGATCAATATTTATGCTTGCTATGGAGACAAAGACAGACAATGCATAAATCTCCAAGGAAGAAAAGAAGGAAAAATACAACAGATAACCTCTCACCATTTAAGTGCTCAAGAGAGTTTGCAGGTCCTTCAACATATTCTTCTCTGGCACTTGCACTTCATCATAAATCTCCACATTAAGCTCATACACCTAAGATGCAGAAGACGAAAGGTATGCTTGCACCTGCCCAAGTATTGAGTATTGATGAGAGAGTTCAGGTAAGGAGGAGCCTTTTTTTGTCGCTGTTTTGTAAGGGAGCAACAGGGTTTCACATTTGATGAGAAGAGACGGGGGCTAAGCATTAATCCTTCAGGCTACCCTGTGGATAAACTGTGCGCTTTGGACACTTCTCCCTTCCAAGATAGTCTAAAAGATCTCCCTGAGAGGTAGGGCATGATCCAGTGGAGGGCACATCCTGAGATGTCACGCTCAAAGAGTGTGAAGAGGAGGATTTAGTGGGTCACTGTGTTAAAGGCAGCTGGCATCATTAGAACTGAGGTCTGACCAGCAGCTCTATTGAGCCAAATTGCCAAAAACAATCAAGTTCTTCCCTGTAAAAAGAAGTTTCAACATGTTGTCTTAGTGCTATTTTCAATTAAATATATAGTTTAAATGTTTTGTTAATCATTATATTCAATTTCATTTTATTACATTTTAGACAAAATGGGGTTGTGTGTCTGCCGCCATAAATAATGTAAAGTCAACCTTTATTTAATAAACATGTAACTATAAAACTTCTCAATCATAACTGATTTAGTTATACAGTAGGTCAATCATTTAGTATTTAAGTGATCAACTGTGTGGGAGGTTTTTCAATATGTAATTCCACTGAGAGAACTAACTTTTCCCTCATAACAGGGAGGTCTAGATAATAAAGCTAGTTGTTGAACTAATCCACTTTGTGGTAAATTTGTCCCATACATTTATGAACCAGACCTTTCCGCCACTAATAAATTATAAAAGCAGATACTGATTCTGAACATTGATAGCAGAACCACTGAAATATCCAATGTACACAAGGCACCAAACACCAATGATTAGCATGATTAATGTTAGCCAGAAATATAATAAAATGTAATGTTAGCTTTTAATAAAACACAAACAGCAACACACAGGGATCACACAAAACATTCTTACCTGCATTCTTAGAAATGTCGTTTTCTATGCAATTTTCATTCATGCTGGTTGAGTTTAAATGTATTTTTAATAGTTAACCTGTTAGCAAGAGAACCAACTCACATGTTTATTAGCCAGCTAGTGGTTCATCAGCACGCGCTCAGAGCGCATTATAAGTGCGCGGTCAAAATGGTAAGAAGTAATGCATACAAAAATAACTCGTTTAATAACTTGCATCTTGTAATATAATAAATATTAAGCTTTACACGTATACGTTTTTACTCATAAACGGCAATGTTGCTGCTGTAGGTCAGCTGACTACATATCCCACAATTCCAAGCCATTGTTTATGTGGACCGGTCCCCTTCACCTAGCACTGTGCTCTCCTGCTTCTTAGCGTGTTTCGTGTAGTAATGCAGCCCTATCTTACTCTTTTAGCCTCAAAATGAACCACTTGTTTGGCTGAATCGTCGTGGTCTACATAGGAGCAAACGTTAACATGAAATGGAGATAACTCGTGCCAGGCCGTCCTTGTACGGAGAAATAGGTAAGTAGCTTACAGTTTCTGCAGTAAGTCAAGACAACTGTTATTTTTTACTTTTTCTGACGGGTCTTGCTTTACGCACAATGAGGCACACTGGTGGGTTGGTGTTTACAACTGCATTTGCTTTTTCCGATTTGCTTTTCTTTTCACTTTGAGTAGCTGGCTCAGACGTAACGTTACAGCTAGGTCAAGATAAGCTAGCATGGTTTCTAAACAGGGCTAAATTAGTGTGAGAGCGTGATTGCAAGCTGTAAGCTCGTTAGTGGACCTAGCAAGCACTAAAGGTGCAAGTTGTGCAACAGCAATGGTCCTGGAGACGATTGATGAAAGGAACCCAAACTGACAATCGGCTTTGCTTTTAAAGCCAAAAGTTACGCTTTTAATGAAGCTTTAATTATTCAGTTTCCAAGTATTAATTGACACCATGAAAGTGGCAGCTTGTTATATCAAACATTACTTAAAAAGGAGGGATTATTTTGGTACATTGTAGTCAGTATTATTGCTTGTTCTGGAGTAGGGTCCACTATTAATAAGTTCATCTATAATGTAATAGGTTCTTTTATGGTCCGATCTACACCCTACTACCAAACTTCAGGTCAGGGCGAAGACAATCAGAGACAAAGTCAAAGATGTAACATAATTTAATTGTAAGTAACAATATCACAGCTATACATGCTTATTTTAAAATAACTTTAGCCTACAATTGAACGGGTGAGAATAACTTGGCTCATCTCAAGTCAACCACACCCATTACCATTTATGAATAGACAGGCTCAGAATAATAATAATAATTTTGATTCACATGTTTTCAAGCTCATGGTCTTGGATTCTGGACTGACCGGTCTGCAGTGCATGAGGCTGCTGCACAGGGCAGGGCCCTCCAGCTGCAGCAGTTAATCGAGGGAGGTGCAGCAGTTAACATCGTGGCAGTGGACTCCATCACCCCTCTGCATGAGGCATGTATACAAGGACAGACCCAATGTGTCAGACTGCTGCTGGATGCTGGTGCACAGGTAAGATGGTGATACAGTGATTTGAAACAAAGAAATGCTTCACAAGAAGTTGACAGCTTTCTCCATTTGTGCATTTTTGACTGTATTTTTGTACTAATTATGACTCCGTGCTGCCCAGGTGGATGCTCGTAATATTGATGGCAGCACTCCGCTGTGTGATGCCTGTGCAGCAGGTAGCCTGGAGTGTGTGAAATTGCTGTTGGAGTATGGTGCAACAGTAAATCCTCCACTGTTTACCTTCTCACCGCTTCATGAGGCTTGCATGGGAGGTGTGTCTCATTACAGTACACACAACATCATACAGGAATGTGTTTTAAGCTATGTATCCATCTATCAAGATGTCTTTGCTTCATCAGTTCTGCACTGCCAAGCCTGATTCCACATTTCATAATATGCTTCAGAATCAACAAGGCGCACACAAGGGGCTGTGTCTCTCTTTCTCTTAGGGATACGAACACATCAATGTACCTCACCTCTATGTTTGGACACGCCCACTTTTCAGCACTCAAAACATACTATTCAAAATATCATGCCCCCCCCCCAAATCCCCTTACACTAGAAAATATACCAAGATATAGACACTTGATGCTCTAATAAAGCCATTTTATTTCAACTTTAACTTTGTTCTGAAGAGAAGCACATGTTTGTTCTGAAGAGAAGCACATGTTTCTCTTCTTTTTTTTTCTCACAATAGGTAATTCAGACTGTGTTCAGCTCATGATTGATCAAGGAGCTTTCATGGAGGCCCACGACTGTCACTATGGCACACCGCTTCATGTAGCATGTGCAAGGCAACATCATGACTGCGCCAAAGTTCTCCTCAATTCAGGTGATTTCAATTTTGCCTCCTGATCATTAGCAACAGCTTACATGAATTGCCACAATATGTCTGTGTCAGACCTTCTACGTTGACAATTAACCAGTTTAATGTGACTCTAAAGTTCTGACTATTATTGGGTTTGTATTATTTACTTACAAGTAAGATCTTGATTCTTTCTTTCTTTGGAGTTAAGATGATTGTTGTACTGAGTAATATAAAAACAACTCTTTAGTGACTAAAGTTTTATTGATATTATTCCAAGATGAGGTTTATTTAGTTAGATTTACATAATTATTGGATGCTATTGATTTTTGTAATTTAACGGCACAATCCCACCCACTGAGAGCTAAACTGCTGCAACAATTTTTAGTATTAAATGATTGGTTTAGGATTAATGCCACACAGGTTATCAACTTGTTCATCTTGAGGAAGATATAAATGATTTATTTAGAGCTAACTGCTAATGATAGTTTTGTTTTTCTTTGTCTAAGGGGCAAATGTGAATGCTGCCAAGCTCCATGAGACGGCCCTTCATCATGCAGCTAAAACAAAGAATGTGGACTTGATTGAGCTTCTTGTGGAGTTTGGGGGGAATTTATATGCCAGGGATAACCTGGACAGAAAACCAATCCACTACACCGTCCAGGGATCTCCCTCTTACCTTTGCCTGGAGTTCTATGAGAGTAAGTTTGTTTATATAGAGTGTGCAGCCTTTAATTCACCTGTGTAAAAGATCATCTAAGAGCTCAGATGAACAGTAATTTATGTTACTTTGTATTTCTCAGATACCCCCCTCAGTCTGCAGCAGATCAGCAGAGTGGCTTTGAGAGAATCCCTCGGAACAAGAGCACAGGAAGTTGTTTCCAAGCTGGACTTGCCCAATCGCATCACAAGTTTTCTTTCTTACATACCACCTCCAGTAATTGAAATTTAAATTCGTGAATTTATGGTGCAGCACTTTGCACATTAAAACTAAAAGAGTGTCTACTGGCTCTCTGTTGGATCCCTTTCTGCTAAGTCACATGACAAGTTGTCCAATTCGGTAGACGTGCAGCATAGATGACACAGCCAAACCAGTAGGGTACAGAGAACATGTCATAACTCAAATGATAACACAGTTAACCGATGCAAATTATAAAAGATCACAATCTGCTTGGGAACCGCAAGATAACCAGCATATGAAAACATCTGCTTTTATTTTATTGTTCTATTTAACCTTTGTTTTACCAGGAACATTTTCATTAAGACAAAAAATCAGCAGGATAAAAAGTTTCACATGAAGAACAAACAACAGACCGTTAACAAGGAGAATTACTATCGGACCATAAATTAACAGCAGTCAGCAGTGAGACGTGTGTACACTGGTCAAATGATCATAATGTTTAGACAGGTTGGGGGTAATCTTTACGCAAACACCTGCCTACATGCACGTTCAACAGACACAGAGTAACACAAGAACTCTAGTGAGTTCTGATTATGGAAACAAGGAAATGAATGACTATAAAGAATGTTTAGTCCAATCTTTACCTCTAATTTTCTCCACAGTCTCTTCATTTACTTAATTTACTCTGCCACACGTGAAAATCACACCTTTATCTTCTTCATTTTGCTGCAAACCATTTTACTAGGAACCCGTAAAACAGTAACCTTGGAGAGGAAAAGTGAAAAGGAATTTAATTCAAGTTTTAAATTCCAAGCCACAAAATGTCAGCAATATCCAGCTAGCCAAAGAGCGCTAATATAAAAACACCTGCATCATCGGACTTCAGCGTCACACAATGAACAGATCAGAATTACCGTTACAGAAGTGCTGTCTGGACTTTGAAGTTGCCATTTTATTCAGCTGGTCTTTGATAATAGTCTTTACGAGCAAGCTGTACTAACCTACTCCTCCTGTTTATTTTACAATGGACTACTCTGTTAGATTGTTTCCTGTTCGGTTGGGTTGAGCGAAGTCCTGCAAACATTACCTTGCTGTCAGAATCCATGTTTTCCTGCATAGATGTAGTGGGTGACATTCAAATTGCAAGTGGGAATATTAGCTGGGAACTATCAGCGTTATCCAATGGATGCAGAAATACTACATGGAGTTGAATGACCGGCTCAGCTTCACTAATCCCCCAGAGTATCAAAGCCTTTAACGGTTACGGTTGCTACACTACAGATCACTTTGAATCTCTTGAGTTTTAAGTCAGTATTAACATCTAAAAGTATTTCTATAAGTTTAAATGAGCTGTCTTGCTCATAATGAATACGTATGAATGTACAATGTTTGTAACAGGTTGTTGACCCAAAGGGACCATGAAGTAGTCTGATTACAAGGACTTTGTATTTGTATATTTTCTGTAACTATTGATGTACATTTGTAAATAATACAGATGGTTCTACCTCTATGAAATTAGTGTAAATAAACCAGACTGTTTGAAAACATTTGCTAAGTTTTGTATTCTGTTCTTCCCTAATGTTTATTTGGATTTGTTCATGACAGTCTGCAGCCACAGTCTGATATAACAAAAGAGCCACAGCCAAGCAGAGATAACGAAAGCAATCCTTTTGTTCAACTTTAAAAACAAAACAAAAAAAACATGTCTGAGCATGAGCCTCTGCTTCAAACAAAGCAGGTTTGACTGGTATCAGGTGTAAACTGTGTGAAACTTCTTTTCACTTTCTTGAACAAGAACAGTATTTGGTCAGATATTGTTATAGACTGTATTTAAGTAGGCCCTTGTCAGAGACCATCATCATCATCATCATCATCCTCATTAATACCAAACTTTAATTCCATTTTTGCCTATACTGTACCTAAAATTTTAAATGACTCAGCTTGACATATATCTACTCATTCCGGCATTTGTTTCAGGTTTCCAGCCCAACGTCAGAATTTAGACAAGATTCAAAGGAAGTAGCATAGTGTTTAGTGCGCACGTCCCATGCACGGAGGAAAAGTCCTCCAAGCGGGCGGCCCAGGCTCGAATCCGACCGTTAGCTCCCTTCCAGCATGTTGTTCCCCACTCTTTCCACTATCCTATCTCTACAATGAATGCATTAAAAGCCTAATTACATTTAGCCTAACAAAGACACCTTGACCAGAATCCATTTTGAAGAACAAGAGGGTTTTATTATTCAACAGTTGACTGAATATACAAAATATGAAAAGAATAAAATCAGTGGGATGGATACATCAGTGCTTCCCAACTTTTTTTACTTATGAATTTATGATATGCGAATATTTGTATCCACCAATCATCAAACAATACCAGGACAGTTTGTTTCTGACAGCAGACATTGTGGTAGGAATAGCTGAGCAAACTGAGGCTAACAAGTAGTAAGAAGCTTCAACATATGGATTTTGTGGAAAATTAAGTAGTAATAAGCTGATAGAAATAATCCAGAAATGGTTTAGCCTAAATAGGGCTTTAGAGATAGAGCTGCCTCGACTGATCACCTCTAGAAAAGGTTAGCAATGAGCTAGCATTCAACACAAAATTAAGAGAAAGGGTAAAGCGGTG
The DNA here is from genome assembly GCA_020745685.1 of Tautogolabrus adspersus. Lineage (NCBI taxonomy): Eukaryota > Metazoa > Chordata > Actinopteri > Labriformes > Labridae > Tautogolabrus > Tautogolabrus adspersus. Next base: position 23,238,663 of record CM036539.1, read on the forward strand.
GTGTAAAAGAAATGTCAGAAAGATTAGATGCTCCAACACAAATTTGCAGCTGTTAACAACACATTCAACAGCGCCTGACTTCAGCTGCTATTTAAGGAAGATGGTGTCAGCAAAGTTGAGAAGCTGCTTCTGCTAGAGCCGTTTGCACACTGAGAGCTATAAATACCGCAGGTTAAACGACTGACACTGTGAGAGAGGCCCCTTGAAGTCGACAACAATATTCATACGGTGTCTAGCTTGGCTTTGGTAGGTCTCAGAAAAAAACCTTGTTTGTTGGAGCCTCATGTTCGTGATCTTGTCTCAAAAACCTGCACCCATTTTACTCTCTGATGACGTGGATTAGTTAAACTGTACAGGGAGCCACATACGTATGTTCTCTATGAGATGTTCACAACTGAGGAAGTCTATTCAGCTGCAGGGCAGATTTCAAAAGTTACTTCCTCTGTGTTCAGTTTCATTTTTTATTTCCTGATGAAACTCTGAGCTTGTTTTAGGATTTCAAACCATTCAGTGGTGTATCTCCTCAGCATAAATAAGCCTGATAAAGTATCACTTCTTTACTTATCTGCAGTGCTTGCATGACACTTTCACACACCAACCATTGATAATCATCAGAGTAAAACACTAGAGAAACACAAGCGTAACAACAGATATTTTGGGTGTATTTTCCTCATGTAAATTTAGCTGAGCACAAAGGAAAATTAAGTTAATGCCAATCATTCTGTAACCCCTCCTTCTGTATTCAATGTATTGAATGCCGAAGGTCATCAGTATTTTATAAAAGTAACCAGAGGTGGTAGGTTAAAATATAGACTGTGCTTCTGATGTAGCAAAAATCAATCACAACCTTAAAAAGCTTACCGTCTACAATTTTGCTATTTTGAGGTTAATAATGTCATAAAACTAAATGAATGAGTTATAAGTGGAAAGAAGGAAGTATACAAGTTTTTTTCTTTGCTTTTGTTTGCCTGATAAGTGTTGCAACGAACTTCTGAGCAGATCTGTCAACAGTAATAGGAAATGACTGATGGGGCAAAGTACAACTGAGCTGATGGTGGTGTTGCGTAACATACAATCTGTTAGTCATAGCCAGGACTCTTACAAATGTACAAATTATGAGTTTTATTTTTTCCCAAATAGACAACTCTTCACTCAATACACTGAGATTCATTAAATTTTTTTCCCAGAGAAATGTTTCCACTTTAGAGTATCCATGGTCGGTGTTCTTTTACACCGTATCAAACGTTGTCTGATTAGTCTTCCCCTATCGACACTTGACACCTGTGGTTATCACAAGTTCTTGATCCCTTATCTTGACACAGTAAACACGTACAACTGCACACATTCTGCCTATAATATAGATGTCCTGACATTTAAATAGAAATGCTAAAAGTTTAAAAGTCATGACACTGGAAAAACAAACGGTACAAAGTTCATTTGAAACCTAGGCAGACACATAAATCCCTACTTCCACACAAAGACATCGGGTGTAAACATTTCAGTCACACTGTCATTTTTTTTGTAAACTAATTACACTTTTTAAAGACTCAAATTAGATGGACATTGGACGGAAATGATTCATAATTCTTTTCAGTGCAGCTACAAGGACAAAGTAAAAGCACACAAATAGTGGTTAGTTGCATGACAGTGCAGCAGAAACTACTAGGACACGTGTCTAAGAAGAACGCCTTATTTCGGGTTAAATGTCTACACACCAGTCTCCTTCCTCTTTAGCGAGCCCTGAAACTTCTTGTCCAGTCTGGTTTTGGAGAGTGTCTGCCGCCTGAGTTTAGGGCCTGAGACGGGCGGACAGTTCTCATCTGTCTCCCCATCACAGATGGGGGCAGAGATAATAGAAGAGCGGCGCTTGGCTTGGACATTTTCTCCCTGTTGATCTCTGGTTGGAGCCTGCTGTTGTTGGGCCATGGCAGTGCGTAGGCAGTTGAGCCATTGCTGCTTGTGGTAGACGTCGTTGGCATGCAGGGTGTGAGACTGACCATGGGAGGGATCCAAAGAGCAGACACGAAACATGTTCTTGGCTAAAAGGAAAATAAACACAAATCTAGGGTTATATCACTTCCTCCAATGATTAGTGTTGAATTTGAAACAGGACGGCCAGCTAAGGAACCCAACCTCTACCCAAACTCCCCTACCCCACCTGAAATAATGCACAGATGTCACAATGGAATAATGGATCGAATGTGTGAAAAGAGTCTCCTGTGTGATGAATAGGGCTGGGAATCTTTGGGTGTCTCACAATTTGATTTCGATTCTTGGGGTCATGATTCGATTCAGAATCGATTTTCGATTCAAAACGATTCTGGATTCATGGATCCATGGATTCAAAGTCTATTAATGAATTAGTACATACTTCAGGATCTACTCCAGTCATCTGTGAGACTGGCTGAATTTCTTGTTGCTCTATTTGGCATTCTACTGAGTTAAAGAGCTAAAATATATATATATAAATATATATATATATATATATATATATATATATATATATATATATATATATATATAAATCGATTTTTGGAAGTTATGAATCTATTTGAAATCTTAGAAGAGAAGAATCTTGATTTTTACATAAATGGATTTTTTTCCCACCTCTAGTGATGAACAAACGTCATCTGGGTCTGTAGTTACCCAAAAATACAGAGCTACTACTTCTTGGTTATTATACTAAACTGAATCTCTTTGAGTTGTTGACTAGGGATGTAAAAATCGATTCAAAGGATTCAAGGTTCGAATCGGTACTCTGAAAAATGAATCGCAGTAATATCGTGAGCGTCAGCAGCTGTAGAGCAGAGGCGGTTGGTTGTAATAAGCTGGCGTCATCATGGCAGTGGAAGCATTTTTGCTTCCCCAAGACAGAAGATGAAAGAGGTGAGAAGATAACAGACGAGACAAAAACTGTGTGTAAATCTTGCAACAAGACAGGATACTACACAAATAGCACAACCAACATGATGCAGAATTTAATCGACACCACAATGAGAAGCTCCAATCACCTCCCGATTCTCTCAAAATAAATCGTGAGAGAATCGTATCGTGAACCCAGTATCGTGAATCGTATCGTATCGTGAGTTGAGTGAATCGTTACATCCCTGTTGTTGACTGTTGATAATTTTAGGATGGACATTTCTCATCATTTCCTGAAACGTAATTCTGAATAACTAATGCAGAAAATAGTTGGCAGAATACTCTCTTATAACGTTAACATTTGTGCTGCTATATAAAAAAAAAAAGGTTTGTGAGAATGCCGTGTTAAGAGGGCAACACTATGCTGTTGTAAAAGTTAATTTAATAGACACAAAATACAGAGCACAAATGGAGAAAAGCCTTTTTTTCCCCTTTTGTTGATGAACTATCGCTGTGATTCTGATGTCTGGAGTGAACTTACATTGACACTGTATTGTGAATGAAGTCTAAACTTTAGTTAAATGTACAATGTCAGTAAAACGTTCGGAAACAAGTTCTGTAAAGTAAAATGTTAAATAAGTCAAATAATCTAATGTATAAAGAAATGCTTTCAGGCTGCAGCACAGTAGTATATCCTCATCTTTGTCTGTCAGTGTTTAAACCCTCCTGTTAAACAATAAAAGTTTAGGTCCATTCCTAAATAATAATTCCTGCAGTATTCTTTCCTATAATGACTCAGTGCAAGTTAAGAAAAAGTAAAAGACGTGTGGTGAAAATGTTGATATACATTAAAAATCTAGTGTGTAGATAATTCAGAAAACACTCTAAAAGTTATTTTCATTAAGGATTATTCTGTAAATCATTTAATCAATTGTTACATCGGTCAGAAAAAAAGTCCCCTAGTCTGATGTAATATCTTTAAATTGTCTCACCAACAGTCAAAACGGGTAAAATGGGATTTTTTTGTGAAAAAAATTAACATCCAGGAAGCCGATATCAGCCAATGTTTGGCATCTTCAGTATTCAAAAATTTGAGAAAAGACTGAAAAAAAGGAATGCCTCAGTGAAACTATGCCACTGCAGACAATACACCAGCAGGTGGATTGGTACTAAACTCAACCTACCCTTCTCTCCATTGGTGAAAGCCCCTCTGAAGGACCCTCCCATACGGATCTCTCCATCCTGCAGGTCCTCCAGAGCCAAGTCTCGAACTGGGATGGGCTGTCGGTACACCTGGAAGCAGCTCCTGTCATTGCGAGTGACCGGTCGGGTCAGAACCAGGAGCTCAGAGAACAGAAACACATGCAGCCTCTGTGAAGGAACACAGACATTTTTTAATATCAGAGTAAAAACCTGTGTGTGGAAGGTAACAATAAAGGGCTATCCTAATTCTCTTACCGAGCCACTCTTGTTCCGCAGCTCTCCATGGCACAGCAGTATCTTACAGTTGTCTATAAGAGGGTCCTGCTGCTTTTCATCCAGATACTCCAGTTTGTCTATATAATACTGACACTCAGACTCCCCTTTCCTTATGTTGATATCAGACAGAATCTCCTGGATGATAGTGATCTACATGATTAAAGAAAGACCTATCAGTTAGCAATTTGGGGGGAAAAAAAACAAGACTAAATAATCTATGAAATAAAATCCAAGTTATTACAAGATTTAACAGCTGTATGCAGGCTTCATCACTGTGATTGCAAATGTTATATGGACAACATACCGCTCTCTCCAGACTAGCTACATCTGGGTGATTGGGAGGAGTGTGTCTGAGGATCTCCCGCAGCAACAGAGGGTATTTCACAAGCCGTGAACGTGGGATGTCTAGGAAACTCCAGAGGTCCAGCTTCCTGCTGAAGGGCGACTCCAGACAGCGCTGCAGGTAATCCTGCACGAGCTTGTCCTGCTTCTTCTGGTCCAGCAGAGCTTTAGCTGCAAGCTGGTTGCTGCAGTAATTTTTGTAAGCATTCAGACCGGGCAGCTGAAAAGAAACAGTAACAGTTACTAATTTGACATGCTCTCATTGATGTGGAGATAACGGGTATATGGCAAAAACAATACATACCCAGTCTATAACTATCTGTCCAATCTCAGCTACTGTTCCATCGGGGCCAGTTCCCTCCGTCAGTTTCGTCAATAACTCTGCACAAGAAACACACAAATGGTCAGAAACTCTTGTTAAAAAAAGTTTCCGTAAAGGAATAGGTAGGAGTCACTTACCCTCGTGTAAGGGAATGTATGCGTCCAGGTCTCCAAATATGTGAGCTAGTTCCCCCTCAGTCATGATGTTGAGTTTTAGCATGGGATCATGGTATGCCTGAATATGAGGATAAAAGCGCAGTGTGAGTACAAAAAGAAGGGTTCAAAAATTTTTGGATATACATGTTTAACTGTAAGGATATGTTTGTACCTTTCGAGCAAGTTGGAGATCCTCGATGAGATCCTGCTCTCCTCTGTAGAGCTCATAAATCGCCTGGTGAAGAATCACAAGAAAAACAACGGCTGGATGAGTTACTTTTCTGCTCTGTGTACTTTTAGAGTGCTCTAGATTTCACAAAGTGTGAGACTGCAAATACCTCTTGTCTCTTTATCTCTTTGGTGGAGAATGCGTTCTTCTGATGGACGTCAAGTGTCTCCGACCACAGTGTGCTGTTTCTGCGTTTAGTGGGAGTTGGACCTGCTGCCTTGCTGCCGGCTTTGAGGGACATCCCTGGTGACTTGCTGTCACTACGTTGGGACATTGACTAGGGAAAAATGTATGTATTTCAGTCAGACAAAGAATAAACACTGGTACTTTTGTACAGAGAGGGACACTAGTGCATGACATCTACCTGGATGGTCTGACCAAAGCGCCGCACAGCTCCATTTTTGGATGGAGAAATCAAGTTGACAAGGGATGAAACTTTTGCCAGAGGTCGAACACGCTTGGTACTGGGTTCCTGGAAATGAAGGACAGAAATGGTCTTAAATGCAACTCTATTGTAATAAGCTGAAGTTTTCTATTAAACAGTATGTTTGTTTTTGTACAGTAAATGCATATAAAAAGTGGCTTCTAACCTTCCCTTAAACCCCACGGTTAAACACTCTAAGGTCACTTTCCTTAACACGAGGGGTACATCGGCTCATAATATACACATATTTCTACTCATATAAATACATTATACATGTACTTAATGAATAAAATGTATTTTTACATTTAAAGATAAAGTATTATCATTAACTTCAAAGATTTTTTACAACAATAAACAGTACAATATGTTATAAATCCTCCAAAATGTCTCTTTGTATGAAGACATTCCTAAAGTCACCATGTTACACAAACACATATGAGGTCCTTAAATATTTTGCACAAGGTGAAAGGTCCAACCATACAGATCACCTTACAAAAAAAGTTTACCATATATACCAATAACACTGTTCAAAAGCTTCTCTACTAGTCTCTCTGTGTCATTTACAACATAGTTGTTGATATAATATTAGCATAAATCACACTGAACAGAATGTTGAGAAACCTCAAAAAACATTTCTGATATATTTTAGCTTTCAAGGTGTAATACACAAGAGCAATAATATCTGTCTGCATGAGAAGCTGAGTTACGTGAAAGGATTAAGTTTTTTTTTGGCGAGGACGTGTTTGGATATTACACATTCATCATCAACGGCCTCACTGGAAGCTGCCCTGACTCTCACCTTGAGGTCGAAGCTGGACAAGCTGACTGTGTCATCGTCTTTCTCTTTGCGCTTTCTCTTCTGCAGCAAAACAAAAATACAAACTGGTTAACTACACCATGCAGAACTATCTGGACTCTATGTGATAGTGATACATAAACAGGATGTGAAAAAAAAAGTCATGACAGTTATGAACTGATATGGATAGGTGTTTTATTTTAACATCTACTTACTAAACTGAAGTCCCAAGGTGTCCCAGGGGTGAGAAAAGTGAACGAGCTTCCTCTCTGCAGTGGAGGCCTAACAAGGAAAATAAATAAAGGTTGAGCACAATGACAGTAAGTGCATATGTACTCGACTGTAATGTGAAAGGAACAAATACTGTGCTGAAGATATGTTTATGTCTTCTATGGATAAAGAGGGACAGAATCTAATCGTCCATGCCGTCACATGCAGATAAAACACAGCACAATCAGCAAGTCACGGTATCGAATACAACTGAACTTAAGCTGAAAACCAACTGCTTTGCTATTTCTTGCTTATGATGGTGGTCAATCAAATATATCCACGAGAAGATGAAGGCGGAAAAAGTTCATTTTGAACAGTTTAGCTTGCTCATATCATGGATTGTATTTTTGTTCTGGTCATGGATATGTCTCAGTCAGGTAAAATCTGTGGAAATTAGCTGAAGTTTGTAACTACATACAAGTAGTCTAGCTGCTCACTGCTGCAGGAAAAAAAAGTTTGTTATGGTGACAAAAGAGTTCAACGACAGAAAAGTACAATGTCTCCTTCTTAGGGAAAGGCCATGGTCACCTGAACACATCACTACACAACTGATTTCTTGTTCTCCTTCCCTGAGGTCACATAACGAAATAACAGAGTTATGAGTTATGTGGTAAGATATTAGAAGGTATTAAGGACGATAAAGTTGCATGCAAGACATTGAGATTTAATATGTGGCTTTAAAATGCATTTAAGTGTGCAAACAGAGAAATAATGCAGAGCTAAAAATCATGTTAGTTAATTGAGTCGTGCATTATTTTGGCGCGTTGTCATCATAAATTGTTACATTATTAGAAGGTAGTCATTAAAGATAGATAAACATTGGCAATCAAATAATTCCACCCTATCTGCAGATATCATATATTCATCATATGTATTTTTCAGAATCTGCAAATGCAAAGAAAACGCAGTATAGGTTTAACTTTGTAGACAAACTTTTCAACCAAATCAACCAAACCAAAAGATCACCCAAATGACATTTAAAGAAGGCCATTGCATTTTATTCTATTTCTAGTAGCGAGACTTTAATGAAATACAAACCAAGACTGTTGCCCAGTGCTGGCAGTATAATATATACCAAATAAATAATACCAAACCAATACATTAGGGTTAAAATTTGAAGATATTATAAAATGACTTATTGGCCAATAGGTCCATACAGTATATCTCACAGCACTAATTGATAAATGCTGAAATGATAAGTCAATGAACAGAACAGAATACTTCTATGTTACTATTTGCTGCTTTAATCTAAATCATTGTATTTTTAGACTGTTTTTCTACACTCAAGGCTGCATCACAACATAACATGTCCCCAACATATTGTTAGGGACATATTTTTCTGTACATTTGCATATATTACAGACAAACAGATCCACTTCAAACTTAAATGGAATATTTTAATAAATGAAAAAAAATACGTATTAGTCGCAGTAGCATTTGATCATATCTTTACTCCTCCTTTTGCTTTCATTTGTGACACGTTTTATTAATAAGTAAAGTACCGGATTACACAATATTGACATGGTCTGCCTACCTTTGATAAACAGCCATGTCGTAACATTTACCTTGAGTTTATTTTTTCGACATTTGCTTCGCACAGAGCTGAGCTTACTACAAGAAAGATTGAGAAATGATGGCCTCCGATATGCACTTGAACGCATCATTTGCCTGATAAAAAAGTAGCTAATTCCCGTCGCAGTTGTCAAACAATGTAATCTTAGCTCGAAATCTGCTTAGATTTCCGAAGCGGGACTAGAAAGTCACATCAAATCTATTTTTAAACACGAATAACTCACTTCTTGGAGTTGTTTCTCCGGAGTGTCTGTGGAGAAGGCTCCGCAGCGCTGATGACACTTGTAGTCGACGTCCTCGATGACATCCTACGCAGTTTCGGCTTTGTGTTTTCCGCCGTCCTTACTCTAACGACTTCATTTTCTTCCATTATGCGTGAGGCTCCGTTTTAAAATATGCTTTACCGATGAGTAATAAGTGCCGAGCGGAGAAAAAGACGAAGTTAGACGTTTGCAAACGGATCCGAAGTGTACAAAGAAAGCAGAAGATCGATGACAACAGACACACACCACGTCGGAAGTTTGAATATGGCGGATTGTTGGAAATGGACCAATCAGGAGAAGCCTCAGAGCTCCGCTGCTAGGATACCATAAGGTGGGAGGTGGCCAGATGGTTTCAGATAGCCTTGAATGTAGGTTATTATTGTGACCTATTCTTAACAAGGCTACGTTTTATTTTTTCTGCCAATTAAAGAAATTATAATAATACAAATTATAATAATAAGAAGAAGTCATGGTAATCAGCATTATCATCATAATCTTAATCAGCTTAAAATGATACAAATTACAAGTTTAATGTTATGAGCTATGGTACATTTATTTATTTATTTCATTAGAAAAAGTCTGAAGCATTTAATCTGTATTTCATTGATCTTACCTTACATAATTACTTCAATGAATGGACTCATATTGACCATGCAGCATACATACATATTACATTTTAATCACTGCTGAATAGGTATTTGCATTTCAATGTGAAGAAATTAATTGTTAAATACATCTTACACACGTTGATACAAAAAAAGGTCAATATTCCCTTCAAATTTTGGGCTTGTCTGTTTAATGATATATCACCTTAAGACTTTGTAATGTTACACCACAAAAGGATCAGGAACTCATACTCTGTGAGTGTCCCCTATGGGACGGCACAACCATCAGTCAAACCAGACATGATGGGCTCCTTGGACCCTATAGCTCCGTCCTTCCTTTGCACATCATCACCTCAGTAGGGCTTTCCATAAAGCTTTAATCAATATACCTGTCAGTCATGTGAAATATTGAGCATGATATCGCTGCTGTGGTGTCTTCATAAAGCCAAGGTAGAGAGCGCATTTTCAGATAGCTCCGTATGGACCAGAAGATGTGTATTGTGCTGTCATGTGGAAAACTGTTTTTGAGCAGGATCTATTCATTTAGGGTATGATAAAAACATTGACATGTGTAATAAAGAATCTTCTTACAAGATCTATTCAGAAGCTTCCACTGTTTAGAATCAATTTTAGTTCTTAAGATGGATCAGATGTAATTGAAGTGTTTAAAGAAATACATTCATATGTACAGCTCTATAACAGCTATCTGTGTGGCTGTTGTTGTAATGAAACAAGATGTCATAACAGCCCCAAATGGACTCTTCAATAACAAGGTCAGGAAGGCACTTTTATACTCTCAAGTCGAGTTTTTTTTACAACTTATTTATTTGATTCTTTAAAGCAATACGAGGCTTTCGACATTTCTTATGCATGGTGTTATGCAATACATTTTCAAGGACATAGTCAGGTTCGATGAGGCAAATGAATTTAGTTCTGCTGTTTCCACAGACTTCAGGAGAGGGTAGAAAACCTTGAGTGCTCAGAAGAAATACAGTTTTTATCTGCTGTTTACAGAGTAAAGATGATTGTAACAAAAGACATGCAAGGACATGAAGGAATACTGTAGCTGTTGCATCATCCAACTTTATTGTTATCTGTTACAGGTACAGTAAGCCTACAGAATGTTTATATTGTTGTACGGCAAAATACAACTTCATCTCAATAATGTATTTACATGTTTATCCAATCTTTGACAGCCTGAAAACAGAATAAAAAGTTACTTCCAGATGTTTGTGTTCACAATATCTTATAGATTCTTTTCATAATCAGTTGTAAAAGAAACTACATCCATATATAGGAAAGTTTGATGGGATGAAAAGCACATGGATTCAGTCATAAAAAAACTCAACTACAAGTTAGCTTTTTAAAATCTGAAAGACTAATCCCTCTTTATAGTTTAGCTAATGGAAAAAAAACCTTCTTGTAACACAGAACTTCAGTACAGTTTTGCTTCAGGTTTACTTGGTCTGGTGTAACAACTTACTTATGGTGGCTAATTTTGCAAACTATAGTCATATTGATGTGTAAATTACATGATTGAGTCTGGCTTTGTGACTCTGTGCATGTGGTTCATTGAACAATAAATAAAAGGAAATATGGGATTTCTTTTGGAAAAGGAACCACATTCCTAACGTCAGTCTTGTACATCTGAGTTTTTTCTCTGAATATTACCAGCTTTACTGGCTTAGTATAACCTTGTTTTTAAAGCTAGAGAGTCGTATGGTAATCTATAAGATGACAGTAACTGTCCCTGGTTAAGAATTTATCACCTAATCATTTTCATGTTAATGTATGTTTCAGTGAATGGGAATCGCAGAGAGGGGGGAAAAATAACAAGAAGCAGAACAGCAGCTGTGACGAGTTACTGAGAGAAGAAGTAGAGTGCAGTAAGTTATACAAATGTGACCTAGTTTTTGGCATCACAAGTACATCTCATATTTCATTTCATTCATGTACAGCATCTGTACATGCTGATAATCCGCCTCCCAGAACACTGATTTCATATGGTGCTAGACTTGATACAAACATCTATGTCACCAAATGAAATCAGTTTCTGAACGCAGTCTTTCAGTCAACAAGATTCTAGAGACAGTGCATCATGCCTGAAAACAGGCAATACAATACATGTTGGATACAGGAGAGGTCATTATACTGAGCCCTATGTTGCTAACTGAGTGCAGATGTTGGTCAAAAGTTGTTGGAGAAGTTAAGCTGTCCTGTGTTTGCTTACTGCACGATGGCCTGTTCTACAAGTGAACAGCAGAGGGGGTGGTTACATCGAAAGCCAGTAACCCAGCGGTGGAAGAAAGCCTAGAGAGAACCTCATAAAGTTCAGAGGGATATTTTTGGAGGGACAGCGTTTGCAAAGCAGGAAAACCCCCAGGTTATCTCATCGTCAGCAGATCAGCACCCCGGTCCTCCATCTGAAATCACACTCAAACACCTCAACAGTTTTACATTTGGTTTTTGACTGATATATACATCAGGATACTTAAAATAAAAAAATACAGACAGTTTTAAATATTTTCTTTAAAGAAAAGGTGTGTGCCTAATTGTAGAAATTATGATGACTAAGATGAGAAGATTGATACAGTTCCCATGTTTTTGCACTAAACCAACAGATACGCTCAGTTGTCAAGGCAAGCTTCTTTCAATTGAGACTGTTGGTGAAGGTTAAGGCCTATCACCCTCCAAATGAATTGGAAAAGTTATCTATATGTTTATTACCTCTCATTTTGACCATTGTAATTCTTTGTATGCTGATGTTGATCATTCATCTCTTTGCTTTTGGCTTCTCTTCTCTGGCTTCCTGTCATCCAAAGGATCCAGTTTAGCGTTAAAAAAAAAAGCATTTTTACTGAGCCAGATTTACCTTGTCTGTGAGCATTTTGTTAGCTTAGTTTAGTATTAAGACAGGTAGGATCTCTAAAGGTGTGGATTGTTAATTTTGTAACTAATAGATTCAAAGCAGGAGTGAGTCAGTCAGACATGGTGAGCAGAAATCAGTGGAGACTGACTGGAGGATATATTTATGATTTAAATGCATCGCTCCCCTGAGCTCTTTACTGAAGGTTGGTATACCTCCTTGTAGCGTCATGTTCATATAACATCGAAGGCTCCTTAGCATGCCTAAGCGAGTTCACAACTAGGGCAAGCAAAGCAATTCTCCTTAATGGTAGGTATAACCCCATATGTGCAATCATGAGCTTGTGAGGCAAAGAGAAGAAGAAGGCAAGAGGGAATTCATCTGGTGAAAGGTTTTTCTATTCGCCATGGCACAAACATGGAGGTTTGTTTACCCAATTAAAGCAGATCTGACATTTAGGATTCCTGAAGTCTTGGCTGATGAGTTTGTTCAGTAGGCCACTTGAAGCAGACTCCATTACTTTAAGTACTTCCGACTCACACAAACCAAGATGATCACAGCCAAAACAACAAAGTTGAGGCTTCCAAAGGTCTTTTTCAAACCAGTGGGAGATGTCACTATGGCTTCATCCACTCTCATTTTTGGTTTCCGGTCTTATGCTAAGCTAAGCTAACTGGCTGCTGGTAGAAGCTTCATATTAAATGGGCAGGCACTCTTAGTGCTTTTTTAATAGGAATCTACAGGATGTAATAAGGAGGATGAGAGTCCCATTACGGCTCTGGGCTCTTAGCCAGATGAAGGAAACCCATCCCCAACTGTTTCAAACTATAGGTGACAAACCAAAGATAAATTAATCTAACTCCTTTTCCATACATTGTTGATGATGTCACCACTTAAGCACATCATGTGCTGAGACATCAACTCAAGACTCTTTTACTAAGAGCAACCGTGTGACAGATGAGTAATGAAAAGTACTTCCTGGTCTTTTCATTTTGAATAAACACCAGTGGACAGCCTACTGCTTATAAAACATATATCCATCTGAGCATGTTGATCGTTAGGAAGAAGAGTGCCCAGAAAAATATGTGTTATATTGTCAAAAATGGAAGTAAATGCACAGTACTTGATGTGTAGGGATGATACACCACACTGATAACTAGTGTGTACCTTCATCGCCTCGCCTGACATCAGTGACTGTGCACATAAAGAGAGGCTTCATCACACCAAGGATTTACATGACAGAATGAGGTTTACTTAGGGTGTGTACACACACACACACACACACACACACACACACACACACACACACACACACACACACACACACACACATATATATTGCACAGGATTCAGGTGTGGTCACCTGGCACAGAAGAAGAGAGGGAAAGGAAAGTACTGCACATTGAGAGACATATACCCAAGATAATTGAACCCACAGAAACAATGTTGAACCTTCTTGAACATCTTGTTGCAGCTGTGGCGTGGAGAAAAATATATTTTTCTGAGATGAGACTGGGTGATTACATCTGATGCTTGTATTAATGTCAGATCACTGCTTCAGATACTCAGAAACGTACTGGTCCCTTCCTGGGAAGATCACTGATTTTGCTCCTCCAAACATCAACACATGTTGGTTCATGTTGGTAAAGGCAGAGTTGTTTTTACTTTTCAGTATTCCCACCTAGAGCCAAACAAGCCTTTGAGAGGAACCTTTAATATATGATATAAGTCAATCACTGTGCTGCTACAGGTGACTGACTGAGGTAAAAACAATAAAGAATGAAAGTGAAACTGCTACGTCACTTTCCTTTTACACCAAATAAAGTTATGAATATAAGACACAATGTGAAGCAGCTGAACATACTGAAAAAGACCACATACATTAGCATAGTAATAACCACAAACACTTACCTGTTGGAATTGATCTATCACCTACCAATCAATGTGATATTTTCTCCCTGGAGACAGTTTTTTACTCTTCTGCTTTGATTGAAAACTGATCCCGTCCTGTACTGTACTAAAGTGTTTTGTTTCATACTTAACTGTAGGTGCTGTAGTCCTCACGGTTGTTCCTCCTGTATTGTGTGTGTTTGTGTGCATAATGAATGCACTGAGCGACAGAGGAGTTATGAGATAGAGATGCCATGGAGAGCACAGCCCCCTCTCCACTCGCCCTCTCTCTCTCTTTCTCTCCCTCTCACACACACACACTCTGCTCTTCATAGTCATCCACTGCTATACCAGAGTCATTATTGTAACTGTGAGTCAACATGAGCCCCCCCCCCCCCCCCACCACCACCACCACACATATGCTGATCGTCTATATTGTATTAACATCAACACAATAAGTGATAAGGACATAAAAATAGATTTGTGAAGGACTTAGAAGATTATTCATCAAATAGGATTTTTTTCAGCATCAGCAGCTCTCTCACAAACAAACTGAACCACAAACACACACACACACAGCGTGACAAAGCATCCTCATTCTCGCCAACACAAACAAGCAATTACTCTATTTAGACACTTTAACCACACAACCCTACACACTATTTCCCTCCATGCTTATGTGTGACAGCACTGAAACAGTGCTAGACTACCATACAATTGTACTTCAATATGATGTTTTTTCTTTATGACTTGATTGGACTCCTTACCTCCTCCAAATGAGCAAAATACATCATGTATATACAGGCTCTTTTTTCTTAAACTTGTCAAAAATGAACAGAACAAAACAGCTTAAGCAAAATCAATAACTTCCTCCCTGAAAAATGGGAAATTCCCAAGCTGAGGGGGAAAGGAAGTAGGAAATAGTATCCGTATGGTGATGGCAGGTGAGAGGGCACAACTCACAGAGCAAGAATCTCCCCCTGCATTCCTCTGCTGTGACGGGAAGTGGAATAATTGTGCCTCTGTCAAAGACCAAAGGCATACTCACAAATATGCATGCATGAGCTCAGCCCCCATCACCCAGCACGTGCTTTTCCTTTCCCGGCATCCGTTCCTGTTTTGTGAGTCAGCTGACCACACGATGAGTCTCTCCCTCTCTTCCTTTTATCTTATGTCTTGAAGATGCCAAAGGAAGTGGCTGTAAGAGCTGAGTCACATTAACTTCTCACCCCCGAGAAACCCCTCCTCATCATCACCACAACAACGTCTGCACTTTGATCCTGCTGTCAAATGTCCATCTTTCTCCATCACTATTGTGTGCACTTACAATTCTCCTCATCTGTCCATTCTTCAACACCGCAAAGGAACAAGACATCCTGATCCCATCTCTACACCAGACGAAAACTTAGCTATAAACGCCCAGAGAGACTGAAAATATCTCTGCTTTCGTTTCTCTGATGCACTCAGTATTCCTCCTTCTTCTTCTCTCTCTCTGTTTGTGAGTGAGCTATATCCAGACTGGATTGAGTGCAGATCTCGCTGTCATGTCCCAGCCTGCTGAAATGTAAAATGTTCAGTTTGGCTTCACAGTCCTCATTGAACTTAGAGCTGTGTGAGGCTAGCTTGGCTGTCATGAGGGGCGTTAACTTTGGACATGTTTGAAGAAATGATAACAAAGTTGAACAAACAAATTAAAGGACTTGTTTGTCTTTTTTGCTTTAAATGATTTGTGTCTGCCGGTTATGTAAGATCTATATCACCACTCCCTCACCACTCATCACTCAATTCTCAACATGAAGCTACAATGAGAAGCTAGTTAGCTCATCTTAGAACAAAGACTGTAAACAAATGGAAACAGCTAACCGGCACCTTCCAAAGCTGACAAAATCCACTAAACACCTTAGTGTTCTTTATGTAAACCAAGCAAAAAACATACTTTAAATGTCAAGTTAAGGTTATGGACCTGTCCAGATGTCATTGTGTGTTCTCAATGCCACGAAAATCTCGGAGGAGTCACTACACCTGCAGAAAAAGTTCTGCACATATTGGGGCGCATGGCTGGCTCAGTCGGTAGAGGAGGACCCACATACACAGCTACAGTCCTCATCCCACTGATCGATGGTTTGACTCCTAATCAGCAAGCACTTGGTGCATGTCATGCTCCACTCTCTCCCCCCATAGTTCCTGTCTCTCTTCAGCTGTCCTGTCTAATAAAGGCACAAGTAAAAAATATCTTCAAAGCAAAAATAAATAGTTCTGCACATAACTCTGCTTCTATAGTTACTTTAAACACATTAATACACCTGTTTACAGTCTTTTGCTAAGCTAAGCTTATGGCTGTGGCTTCACATTGTACTGAAAGAGTGTGTCAGTTTAATGTGAAAGGAATGTATGTTTCCTTCGTTTGTTTTTCATGTGTGGCTGTGACTCAGTGGTCGTCTCTTAACCAGAAAGTCCCCAGCTCCTGCAGGCATATGTTCGATTTGTCCTTGGGCAAGACACTTAACACCAAGTTGCTCCTGCTGCTTTGTAGGCGGTGAATGAGTGTGTATGAATGGGATCAGTTAATACTGATGGACACATTACATAGCAACCTCTGCCATCAGTGTGTGAATGGATATGAATGAGTAGGTGTGACCTGTGGTGTAAATGGGCTTTGAGTAGTCAGAAGACTAGCGCTTTACAAGCTCAGGTTCATTTATCATTTAACATGTTTATTGAATGTTTGTTTGTTTGTTTGTTTGTTTAGTATCTCCATGATGACAGTAAAGTATTTTCATCAACATATCCTTGCTGTGTAATCCCACAAGGAAACCTCCAGAGCATTAGTTGTTTTTGACTGGCATATTAATGATTGCCATAGATGTTGGACTGCATGTATTGATTAACTTGATGTAGTTTCACTATAAGACGGATTACTAGCCTCCTGGTGGCCTGCCATTGACCATGGCACATACCACTGAACTAATTACACATGCCACTAAGGACTACCAGAATGCCTCTGAACTACCTGCATATGCCACTGCTCCCCAAGTGGCATACCATCTTGGCGCTGATGGGTCCTTTATCACCAACGACTAGCTACAACAAAGGTGTCTTTTGCGCCCAGAGGTTATATCCCTGCCCACGACAGTCGGTCATGGGTTTTGTGATAAGGTAAAGGGAAATGTATGGTTGACAACCCATCACTAACAGACAATAGACATAAACATAGACCATTTTTTGTATGCATGTGTTCTATATCTGCTTTTATTTCAAATTAAAGTACACCTACTGTTTCAGCAACCTGTGCCCTCTGGACTCATTAAGGTAATTTCCAATCGGATATCACATCTCCTCGTCGGCAGCATGCAGGCAACAAAAAAAATCCTACTTTCATCAACACTAGCAGCATTATGTAACAATCCTTCTCGAGTATTCTGCAAGCTCAAATGCGTCCTTGGTAACAATCACTATAGCACCACCAGAGGAAGGACAGGATTGCATAACGACAAACTCGATGCCTTCAAATGTAGCAGATCTAAAGATTCACATATTTTACAAACAGAAGAGCTCTCCATAACTGATAGCAAAAACAGATGAATAGTTGTTTTTCTGAATGGAACAATGTGTCTTAAAGTTCATAACATGTATCTGATGATGACATGTGATGTGATGCTGGTAAGATAATAAGCTAACTTGTAGTTTGTATGTTAGTGTCATGGAGTATCTTGGTGATGATTCTAAAACACTGAGTGGGTGTTAAGATTGCAGGGATGGGCTTTTCTATGAGGAATAAGACACCCGGCTCACACACACATTTATTTCTTCCTGTTATTATTCTATTTTGTCCTTTTTTTAACAGTCTATCAACTTACATAAATCTAAACAACTTCCAATTCCAAAGACTTACATATTCATGTCTTTTTCTTCTTTTATTTCAGCTGTCTCAGTTTCTTTTTACCTGAACCCTTGTTTCATAGCGATAATGTATCAGACTATTTACATTTTAAAGATTCAAATATCTAGCGTGATGAAATTCTCAAATAACAGAGAAACCTTCACTAGAACAACAGCAGTTATATTGCCAATGTTTTATTTATATGTTGCTTGACTGTGACCCTTTTTTGCCTCCATGAGCAATGTTATTCTAGTCATGTGTTCATTTAGAGGTACAAGAAGTTAAGATAACATAACATAGGATAAGATCAACTTTATTGATCATACATTAGGGGAAATGTTGTTGTTACAACAGCTCAAAAAAGAGGAATAGAATCAGCAAAAAGTATTCTTATATTGATAAAGTAAAATCAACGACTAACCAATCAACCAATAACTTTGTGATTAGTACATGAATCCTTGAGGATGAAACCTGCAGTCTTTGCTAACAGCCAACAAAAACTGTGTATCTCATGAAGCTGGGAAACGGAGTGCACTCAGAGCCATCTCTCCATCTTTGCATGTTTGCATTTTTGCAGTGAGTGTTTGTGCTAATAAGAGTAGTAAAAACAGATCAAACACACAGACAAACAAAGAAACATGAACAGTTTGACCATTTTCAAAAATCATAGGCATACTTTAATCCAATTACATAATGTTGAACACACATCACTCTCGTGCATAAAAACAAAGAGGGCACACATAAACAGTGAGAAGTTTGACCACTGCTTCCTCTGGAGCTAGAGAAAGAACTTGATGACAGGGCTGGTGTGGGGACCACAGCTTCACTTGACTTAAGTCATTACTTTTCTTGTACAGAAATGGGATGAGGCTGTGAGACGTTCCGAGCTGCAAGAGGAGAGCAACATCGTCTTCCTCAATCCATCGCTGTTTTTAGTAATCTTCTTTTTTAGATGCAATGACAGGAAATGAAGCAGTTTACATATCTTATATAAATAATTCGATTTTCAAAGTAAAAGCTTTGAGAAAATGATCATTTCAAAGAAGGTTATATTACCCAAACCAGTCAACTCAGTGCAGTTAAACTGAATACCATGAAATCCTTTAACTTAATCTGTTGCAAGTAAATTGCGGGAAACAAAGACATCCCTCCACATGTCTGTACACAGACACGCAACCACACTCATGCAAACACTCACTTCCTCTTCATGTGGACCAGAACACGCTGTGCCTAAAACTAGATGAGATACACACTCACATGTTTAGGGACACGCAAGGTCCTTGATATAGCTGCACGTTACCAAATCACAAGACACAAGATTGAATATTGTTTCATGACACAGATACTTTAAACTTCCCTGAGCCAGCCCTAACTAAAAGCTTTATCAAAAAGGAAAGTTTTAAGTCTATTGTTAAAAGTACAGAGTGTGTCTGCCTCCCGGACTCTGACTGGTAGATGATTCCAAAGGAGAGGGGTCTGATAACCGAAGGCTCTACCTCCCGCTCTACCTCCCATAGTACATTTAAGACTGTAGGTACCACGAGCAGGCCTGCATTCTGGGAGAGTTAAGTTCTAGAGGGGTAATACGGCACTATTAGCGTTTTAAGATAAGATGGTGCCTCACTAAGAACTTTGTAAGTGAGTAGAAGAATAAATAGAATAAGATAGGCTATAGCTTTTATAGGTCATAGCCTATAGATTGTACTTCCAAGTAAAGAAAATTGTTAATTCTGGTACCAATATTCAAACATTTTTACTAAAGTTGACTTTTCAATGAAAACTGAATTTCACCCACTTCAAATACCTACATCGCAAAGACCCCTAGATTGAGAGAAGATAAAAGGAAACCAGTCACTAAGCAAAGAATAAGTCTGTAAGGGGGCGGCTGTGGTTAAATTGGTAGAGTCGGTCGTCTCTCAACTGGAAGGTTGGTTCGTTCCCCAGCTCCTGCATCAACATATCCGATGTGTCCTTGGGCAAGACACTTAACCCAGAATGCTTCAGTGGCGGCATATGCATGTGTCTGAATGGGATTAGTTGCTTCTGATGGTCACTTTACATAACAACCTCTTCCATCAGTGTGTGAATGGTGTGACATGTGCTGTAAAAGCACTTTGAGTAGTTATAAGACTAGTACAGTGCTATACAAGCTTATGTCCATTTACCATTTAAGTCCAACAAAGGGAATACTATCCAGTCTTTATTAACAGAAAGGGAAGAAGCAGTTATAAGCAGTAGCCTGTAATCAAAGATAGAGCACCCTCTACTGGTGATTATTAAATAGTCTGGGCCTCATTTTTAAAATGAGATTCTGCAGCAATTGTAAAACTTTGTGATAGTCTGCAAGTCTGTATTACTTTTATTTTATTCATCAATTGGCCCATTTTTAGGAATAAAGTCAGTTATTTAAGTGATCTCCTACTACTTACTGTGTTCTTGTTGAGTCTTTATAACTCCTGAGTGATCATTCTCATTAACGTTCTGACCATGAAGAGCCAATCACACACTAAAAGCTTGTCCCAATTCCACACAACATGCTTAATGTATATTTCATTGACAGACTAATATTGACTGTGCAATAGATACTTACATGTTTTTACAAAGTAACGTATCACACTTGTCTGACAAGATCAACCTTAAAAGAAAGTGCACACTAAAGGCCAACACTCCTAGTATTCATTAAGAATGACATTTTGTATAACTGCTCCAGATAATTTACACCCCTTTGCTACATCACTTAGTTTTTTTAAAGCAAGTCATGAAAGATATATCCCTCCAATGAACCTGTAAGTGAAGGTTTTCAAGTGACCTTTTCATCATTTGTAGTGGGTTTCATCTCCAGTGGCATCAACTTGTTGAGAATTTTCTTCATAGTTCCACTCGACTCTCACTGAAATTCATTTTTTGAATGTAATGTCAAAAAACAGTGTAGATAGAGAGATCACATGTGGATTAGAACATTTCTATTTGTCCACCAGAAGGCAGCAAGCAACCACTTCTATAATTTCAAACTGCAAAAACATAACATTTAAATGCAGTTGAAGTAGCAAAAAGACAAAAATGAGTAGATAAATCAAAAGAAATAATCTGATTTTATCAAATCAGACAAGACTATATCTATTTACGCTACACTACTTCATACCAGGATTGTGCTTACTGCACTGCCTCTGTGTTGTTGGATGTTTTATTTCAGCCTAAAGATGGTGAACCTATACGTTGCTGGTGTACAAAGTGTGTATTTAAAATAAAGGGAGAATGAATACAATACAAGATAAATTATGTTTCTTTTTAATGTGATTGGTGCAAGTGGATTATAGACTGTGGTCCCTTCTGCTGTGGGTCACCTCCTGTACTTTTACAACAGGCTTTACTGAGAATGTTTTTTTATTTCCATGCACCAGAAAAAGTCCCTGAAATAACTTATGTACAGAACAATAACCTAAAAGACACCGGTCTTTGATACTTCACACTCTCATTTCCGCTGTAGTGTTCCTTCATGCATTTGCAATCACTTAATAATCTTTCATAACTTTAAGGCACACATACATAATGATTAACAGATCTCATTCTGTATATACTATGTATCATAGAAAACACCTCACTGTAATTCAACCAACAAACCCTAACCTTTAGCATTATTTTTTTGTACATTTTGCCTTTTTGACAAACACAAGCTCTTAAAATGCAACGATCCACCTATCAGTGTTGTAGCACATTTGGTTTACAAATGATCCCAAGAACCAGAGAGGATGCAAACATGACACCAAAGCTGGACACCAAGCTGCTTATGTTTGTGACATCATTCCCAGACCAGTGTGAGTGTTTTATGGCACCGTTTCTTCCAGTAAAGGCTGAAGTGGATTCTCCTGAAACAGTAAAGCTTTCAGATGCTCACGTCCTCATCAAGTGGTGTTAACCTCCAGGGCTCAATTTGTTCTGTAGCGAGAGGAGAGAAATGGGTTAAAATACCACCAAACAAAATTCAAAGACATAAAACATTTGATGTATATTTAGCCGTACCTTCTTGGCATTGTCCACACACTGCATGTAGGCTGAGGCAATGCTGGAGCAGGACAAAGTCTTTCCTGTGTTCTCCTTGTAGCATTTTAAAATCTGACTCTGCAGGTCTCCACACACTGGCTGGATGTTAAAACGACTGAGAGAAGAACAAAGTCATTTTAATATAAGAAAGAAAAAAACATTTTGATCCGGTAACCAAATTCAAACAAGACCATCATTAGCTTTTAATGGCAGTCAAATCTTTAGGTGTTTTCAGACCAAACTGTTCTGGAGACAGTTTCTTTTTATTAGTAATGTTTACAGTGGGATTAAAAAATGGCTGTTGGTTGTACTGGATCGGCTCGTGTTTGACGAATCAACGTACAGTGACGTATGGACCAATCACTGTGAACTTACATCCCTCAAAGACCCTCTTGTGCTGGGAGAGTACCTGCTCTAAAGCAGGAGCTCAAAAGGTTTCTGTAAGCGGGGTTCTAGGAACTAAAATAGTTCATAGTTCCTGCAGTGTGTAATCAAATAAAAAGGGGGAGGTTTTTAACAGTACCTACAAATATGAAAAAGTTCCTGAGGTTCAAAAACACCTTTTGTGTCCTTGCACCACATGTCAGTACACTCTGCAAACCAAATTACTGAACATCATACATTTTAAAGATATTGTAATAGCATTGAGACTAGATTACTAAGAAAATCAAATGTGCAGATAATTGTTGCAGCTATACAAACACGGTGACTCTTAACTTACTTAAAACGGTTGTGGGTCTCCTCTTTGCCTTTCTGGAAGCTCTCAGCAGTCACTTTATAGAATTCAGTGCACTGAAAACACAAAGGTCGAGGTCAAAATATATTAGATGCATTATACAGTGCAGCTGTTCCTGTTAAAGAAACACTGAGATGAGGTTATTGTGTATAAAAAATTGTTTTGCTCCACCTCTGACTTCTAAAAAAACCAACATCTTAAAAAGGGCAGAAAATAAAGAATGTATCAATCATCCCCTTACCGTCACTAATGGAGCTCCACGTGAACATCATGTAATCCGTTCTAACAGGTTTGTAGTTATTTTCATTTGATAGAAATCTGTATATGTATACGTCACTTGTACAATCTGTTGGCACTTTTGGGGTTGCTTTTCTTGACCAATTAGAACCAAATATGCTCAAACAACACCCTGATAACAAAGCATATCAGCAGATTTTTTTTTGTTGAGTGGGACTACATTTTCTTGCTATAAAAGGACAAGATTCATAAGAAATGTAACATACAGAGGCCCAGTTTAGCTCCCTGAGGATTCTCTTTGCCACAGAGATTAGTACCTTAGATTAGCTCATGTTGGCAAATTCTACATGATTTTATAACTCGTTACTACTCGTGCTTTATTACTCTAAGTGTTAGAATTTACAACTGCCCTGAAATGGTCATTCATTCATTTTTTATATTGGCATAATTAAGCTAAATGTACATATTCTCTCTTTGGAACGACAGTAACTGAATTGCTCACCTTTGCTTCAAGTTTGGCAACATGATCCTTGTAGAGAGCGTCTCGTTTCCTCAAATCTTTCTCCCTCTCCTCCAGCTGATGAGCCTGTGTGGGTTTAAAATGTCTAAAATCACTTCATCACACTCCTAAATCCAGCTTTATTCATGCCAATCCTTCATATCATTGTTTAATATTTGATGGACCTTCACACCGAATCTTTACAAATTACTTTTTTTCTTTTTTCAATGACACACACACACACAACTGTTCATCAGCTCACGGTGATTAGAGCAGGAGGAAGGTGAAAAAGTGAGACATGCATGTATAAATCCTTTCCCATCTTACCTTCACCTCCATCCACTGAAACAAGGCGAGGGAGCAAAGAAAGAAAAAGAGCCACATTAAGAGGAGTAAAGAGTTTCATGGTCTAAAGAGCGATCCTGACACATGTACAGGTCATTCCTGTCTGGTGTTCTTACATAAAGTTGCACCATGAGCCTCTGATCTTCTGTTTTCATCCGCTCCTTCATGATGGCCTCCATCAGGTTCTCCATGTTAGCAGACTTCTCCCCATCCAGCGTCTTCTTCACCTGCTCATCCACCTGAGCCTGAGCTGCTGCTTTGGCATCCAATGCAGCCTGAGCCCTCAGCTCCTCCAGTCTTTACACACACAGACACACACACACACAAACAGTCAGCGACAGAAATCAAGAAACTGAAAATTCATCCTAACTTTTTTTTTTTAGATTAAACTTGCCAAAAATGTTTTGTTTGAAGTGTCTTAGTTGTGAATACTTTCTTAGTTAAATAACTGTAATCTGTAAAACTAAACTGTGGTTTGTAAAAAATAACGACAGCAGCACACTTCATCTTATGATCTAGGAAATAAAATATGTCACACACAAAAACATCTACAGAGGGATTAGGTAGTTTAATTTATAATTAAATGATCATTACTTGTAGCATCACATTTGAGGCAGTGTTTTTGTTTTGTATGTTCCGACCAGACATCATATCTGTTTATAATCTGAAACACATTTTTATTTAGTTATCCATTGCTCAGAATAGAAACCAAAGCATCCGTTACCTTTAACTTATGTGACAACTGCCTTTTCTACCTCGTTTGATAATACAGTTATTACTTTAACTTTATTCTTCTTTACTCCATTCATGTATATTCATTTCACCTTAATTCAGGTGGACAGCTATAGGCGATTTTTCATTTATTAATATGCTGATTAACTTCTAACTCGGTAAAAGTAAAGTCTCAATTATACTTGTTAACAAATCTTTGTAGTTTACTGAGCACATCGAGTATTTGGGCTTTAACATTGACAGGTTATCTTCACTTATTGTATCTTATCAGACACAGACACACGTAATAAGACATGACAGATACTTAATTAAACATTCACATTTATTAATCCTTACTGTCGCTGCAGCTCCATCCTCTTCAGGTTGATTTCCTCCTCCAGACTCCTCTGCATCTCCTCTTTGATTTTCTGCCGCATTTCTTCCTCCACCTCTTCAGGAGACGCAGACAAAGCTACACCCAAAAATGAACACATTTGTTAATAACAGAACATTATTTCAAACTGCTGCTACACTCATAGTGATCAGTTTACCTGCTGCGGCTGGAGGCACGGAGACGACAGCAGGTGCTTCATCCTCAATGACAGGCAGAAGAGACAGGGTAACTGTTGGCACCTCAGCAGGTGGAGCTGGATCAGGTGGAGGTGGTGCTTGAGGTTCTTCAAAAGGTTCACTTAGAGGGGCATCAGCAGGAACAATGGCCAGCTCCACAAAGTGACAGGGTGGAGATGTGAACTCTGGAGCAGGAGATGGTGCTGGGATTGGTTCTGGTTCTGGTTCGCTTGGTGGTGGTGCTTCTATAGCTGGGACCACAAATGGAGGCACTTCTTCAACTGCAAAAAGTGTCACTTCGGGCTCCCCAAGGTTAATGTCCTCTGGCGGGGGTAAAACTACCACTTCAACTGGAGCTGTGTCAACAGGAGAAGGTGGAGTTATTGGTTCAGATGGTGTAAATTCAACAGTAAGTGGAGGTTGGACTTTTTCCTCTGGTGGCGTCAACAGAACAACAGGTTCAACAGGTGCATCAGAAGAAGCTACTGCAACAGGTTCAATAAAAGTTGGAGATGTTGGTTTCTCTATTTCAGAGGGCAGAGATGGAACTAAAGATTCGGGGGGAGCTAAATCAACTGGAGACGTCTCAACAGGTGGAGGTAGGACAACAGGCTCAGAGGGGGCTACAACTGGTTCGAATGCATTCAGAGGTGTTGGAGTCACAAGGTCAGAGGGCAGAGATGGAGCTAATGGTTCAGGTGGAGTAACAGCAACTGGTACGGACTCCACAAGTGGAGGAAGGACAAGAGGTTCAACAGTCGGAGGTTCAATAGCAGTAGGAGGAGTTGGTTCAGAGGGCAGACATGGAGCTAAAGCTTCAGGTGGAGTAACAGCGACTGGTAGGGACTCCACAGGTGGAGGAAGGATGAGAGGTTCAACAGTAGGAGGTGTTGGTTCAGAGGGCAGAGATGCAGCTAAAGCTTCAGGTGGTGTAGCAGCGACTGGTAGGGACTCCACAGCTGGAGGAAGGATGAGAGGTTCAACAGTAGGAGGTGTTGGTTCAGAGGGCAGAGATGCAGCTAAAGCTTCAGGTGGTGTAGCAGCGACTGGTAGGGACTCCACAGCTGGAGGAAGGATGAGAGTTTCAACAGTAGGAGGTGTTGGTTCAGAGGGCAGAGATGCAGCTAAAGGTTCAGGTTGAGATACAGCTGTTAGGAGGGACTCCACAGGTGGAGGTAAGACTGCAGGTTCAACAGAGGGAGCTACAACTTGTTGTTCAAAAACAGTTGGAGGTTCAGCTGGCGTTGCATTGGCTTGGAGTGACTCCACAGGTGGAGGTGGGGAAACAAGTTCAACAGAGGGAGCTTCAACAGGTTTGATAGCAGTTGGAGGTGTTTCTTTAACAATTTCAGGGGGCAGAGATGGAGTGAAAGTTTCGGCTGGAGTTACAGCCACAGGGAATG
Source organism: Tautogolabrus adspersus (assembly GCA_020745685.1). NCBI lineage: Eukaryota > Metazoa > Chordata > Actinopteri > Labriformes > Labridae > Tautogolabrus > Tautogolabrus adspersus. Next base: position 23,265,160 of record CM036539.1, read on the forward strand.
TATCCACAGGGGGAGGTACGATAACAGGTGGAACTATTGGTTCTGTTAATATTGGCTCCACTACAGAGGGTGGAGGTGGTGGTGAAGGAGGCTCCACAGGTCCTTCTACTTGTGGAGTAGGTAGAGATAGAGGTGGAGGAGGTGCTGAGACAACAGGGTCGGTTGCAGGAGGACTTTTTGGTTCAGCAGGTGGAGGCTGGGCTTCCAGCTCTAGGGTAGTAGGTGGAGGAAGAGTGTGAAACGTGACAGGTGGAGGAGGGACGAGTTTCACAGGAAAGGCAGATTCCACTGATGGAGGCAAGGATGGGGCTTCTTGAGGAGGTGGAGGAGCAGCAATGAATGGAGGTGGTGGTGTCAGAATAGGTAGCAGGTCTTCAACAGAAGGGGCAGGGACTGGGGTAGATGTTTGTGTTATAGGTGGAGGAGGTTTTTCAATCTGTGAGTGAGGAAAGGCGACCTTTGACGACTGCTTCATCCTGTTGATGACTTTGTCTGACAGCTGACAAGAGAAGAGAAATACTCATTAAGACCTCCACCCGTTTGAAAAGGTATAAATAGTACTTCACAAACAAACAGTTAAAATACTTTTAAGGTCACATATTATGCAAATACACTTGACCATGTTTTTCAAACACTAATATGTGTTCCTAGTCTGTCTACAACCCCCCCAACAATTGGTCATGGAGCGAGGAAAGCCCAAGTCCCCTAAGCCCTTCCAGAGAAGGCCGTGGTCAAACACAGCTCACTTGCATTTAAAGCTACAGACACAGAAACAGCCTGTGAAATAGAGGGGTTAATAGGAATGCTAAAATACAGGAGCAGAGCGGATTTTTGGCAAGAAACTTCACAGACATGTTTTGGGAGCTCTGAGACTTATTTAAACTTGTTGAAAAGGAGGATGTTTCTGAGTCTGTAGCTTTAAATGCAAATCAAGTGTTAAGACTGCACCCCACAGGACGGGAATGCGGATAGGGCTTTCTTGCACCATGCTTTATTGTTTACGGTGAGAAGGCGGACTCAGAGGGCAGAGCAAACACCTAGCTGTGGGAGTGTCACCCACCTGGCCTGTTTGAGCACACGTTCTCTGAAAAGTGGAGCAAGCAAAAGACGGACAGGATGGACTTTTCTCATAGTTGGGGATTTGTAGACAGACTAGGGACACAAATGAGTGATTGAAAAACACGGTCAAGTGTATTGTGTATAATATGTGACCTTTAATGTTTGTATCATGTTAGATAAGGGCGGGTAAGGGTAGAAAACCTACTTTATCAGTAATGGGGAAAAATGAATTCAACATTGACTATTAAGACTTTAAAAGTGGGACAAACTCTCAAAAGGTGAACATCTAAGACTCTGTGAGGAATCTGCTGCATAAGATCAAGTCATAAGACCGACAACTCCAACACTGGAGTGCTTGAATTCAATTCAAAAAACTTTATTTGTCCCGGGGGGGCAATTCACAGGCACATAGAGCAGAAGAACGAAGGAGAAAAACAAAATAAGGAGCAGCAAAGAAAGTGTATGGTAGACTAAAAATATGAATGGATAAAGATTTATAGGCATTTATAGAAGTAAAAGATCGAAATCTTATGAGATCATTTTATTATTTATTTATACAAGATTATGTTCTAATGAAACACTAATAAAAATAAATAAATTGACTACATAATATAAATAAAAAGTATTATTATCATCATCATTATGCTAGACAGCCTTGTGAAAAGGACAATCAATGTTCAAACTAAACCTTAACTTGATCTGGATTTTTTTAAACTCTTTATAAAATAGAAAGTGACAAATTATCAAAGTACTTTCCTAAAAATGGGACATTCTCAGATGTATTTTTCTTTAATCATGAGACTGCATCTATATGTAGATATTTTTATATATCCAGGATATAATGGATGTTTTTTCCCCTACTGTTTTTCATTCTACAACTGACCATTGTCCTTCTCTGGCCATATTTCACAGCCACAGCAGAGAGCAGTGCACTGACCCGATGTTTGGTGAAAACAAACATGGGGAGGAGACAAACACTGAACAAATGACTGACTAAATGTTTAAAACATCTCCCAGGTAGGCTAAGTAGAGGATATAATAACGCTTGTGCACGCACGAGAAGAAACAAAGGCATGTTTGGAGAGACTTTGCAAACTGAATCCATTGAACACTTTCTCACTGTTTAGATTCATTCCCACTCTCCCGGAGCTTTCACTCACCCGAATGCCCTTCACAAACGCAACTCCTCCACCTTCTCCCTCCTCGTGGGAGAAGTGACTCGGGCTGTTTCCCCCCATCCACACACCTGCAGCTACACACCACGAGCAGCTCTGTGTGTTCACTGGAGATGTTTTAATCCACAAAGCGTGGATTTAATACTGCTGCTCACTGCAATCAGCTCGTGCTGCTGCAACTATCTGCCACCGCTATGTACCACCAACAACAGCAGCAGCTATTGGATGAATCTTTACAAGGTCTCTCCTGATTGGTCTAACCAGTAAGATACAAAGGAACATTTTGTCCCTGCTTAAATAACACAATAAAACAAATTAAACAATCAATTAGGGTAGGGTTACGATTACTTACAAATGTTGTAGCTACAGAGACTATGATCTGCATTCATCTGTTGTGGAATTGAACGTTTAATTTAAACATTTTGTAATCATGTATTTCCACTTTATGCTACTTCTTTACTTCTCTGGAGGAGAATAGTGCAGTTCTTTTTTACTCATCTTAAATTATCACACATCTTTTTCCGATTCAGAGATGGCGAAAAAAGTACTTTTACAAACCTAAGGGGATACAAATATATATTAGATGTATCCCTTATTTAACCCATAAAGGTCTTATTGAGGCACAATGAATCTTCAGCCAGAGGTTTTTGGTCTGGATGGGCAGCAATAAAATAAAAAAAGGTAAATATTATATTAAATATCAACACACCCAAAAAACAAAAACATTTTCACACAAAATTCAAGTCACATTTGTTATATTCTGGTGCAGTTACAGTCTGAAGTAAAAGTGTAGAGAAAAACGAAAAACTGAAATAGAGCAAAAGAAAACTAATATCTGTGCGGAAGGGCCAATTTCACAATAAAAGACTCTAAATAATTACTGTAAATGCATAAATGTGTGCATCACTTGACAATTGCTGCTGATTAATGTGAGACACACTTTACAAAAATGTATTTCATATACATTACTTATCATTTATTATACTTAGTAATAATAATCCTAATCTTTTAAGTAAATACTTGACTATCAAATTATTCTTGAGGATTAAAAGTGTAATATTTAAGTGAAGTAAAAGTTTAAAGCAGCAGGAAATGTAAATACTCAGGTTACAGTACTCAAATTGTACAACACTTCAGATACGTTGTTCTTGATTCGCTTTTTCACACAGTTGACATTCATTTTAATGCATTCTATAACTTAAGTGTCAGTGAGCAAGGACCACAGAGATTTATTGAGCAGTACAGTATTTCCTGTTGACAAACAATGGTTGGACACACCTGAGACAATCTGTCACATCAGAAAAACAATTACAGCTAAGACATGAAGTTCAGTAATAATCCCTCTGTGTCTCCAAAACAATCTTTTCAAACATTGATTCATGTTCCCCATTCAGCATCACAAGTGTGTTCAGTGTAATCCTACTCATGAACATCGCAGCATTACTGCGGAGTAAACAAGCTGTCAGGTTGAGAACATTAATATTCAAACAGCATTACAGACAAAACAAAGTCGCACCATGATTCTGCATCTTTGAATGCTAATGAACTAAAGCTAACACTGCTGGTTATAGTTTGTGATTTCTATCTATAATCCCGATTGTGAAGCAATGATTACCTAAAGAAGAAAACCAACAATGTTTTGATCAACTAACATGTAGCCTTAGCCTGATATACTGTATAACGTCATTCTTAAACATATCCTGCAACTGTAAACATGACCAGTGCACCAAAGGTGTATCCAGCTGTGACTGAAAATAGTCCCTGTTCCATTTTTCATCTGTCAAATGATTTTTCAAAAACCTTTTGGTCACCTTGTTTTTTTTAACTTGTCTTTTCTTCTCAAGCTGAGGACACCACATTGGCAAACAGTATCAGGCCTCAACTAACGGCTGTGTTTTCATGACCAATAAATCTGCAGATTATTAAAACAAAAGGAGCTGAAAACAGTGAAACAACTTCCTCACAGTTTTCAATTGACAACATCCAACTCGTTTTGTCCAACCAACAGTCCCAACCCCAACACAGTCAATGATTTATGATGTAGCATCAAAAAGGCAGATTCTCCACTTTGCAATTTTGTATACAAATCAAATGTTCACAAATGTGTCTTCAAATGACTAAGAAGAATTACTTAATTATTAAAGTAGTTCCTAATCCATTCTCTTTCCATTAAATACATTTTTAGTTCTAAATGTTTAAGCTTTAAGTGAATCTGTTAGCAAACAATAACTTATCAACACATCAAAACATCAGTATTATTTCCGTCGCATTCGGAGTTGTTTGTGGTCACCTTAAAGTGCTTTTTCGCTGAAAACAGACTGAAGCAACAAGTTTAAGTTTGTCATGGGATGAAACTCGCTCTAATATACTGTAAACAAGCTCCTTAGTGCTGAGAGGAAGCTGCAGAGCTGGGTGATAAGACTTTATCCACTGTTTCTAGATAGTGTTAATAATTTAAAGATCTATCAAGAGTAGCTGAGTGACAGACAGGGCGGACACATTCAGATACAAATTAGCACATTGTTGATTGTTGGTCTTTACCGGGGATTTATTGACAGTGTTAAAAATGAAGAGTATCACCAGATTATTCCTTCAAACTGTAGTGTGTTTGTATGAAAAGACTTTACTGCAGCCAGTATGAAAGGAAAATGACAAACTATAAAATAACCGCAGGATAGTCGACCAGAAATAATCTCGAAGTCCAGCATTGTGTTTTTACCGTAAACCTTCGAATAAAAGCCCATCCCAATTTAAGGCCCAGTCCCTTTTACTGGTTTTGCTGTACGTTTAAACCAATAAAAGGAGGCCTCTTTGCATTTAACGTTGACATAGTTTGCAGATCAAAAGGAAAAAAGCATAAAGAAAAACTTCAACATCAGTGCTATGCTGGTCTGTGAACAAGTGTGAGAAAGAAGGTTCAAGATCAGCTGGAGAATCATATGTGTGTGTGTGTGTGTGCATCCACAGAATGTGAGCTTTGCTTCTCCAGAGTCTCCTGCATGATGATCTGGATAAAGACTAAAGACATTTAAACCTCAGTGAGTGACAGGAGGGACAGGGACAACTCTGCTTCTTTTGCTGCCTTTAGAGATGGAAGTAAATGTTGAAATTATGAAAACAAATGGTTTTTTTTCCATCTCTAATGCTAAATGTTTTAGAGCTTTAACATATGCTTTACACATTCAGATGTGTTTTCACAGCTTCATAGGACAGCACAGCTCTCGGGATTATATTGACCAGGGTCTCCCTCTCGCCCACAGTGCAGCAGGTTGGCAGAGATGAGCTGATTACAAAGCAACATCAAATGAGTGGTTTGTAATTTAGTTTATCAATATCCTGATTTTGTCCAAGTTAAATATTCTTTCTGGTGTAAATTTACACTTTCCTGTTCCCAAGTTGTTGTTTTTTAAATAATTGAAGGCCTGTCTCCTATTGAAGCCTGTCCCAGATAAAGGCAGGGTAATTTCAAGTAAATCAAATCCTGGACTATTAAGTGAAGTTTTACTGTCCTCGATCAGTCTCTTCTTCCTCACTCTGCCTTCTTCTCCTTGACGCCAGGTCCACGCAGAGCGGCCTGCACACTGCTCCACACCTCAGTGTACAGCAGAGTGCCCAGGAACACCACGGCCGTGCCCACCCAGTGCCAGGCAGTGAAGGGGTTTTGGAAGTAAAGGATTGAAAAGATGAGGCTGAGGAACTTTCTCAAGGTCACCACCAGAGTGACGGTCAGAGAAGCACACTCTGTGGTCAATATGAACACACCACGGATACACACATACCTGAAAAAGAACTGGTTAAAGTCTGTAACAAGAGTGTGAAATGACGAGTTAAAAGCTGCCTTTAAAACAACATTTCTGTCTGCTCTTCGTTTGACTCTACAGTAATAATGTCTTTAATGATACTCTCTTCAGGATTGATTAACTACATCTAACTCTGCAATCTTTACCTTTTTACAAAGCCCTTCATGATTTAGGGACAGCCTTATTAATTAACTCTTTGTTTTCTCATCTTCATCCTTCATGACCTCTCTGAACCTCCACTGTGTTTTGTGTGTGTATGTGGAGCTCCCGCTGCACTGCTGCAACGCCAAACGCAATTTGAATTCACAGGCTGGGACACCAATATTACACCAATACGGAATTGAATATGAATGCCTTAAGACGTAATGATGGCAGAGCTTACGTTACGGAACGAAAACGACTTTGAAAAAGGCTAATGGCTTAAAGCCAACTCTTGAATCTACATATTCAGAACGTGTGGTGATGGACTAAATTGAAGCAGCGTTTTAACCTGTGGAAGGTTCAGTATGTCTACTTTGCGAGCTGAAATCAGTTTAAAAAGTAGACTGACTTTAGAAACCAAAGATGCTGAACTTATTTGTACTTCACACACAGAAAAGACAAACTGGGTGAATACAATTAAAAGCAAGAATTCCCTTCTTCTTCTCGGGAACCATTGTAATAAATAAAATAACTGTGTATTGGATAAATAAAAAGCTGGAACAATTGTTTTACAGGATACTGAGTGATGACGTTGATTATCAGGTAAACCCACATTATTGGCATCGTCAGGCCGACAACAGGAACAACCACAGGAGCTGAAAAACAGAAGATACGTATTCACACCTGTGAGGAAAGATACAGAGTGAAAGTTAAGGGCGGATGAAGTGATGAAACTCACTGCTCTGATTGAAGTAAATGGCATGGTTGTAGATGTTTGTGGAGAGGAGCAGGAAGCCTGGCAGAGGTAGACAGTGCTGCAAACAAAGAGAAAGGAGAGACAAAGAGAATCTCACTTTATCTACGATAACAGAGTTTACATTTCCCCCAAACTGTTTAAATCTTTTCTACGTGTCGGAGCAGAGATGGAAACTCACATTATAGAAAAGGGCCTCCTTGGAGTGTTTCCCATACTTTTTGTACAGCGTCTCCTGAAAAATGCCCATCCTCGCTGACATCACTAGTGCAAAGGTCAACATGGCGATACCTGAAGGGACAGAAACCAACAAAAGCAATCATGTGTTGAATCTCTCCCTGCATTTTCCTACACTTTTCACTCAAAGAGTCAGTGGGAAATACACTAAGTGATGTATGGACATTTAATTTTGAGGTGCTTTAATACAATATTAGACAGATGTAACGTTGTGGGGAAATGTATGAACTTCATAGAGATTATGCTGTAATAATATAGTAAACGTATAAGTGAAAGGCACTGAAAAGTCGCACTAATGGTTTATCTGCAAGTAACATTATTTACATAAATAATCAGATAAACAGGTTGTAGCTAGTTAACAAGTAAGCAAAGAGGTGGAGCCTGTGCCGTACACTATACAGAACCACTAACTTTACAATTACAGGAGTAGAAATGTATGACTGATGAAAATACAAAAAGTTAATAAACAAGTCAACATTCACCATCCTATTGTGACTGAAATGTCAACTTAAACTCACCTACTAGCCAGTGCATGAGGGCGGAAAAGCCTTGCTCTTCTGATCCCTCATTGGCCACATTCTGCAGAGAAAGAAAGCAACAAAACAAAACTAAATCAAACTAAATGCATAAAAAGAAATAGTTCAGGTCGAGATCCAGACTGTTTATTTCCAAAGTGAAAACTGCCCTTTAATCTAAGCATAGAAAAAGTGAGATGACATGTTACAAAAGAAAAGACATTCACTGAGAAAATAAAAACAAGCATTGTTATGTTGCATTATAAAGCGACTCACCACTTGTCTGGCAGACATGATGGTGCAGATAAAGATGCCAGCTGACACTAAAGCTATCGACAGATATTTACTCACTGAATACCTGCAGAGACAGACAGAGAGAGAGAGAGAGAGAGAGAGAGAGAGAGAGAGAGAGAGAGAGAGAGAGAGAGAGACAACCTAGTCTGAATGGGATACCAACAAATCAGTAGAGTGCAGAATAATAAAGTCATCAGGCTGTTGGACAGGTGGACTCTGGTTGCCTTTCAGCATCTTTAAACAAAGGCAACTTTTCCTCCAATAATAAAATAGTTTAAAATGAAGAACGTCAATAAGTAAAACCTGTAACCTACATTGTCTTTCTTGATATATTAAGACCTTATGCTTATTAGCCTTTTATTCTCATCGAATCACAATTTAGTTTCTTGAAAATCCAGATTTGAATGTCTTTAAATTAAAGCCTTCATCCTTGAAATATGGTAACTTTATTCTTATTAGATTGCATCTTGTTTCTTTGGAACTACACAGACTTTTTCATCATATAAATTAAGCTTTTTCTTAAAATAGTACTACTTTATTTTCTTTAAGTTATGACTTATGACTGTGTATGTGGGCTTTACCTTTTCTTCAGAATGATTATTCCCAGGATCATGTTAGCGATGAGTGATCCCTGCAGAGAAACAACACAGCAGCTCAAACAGACAGGTCAGACTGAGACAGAGGTGATGGACGTCATGTTTGAATTAGAAAGAGTTCAAAAGTAAACGTATGACATGTCTTACTGATCTGAAGATCATGTGTAAGGGCATAGCGATGTTAAAGTTGAGTGCATAGTTGTTGATCACACTGATGGTGAAGAACATGGTCACCATGATCACATAGTTGCTGAAAATGAACAGACATAACACGTTTATTTGAGTGGTCTTTTTACAACGTATCTGCCGAAAGAAGTGCAAACCACTAATGAACTGTTAACTGACCTCATGGGGATCGCTGGTTTCTTCCTCCCAAAGTTGGTTTCAAAGATGAAACCCTCTAACGCGATGAAAACAAATTGAGCAAAGGTGACAATGTTTCCGCATCCTGGAAACTCTCTGAAGAATAGAACAACAGAAAAAACAACAGATGAGTTCAATAACAGTCCAGATCACACAGATGTTTTATTACAGATGTGTATGTTTGATTTTAAACACAGCTGCTTTAACTTTTACTATCTTTATGTTTATTTATCCTCCAGTCTTTCTAATGGGAGAACTGTGACACTTTTAAATATGATTTATTTATTCTAAAATTGGGAAACGATATCGACATGTTCACTTTTGCATGCGGATACACACCGTTTGCTATCATTTCAATCATGAAGCAATCCAACAGAAGACCGACAGCTTGACAATGACACAATCACAATTGGTTTGATATTTATATACATCTCTATATGTAGGAAAATACGTCTAAAGCACATGTAAGTGTTTGTGTCTTATCACAACTGTAACCTTCTTTGTAACTGCACTTTATGAAATACAAGAAACTAAGGCTAGTTTAGAAGTTCATATAGGCACCATTGACAACAAGCTAATGTATTACTCCATAATAACAACCTCTCATATCTACAAACAGAAACAAAGGTTGAGTTGAGGATAACCGAAGCAAAATGTGTCGCAGCTGTGAAAACTTTCATCAAGTGAAGTCGTCATGAGCTCATTAAGAGTCTAAGTTTGGCACTGACCTTACGAGCAGCTCCAGAGACACCACATTACTACAGCATCCGATAAAAACAAGACAAATCGCAAAAGCTGTCCCCATGTTGTTTTCACTGCTGAGCTCGAGTCGGTAGGAAACGTGTCACTTGATTAGGCGGGTTTCTAAAAGATGCATAACTGCAAATAAGCAGCTGCTTATGCTTTAAATGAGGTCTTTCTGCTTGCACAAACTCCTGTTCTAGTTGAAACACGTCTAAATATGAGGTTGCGCGTTTCCTCAACGCAGGGGCTCATGGGAGTAGTAGTTTTTGCTGACATCATCAAAAAATAGTACGTAGTAGCCTTAACATTATCGGATTTTAAATGAAATAATCGAATATTTGTATAATATTTTAATTATATGTATGGTATGAACATATGTGGAAATATATATCAAAATTAACAAATGGATTAAGAGTTTAAATTGATGATTTTATTGCGCAATCCCTGCGCATACACTACACGCAAACGAACGTGCCTGATAAGATAATTTCTTCAAAAGAATGTGAAGATCTCTCACTCTTTTCAAATCTTTACCCAAAAGACTCTAGGCAAATAAAGACAACCTGTTTTTGTTTGTTTAAAATACGTATTTTCACGTTACCTTTTATACCTACAGGTATTTCTTAATTAAATCATAGACTGTAAATATTAATTAAATACATCTATCTGACACCTTATTGAACACCTTTTGGATAAAAGACAATATGCTCGTTATGATTCAAGTGCATTTCTACTAACCTACTAACCAGTACACAACGTATCTAAAATAGTGTCCATATTGACAAAGTAAACTATAAATATCCCACCAAAAACATATATTTGTAAGATCATTAGAGATCATTTCTACCTTTTTACTACCTGAGAACTACTTAGAGAAGTGCGTATGTGCAGCGATAGTCACATATCAAGCACAAACAAATGATGAGGCAACCTCCAAATAGTTTGTGTAATGTAAGGACCATAGACTTTAAATAATATTTTACTTTATACAGTATTTGGTAAGGACTTTTAGGCAGAACTATAACAAAACATACGCACAAATAGACGATCTTTGATGGGCTGCTTTTTGTGCGTGGCTCCGGAAGACGTGGCGACGTAACCACCCGCTAGCTTCGCCTGCGTCTCTGCTGCTACTGTAGCATCCAGCATCCGTGAGCGCTAATAGCGGCTAAAGCAAAAGGTTTGGGTCGTTTGGTGTGACTTGGAAAATCCCCCCAGGTGCTGCCAAAATGATTTCTCTCACGGATTCACAAAGTAAGACCTGTTTAAATTACTTCACCGTTCTTTGTCTTTGTAACGTGTAGATGTAGATTTGGCCAAATGTATGAGGTTAGCAGCTCTAGTGCAATTGGCTAAGAGCATCTTACGTCACTTAGCTGTTCTGTAATACATTCATGGTTTAAATCATAGACTGAAGAAATATTTCTTAAACTATATCAACTAGCGGTATTAAAAAAAAAACACCTATTTTTCTAAACACATTAATTACTCTAAATCACCAGAATCAATGCTTTTAAAAACATTTACAGTGTGAACGGTTCAAGAAATACCCACAGCAGAGCACAAGTTAGTCAAACAAGTATTTAAATAATCCTTTTTTTTTTATATGGAAATGTGAGCAGCTCTTATGTTTTACATTTTAACAAGATGATTATGACAATCAGTGGAAACTGCAAAAGATTGAACTGTACATTTGATAATTATATGTTTGTAATATGAATGTTTCATTTGGGCAAATGAAATACCTTGCAGTTTGCGGTTTTTGTGTTTCACAGAAATAAACATAATTTAAATTCAATAAATCAATATTACCAGTCTGTAGTCCTACATATTGATTATCGAGTTGTTGTCTTTCCCATGTATATCAAAATTATTTTACTGTTGTGGTTCTGTTATTTTTCATTAGTTCCTTATGTCTCCTCAGATTGGATCAAATATTCAATTCTGTATTCCATGTCAGGGGTTGGCATTAAGTTTACTTTGACACTAACCCAGGAACATCACTTTTGATTTGGAAAATAACAGTCAATAATTTACTCTTGAAATGAAAAAAATAACCGATCTGATGCAAAATTAATTAATTAAAATCTTTTCCTAATTCATCTAATTTTTCCTCCATTGGCTGTTTGTTCTGTTTCAATACTCTCTGTTACTCGTTTCTTGAAATGTTAATTATTGACCGGCTTTTGGCCAGGAACTGGTCGTTTTAAAAACAACACCATACTAAAACGATGTAAACATATTTATGAATGTTGTGTTACTGTTTTTTATTTTAAAGCAGTATTTTGAATAGTTCATAGAACATGCTGTCGAGCTGTGTGTGTTTTAAAAAACAACCTTTGATCTATTCCTTAGTGTTAGCATTGCTTTTATTTTTTACTGTGTTTAACTAACTCCAGGTTTCCATTATTGACATTCTTTGTTTCTCTTTAGATGCACTCTGTCAGTTTCTGCTGCTTTCATAATAACAACACTTTCTATTTGTTAAACCCTGCAGAGATTGGGATGGGGCTGACAGGGTTTGGTGTGTTTTTTCTCTTCTTCGGGATGATGCTGTTTTTTGATAAGGCTCTCCTCGCCATTGGAAATGTGAGTTGATACTATTACTCCACTTTGTGATACCTCCCACATTTGACATGACAGATGTCACACCTGTGTTCATGTCTGGTCTCTGCAGATTCTGTTTGTGTCAGGCCTGTCATTCGTCATCGGGCTGGAGCGAACGTTCAGGTTCTTCTTCCAGAGACACAAATTTAAAGCCACGAGCTTCTTTCTAGGAGGAGTTGTTGTGGTTCTGATCGGCTGGCCGATCATTGGTGTTGTTTTAGAGATCTACGGTTTCTTCCTCTTATTCAGGTACGTTTTCTCTGAAAGATAAACACTGTCTTTGTCTTTGTTTACCTGGTTAAATGTGCATGTTTTTGACAACTTTCTTTTTAACAGAGGATTCTTCCCAGTGGCTGTTGGATTCATCAGACGAGTTCCTGTGCTTGGATCTCTGCTTAGCTTACCCGGAATTAGTGCAGTAAGTAAACCAGGACAGTCAATGAATCACACATTTTTAACACAAATAAGAATTAGAAAAAGAATAAGAATGAATGATTGAGATCATAAGCTCATTGTTATTTTATTGAGAGGCTCTTAGTAAAGGAAAATCACATATTGGGGTTAAATGTTTTTCTGTCTCTGATTCTCTTTCAGCTGGTGGATAAAATTGGTGAAAGCAACACGATGGTATAACAGCGGGCTATTTTCCTGTGGAAGGAGAGTTTCTGTATTTATCACATTTCCTAACAGTGACTGTATATTTCATTATTTTGTTCATTAACACTCCAGAACTGTGAAGTGTTTTTTTTCCTGCGTATCAGTGGACAATTGACTGACATCATGATATTTGTTACCAAGAGATTTTTTACATTATTTTAAGAGCTGGAAGCCGGTCTCCCATTTTGTATGATTCCAGTCTGGTATTTATGGACAGATAACTGTGGACCACTGGTTTAACTCTTCAGAGCGTCAGGAGCTCCTCACAGCATCCACTCCTCCAGATCATGTGCCTGAACATTCACTGAGTTCCTCGATGAGGTGTTACTGATATTTTGTACATGAAGATTAAATGTCTAAATGCTGAGATAAATGTTACTTTGGTAAAGAAAGCTGAACTGTTGTGAAAAAAGACATTATTGAGATGTTTTACTGTAACTTTTGTAAGTGCATACTTGAATTAAAGTGTTGCTTTTTATATATTTTGTTGTGTATTTTTCGCTGCAGAGATCACATTGTTATATGAAACACTTCATTATAACAGTACTGTCGTACTGTATGGACCAACACCCACTGCTTAAGATTACACACATCCTTTTGAGAACCTGATTTTCTTAAAGATGCAATATTTCAGTCAAAAGTTTAAAATCAGGGACGACAAGTTTAATTTTATGTGATATTTTATTCTCATAATATTTCTGATTATTAAAATGTACCCTCTGGTCTTCTTAGGTCCTGAATATTTGTATTCTAATGTGTCACATCAATTCACCAATTTTGTATTTACCAGAAAATTGGCACCACAGATGACTTATTAGACAAATTAAATGTATTTATACAGTTATTGTTTTTTATATTAATGTAATTGTCCACACTTTTTCTATGAAGCAAATGCATCTGTGTGTTGAAAACCATTACAGTAGTCGTAAACAATGATAGTTTATTAACAAAATTAAATATTAAAACTGGGAAATCTGATAATGCAATAGTTTAATGTGACTTTGTGATTTTCACTTTCTTGGATTAGAAGATACGTGCCATTTTCACATCTGGTCACATCTGTAGGCTACTATTATACAATAAATGTCTTTGAGAATTTAGAAAAGCGCATTAGAAGTCTAATTTATTATTATTATTATTACTATTATTATTATTATTATTATTATTATTATTATTATTATAATGCTAATGCTGGTAGCTTAGCTTGGCTAAAAGGAGGGGAGACCAGGGTTTATAGGCAGCATGGCTCTGTCAAAAGGCAACAAGAAGGTGTAAAACTCACTAACATACTAAATCTTAATTGTCGCACCAGTGCAAAACAATGAGGCCTGAAACTGAACAACTTCTGGTTCTACAATGGTTGTAACCAAGTACTGAATCTGGGCCGGGCGCAGTTACTTCCTGGATTCTTGTTGTCATGGTGAGGTTACGGTCTTTTCAAACTATTTTTTTGGTAATAAAATGTGAATATCAGATGTGCTGTTAGGCGCTTCATATTGAGCTACCTTTATATATGAGCATGGTCTCTACCTTCACACGAGAGACATGTGTACGTAGGCCTACATTTCACATGACAGCCGTTAAAGGAAATAATGTAAATATTCACCAATTGATGTGTTTTTTACTCCTCAGCTTGCGGCACTTCGCAGGTGTCTACACCCACATACTCATTGAAACGCTGCTGTCATCACATCAACTTCATTCACAAAAAAACCTCTCCAGTGTTGTCATCACGTGGTGACCCTGTTTTAGACATTTCTGATACATGTGTAAGTGATTAACGAGCAGTGACAGATTTAACAACACCTGTCAAACTGATCAATTGAAGTAACACCATGAGATGTAAAGAAGCTACCTGTCAGCCTCATCAGTGACGGTGTATGCAGAGGTGGTTTTCTTTGTTTTTCTTTTATTATGTGGAGGAATAGTCAATCAGACATTTAAACACAAGCTGCAGCCTGCACAAGAGCAAATCAATCACAGCAATTAAAGGTAAGCTACAATTTTCTCTATCTCTATGTAAGTTTTCTCTACTATTTCACTTTTTATAAACATGTAAGTCAGAGTCGTTTTTATTTGTAAGTTAGCCTGTTCCAATTAAAACATCTATCAAACTTTAATATTTTACATTTTTTTAAATTACCTATTTTGCTGTTAAAAACGTATTGCCATGAAGCTGTACTGAATTTCTTTCTAATTCTTCCCGTGGAGACCCATTAATGGATGTTGAGATATTGACAGATAATGAATGACAATGTGGTAAAACACGTTGTCAACATATTATACGAAGTCCAGATCTGTTTACAACTTATTAACAAAGTGTTATACATTTCAGTAGTGGTAGGTTTAGTGTTTCAATTACTCCTCATGTCATTACAGAGGTCAACAATGTCTCCGATTGTCATATTGCTTATGGTGACATTGGTTACCCCTCAGTGTTGGAGTGCACCACAGGTAGGTTAAAGTTGATTTTCTCTTTTTTCATATTTAAGCTGACAAATACATTGATGAATAAGATTTTAACAAAAAACTTTGAATCACCCCTCAGCGGAGAAATTGGACTCCTCAGGCCATCCTATACCTAACAGGAGCACGTAAGATCTGTAGAAAAACATTGTAAATAGTAAAAGGTTTTGTTTTTGTGATTGAGCTGTCTCCTCGAATTGATGAGAAATCATTTGGATGCTGATCTCTTACAGAAGGACACCGCTCAGTGTTGGAGCGCACCACAAGAGAGGAGGGGGAGACTTTACGTTTAGGTTAGTATGTAAATCTCTGCAGCTCATGGTGTAATGAGGTAAAACTATAATCCTACGGAGAGCAACTTCTGCTTGTGAAAACAACAATGAGTTAATATTTATTAATCAAGCTGTGACACATATTGATATTCTGAATTCTGTGTTAGAAAGGAGTAAATGAATAAATTGGTTGGAGTTGGATATGGGGACAGTTGTTAATGTTTTGTTTATTTTGAATGAGCAGTGCGGTACTTTCCTTTTAAATGTTTGTCTTTGCTTGCTGCTTCTTTGAAGTTACTTACAACCAGGGCAGAGATGGACCGGGATCGTCTTTGTCGTCATTTCTTCTGGATCTTCTGCAACGTGCTGTGGTAGAAGGTAAAGTCCTTCAGCTTATATCACCGTCACTCTGCTCGATAGTATCAGATTTTTAAATCTCTTTTCTTCCACAGATGGAGGAAATCCAGATGTTTATCCAGATGAGCAAAGCCAGAACTTTTTGTGATACATTATATCAGGGTTCATTGTTTTCATTATTGTAGTATTTTCATGTTATTTATTGCTGGTAATGAAATGTGCTATATAAATAAAATTCCCTGTCCTCGTCTGTGAGTTGTGATTGTACAAGTGTAAGCCGTGGCTTTGATTTATTTCTGCACTGAAGTGCTAATCAAGTTAGTGTAAAGGGATTTCCTTTTACACGTGTACAACTTGTTATCCAAAAAGGGTCTGTGCCAGCTTGGGGCAACAATTAAGTCATTCACACCACACAGGGATTATCACCATTCAGTTCTTCATCATCACACTGTCTACAGCGGGGTCACCGAGAGAGGAGACACAGCGAGTTTGATAAGTAATGACAGCCTGAACCTTCTATGATGGGGTCAGTTTAAGGTCATTTTCTGAGATGTAGAAGTTTTAATCCTGACATGTAACCTGGGTTATCTGCTTCCTGATTACTTAAATGCCTTCCTAGAATAAAAAATAATAATATAAACCCACATTTTAATCCAAACATCAGGAAATCTAATATCTATAAGGATGTGATGTCACACTCTGCATCTGTTGTGGTTTTCAGTACTTAACGTTATCTAATGATGGACACGGATGAGGAGCTTACGAGGCTATTATATTATGTATATGTATAGTATTAAGGGGTTTGAAGGGTAAGAAAAACAACTTTCATTTTGGTTTAGAGTGGTTATGTCAAAAAAACAAAGGACAGTTTTTGGTGAAAATCAAGCAATTTAGGAGCAATTCTTATTGATAAAATGAAACAAAAGGGTTAAAATGAATCATTTTACAAACTCTTTAGACTTACATCAAGTCCTGCATCTTACCAGAGAAAGAGCTACAAAATGATTGTTAGACGCTGTGCAGTTGTAATTGTTTAAATGCCCCTCATGTTGTTGGATTATATATCCTCTTCACTGCCTTTGATTAAAAAAACGCTTAGTAAAAAAAACTTCAACTACAGATTCCATCAGGATATCATTAATCTTTTATGATTTTTGGTCGAAGAATAAAAATGTATGCATTACAGATATTACATTTACATTTCTACTTAAGAGTGTTTTTTATCACTGAATAACGGCACACACGTTCTTTCTGTTCAAGGACCAACACACTTTATTTTATTACACATCAGAGAAACATGAGTGGCTCACACTGCATCACAGCTGAGGACTGATGAGTCAGAGCATCATTTCACCCAGTTGATGTCACATTTGTTTTCTGTATAAACTGACACCTACAGCTAAATCTGATGAGATTAAAACCCACTGAGCGCCTGTGAATCTACAGAGGGCGGTGGGTTAAAGGTGTGGAAGGTGTGGAAGGTGGAGCTGTCTGGTGTTCTGTGACTGCAGTGTGTTAATACTGTGGGTGAAGAGCAGTCAGAAGGGTGCCACTACAGCGCCCCCTTCTGTTACACATGCTGCAGGTCCCTCTGGATGTCCCACAGAGTGTTGGCACTGGACTGCAGCTGAGCCACCTCGTCGTCATTCAAGGTCATGTTGACCACACTGGCTACGCCTCCACCGTTCAGCACACAGGGCAGACTTAGATACACCTCGTCACTGATTCCATACATGCCCTGCACAAGAAGAACAAGCTTACAGTCTGTGTGACGACAAACAATTAAATGAAAAGTGTCAGCTGGGAAAGAAAGTACGGTTCAATCAAATTGAATTCTCAGCTCATATGAAAAATAGATTTACCCAAACAGTAGTCATTTGTAAGCCACAATTTGAAGCACATTTGTATTTTGCCTTTTTAATAAACCTTATTATCATGGGAATGTTTAATTAAAGCATATAAGAATATCTTTGCTGTCGTTTTTCACCATAAATCAAAAGAAACAAAGATGTATGCTAAAATGCTAAAAACTCGTTCAGAGCATATTATGAAACCTTTTAAAGACAATTTTAAGTAGCATCATAGCTTTGGCAGGTAAATGCATTATTATGTCATGGAAAAGTTTATGCTTAAATTTAAGATGTAGATTGTTTCTGAAATGTGAAAAAGCTTTGTGTCGTTTCAGCAGTTTTTACCTGCACCATGGTGGAAACGGGATGAATCCTGTTCAGGTTCTTCATGAGGCTCTCTGTCAGGTCAGCTACGCTCAGGCCGATGGCCCAGTTAGTGTAACCCTTCAGTTTGATCACCTCATAGGCACTGAGAGATTAAAAAAAACACACAACACACAGCAACAGAATTGTGTCAAGACTGATATATAATTTTAGTTGTTAAAGAATTTTTGAAATTAAACAGATAAAACTAAAACAAAGATTTCCCCAAAAAAACTGCTGCAGATGAGGGCACTGATGTTTTGATTTCCTTGATGACAGTTATATACATGGATTTCCTTTTGTTTTGATTTACAATGATCAATGTATTTAAAATCTTGTAAGATGACACCATGGCAACAGGACACCTAAATGTACCACAATTTCCCAGTTAGTCTATCTATCTATGTAACACCGTTGATAAATGATTTCATTTTCTTCACTGGAGTTAAATCCCATAAATCAAATGAATATGAAGAGAAGTAAACGTTTAAAATCAAGAATATCTAAGTCTTATGTTGAAACCTGATTGAAACACATTTGAGTGCTTAAAGAGTGTAACAGTGGAAATAATTCACCATGGCATTTCAGCCTTCACACCCACCAGTCTTTCTGAGTCACAGGTTGCTTTATTGGTTCATGGTATGAGCCACTTGGCTTCCAGCTAGTGTTATGTTGTAATCTTAAGAAAACACGTTTTAATGACATTTCCAGATTATTTGTTCTGTATATTTTATTATTTATATTATAATTATTTCCTTATTGGTTTTCTTTGTTCAAGAAAACTCAAATCTGCTGCATCAAACAAATCATTTCAGCAAATTAAGTATGATAATAAAAATGCATGATCATCCTCATCCGTCATTGGGTTCAACACTGAGCTCTCAAACTAACTAAGTGTAATTTTGGATGATTCTGTGATACTAAAATGTGGTGGTTCAGACAACGAAAGAGCTGTCAGACACTGATGTTAAAGAGTTTCCAAAACAACACAGCTAATTAGAAAATAGAAGTAGTCCATGTGAACTCTTGCCTACCTGTCCACCACCATCTTGTGGGTTTCCTTCCAGTTTTCATCATCAAGATCAGTTCCAATGTCCGGGTTCAACGTCTGCAGGTTAACTCCAGCCACGTTGGTTCCACTCCACACAGGCACTAAACACATTTTGAAATCATCAGCCTTTTTCTACTTAGGTCTCACATCACCGTCTGCAAATCGTTTTGTCAATAACATGCTGGGATTCTTTCTGTTTGCTTGCTCACGGGCAGCTCAGAAACTCCACAAATCCTCACCGCTGGTGTCTCCATGTTCTCCTAGAATCCATCCGTTGAAGCTGCTGGCGTGGATTCCAAGTTTGTCGGCCATCAGGAAGCGGAAGCGTGCCGAGTCCAAGTTGGTGCCACTGCCGATGACGCGGTGCTTGGGAAGGCCGCTCAGCTTCCAAGTCACATATGTCAGCACATCAACTGTTGAAAGTGTTATGATTAAAAAGGTGAACACTGCCTTACACACAAATCTTCATGTTTTTATTTTCTCTCACACAAACACACAGTACCTGGGTTGGAAACCACAATAATGATGCAGTCAGGACTGTATCGGATGATCTGAGGGATGATATGCTTGAAAATGTTGACATTCCTCTGGACCAGGTTCAGCCTGCTCTCCCCCTCCTGCTGACGGACTCCAGCGGTCACCACCACAATGCGGGAGTTTGCTGTCACAGAGTAGTCTGGAAGAGAAGAGGAGGAAGGGATTGATTACATTTGTAAAGAGAGAAAGCAATCTGTCCTCACGGATTACAATATAAACCAGGGTGTCTCTAACAAATCTACATTTCTGCTGAGGATCTTTTTTAATGTCAATAGGGGAAAAACAGTGTTGACACTGCATCCAGGGAAGCTGCAACCGGCAAATACTTAAACTGTTTTAAGATGTTCCTTGGCAGGACTGAGGAATGAACTTGCCTTTGTCTGCCACTATTTTTGGGGTTTTGAGGAAGAGGCTGCCGTGCTGCAGGTCCATCATCTCTCCTTTCAGCTTGTCCTCCATCACATCCACCAGGGCCAGTTCATCAGCCAGCTCCTGCACACATCAGAAAGGTTCAGAACAACACTGCTTCCTCTCACAGTCCACTCAAACAGCAAAAACAAAAGTTTGACAGTTGAGGTTACAAGTTAGTGTATTTTAGAGCAATAATAAAATCAACTTCTGAAGGAAACATTCACACATTACCGTCAAAGCCCAAAAAAGGCATTTTCCACAAAGGCCTTTTTTTAATCGGTTGTGGGTTAAATTTGCACCAATGTGACTATGCAAAGGAACTCAGAAGGCTGCTTACTTAAACACATCATTAAAAAGCATGTAAAGTATTACACATTGTTAACCTAATATTGTACTGACCACAGCTGTGATGCTCTACTAAATGTGACTGTAGACAGGGCTGAGAACATTTCAAACTACTGAGATGCAGCATGCTCTGCTACACAAACTACCAGATGACACCATTTCTTAAAATCAAAAAGGAATTTTTTGTGTGCATTATTTGTACTTTAAAATGTTTTCACATCAAAGCATATCAGAAAATATGTTCACTGGTGTTAATATATGTGATAAGCTCATATTGGCCCAATAATATCAGTGGTCTGATTGTAAACTAAGGACTCAATAAAAAAGGTGAACATCTAACTGCTATTTTTATCAAATCAAAGCCTCATCTTTTCCTTTACTCATGAAACGACTGTGCTCACAGAGTGGTAGTGGCCGGTTTTGCAGACAGTATAATGACTCAGTTGTTGTTTAAAATTAGTTGAAAGAATTTCTCACTGTGGAGTGGATCAGTAAGGTAACCTGGCAGCTATAATTATTGTTCAACTAGACACTAGCTGCCAAACGTCAGCCTCAGAAGCAAAGCCAGGTTGAACTGTTTCATTAGAAACTCAATGTAGGTCAAAAAGGTGTTTTTTTTCGGACACTATCACCACCTCAACATGTCCAGTGAAGGGATAAAGGTCAGATCAGACACCAACAGATAAGTAATCCTGTGTCAGCCTACCAAGATGTCGGTATTACCCCGTTCTGTGACACCAGCAGGCAGGGTGATAATCTGAGCAGAGCAGGTCTCTTACCCTGAGCAAGATGCTGACAGCACAAGCCATGCCAACCTGGCCCACACCCACTACTGTCACTTTGTTCCTGGGGGGCTCAGGAGGACCTCTGAACAGTGGGGTCATCAGTTTATGCAGAATTGAGGCCATTTTCAGAGCTGAGGAGAGTTAAAAGGAAGAGAAAAGTCAGGAAGCAGATTGACTGTAGACAAGTTAAAAAAAACCTTCATATAACACAGGGAGTCAGTCCTGCATCCAGAGAGCAGGCTGCTTGCTCAAACTTCATAAATAATGCATTTAGAACATTGCATGTTATATTCTGAGTGTAAGGGGGTTACACATTAAGACTGACATTTTTCTTAGCAGCACTAATGGAAGCATGACATCTAAATGTATCACAAGAAAAAAAGAGATACCACTGTCTAATATCAGCCCCATTGAAGATCACCTTGAAAAGACACGCAGCTAGACACAGAAACAGCAATAATACTTGCAGTGTTCGGCGACGCTCCGAGCTGTGAGGTATAAATACCAACATGTAATCAGCATGGCAATCTGTAGGGATACCTAAGGTGTTTACACAGAGCTGCGTCCAACCCGCATCCACAACACCTCCCACAGACACTGACAGTCGAGGCAGGTACCGGTCTGAAGCGGTAGCACAGAGCACATGTGACTCAGGGCCAGACTGGGGAGCTGTTAGCTGCACAGAGCGCCTACTCCTTTCCCTCCTCCCCTCTTCCAAAATTGAGGACGGAGCACTATAATCGGATGCCGAACTTGACTGACTGCAGACTGTTAAAGGAGTTACTGTAATCCCTTAACGCTGCCTCCATCTGCTGCAACTGAACTACAGATGAACATTCACCTCGTATCTAATAGGATATATCCAAAGAACAATACCAGATTACTTTTATCATGTACAGTTAAAGAAAGATTTCCCAGTATTTCAAATGCAGTATAATTCACTATCCTATACTGCAGCTATAATAATGCAACTCTTGACAATGACAGGCAGAAATGAATTATGCATGATTAAGATGCTTTTAATATCCAGTATACTGCACATTTTGGAATTTTTTCTTACTTGCATGCTGCAGACATTTACACACACGAGGCACAATGCTGTCTTTCAAACTGCTGTGTGAGATAGAGATTACTGCTGCAAGTTTAAACTGGTGTTTGAAATGTTGATAGTACAAGATGTCAGTCGACAGGTCCTGATCATGTTCTTGTGAACTTAGAAAAATTTACTATTTCTCTTAATTAGTCGTCTCTGAAAGAGATTATCGTCCCGTTGAAAGTGCATCAGGACACTTTCCATTCATTAGCTCTGAGAGAATCAGGATTACCAAGACAAAGCTTCATGCTCTCAGAGCATCTAAACACAAGCGGTTAACAAAGGTGCTTAACCTGCAAGGTCACAAATAAAACAACAAAACAGCGACAACAACATTTGTACCTGAGGTCATCAAGAAATGTAAATTTAATCAGAGCATTGTTTTTTTCTGCTTTCTGACCTCTTGGATGTTTGTATGGGACTGAGAGAGGTTAAGTCCCCCTTCAACTTGAACACAGACAACATGCAGAGCAGACAGCAGATCACACATTCACTGCCATCTGAAAGCATCTGATACACTTTAAAGTTGCTACTATACTACAAGAAAATACAAGACAATGCAATGCGTGAAAAAAATGACTAGGTTCTCAAACTGAATCTAATTATTTTTGTGATGTTCTAATATCCCTTCCTTCCATCTGGGTAATTATTCAATGAGCTACAGAAACCCAGATTAAAGTGCATTTGGATTTCATTGCATTAATTATCTTCTCCAGATTATAACTTCTCATCTAACTTGTCTCAGTGTCCCTGCAGATTATACCAGTTAAACTGGAGGCTGCTATGAAAAATGTGAGTTTGTCTTGTGTTCAGCTAACAGACGATTAAGATGCATTTCATTTGTGATTCTGCAAAAAGAGGCACCAAACTTAAACAAACAATTAAACAAATGCAGATTGATTGAACTCTGTAAAAGAAATGCATGAAGCATGAGGAGCAGAGCAAATAAACTGCTACAACTACACTGTTGTCACTTGCTAACAAAAATCGTAAAGCATAAATTACAACAAATCGACATGTGCACAGAAAACCAAAAACACAGTTTGAACATATTTGCCTCCTGCCACTTATTTCAAACGTCCACATTACAATAAAATGCATAGCTACTCATGTCCCACCTTGATGGTCCAGTGACTTTGGATGCAAATGTCTTGTTCTTTCTCCAACACAACAGTAAGACTCACCCTTGTTGTGCTGTGCGCTGTGCTTGCTCCTCTTCCTGCTGTTCTCTCAGGCTGAAGTGGACTGGGTTTAATTGGCTAAGCCTCTCCATCCCTACAAAGTCCTAGTGTGGCACTCCAAGGGTCACCTCAGGCAGCTGGTACAACATTACACTTTAACAAGTCTTATTTCCTGTTAGATAGAACAGAAGAGGCCAAAAATGGCTCCACACATCCAATTGTTAAAGAAAAACAAAATAAAACACAACTCATTTTTTCCAACCCTGGGGTCCGGGCCCCGGGAGGGGTTGTGATGTTGTCAAAATTAGATTTGTACATATGAACTAAAACCATCAGGACACACCTAATGGATAGTATATATAAAGGTATGTTGGTGAACAATTGTGTGTAGGCCCATTCTGTTGGGATTTAAATCAATGAAAATAAAAATGTACGTTACTTTTTGACAGAAATGTATGACTTTTTCACCACGCGTGGATCCATGGCAAGGAACAAAAATACTTCATAGCTCTGTAGACGCATAGGCTATGTGACAGACATCAGATCTCTGTAACTGACACTTTCCATAATAGTCTCTATAAGAAAACAATGAAAAATACTGTCAAGAAAGTCGAGAACAAAAGCTTGCTAAACAATGCAGAGGGATTAAAAGTATTAAATACATCTAAGAAGGATTACTTCTAAGGTTCTGCAGATTATAACTGGTTAAAAGGCAATCAATCGTGGATTTTAGCATCTTAAGGACACTGCTGAGCTGCATTTCTTAAAAGGACAAGCACGCACACTTCTGAGCCAGCAGGTGGAGGCACAAGCTTGGTGCATAACAACTGCAGGGAAAAACAGCAGGATTGGCAACGAGACAAACATCTGACTATGAGCTAAAATAAAAGTACATTTATTACTATATGTAGCTTTGAAATAAATCTTTACTTGTATCTTTAGTTTCATTTGGCCTAAGTAGGATTTCAGGCACCATTCTGATTGGAAAACATACAGGAAATGTTTATAGTACAGGGTTAACTATGAAAGTCTAGATAAGTGTCTTTCGGAAACAAGCATATACAGGAACCTCAGGTGTAGCCACTTCGCAGCTTCCAGGATTATACCTACATTAAGGTCACATCACTGGAAGACAGTGTGACATGGACAGGTGTCGTAACAGATGCTCTTGTGTCAACTTTGAAGTTGACTCAGCATGCACTCCAGAAGAAAAGAGACATTAAATATTGTCTTTGTGTTTTCCAATTCACAGAGGGTTATGTACACTACAATACTTGGCTCAGCAGCAGCTGCCAACCTTGTCAGGTGTCCTTTGGAGGTGCTTCTTCAACCTCTGACAGGAAAACAGACAATGTACTTAGTCCACTACTGAAGATAACTATGGTAGGTCTCTACACTTTCAGGTGTATTACAGAGCGCACTGTAAGAGAATGCTAACAGAAATGTCCCTTCTGGTGAAGCTTCTTCAACAGAAGATTCATTTTAAGACAAGCTAGCGTTAGCCTTACCCTAAACTAGGAATGATAACGTTCATGCAGGCTAGCTATTCTTCGGTTACTCTAAACCTGATGTGCCATTACACAGCTGCTTTTAAAACGGAGTCAGTGTTGTGCAGGAGTATAAATTAAAAGTCACAAAAACATAATGTACTACTAAGCTGATTTCAATTAACCTTCAAATGGCTGCTGTGTACATAGACGGTATAAAACATGGGCATAGAGTTTTTCTTGGTTTCATTATACCACCCAATGTCAATAAATGTGTCCACATATACCATTTCCCCCATATTTAATAATGTCCCAGAGAGGTGCATAGAGATTTCTACAAAAGACAAAGAAAAAGCATCTGGCAACAACAAAGTTTATTTTATGATACACTGCCTACATTATCATAAATAAACAGATTCAAAATCCTTACCCACATAACCCCTGTCATTTCTGTCCATTGTGGGAGAGCTGCCTGATGAAAGATCACTTGAATTAAGTCAGTAATGTTCAGATTAAGATACAGTATCATTTGCATTTCATACATATTGCTTTGCTCAAATGTAACAGTTAAATGTGTTATAAAAAGTTGAATGCGCCACTTTAGAAAAATATCAAAATAGAAACAAAATATGCCCCAGAAATCCTGCCCCCCCTCCCCCCTCTACCTCCAGTGAATGCTAATGTCTTGCTCTCAGTGTCCCCTCGCAGAGTAAGCTACAGTGTCTAAATAGTTGTGATTTACACAGGCAGAAGTAGTTTCAAGTTCAAAAAGGAATTCATTTTAATTCGCTTAACTTTGAACCCATGTGTTCTTCTTTGCAGGTCTGCCACGTCTGGACAAATGCAATCAGTGAGGTGGGCTATGTGGGTGCACTGCATCAGCCAATCCTGCATATAGGACTGAAGGATCAGAAAAAAATACAAAACAGAAATACAGAAAAGCACAACAGAGCACTAAACTCAAAGCTTGTAAACTCAATCAGGAACACTGGCAGGGCTGGAATATTAATAAACAATTGAACTCTTTGATTCAGTTTCCTTATGGAGTGACTTAAAAAAAATGACAGCTAGTATTTAAATGTTTCTTCATTTAAAATTGAGTTCGTAAATTCATGATTCTAATAAAATGACCTAAAAGTAGAGTAACTTTTCCTTCTCAACCCATTAAATAAAATCATGATTTCAATACAGATTGACCAGAAGTGATCATTTCAGTCAACCCTGAGCCACATATTGGCCTGATTTAAGCAGTGATCAGCCATTGAAGAAAAAAGGTTTCTACCTCAAAGTAACTATGGGCGGTTTGTCCTCATGCTTTGTCTCCTTCCAGCTCCGACCACATCAAAAATTGGAGCTAAATTGACCTGAGCACCAGAGAAATAATGATTCATTCTATCTAACTCTATAGCTACTGAGCACATTTTGAAATGTAGACAGAAACATGTGTAGACATTCTGGTATTAGTAGAAGCACTACCTTGTGCTTGAAAATGGGAGGGCACTACATGCTAACAGTGTCCAGGCACTTTACAGTCAGAAAACACCTGGCACACAGTTAGAAACTACAGTATGATCTTCATAAACTACAACCATGCACAGATAAACTGGCCTCCCTGTCTGCACTTGTTTCTACATACATGGGTTAAATACACACAGACACAAACAATGCACAGATTAAAAATCAACATCAAAATGAGTCTCCTCTGACTGCCACAAAAACAGTGTAATCCAGAAGCTACTGTTCGTCTTGGGGTAGGAGGGAAGCTAGAGCCCAGAGAGGAGAGAGTTTATCGTTCCAATTAAATCTGTGTACTCTCTCCGACCATGTCTGTAAAAAGCAGAAGTGAGCCAAGTTTACTGCTTGAGTTGTGGTGTGCTGTGGCAGGCTGCAAGGAGGTGGGGCAGGCATGGCTAGAGACTGCTGACGGCCTTTACTTGCCGTTGTTCTCTGTGGGAGCGCTGCTTCCGATGCCCAGGTAGGTGCTTGCATCATTAACGAGGCCTTGTAAGGGTACGATGACGCTGTCACAGAGGCCTTTGAGGGTGTTGATTTGATCTGCATCCAGGTTCTGATAGGCATAGTAGAGAGAACCACCCAGCACCACGAGGAGCAGGAACTTGAGCAACACAGACAGAAAGCCTCTTCGGGTTGGGGCTTTGCTTGAAGAGGCTGTGTTGCCCACTCTGGAGAAAGACTCTGAGTAAGAGCGGCTTTCTGTCAGGATGCTGTGCTGCACACGGGACTCATCCAGCCAGTATTCACTTGGTTTTAGCGGTCGACCAGCTGCACCTCTGATTGGACGCCTGCAGGTTGCACTGGCCAGAGAACAAAACCAAAATTTAACATTTGGACTAAGAGCGAGAACACACACAAAACTGGACTGGTTTTTCCCTATTATTGATTTTCAAGCAATTTCAACTGCCACTCAAGGTCTTCGTCAACACATTGAGATTGTTCAGATTTCATTTGCACAAACTGCATTTCAGTTGCAGTTTGTGCGAACAATTTGACTGGCATCAAGGGCCAACAGAAAAATATGAGTAATTTCTTTAACTGACTAGTAATTCTGGTGCCTACTAGCAAGAATCCCTTACTAAACGTGCACATCCCTAGTCAAGACTGTTTCACAATGTTCGAATTTGGGGCAGCTTTCCAAGAAGAATGGAATTTTGTAGCACATGATTTATGTGCGTGTTTGACAAAACAAACACAGGAAACAAAAAAATATGATCGGCTGTTACCTGATGCCTGTTGGTGTGCTTAATTCATTGGCAAGGATATCTTCAACAATATTCTCGCTGGATTTCTTAGGGGTTTCTTCAGTGATAATGTCTTCCACCACCTGTCCACGCAATAACACAACATATTAGAAAACAACCAAAACATACATTATCGTAAGAGATATAAACGGCAAACTGTGCCTTACCTTGGTTTGTCGCCTGCTGCTGGCTCTGACGGTAACTGGGGCTTTCCCTCTGCTCCTCACAGGCTTCTCTACCACAGGAACTGGCTCTGGTTCAGGGGCAGCAATCTCCTCTGAAGATCAAACACAATGTAATTATCAGTGTTTTCCCAACATTTCATTTGTGATCATTCGAAGCAAAATACAGTATGTACGAGGTTGTCTGGCTTACATGCTAAAGACGAGTAAATATTGTTAGCTATAATGATAATTGTCTTCATAAGTGATATGAAACATAAAAAAAATTCACGGGTAATGTGGCCTGAGCTCACCGTCTTCCTTGTCACTATACTGGTCGGAATTTGTGTTTCCATTCTGGTTACTGTCTGCCTTGGGGAGAGCTGTGACGTCTGTAGGAGCTTCAGGTTCAGCAGGAGGCTGGTCCAAAAGCTTCTGCAGCTTTTTCTCATACAACTTACGAGTGGAGGCTAAGGGATGAAGAGGAAGGATGAAATTATATATGACATAGAAAACACTTCACTTAACTTAAAAAGTATAATGTTGTGTTCGGGTTTTTTTATTTTACTTTGTCGTAATGTTTAAACAGGATTGCGTTGACACATGTAGCACTTCTTGTTAGTATGCACAATATTTGTTGTTGCTGCTCATTTAACGGAATTTAAAGAAAATTGCCAGAGGTGAAATATAAACATTATTAAAACTCACATATAAAGATATATTTGAGCTAAATAGGATAAACTCTTCAACACATAAAGAAATTGATTAATTTATTAACAATATGTTATGTTACCACATACAGTTACAGCCCTGTGATTACTCACCAACAATGGGTCCAGAGTCCACACCATGCTTTGCCAGCTGTTGTTTGAGGTCTTCATCTGTGAGAGCTGTCACCTCAACTTCCTCTGAGCGTGGCTTGTCAGTCTTTTTGGTAGCTTTCTGTAAAAAAGATGCGTTAAATATTATACCATAGCATAATATTATTCTTGACGCATTACACCACAACAACAGTTATAAACAAATAATGCAAAAAAATTGAACCAAAAAATAAATTAAAAAAACTTACTCTTCCAGATCGACTTTTGTTGGAAACGACGGGAGCAGGCATATCTTCGTCGCTGGAGAAAGTGTCTACAGGTGGACTTTTCTTGTTATTCAGAATAGTTAAGTTTTTCAGATAAAGCTGCACATAGACTTCTTTTTTATGCTCTCCGCTTGGAAGTGGCACATTGTTGGCTGTAAGCTCATTCTTCAGCTTATCTTTCGTAAGAACCGAAGGATCTTCGAGGAATTCTGCCATGTTTAATTTTAAATTTTGTTATCTTGAGTTTTCCTTTGAATTTCGTACACCTTTACAGAAATACGCGCGCTCGCCTTGCAGCTACTAACCACAACAACGGGAACGTGACGGAATAGCGCTGTTGTCAAACACTACTCGCGCCTACCGCCAATTCAGCTAGCAGGACAGACGCGGTTTACCAAAATAAAGGCTTTGTTTTACGTGTTAGCCTAAAAATACAAACACTAACATGTACCTTCGATTTTTTGTAGACACATACACGCTTGTGTTGCAAATAGAACCAATGCAAAACTCTTACTTAGGTGGCTAAAATGTGACTGAATTAGCTTAGCTTCAAACCGGTCCACTTGCCTCTGTCTGTCCGCGGTCGCGACAGGGCCAAACAACAAGAAGTCCCACCATTGGACAGACGAGTCTAGTAAGCTCCCCTCTGATTGGCTGGCTATGAATGGCACAGTCACAGGCCGCCGTCACAAAGAAACTGCAGGCGGAGTGTTTTAGATAACGGGTTCACAAATAACAAAACACAATGAAGGAAAAGGCTTTACAGAAATATTTTCGACCATATTTACAACAATGTTTGAATCAACTTTCGTTATTGGCCTTATTAGTTGACAACTAGAGTGTGAATGAAACCGAGTCGTGCTGTATGATTACAGAGCAGTAACAATGGCGGTTTAGTGGCACAGTGTTTGGTGTCTAGCACGTCTGTCGCACTCATTAGTCACCTATGTTGGTTAAGGAAGTTTATAATGTGTTCCGTATCACCGATGGTTTCAATATTACATAATGTGGCAGGGACAGAAGCTGCTTCTATCAGGTCTGCCCTTGTAACAGAAGAGGGCAGCATGAGCCACATTATTTAAAGACACAAACATAACATTCAATGTGTTTAATACGAAGCCAGCACTTTATACAGGTCTCTGTAGGAAGGAGATCATGAAAAAGGGGGTTTAAAGAGCATATCAGCTCACAAAAATTGCAACCCAAAAAATGTAGAGAAGGCGTAAAAATATTTTTTTTTTCCCAGACATTTGTTTGTGACTTTCTTCAAATTTGTTACAGAGATCACCAGTGATGCTGCTAGTTGTAATCCTGTGGGTCATGTGCGTACTCTTTGTAACAGGTATACACATTTTCTTTCTCTGAAAACTAAACTTCAACAACAGCATTATGTTTACCGGCCATTCTTTTTCATTTCTTTCCTCTAAATGATGTTCTTGAATTGAAGTCTAGAGCCTGGTTTATAGTTCTGTGTCAAATCTACGCCATAGCCTTCGTGAGCACTACATACTTGTGCGTTGGAGTGTCTGCATAGCACAGGGCTTGAGGTTGCACTGTTTCCATGGGTAGGTACATTTTTGTGGAGGTGCATGTCAGGCTACTCATGTAGGCATCTCTGTAGGTACAGGGCTACACAAACCTACAGCGTATGCTACAGCGTAGATTCAACGCAGAAGAAAAAATCAGGCTTTAAGCTGCGCCTACTCACCAACGTCATAACGCATACATTTGAAGGCATATGATTGGTGTAACATAACTAGTAATGGTATCGGTAATGGTTGTATCAAAAAATGTCTGGCGCCAAACTGTGAAGTTAGCTGTGTTGAATTAAGTTCATGGTGTGTGTTGGTTAGTATTTTAGTAGCATTGAAATGACCACATGCTAACAATTTAACATTTTTCAGGCTTTTGGAAAAAAAAAGCAACTTTGCAATGAAGCTCGTGCCAAGAGTAATACTGGCACAGAGTCTGCATATGTTAGCACCAAGCAACGCTAGCATTTTTGGTGCGACAAAAGGCAGGAGCCAGGTATTCCTTAATGAAGTCCATAATGAAGTCTGGTAGCAATCTAAGATCGCAGATATCCCCATCAGTGACTGTTTTCCAAGCAAGGAAGAATCACATTTTCCCCACACAGTAGCAAACATCTAGTTTGTGCTACCAGCTTCTCCAGGTGACATCAGCCTTACCAAGGCTTATGAGCTTAAAAGGGTTATCTGACTGTAAAAACTAAATATGTTGCAGGCTAGATTCAAGTTCAATACTGACTTCTACTTCGCGTTTCCCTGGAATAGCTTTAATGCTATATAATACAACAGTACATTGCTCCCAGTATTTAGCTGGAGGTTATTTTTTAATGCTAGTTGTCTGGCCACTTTTGTTTAATTTT
Source organism: Tautogolabrus adspersus (assembly GCA_020745685.1). Lineage (NCBI taxonomy): Eukaryota > Metazoa > Chordata > Actinopteri > Labriformes > Labridae > Tautogolabrus > Tautogolabrus adspersus. The sequence continues at coordinate 23,296,696 of CM036539.1, forward strand.
AAGTTTTCTGCCCCAGTATGACAATGGTTTTAGTGGCTCCTCACCTGTCCTCAAGACCTGTTTCTCTAGGTTCTTTCTGGGATGCTGCGGCAGAAACCAAGCAATCGATCCCCACCTCAGCTCCAAAACACATTAAAATACAGCAATTTAAGTATAGTTCAGCTTTTCCACAGTCCATTTGCCAGTGGAGTGTAGGCAAAAAATGTGAGCCCTTGAGAAACACCTCTTAAGCTTTCTTTGTATGTAATTTATACAGAAAATAAGGCCTGGGCCAAGAATCATAGAGAGTGCCTCTTTAAGCATAACAGTCACGGCCTCTGAAAAATGATCAAAGTCTGCTATTTAATCGCCAGCATTCAAATTTTCAGAATTAGTTCATTTGAAATGGAATTTCTCCAACCAATGTTGACCAGTCAGTTCAATAAACAACATTTCTTGACAGATGATTCAGAAACGTATCTACAAAACAAATGTAACAAGTGGCAGGAGAAGCAAATCAAAGTGATCAAAACACTGCACAACTTTTCATCACATACCTGTCACTTTATGTTTATACTCATGGGTATCTCTTGATTGGTCCAGATCTTACAATCAGTCAGCGGTATGATTTATAAGAACGTTTTTGTAATATTCAAAATGAAAAAAAAAAGGCACTTTTCATTCACTAATCCATTACAGCAATCTCTAATCCTCAAGGATGTTATTTCTCAGCGCCAAACTTATTAAGATCAAGTCCTGGGCAGTTTCCTGTGTAAAGAGGAGGTTAGGAAGCCGGCAGCTGTAGCAGCGTATTTCACAGGAGCTGAGATTTGTGTGTCCTGGCCTAGAGACAGTCATCTAGTCGTACTCCCAGTATATTTTCATCTGTTGACAATCCAAACTGTACTTCAAGGACACATGTTAAGTTGTAGACATTTCTGTCAGAAGGAAAAATGAGAGTACTCTCTGTCCCTTGTTGATGACTGTTTGGACACATGCCTGTTTGTATCTTAAGTACTCTTATATTTGCATTATTGTTATGATTTAGGCTTTTCCCGTTTTATTTGGCCATTGAGTACAGAGACACACATGCTCATGTCCTCACTGAACTCCAGGCAAACACAAATGTGTTTAAACTTTCAAGTGTTGAATCAAGACCTTCTATTTGGTCTTCAGTGAAGCACCTTTAGGATGCCATGTTGGATCATTTGGAAAAAAAATTAGGCCATCCATCATTTCAAATGAAATGCACTGACATAAAACATCAGGACAAATTTGATCTTTAAGAGCCACTGCAAGTCTCTGCTCCAGTAGGTGGTGACTACAGCCACTTGTCCAGTCCACTAACAGTTTGGGACGTCATGGATACTGTATGCACACTCTATGCAGCTAAATCAATATTACAATACATATAATGGATCAAATGGCTATGTCCAGAGCAGAAAGTGAACCCACAGAGAAATATCGATTGACTCTGCAGTGAAGCTGGTCAGCTACATTAAGCATTTCGGCGTCTTTCTGCTCTTCGTTTGCGTTTTCGAGGACTGCGACTTTTTGTTTTTGTCCCTTCCACCCAAACGTTCAGCCACAGTATAAAATTGTTGTCATTAAAACAGCTCTTAAACTCCATTAGCTCTGTGCCAAACAGTGAAAAGAAGAAGTTAGATCCACAAGGTTGTCATTTCCATAACTAATATTTAAACATGATTAGGTGTTATCTACTTTTTACTGCTGCCTCTAAGTCAGCACAAGTCTATGAGCTCATGTGATACATAGTTCCTGTCTAGGGCCCGACCGATTAATCGGCCTGCCGATTTAATCGGCCGATTATAGCCTTTTTGAAAATAATCAACATCTGCCAAAAAGACGCCGATTACAACCGATTTTTTTTTTTTTTTTTTTTTGAAATGTTATTGCGCTTAGTATCCAGCAGAGTGCGCTCCTACTCCATTCTACTTAGGAAAGGCTCTCAGTCTCACCCACCGCACTCATTTTTGGACACAACACCGGAGCGCATGTAGCTTGAATGTGCTGAGCTCATTGGATAAACCGAGCAGAGTTTCCCCACACGGTAAGTTTATAACTAGTTTGTGTAATGAACAATTGGTCCTTTTAAACGTGTAGGTCATGCTTAAAAAAAGGAAAAGTACACCTAACCCCCCACTACCCTTCAAATACAGTAAAGCTAACCTAGCCTTGCTAACTAACAACTTTAGCCGGAGTAAAAAAGAGGAGATTGAATTTTACCGTACAACATGAAAGCACGCTCGCTCAGGCAGCTGCGCGCTGACCTCACCAATGTACAAAATAGTTCTTCTTCCTGTACTGTCCTGTACTACTTTGTTAGAACTATGTTACCAATAAAAATAAGTTCCTACACTCATTTTTTTAAGATCTTTTTATTTAATTTTATTGACAATAAGATAAGGCTGTATTTGCACTCATTTTTGACTGTAAATGTATTCTAAAACACTCAAAGGTTCTGCATTCAATTCACATATTCGTCAAAAGTGTTTAAAGTATATTTAAGGTATCAAAAAATACGTTTTATATGCTTTTTTTTTTTTTTTAATAATCGGCCAATTAAATCGTTATCGTAATTTTTCTCTGAAAATAATCGGCATCGGTATCGGCACTCAAAAATCAATATCGGTCGGGCCCTATTCCTGTCCATCACACACAATAAGGAGAAGCTTTGTCCTTTTCACTTAATCATAGACCTTGCTTCCGCCTTATCCGGCCTTCAGGCCTTACAACTCTACTCTTAAACAACAAGGGATTTATCTTAGCAAACACAACCACCAATGTGAACATTTTCTATATTAAATGACATTGACACACAGTAAGGTTACACACCCCACGTATTGGACTTAACTCATAGTTCATCACCAGATAAGTCTATTTTTCACTTCTTAAACATAGCTGAACTGAATGGCAGGTGGCTCGTGACTCAGTGAGAGGGCGACCTCACAAAGGTGACTGCCAGAATCTTGAGCTAGCAGGAAAGAAATATTTCCATGCTTAACTTGGCTGAAACTCACAACAGACCTGCCCCTGCACTTAGTTTTTCTGTGCACGTAGCTTAACACTGGTACCAGACCAGTATGGGAAAAGCCAAAGACTTCACAGAGGCCACCACTGATGTTTCAGATGAGATACAACAATGTTCTTGAAATTTCCCGTCTCTTTCCGGGTGGCCTGGGCTCTGAACTCACAGGCCCCAATTTTAAACAAAAAGTGATCATTTGAGAGCATCGGCATTAACCATACCAAATGAACCAGAAGTAGAATATCAACAGACACTCCACAACCTTCCAAGGTAAAAGTGCCAGCTCAACGCATTTAGCATCTTATTGTAATTGTTGGCAGGATTCAAGCTTAATTTTCAATTAGGTACAATAAAAGAAAAGGGGTAGGATTCAATAAAGGCTGACAACAGGAGACATCTTTGGGGACCTTAGTGTGAGGTGCTTGAGGAGACCGACATAACTGTGTTTGTAATTTCCTTACTGTTCATCTGGTGTCAAGTTATTTTAAGTAATAGCCCTCAGCTCTGTTTCTACTGTAGCCAGGACGCATTCCCCAAAAACCTGGTACTGCTGCTGATATGATCTTATTTATTCAATCTTGAAAACTGAAACCTCGAGGCCTCACACCGCCTGGCTGCATGAATGGACTCCCCTTTAGCTGGACCTACATCAAAACTATTTGATATTTATACCAGGAGCTGCACCATGTGGAAAAAGCACTTGTCGTCATGTTTACTGTCCTTCCAGGAGGTAGTCTTGATGGTTGGGCTCTTGTAGCAGCTCATAGTTTTGGGTAGTTAAACACCGGGGGCCTATCGATGCTCTGAAGCCTCACAGCTTGGCTCATCCGTGCCAGCGGTAAAGGACAAATGTGCCAAAGTCTGCTCGGTTTGGCTCTTTTCTCACCCCCTGGCTTCCAACACCGATGTATCCAGCTGAGGTACAATAATTTGACACCTCTTAAGCAGTTGGACCTTTTAGCATGACAACCGCTGCTTTGTTTTATATTCCTGCGTGTTCTGAACGCAATCAAAAATTACAGCCAGCAACATCTAAACTGTGTTTTGATCCACTTTGGACTTTTGCTCCTCTCACCCTTTTCAATCTGCTTTATCCCTCCCTTTCCTATGTGGGATTTAACATACACTTTGTGGTAACCTTGCTAAGTTATCAATTTTTTCTATGTTCTCTCACACTGAATAAAGGCTTGTTTCTCTGCGCCTGCTTGTTACGACTTCAAGGACAGCTCCCTCCATCTGGCATTAAGTATTCCTGCTGCCAGTGTCGGGTTAACTGACACTCCAGCACTTAGACTAATGGCAGCGAGCAGTCATCTCCCATGAGGTGCTCACCTTGGAAAAAATCACCCAGCTCCCTCATCCTCAATCATAGTGGTGCTCTCGCCACCCACTGAATGTAACCATGGGCATGAAAAGAGGGATTGTTTCACTATTCAGGCATATATGAGAGCAAATGAAAACATGTAATACGCATGTCCTGTCTTGGATTTGCCCTCCTCCCGAGTGCAATGAGACGTTGAGAGGTGGGAAGAGTAGAGCAGCATGCAAACAGAAAAGAGAGAGTCAGCAATTCGTCACTTTCTTTAGGAAGGAAACATGTAACCCTATTTCTTAAACAAATTAAACAGGAAACAGTTAAGTAACTAAACATTCAGATGCTTAAAGACATTTGAAAGATCCTTTATGCTGATAGCAAGAAGTGATGAAAAATGCCCTACCTCATTAGTCATTCATTTCTGATTGCACTGGTTTGACTGTTAAAGAAAAGTTGTAAATTCAACAGAAAAATTGTAGTTCAACAGAATCACAATTTCAATAAAAGAGCAGAGAAGAACATACTGGCCCAGAAAACGTAATACAGCAGTTTCATTTTGTGTACAGAGATCGTAACGGTGGGGTGCATATAGTCCATAGTTGTGCACCAACTCACTTGATGTGAATTCTACTGATTATATCCTGCTGGGTTCTCAAATTAGCTCACTCGGACTTCATGCGGACATATTTCTAGGGGGCTGGCAGGACAAACTCGGGATAAAGTCTGAGTGAAAAGTGCGGCTGTTCGCATTCACACATGCAGCTCGCCCCAAAAACTTCAGGAGTTTTTCACGAGTTTATGTACAGTAAGTGTGAACAAGGCCAGTGTTAAAAGAAGCACCTCTCAGACCGCAGGAGTGCAGCATCACCTCCTGTCCTACTCTGAACCACCTTCTCAATGGAAACCTAAACATCTTTTTAAGAATGAAGAGGTTTTACAGTTTGTTGCTAAATATAGGCCAGCCCGTTGGGAGGTGGCAGGTTCCAGAGCCATTTTCAACAAAGATGAGCCCCAGGTCCTGCCCAGGGCCCAGCGGGTGGTGACTGCCGGTGGTCCACCTTTCTCTTATGCACCGGCTCTTTAGTAAACACTGCAATCCTGCGGTCAGCTTCAGCATGGCAACCAGCGCAAGGACTCACTGTGCAGTTGCACACAGCTATGGTGTGTTGTCTCCTCTGGCCTACTCAATCTGAACTCCTCCCCGTCACAGAGGCCTCAGCAGGGGTCAAGGGCCAGCAACAGACCTTGATGTGTGATTCCAGAACCCTGCAGGGACTTCTGAGGGGGGCAGTGTTGGACTTCAGCCTCTGGACCTTTCTCTATCTGGAAAAGAAGTCTAAATTAAAAACATAATCACGTTCACAAACATTATACAATTCCCAATTTTTACACTTAAATTTCTTTTAAATTTAAAAGTACAAGGAAGAAGGACGAGTATGTTTGTTTTACAGTTTTAGTTTTCATGTATTAAGGGACAGCAGAAATATAACGATGACACTTACTCTGGATATATCAGCAAAAAAATTACTTTGCAAGCCTTTCAGCAAAATATCAGCTGAATATTGGATTACTTTATTATTATCAGTATAAAATACATTTTTATTTGTTCAGAATAAAGCATCTGGGACATTAAAAAAACTCATACATTACTGTAATTTCAACAGTGAGATATTGAAAAGGATTAATGAAGCAGAATAAATTATGGATATTACTTCAGAAGTTTCTCATGTAAAGGAATGGCACCTAGAGGTTCAGGTTCAACCAGAAAATGTCTGAAATTTGAATGTTTTTATCAGAAGGGAAACCTCTCGGGGATAATATGCTATTAATCATCAGTATCATATCCAATAAAGTGCCAGATTAATCAACACAGAGGGAATCTGACAGCCCCAGGCGTTATCCACTGAGGAAAATAAGGGGCAACAGGTAGGCCTTTATCCATTGAGCTCTGTTCTTGCATTGCTCCCCTATACACACAGATCATCATTTGGGGAGTCTCAGTGGCTACCTGCTAGGACCACAGGGGTGGCAAATAGCAGGGCTGTGGCTTTCTGAGCTCCTTAGTTGTGCGAGCAGAAGGATTTACGGTAACTCTCAGACAAGCGTTCACAGCTTGGACTTTTGGCATGGATTTGATATTGTCCCTGGCTGAGCATCAAACCCACTGAACCTGAGGTCCAAAAGTACCTACACAAAACCCTGGGATGTTTGAATGATAAATCGCCGACATTTAGTGGCTGAACAAAAAATAGTGGCCTTGCTGGGGATATCAATTTTAATTTTAATTCACAGTGAGAGCGCCTACTGGGTGGTTTGATTGATCAGATATCGGCTTATAGTTTAATTGACAAGCTTTTCTCTTTTGGGCTAGGATATGAGATTTCCTGCAAATTCAGCACAGGTGCAATAGTAGAAGGAAACCCTGCGGTGAAAGAGGTGCAACAATTGCCATGGGTGGTGATATAGAATTTCAGGTATGATTTGAGGGATGCAATGTCAAATTCAACTTTTAGTTCATGTGCAGTTCTATTGGGCCACAATTTGAGTTCTCTGTGTAACTGGAGTCTTTCTCAGTGTCCAATTTAGCAAGCGTTTCTTTTATACATTATATATAAATGTTTTCATCAGATTTCCGATCAAATCATGTGGCAAAAATGACTCAAGAAATTAATACATCTGACATGCTGAGAAGCATTTAATTTCGGATGTTTTTGAAGTCATTGGCATTGTTGGTTTGTGTGTACCCTTCTACTAAATCATCTTAAACAAGAGAAATAATGCTGAATCCGATAAATGTGCTGAATGCCGATTAAGTCGAAAGGTGCTTCATTAAGCCACAGGTCTCATTAAAACTCAGGGTCAAAGAGGATGGATGCACTTAGCCTAACACACCCACCGCCACCCTGGAGAAACAAGACATGGTGTTAAAAAAAGGGGGGGGGGGGGGTGCTACTGATTACAGTGTTTCTATTAGGTTTTGGCATTGATTTTGGTCCAAAGTAGGAACGCCCTGGGCACTTGTCTTTGGTGTGCATGCGCTCAAACCTCAATGGCACTACATTAGATTATGAAGAGCCAGACCAAACATGCCAAAGCAAACCACAGAGTTACACACAGCCCCTGCACATACTTCTGAGGCTGAAATGTGACCCGGTCCTATTTTTCAGCAGCTTGTCAGACTCAGTGTGGTGCAGGGAGGTAAACTAGGAGGGAAAACTGTTGTCACCTTAATATAGCTCTTACTTTTTCTGACATACTGTACATGATGGCATCCTTGGGTGTCAACATAAGACCATTTAGGCAGGTTGGTTGAGTAATGGCAGTAACAATTGATATGGATAGCAAAGATGTACTCAGAAGTTCAGAAGTAGACAGTAAATGAAAAGTAGTTTATCGCTGAAGCTGTTGCAAGTTATGGGACACTCTCTGGCAAAGTAACTTGTGCAGTAACCACATGCATTAAAAGATAGAATGGCATATATGAGGGTCAAATTGAAGTGACAATATATTGATTTTGAGTGAGTTCATTGAAAATCTTTGTAGCAGCTTGAGAAAGCTGTGTTTTGCATTAATGCCACGTGGAAGAAGCTTAAAACATTGCTGTCTTGCTCCATTTCCCAAATGTATTTTCTATTTTCTCCCTCCGTACACTTGGAGAGCAAAGTCTTTGTTGGACAGCATCATCCCAGACTTGGACCAGAAAACACTGTCGGGCATTCAATATGTTCTAGCTTGTCATCAGATGAAGCTCATTTTGAAAAATGCCTGTTATGACTGCTGCTAAGCACATACACCCACTCCGAATTCTCCAAAAAGGACAGCAGAGAGGAAGTGTTTCAGTCAGTCAGGTAATACTTCATCACAGCAGGCCACTGAGCTGCTGGATCAGGAGCTCAGTGGCCAAAGTGAGACTTTATACACCTAAAACCTGCTGGTGAAAAATTAATTAATTATGTAATAATATTGTCAGGTTATATGCATTGAAAAGTGCCCAGCTATCATTAGGGACAACAATGTTTACACACTGACAGACTGGTGCAGACAAAACACAGTCGAGTTCATGACAGCAGAGTTTGTTTCTGATCAAAAAATGTATTGCTTTAGTATTTATGGATTAGAACTATCGTGGAGTTCTCCATTACCCTGCTGAAAAATTATGTTTAGTCAAATTTAAAATAATAAAAATGAAACCTTCTATTTGTATTATTACACTTTGGAGTTTTGTGCTGTTGTCAAATTGGCGGTGAATGTGATGCACAGCTGGACACTTTCTTTGGCAACTTGAGTGCAAACTAAGAATCACACTGTTTTCCTTTTAAACATGAAAGACTGCTGATCAGACTATACAATGCTATATGACCAGGTCCTCTAACTGCAGGATTTCCACTGGCCACAAACCTACACATTCCTCCCTCCAAGCATTACCACAAAAGCAGTTCCCCTCCTCATTGGGCCAAACTAACTGTGGGAGTTGAAAAAGGGGTCGACTCTCCAAGAAACACAGCCAACTTTACCACTGAAATAGATTTCAATAAATTTTAATTTCCGCAGCCACTTTCCCCAGTCTTGGGAACATAATGAATTAGCAAACAAAAGCCTTAAAGAATTCCTTCCCATTCCTCTTTACTCAATGAATTACCATCGACCGCACAAGGAAAACAAAAGATGGCAAGTTTATTTTTCTGTGGTGGGGCCATTTCAACAGGGTGATTATTCACTGACACCACCTTCAAAGGGTCCCAAATCAAAGGCTTTAAGCCCTACTGATAGTACTTAGAAAAGGGAAAATTCCAGTTATGTGTATTACCGGTACATTGTCACATTTTAATTTGTTTAAACTGGAGGATATATTTTGTATTATTTTTTTAAACCAAAATGTAACATCTGTGAAGTCTCTGGTGGGAAAGGTTTCAGTGATGCAAAGGTGATGAGCTTGCTTTTTAAAAGGATCATCTAAAGCCACTACTGTGTTTAATTTTGACATTTTTGAGACAGTCAGACACAAAGATGTTTATTATTCACTATTAGGATAAAAAAAGAAGCCTATTAAAGCCTAGGAGCTAAGACAGCAAAATGTTTTAAAAAGAAAGAAGTAATTCTATCAGTTTATATTATAGAAATACAAAAGTGCCCTGATGATAAATTCAAAATATTTTCAAGTATGAAAATAGAAAAAAGCCAAGTTTTTCTTGTATAACAAGTAAATAAACTGTTTATAAAACATATGTAAAAGCAGCATGATAAAGAAAAAAATGTGTCCAGGTTTGTTGCGTTTGAGACAGGCCTACTTCAGAATATACTTGTTTGTTTGTGTACTTGTATAACTGTAGGGGTATATGTGTGTGCATGTGTGCAAGTGGCCTGTGTGTGGCCAGACTTGCTGGGCTGATCTTGGCCCCTGGCTATTGCTGGCGTGCAGCATGTCTGTAAAGAAACAGCTGGAGGCAAAGCCAACACCAGTCCTGTTCAGGAGCTCAGCCCTTCCAGCAGCGACAGATTCCAGAACTTTCCATGGTCCTGCGTCGCCATGCCAACAGGTCTTGGCACGGCACAGCTGTCCTGATCTGCACACCTGGCCCACCAAGAGTCCAGAATCACCTCTCCTGTCACTGTGTGATGAACAGGTCATTTACAACCCAAGTGTTTGTGTGTTTTTAAGAGTTATGGGCCCAGGTAAAGAAAACAGCGTGGCAGTGGACCTCCTGTATGTTGCCCTAATCAAACAGAGCTGAGAACCTTAGCACTGTAGAATAGCAGCTTGAATTTGTTCAAGACTTGTACTGTGGAAAAGCCACACAGAGGGATATTCAAAAGTTACTGCATTATGGAAATGCAGCTCAAAAAGATTTGTTTGGTTTGTCTTTGGTAGTACTACTGAGTTTTGTGGTAAGAGCTTGAAAAGAGGAGAAACAACCAAATGTAGGGCAAATAAATATGTTTTACTTTAGTACACAATCCATATTTTTTACTACTTCATTCCTTTCAGTGTACCCCATTATCTGCAAATTCACAAACACACTGTGATATATATCACATCTTTTTTAAGGTCAGAGAGGTTAGAGAAAGTGAATATCATTTATTTTAAACTTCTTCTCAATATTTACAGGGTAGGTAGATTGTGCACATACTGTTACCAGTTTGTTTTAAGGTTTCTAACACAACCAGCAGATTTATGATGTCTATGTTACAATACAGCCTAAAGCAGCTTACCCTTTTTGCCTTTCAGCATTACACTCAAACTACAATTGGGTAATGACACTTGGAATTGTGGAAAGGTATGCTGATCATAAAATCATTAACCCCACAAGAGGGTATTTTTGTGCTGAAGTAGCACAAAAGAGTGGAATACGTCAACTACTACAGGAAGAACAAAGTATTTAGCAGGAGCAGCAACAGCCGTCATGTCTAGAGATTTAGAAATTCAAAAGAAACAATAAAAAACCTGGACAAAAACCTGAAATCGTATACAAAATACTGTTAATACTACTAATGAATTGCATTGTTTTCTAACAACACATTCCGTAAAGTCATTTTATGTCAAATGTTAATTTACTATATCTTGCCCAGGCCATATCTATCTATCTATCTATCTATCTATCTATCTATCTATCTATCTATCTATCTATCTATCTATCTATCTATCTATCTATCTATCTATCTATCTATCTATCTATCTATCTATCTATCTATCTATCTATCTATCTATCTATCTATCTATCTATCTATCTATCTATCTATCTATCTTTTGAAAGATATGCCCAAAAATATGCAGTTACTAATATTACTGCATCTACCAATATTTTGTTTTGTACAGAACATGAAATCCAGATGATACTCATTCAGTTATGCTGAGTTTACCAAGAAACCCTTTCTGGTTGAAAAGGTAAAGGACAGTAAGTCTTGATTTTTATTTTTATTTTTTACATTTTTCGTAATGGAGGACATGCTGACTATAAAATCAATAATAATACAATCATGTAGTTTTGATCATAGCCTGAACTCTAAATATGTTTTTTTTGTTTCAGAAACTTGTCTGTTGATTTGGCCAAGTGATTCTTTGACAGAATCCTGTCTGAAAGCTCTGTTGAGTCAGTTGTGACTAGCTACTCTAATTCAATTACAGAATACCATTTCAAAACCTGATATTTAAAGAGAAAAAAATAAGAAGTTATGCACTTCATGAAAATGCACATTTCACTTGGTGTATCTTGGCTGCACATTTTTAAAAAGACGCCAAACTTTATTGCAGTTGGAGAAACTTGTAATTTTTGACGTGTATATGTAAAAGACAGATTACTTCTCATTCTGTATCCCTGAATATAGATGCCACCCATCATATCTTACACAAAACTTAACACAAACACACTCTCACACTGAAGGGGTGGAGCACGGAGAGAAAACATGATTTGTGTATGGATGTCCGGCGTGAGTAGAGTTTGATTGATGGGCAGCGATAGAACACAGGCCTATCCTGAGGGATGCGTGGGCATGTCCTCCTTGGTAAGTGATCAGGTGTTTGACTCTGTCTGGTAGGAAGGAAGTCCTTATTAATGTTGAAGAGAAGGCTGAGGCTCAGCAACCTCAGGCATGCCTGCCCACACACACTCACATCCAAACACTACTGGACTGCCCTAGCTGTGGTTCATTACGGTAAAAGAGAACTGGTGTGCTCTTACACGAAAAGCCCTGATTGGGAGCAGATATCTACAGCTGTGGAGGTGTTAAAATAAATCTATTAACATTTTTTTCTCTTTATGCCCCTTTTAACTGCCCCTCTTTTCTTTCCTCTATTTTATCAAAATACCTTCAACCTGCATTAACTACCTTATAAAGTTATGATGAACATGTTCGCAATTATTAGCCTGATTAGAAAATGTTCTAGATTCTGTCCTATGAATGAAATGTAGAATGATTGAAGTACATTCTACATTTCATTCTCTTACAAATGATCTGTATTTATTAAACATGCACATGCTGTCGTTTTCCAGACAGTGTTGATAAATCCCCCGTTCTTAACCGACAGGCTTGTGCACGTTTTGGGACATTTGTATTCACAAACGCCTAAAATAAACCATATATGATATGAACACGCTATATCTGTCTGAATTCAGCTAATGGCCCCCTCTTTTTTAGAACAATTCTCTCTGGGGCCCACAAGGGTCAGTCCTTGGGCTATTACTCTTTTATCTATGCATGCTTCCTCTCGGTACAATCATCCAGAAACATAACATATCTTACAATTCATACGCTGATGACACACAGTTATATCTCTCTCTTTCATCTGAAGATCTTAGTCGTATAAATAAACTAACAGACTGCATAAACGATATCAAGTCCTGGATGTTCATCAACTTATTTAAACTCAACATAAACAAGACTCCTAAAAAAACAGAGACAGCACATCCATCACCTCAAATCAATGTCCATGAAATACAGTGAGCAGGCCAGAAATCTTGGCATTACTCCTCCTCAGTTCATTAGATGGAGGTATTTTAGCCGTACCCAGAATTAGATCAAAGTCCGCAGAGGGGGCCTTTAGTTCCTGTGGTCCTTCTCTCTGGAACAAACTACCTGCTGACCTGAGAGGTCCATCACAAGTGTCTCTACTTTTAAAGCAAATCTCAAAACCAAAATCTATTCTCCCACAAATAGTTACTTTGTGTGTGTGTGTGTGTGTGTGTGTGTGTGTGTGTGTGTGTGTGTGTGTGTGTGTGTGTGTGTGTGTGTGTGTGTGTGTGTGTATATTAGATCACTTGTGTGGTAACTGATGTTTGCTTTGTGGTGTGTCTGACTTTATGGATTTGATTTCTGTATTTTTTTCATGACTGTGGAAACGACTTTTTGTTGTATGCTGTGTTTTTAACCTCAATGTAAAGCACATTGAGCTTATCTGTAATGACATGTGCTTTATAAATAAAATTGCTAATGCTACATTAAATTTGCTATTGCTTTGCTCCGTCTCATCAACAAGTTGATAAGCACTAGAGCTAGCATTAACACCATGGATGATTTGGGATTCCAGGATTTACTGGCTGGAGGCTTCATGGTTTTGATTTAAAATCAGTAAGACAGCACTAAGGTAATTTATGACCACATGGACAGTGTTGAACAAAAATTAGAGTAGTCTGTAGTAGTCTGTTTTTATCGTTATTAGAAAGTTATTTCACAGACTTCGCACCAAGGACGTCTACATCGCTTCAACGGAACAGTGGCCCCCCTGTAAGTACTGTTTTTGGACTGATGTGGGAATACCCTGTCTGTTCTTCGTCATGTACAGAAATGTCAGCGACCTGTGAAACAAACACATCACACCTACACAGCCACTTCACTCCCCCCATTAACACTGAAGTTTACAGGTCTACAACAGCCCGTTCCCTCTTGTAATACATCTGCACCACAAAGCTCACATACCCTTTGGGACAGTGTAATACAAACATATCCAGCAAGCCTCAGTATTTCCAAAACCACCAACACGTGCCAAACCTTACCTTACCAAACGGGGATCTAGGTTTGAATTAGTGCTGCTTTATTTACAACTTTTACAAAACAAAACTATTAAGGCTAATTCCATTTAGCTCATGCAGAGGGGAGGCAATGAAAGCCAGACCTTACGTTACAGGGATGTGAGACCATAGGCAGCCCAAAACAAACAGCTCTGCCTTCCTTACCTTGCTTTACAAGGGGATGTAGATTGGAGAAATATGTTGGCTGTTTTGAGCAAATCTGCTTCATGGATTTAGACTGTTGGAAAACCACAGCGGGACAGAAAACAAGCTGCCTGGCCAGAGCCCATGTTTGAATTACACTGAGTGTTGATTTATCTCCTGCCTAGAGTATGTAATCCAATGTCTAATGGACTCACTGTTCGTTAGTGAATTAACACGTTTGAACATTTACATCATCAAGGCCAAGCACATGTTTTCAATTTATAAAAGAAAAAGTTATTTTTGAGGTTTTTTTAGAGGGTGTATATATATTTCTCTGTTAACCACTATGAAAAATACAGAATTACCGACCCAGTTTCATCAACCAAAGGTCATCCTAAAACATGCACATCTCTAAAAACTCTGCCCCGTAAAGATTTACAAAGTGCATGCAAACCATTTACAGACTAGATCCATAACGTGGTACTGTGGTGAGTGTTGAAATACTAAAATTCCAAACTCCTCACACAATGCCATCATAAATACTGATACTTTTTATCTCATTTAATTCATCACACAAAGAGAAGAGACAAGCTACAAGCTAATTAATCAAATTGATAATGAAGACACACACACATTTTGTAGGAATAATTCAATGATCAATTGATTTGTAAATATTTTTTAACATTATTTATGTTTATATTTTTGGCTCTCCAGCTTCAATAGTGACCCCATTCATCTAAGGAAAGAAGACTAATTTGACAAAAGAGAAGGTAGAGGACTACACTAGTGGGCTGTGACCATATTTTTGGATAAGGGACTGCATTTTCCCCCCACTGTGGAATCTCCATGATTCAGGTTAAAAACGTGATGTGAAAACAATACTTTTAAAGTGGATGTCTATAAAATCAACACCATTAAGACAACTGGTCACTTAGCCAAAATTACTATATAATACTGAGACATGACCACTCCCCTTAATCCTAGCTACTGACCCCCATCCAGGGATGATCTGGCCGACACTCTTACTGCCAATTTCCACATAGTCTGTGGCAGCGCCGCGCACTACGGCAACGCTGGCTGCCACTTTAGTCAATGCATCTGTTTTCACATTACGCGCCACGGTCTGTCTCCAGAGCGTTCCAGCAGCGCCACTGAGCTCTGCTACGTTTCAAATGCGCACTGAGTCTATTTTGACGGAGCCGCTACAAGCAAGCATCAAGCTGAACAGAATAGATTGACCAGGACAGAAAGTCAGACAACTATACAGACTCTCTATTATATGTTTCATCACTTTATCAACATTACACTTTATCACACAGGCACCGGATGAACAGCAAATGTAAGAGTTAGGGTGCATTCACACTAGGCAAAGTTGGGATGTATTTGAACAGCAGGACCATGAGAAATACACAATACAGGAACATGAGGCAGGTGCTCAGATTGGTGAACCTGAGGAAGGCTACCGGCCTGGTGGGGTAAGTTGGAAGATACTCTAGGCATGTGCCAATCAGCTTGCAGCCCTCTTAACAAAATATATATTATCTTAAGTACATATACTTTTTGCTTAATTATGAATTCAAGTCAGTTTTCTATTTTCTGGTTGCCCTTGATATTCTTTCATGATCTCACAGCTTAAAAAGTGTAGTGTTTTCCAGTTCTCTTGGAGAAGCAGAAAACAGAGGTGAGGCCAGGCGTGGATTGCTGTGCCAGTCACTGTGCCCTGGTGAGCTCGAAGCGGGTGGCCTCGCTCGACGCAGGATAAAGCTGTCCAGAGGCTGCCTTCAGCATCCGAGCCCTTCTGCCAAGCGCAGCTAGCATGTCCCAGGGAAGGCCGGGAGGACAAGACCGCTCAACAAGGCCTCTGCATTGAGTGCAAGCCATTTAAAATAACCTATGGATAAATAAATACAGGGCCCAAAGTTCACTGTACAGTAATTGGTCAGGAAACCAACAGAGACAAGCTCATTTACAGTAAATGGATCAGCTTTGAGTTGGTGAAGTGGACTTGGCTCACACTGTACATCATAACGATTTGGAAATTTCAAGAGAAGCATTTTTTTTTAATGTTTAAATATTCACTGAAACGTCCCATAGATATTTTTTACATTGGGAAAACAGAACTGTATGTGTGTGTCAGAGCACAAGTAAATATAGAATGATGCTAAATATAGAAACATTACAGTGAGTGCTTAAAGATGATGTAAGAGCAACTTTACATGAGGGGAGTATGACAAACTGATAATATATCTTCAGTTTCTGCACATTTTTACTTTTCAAGGACATTCAGAAACATGTACACAGTCTCTCTTTTTCTCAGACACACACACAAACACATACACGGTGGTTAGTCTGACCAACCTTGTTGACCCACTGGCTTAGCTGTGGTTGCACGCTGGACGCAAAGCACTCATTAACGATTTGAGCCTGCTCTTCACTTATGCAAACAAACAGACTCAGCCTGTTATTACCGTAACACCATGTGTGTGTGGTCTTCTCAATCAGACCTCTATTGATTCTTGAATTTTTGCAGTGGCAGAGGCAAAGTGAAATGGCACGATTTGTCAGGTGTGTAAAAGACGTGAAGCACGCAGACTTGTGGCATGTTTGAAAGGGTTTGCACACTGGCGGATACATTTTTCATCAGCCTCAAATACTGCACAGTAGTGGTACAGTTGGCAAAAGTCTGTTCCACAGGCAATGCCACGGCATCACCACAAGCCACAAAACATAAAACACCACAGTAGGTTTTTTATGTCGTGTGTAAAATGCCATCATAACCAAAAGCACTTGTCGCTTTCCACCAGATCCACTTTCTCTCCTCAGACAGAGCTATCTTTACATGGACGAGCAGTGCAGAGTCTGACTGTCAGCTCTGCCGTGTGTGTTGCTTGGCAGCTGTGCAGAAGTTTATGATAATGTTTTGGGTGATAGGTCAGGGGCAGGAGGCTGTGTAGTGACTGTGTGGCATTTCAGGCCCTGTCCATCTGGCCTGGGGTCTGCCGCTAATGTCAGGAGAGTGAAAGCGGGGCATCAGATATGGGGCAGTTTGCGGTTTGGGGTTGGGGGGCAGTAAGGAGAAAGGAGCCCCCCCTTCTCCTTTCCCATGAGCCTGAAGCACAGGGCCACTGCAGAGAAGCTGACCACATTCAGACACCCCACCAACAACATCTGCCAAGAGAGAAATGCTAATGTGGTGGGCACCTAACAAGGCCAGGTCAAAGGCTCAGGCTTTGGACTTGTTATTCTGCTTTTTGAATCACATTTAGGGCATCAAACACACAGTTTAATTGTAAGATGAACACCATTTCAGACTTTTACCAGAAAACAAGCTTTGATGCTGAATAGATGAGTATTAAAACATTCAAGTTTAGATGAGAATAGAGCTGTGCCAGGCAGAAATCATTTCATCTTAGAAATACATTTTACAGGCAAAATGTCCAGTGGCAGATATTTCCTGTCTGCAAAATAAGGATTTAAAGGACCTGTGCGCCAGACTGAGTATGGACAACATGCTTTTGTCCTAGAAGGACCTCCCTGATTCACTGTCTCCAGGAGTTTGACATTTATGAATAACATAAAAAGAAAATGTAGTTGTAAATAAGAACTTAGCCCTAAAGCGCTACCTGCAGTGGATTATCGTATATCAAGCAGCAAAAACAGAAACAGACAAATCATGCAGCTTTCAGATGTAGTAAATGCGTGAAGGAGGAGGGCATGTTTGGGTAACCCTGAGCAGGAATAAGGTAATATTCAGGATGTACGCCTCTTAAAGTGTAGAGAACTGACCCTTCTCTGACTTCCTGACTAAACTGTCCTTTGTGCATTGTGCCTCATACACTAAAAGTCTGCTTTTTCTTTTGGAAACATCAACTCAAAACCAGTAAATTTAAGTGCACTTTTTAAAATATTTGTGAAAATGTAAAATGCTGTGAACATTATGGTTTTCAGAGAAAGAAATATTATTTCAAATAACTTCATTCACAGTATCGATAGGAATGGAAAGTGATGGACATGAAACATGGCAAGTAATAATTTATTTAGAAAAAAATCTTAATAAATTCTTTAAAAACTATGGGACACAAACCATCCACACAAACAAAAAAAGGAGGCGCACCATATTTGAATTTTATCTTTTGTGATCTTATTTATATGGGGCAAACTGAGTAGCAGAGCTGCTGAAAATAGATGAACCAGAAGAAAGTAAGAAGGACTTAAAAGCATATGCGGCATAACAGTATGATTGGTAGGTGTGAATGACAGAGTAGGGCAGTAACGTCACTACAAACAGAGTAGTTTAACTACATTTTCCAGTAGCTTTGTGGAAAAAACATTGCAACAGCAAAAAAAATTTGTTTATATTCACTGACATAACAAACAATCCCACGTAACAGCTATAACGTTAAACATTAACGTAAAATCTATGGTAAAATGATATTACTGTGAATTCTCATGAGAAGCTGTTGATAATGATGACGATATAAAAATAAATGTTTTTTTAAAACCTGTGCTTTGCCTCTGTGCACTGCCCGTCAGCACCTGTGTCAGATTGGAAACCGTTTGTTAGCACTTACTTACGTTTTTTCCTACCCTAGATCCTTGCTTGTGTGGTACTTGCTCCCAGATGTATGTTTCTTTTGGACAAAAGCATCTGCTAAACAAATTGTAGAATCATCTTTAAGATGCGCCTTTATTTTGAAAATCCAACCACGTGGACCTGTTTCAGTTTCCACCTAGCAGCGCCTCATCCTCAGCTTTCAAACAGTGCTACTCGCAAGCAGACTGCTTATGTTTTTCAGCACTCTTTTGCTAGTTTTGCTATGTTATATATTAAGCCTTTTCACTCGCGGATCACCTGCTGTGATAATGGAATCACAAGTGAAACTTTTTTTTTAAAGGGGAGCTTTAGTCACATTTAGTCTAAATTCCTGGAAAATAACATCAATTCTTAACTGCTTTGCCATGTGCAAATGTAATCTCAGTGTGGATTAAAATGTTTTTTTTAATGATTATGCTATGATAAACAGATATTAATGTTGTTTATTTTGTACTATTTCATATTGAATTTAAAATTCTGGAGTTGTGAAACCATAGTCTGTAGATATTAATGGACGAAGCCTGAGTGACGTCAGCCATCTGTTACGCCAGGGGGCTCCAAAGGATTCATTGGCAGCAGCCGTCATGCTGGAAAATCTGTCACCGCCTAACTTTCAGTTAACCTAATGACAGGCTTAGAGAGGCCGGGACATCGTTAATTGACAGACAGACAGTCACCATGGTTACTAACTCTCACCTGCCTGCTGCACACTGAACGAGAGGAGAAAGAGCTGCTGACTGACATCACGTCAAGCAGCATGCATGGAAGTCAATGTATAGAAATAAGTGATTGTAGGTCTACTGTTAAAAAAATTAACAGCCGAGGTCCGGACCTCGCTGAGATGATCGCCTCCCTCTGTTCCATAACGTTGTTTAGCATAATCCCTATAGGTTCTGTTATCACAACAACTGAGCTTCGAGTGGAGAGGCTTGTTAGTAACTTTTAAAAACCAAGAGTGAGCAGAAAATACCGACAGCAACATTTTAAACACCGGGGTTATATCTCCCATCACTGACTGTCTGTCTGAGCTCTGCTCTGTTTGACTCTCAGCAGACTGTTAACGTCTCTCGGGCTCGTTAAAAAAGTTTGTTGTGTCGCTATCCGAGATGTTAACCTTAACTGTGCAAACTATGCAGATAAATTAACTGTTTCTCGGTTTGGAAAAATATCAAAACAGTTGCATATAACCGGGATGGAGTTATTTTTACGGACTAACTCTTAAGTTTAGTTTTCATTTTCACAGATAAATCCCGCTCCGCTGCAGAGCAATCGGGGAGGGGGAACATAAACTGCAGCATGACAGAAAGAACACTGTTGCCCGGTTCTACGATCTCCCTACTTTGGCAGATCGTCAACACATTCTAATCCTTCACGATCTAAGATCGTTATATCGCACACCACTAGTTTGACTAAATGATACAGCAAACTGTATGTTAATTATGCAGGGTATTTCAAATGAACCCCGATACATATCATACCGTTAGATCCTTGCCAATACCCAGCCCTACTGTAAATCATATACTGTAAATATGGATATAGATAACATTTCAGGTGATATAGAAGTTTTTCAAATGCTCTTTTCAACAAAACTGTATTGATTGTTTTATTTAACAAGAAGCTAATGTTTGAATGTACATGTCTTCACTTTTTCACTTTACAGCAGTGTTCAAAATCACTTAAAGCTGGAGGGAGTAAATGGGAGGGTGCTGTAAAATAGTATTAAAATAATAGTAAATGTTGACAGAACCAGAGTGTTTCCAATGTGAGAATTAGCACTGGCACGTACAGAATCGTAATGTACATGCCAAGTGCGTATAGTGATTTTGAATGCAACTCCAAAACAAAAGCAGGAACTGTTACTGCAACTAAAGCCAGGATTTATGACATAATAGGGTGGGTCATTAGAGGGAATGGGTACAACTAATCCAAAAATAGATGCTGAACTCTGAATTCATACATGAAATGAGGGGTGTTTCTCTGGAAGTGTGTACGAGTTGGATGTTTGGAACAGCACAGCTAAAATTCTTTGAAACAAGGGTGGGTGTGTGTGTGTGTTCTATATGTGTGATTGTTAAGTAGGTGCAGTGTGAAAAGGATGAAAAACGGACAGGAATACTGTTCAGTGTTGAGAGTGCAATTTAGCATGAATCAAAAGCAGCTTTCCTGGCTCCTGTTCCATATGCTGCTGTCTGCCAGGAAATGGGATTTTTTTTCTTCTTTTTTTTTCTCAATTTTTTTGCAGGTAAAGCCTGAAAGGAATCGAATGAGGTATTTTTTTCCCTACCGAATGTTAAAGTGTTGGACGTTTGGGGCAGACTGGCTGGAAACAGAAGAAAGCTGAATTTTGAAGACAGCAGGGGGGGTCTGCCATATATTTTGCCCGAGCCCCAAATCCCTTCTGGACCCCTTGCTGAATTGAATCATGACTGCTTTTAAAATACTGAGCCCTCTATTAAGTTATTTACCACCAACTGGTCTACAGTCTAGCCCAAAGTGATTCTACTAATCATCACTGCTCACAGAAATTATTTATGGGTTTTATTCATGAGGAGAAATGCAAGTTATTCCATCCAGTAAAACAGGGCAAGTAGGTACATTAACCACATAAATGACTCAGGTTTTTGAATGGACTGTATTCTTCTAAACCCCTCCCCTCCATTTAATTTTACAAATTAATCCTTAAAAATAAGTAAGGAGTCCAGAGTCATACAAGAGTCTATGGCCATGAAAGCAGCTCTGTGGGGTTGTAGTTGTGCCTACATGCTTACATAAGCACATAAACATGTTGAAGCTAGGTTTACTTTTTAACAGTCAGAGGATCTCAGTAATAATAATTGCATTGTCTGGGAATTGATGCAGATTAAGAGGTACAGTAGACACATAAACAATGCCCAAAGTACATGAGGATCCCCACATAGACTTAAAGCTGCCATGCAGCACTATGAACTACAAAAGACAATTCAGAATCAGAATCATCTTTAATGGCCATGTACTGTATGCTTACAAACACAAGGAATTTGGCTTCGGTGAACTGTGCTCTCAGTGTACACAATTATAACATTAAATATAAACATAAATAAGTAAAGAATCATATATACAATTGTTCCAAACAAAGAAATAATTACAGAAAAAAAACATTGAAGTCCCCATTGAACAGAACTTCGAGAGTATCTAACTGCAGAGTCGTGCAGAGCAAGGGTAGAGCTAACCCTAACCCAGAGCAACTGAAACGGGATAGAACCAATCATGAGACAGAAGGCGGGACATCTCGTTGGGATGATTTTTAATTGGATCGTGAGCTTCGGAAGAGAAAATACTGTTAGATAGATACTTTATTGATCCTGAGGGAAATTCAAAGTTTAGTATAACACCATCATTTTTTTTTCTTATTGTTGCTTGCCTCTGCAAATGAAGTGCAGGTGCCCTAAACTTAGCAGATATAAAACCAGAGTGAGTGGTTTTCAAACAACTGACACTTTCTTAGATGAAGGCGATGCAAGTTAATTGAGGATTATCTGTGTATCTGGACAATGATTTGCACTACATCTGCTATATTTTGCTTGCCTGTTGTTAAGTGTTAAGTGTTGGACCTAATAATGTCCAACTATAAAGCATTACAAGGTATTTAGAATCACAACAAAGGGTGCTCCACTTTCCTAAGCTCTATAACACCACTTTAAAGACCTAACAGGACATCTGTAAAAAAAGCTATAGAAAGAAATTTCAAACAGTTTGGGCATACCAAAAAGCAGCAGAAAAGTGTGTCATAGAGCTGCAGCTCCTGTGCGAGCCTAAACTCCCCCAAATAGTTTCCCCACAACCCTTTCTTCCTTGCTGCTCATCTCCTCCTCAGACACATTCTGTGCATCCAAAAAGTAGCTATGATATGTCAGTGAACTATCCCCTCCTGCTCTGCATCCTACACCCTGAGCGCTCAAACACCTATCCCTTTATGAGTCAGAACAGGACAGAAGTTACTTTCAAAATAAAGAAAATGAACCAATCTGTTAGAAAAGTAATTAAAAAATATATGTTCTAATTCATTGAGATCTACTCCATCTTCTCTGTTATTTGCTGGTTTTACTTTTTTCATACTCTGTTTTTATTTTCCGTGGCATTCTGGTGAATTTCTTTATTTAAAATGTTCCATCAGCAGTGAAAGTGTCGGCAGCTGCCTTTAAACTATGACTCACGTGCACACTGAAGAAATCTTGATGCTGTTGCACTAATTAATTAAATAATTAGATTATCTTAAAACAATCACTGACAAAACACCAGTATCACAGGAAAATTATGTAAAAATATGAATTATGTGCTACAGTTTTTTATTTATTTTCAAGACAGTGGCCCAAGCAGGCCAGTGGAACATGCTATCAGCTTGCCTGGAGTCTTTCAATTGTGTGTCCGGGCCAGCGGGCCAGTTAAAATGTTGAGCACTGCTCAAAGCAATACTCTCCACTCTCCTTATTAGCTGAAGTCAAGAGATACCTCAGAGCCCACTGTAACCATTTGGTGGTGAGCTGGTTTGCTGAGGCAGAGTGGAGGTGAGTTGAATGGTCTGCAGTGAGAGGCTGTGGGTTAGGTTTCTCTGAGGTTATGGTCATTCTCCCCTGGGAAAGTGGTTAGGCCTGGCTGTTTATGTTGGAGTAACCCTGCCTCTCCCTGTATACACTCTGCTAGGTAAACCCACGATTATCACCTTTGGTGCACACTTGTTATTTCTAACCTGTTTATGATGAATTTTTAATAAGAAAGTAAAGCTGAAATTATTTGAAACTAATTGAATATTAAAAAAGGCTTTTCCCATGCCCAGGTTAAGTATGCTCTTTGTTGTGTGGCTTGGATGTTGTGTGGGCGCCACCTTCTTGTCACAGCAGGTGTGTGTGAAGGGTTCGGGGGAGGAAGAGAGGGGAGGGATACGAAGGCTGGGTACGGTGTTAGAACTGGACTTAATGGGTAGGGGCTAAGGTAGTGCCTGCATCTTCTCCCAGAGAAGAGTTTGAGTTTCTCTCTGTGCTGCTCTCAGACAGACTGGCTCACAGTGTTGGACTGAAAACCTACTCAGCTCTCCGGCTCCGGCCACCAGAGAAGATGCTTCACCGTTACTCTTCATGAGATTACTGCAAGACTGAGCAGAGAGGCAGAGAGGCATCTGATGGGCTGCTGCTGCTCTTTCCATCTTTATCGTTCTTTTAATTGGGACGCCAGGGAGGAATAAATAGCTCAACACTCACTGTTGGGAGGCAAATGAATGGAGCAGACTGATAGGGGATTTCCCCAGGCTGCCTCCACAGCAATGGATTTGGACACAAGTTTTGATCTAGCCATAATGTAGAAGCCAAAATAATTTTCTTTACATTTTCTTCATTGATTTTTGCAACAAGAACATCTCCTTCAAGTAAGTCAAAACCTTTTTTACAATAACAAACTGTTCATTATCACAATTAATGCTGAATGGAGATGTTATTTAAGCAGGAACAGTGTCCTGCAGTGTAGACTATAACTGACTTCAACTACTGAATAGCAGATAGGCAGTTTAGTTAATTCTCAAAACAAGGTTTGCTTGGTAAACTTAAGTGGCTGATACATTTTTTTGTGTGCTTTTTAGATCATAGTCTCAAGGATGTGCTCTATAGTCCTGATTCATCAGTGGAGTCTGGCTGTGTTCTTGCTGTGCTCCCCAGTGACTCTTGATGGAAGACCAGTTGATGCACTTAATAGCAGAACGTAAGTTATTTTTGATTTAATTATGATGACCATCTGAATACAATTAATGCTATGAAATTCAACACTTAAATGAAAAAGTAATTCATAAATAAACAATGTCAAGCTACATTTATGAGGAAACCAATTATTTGAAAACAAACGCCTACATGTACAGATTAAATCAATGTACAGGAGGTCTTCTCTGTTTTAACTCTGAGCTCAGATTAATGACGGCTCTCAGTAACTTGTTTATGCTGCCACCTACTGTACTGACTGAGATTTCCTGGTGCATGACCTTAGACATCAGATGCCAACACTTCTAAAATTGTGCCACACATAAACTCAACACTTTACTGTACCATGACATTAAAAATCAAGCCAGGCAAAAAAAATGCTAGCTCAGAAAAATTGCTTTCTCATTTAACTGTCTCATCATTAAAGTGTAGAGAATTTTTCATCACAGACCAATAGATATTCAACACTCTCCACAGTCCCCTCTCAAGGCCCATGCAAATTGAGGATGCTTTTTAATTATTATTTATTTATTTTATTCTTTTTTGGGCTTTCACTTTTATTTGATAGGACAGCTATAGACAGACAGGAAATGTTGGTTGAGAGAGTGGGAGATGACATGCACCACACATCATCAGGAGTCAAACCTGCAACCAGTGCTACGAGGACTGTAGCCTCTGTTCCCCCTCTACCAACTAAGCAAAACCCGCGCCCCTTGAGGAGGCTTTTTGATTTTGTATTTTATAACCATTCTTATTGATCTGGCTCAGTCTGTATACTTTTGTGCTTTAAGGAGGAGGTCAGTGAGCCATGCCCAGCTGATGCACGACAAGGGCCGCTCCATGCAGGAGTTCAAGCGTCGCATGTGGCTGCATGAGCTGCTGGAGGAGGTGCACACAGCTGATGACCGAGCACCACCTGTGCAGAGCAGAACCCAGAGCCAAACCTTTAGCGGAAATGCCCTGCCTGACAAGCCCCCAGGAGCCTCTAAGAACCTCCCTGACAGGTTCAGATCGGATAGAGATGGCTCTAACCTGCCCCAGGAGACCAACAAGGCTCTGGCTTATAAGGACCAGCCGCTCAAAGTGGCCACTAAGAGGAAAAAGAAGGCAAGGTTAGGCCGACGCAGAGAGAGTGAGAACAAGAAGCGGAGGCGGGCACGCTCTGTTAAAAATAAGGAGCCGTGGAGGATGCAGTGTCCTGACTAGGAGACTTCAAATAGTGTTTATATGGTACTGCACTAAGACACTGACATAGCTTCAACTAGACTGGGATCTGAGAGACTCAACACATGACTGACTCAGTCACTTTATATTAAGACCCTGGGACTGTGCTTTTCTGATAGTAGTGTGCTTTGTTTGTATTTTCAATTTCATTCTTCCTGATGTTTTGTCAAAACATCATATTTGATCAATATTTATCTGAAAATCTTTAGGCTTCAGTATCCCAGATTTACACCAAAACAATGCCATATGCTTTTGCACCTGCTGTGTGCACAGGTAGATCAGAGGACGAAATTATTTATTGCCTGAATATAATGTAACTTCACAAAGCTTACAAGCAGAGGAGTCGGCTTTTGTTTGACTCTATATGTGTCAACTATCTTGGACTGAGTTACATTGCAAACCGTTCACTGGGTACATCTGTCGGAACTGTTCTGCCATAATTTATTTCACTTTGTAAGTGTGTATTTATTTTGTGAATGTATTGCAGTGCTGCTGACTAAATTCCATAATGCACTTTAATTATATCCTGTTCATGTTCTTGTGTGGTTGAGTTCCAATTCGATGTTTCTTTTTGATGGTCCTGCTTTCTTTCCCCTCTGGTAACTTATTGGATTACTTCTTCAATCCAACCCCACCATTTTATATCACTTTGATAGAACGCGCCAGCAGGGGCCAGCAGACTCATTTAATGATCTAACTTTGCACTGAGGGCATATTGTATATATTTCCAGTTAATCAAACATTAAAAAGTGTAGCCATTAGAAATATTTTATAATTCATGGCGTCTTTTTTCAGCATTAATACACAGCTCAAATATGTAACTTTGATGACAGAAAGAGCTATCATTACATCAGTACAAATAAGTTCATTATTGGCTCCAGACTGCTAAGTGTTACCTTGTTTGAGATTCTCAAATAATGAGGATGCCACCAAGTGTCTTTTGTGATATAAAATTGAACATATTGGATTTGTTGATTTGAAATAGAAAAACACATCTGAAAACATTAGCTTGAGCTTTAAAAACCCCCCAATATGTATTACATTATACAATGAAATAATTAGCAGATTATTTAATGATTCAAATAATGACATCGTTATAGCCAAAATATTTCTACTTCAAGTGTGCATCGTCTCAGTAGGAGTCAAAGTAAAAAATATCAGCATTAACTGAATGTTTTTTTAAATTAAACAAGCACTTATTTATCCACCAAACCTGATGTTCATGTAGGATTGATTAGGTTTTTTTTTTTATTCTTCTAACTACCTGTCACAATTTCACAGATCCCATGGTGATCATTCAAATTGCAAGTGTTGTCCATCCAACAGCCCAAATTACAAACAAATTCAGTATTTAAGATGCAAATAGCATAAAACATCAACTATGAAAATCTGTAACCAATACATTTCCATTATGTTAGCTTGGAAAGTGTTTTGCTTCTATCAGTTCAAATAGTTGATAAATTAATTTCTTGTTGAGTGGCTTCATAGTCAATCAGAAGGTCAAATGTAAACTTCCTAATTCTTTTTCTCCACTCACTTATTTAATGTTGCGTTCATAACCTCTATTTTTCTCCTGTTTCCATAAGTAGAGTGTAGCCTATACTCCCAACTTCTGACAAATCTATACTGTAAGACAAGCCAGTTTTTGGGGTAAACTGCTATTGATTTTCGTCAGTTTATTACGGATTAACATATCTCATTGCAACCATTAAAACTTGTTATAAAGATGTTTTGGGAGTTTACTGCTGAGAAATAAGAAGAGTGGGATTTGGGTCAAACAGCATTAATAAAATTCACAATTAACGTAATGAGCCTGAAACAAAAACATTGATGTTTTTGTTGACTTTTGGCATGGAAGGAACACAACAAAGCTATTAACGTCCCACTTGAAAACATGGGGCATTTTTAACAGCTGCTCACTGCACGGCACAGTAACGGGTAATGGAAGGGTAAGCAAATGCATCAGCTATATCCTGTGCTAAGAGCAGCAGTGTACACCGTAGGCCATTAGCTGACAGAGAGTCATAAATGCTGTGGAAAGCCTGATAAAGCCGCCGTCAGGAGCCTACAGCTTACACTGAAGAAATCAATCAAACAATGGACAGAGACATTAACATCTCTAGAGAAGGGGAGGAACAGACGGGGTAATCAATGGACAGGCCTGTTGTTCAATGGAGAGAGCTGATTTTAAAATATACTTCATACAATGTGAATTAAGTCCAGAAATATGTTTTACAATTCTGTTAACTATGACAATGACAGGCCAGACAAGGTCAGTACAACGCATCAACTATAATTTACATCAAAAAGTCAAACAACGGCTTATAATGTCTAATCTAGAAGTTACTACAGATAAAAGTGACCCAAAAAAAACAAAACAAAAGGTGCAAACATGTCCTCCAATAATTAAACCAAAACAGGCATGTTAAGTACCACTGTTTTCTCACTAGCTGGTCTTTGGTCTTTTCTATTTAAACCTGGTCAACCAGAATTAATTTGACCCAAGTGATGTTTGCCTTTCTTCTCTCCACATTCAGCAATCACACGTAGTAATGAGTCCTGAGAGTCTGCCACCTCTCCCATCATCTGTCCAGTTTAGCAGGATGGATAACAGTAAAGTGTCTAGTTTATATTCGGAGGATAGTTCACTAAAAAACACGCGTCTGTGTGAACTGCTTTGAGGAACAATGGTGAGTACATGAAAATGATCGTTATTCTATTGCAAAATTTGAACATGTAACAACCTCAGACAAGACAAAGACCTGTTGTAGGAAATTACACTCTCAGTTTAAATATGCCACAGCACATAGAAGCTGTTTTAAATTATTTGAAGACATTTTTATCTTAACAGATGACTTTATTGCTACTGCTGTGTAAAAACCTTTTTTTGTTGGATATTTTAATATAGGTATGTTTTTATAAAATTGTATCAAATATACAGCATGTGTTATTATTGGTCCACAAAAGCTTTTAAATAATATTAACATTGAACCAATGCATTTTAGTCTAGCAAGAAAAAGGTTTTGGGTGTTTTGATATTAAATGTTTCACTAGGACCAACACAAATGGGACTGCAACCAACAACCAATTTCATGATCTGTTAATATTCACAATGACAGATATTTTCTCAAAAGAAATAATTTTGTGTGATAAGATGTCACAAAATATTAAAAGAAAACGGCCATTATGTTTATTCTAAGATCAACGTGATCATTAAAATCCCTTCAATTTGCTATCGTATATGACAAAGCATCAAAACCTAAAGAGAATTAGCCAACACAAATTGAGATTTTTTTTGAATAACCAAAAAAGGGGACCTTTTTCAAATAGTTGATGTTTTATTCTTTCTAAGTCTTAACTATATGGGGAAAACACTAACATAACTTTTATCTTAAAGGTGATATCAAGTCGGTGATAACATGGCTGTTCCTAACACCTATGGGCTGATCTTTGCCTGTACCTGTGGAGTGATACTTGGCATTGGGCTCTGTGCCAACCTGCTTGTCTTCTCTCTGTTCGCCAAATACAACACTTTGCGTAAGAACCGACTCG